>OY978450.1:14370783-15620783 GCA_963854805.1 Plagodis dolabraria
AATTGCATTCATAAGTCTTTTATTTTCTCCAAAAACATTGGCGTAATAGTTATTTTTATAACTTAGTTAAGCATAGTGTAGTATTCCAAAATACCTGCACCACATGTCAAAATCGGAATTCTGACATTTTGCGCTGAATAGAAAAAAAATATACAGGCCTAAAACCAAATTGTATTCCAAATTACCTTCCTTTACTCTTATATATTTGTTTGAATAAACCCAATTTTTTCATGTAAATATTTTTTTAATTTCGGTCTCAATAGAAGTAATTTTTAAAGCGCTCGAAGCGAATTTGCTTGGCCGTTCTTAATCGATGAGCTAAGTTAAGCAACATACAATATTATAAGCTATAAAAAAAACATAAAATGAGATGCATTCCAGGTACTATATACTTTATTTAGTACGTATTGCAATACAAATATATTCTCTGATATTTCTAGTAAGTTCTCAAACCTCAGTCGGTCCGGTAGAGACATGATCCTTATAAGAAACAGAATTGATCAAAAAAGTTTTTGTGTAAAATGACAATTTTATCGCTAACTCAACTTGTTTTCCAAAATCTGTAGATGCCGTTCAGAATATCTTAAAACTTTATGGATAGTCTCCTAAACACGTTTTCCTGCCTTTACTGTCCCGTCTCAAACATTCACTCTGTATATAACATAATTAGTTCCTACATTATGTTATATAATTATTATTTGAACAATAACGATGTTTATCAAGATCAACGCTAAGTCTCGATTTATATTCAGTCACCGTTAAGACCTTATGTACCTAAGTATTTAACGGCGAACGGCTGGTGTACATTTCACGGCTCGCTGCTGAATATAGATCGAGGCTTAGCATAGTAGAAACATGCCTTAGTTTTGCCAAACTAACGATTGGTCAGCATTTTGCGAACAATACAATAGAATTTGTTTCGTTATCTGTATGTAGCAATCATACATAGATACTAGGTATATATAGGTAACCTTTCTGTTAGGTCACGGTTTATTATCTAAAACCAATCAGATAGAAATAACTGTTGGTATGTCATTAGGAAATAATAATTCGTATCAGATAGAATATGTACATTGTAGACATGGAACAGCGATTCGTATTTGGAGAAGTTTTTTTGTTTGTTACATTATAGCCTGAAGGGTGCCGGGCTTGAATAACACCCTCATATCTCTTTCCGTCGTTGTCGTATGAGGCGACTAAGGGAAGTATGAGTAAAATACCGGAAGGTGGGCAGCAGTGGCTTCTGAGGAAATGCTATTTACACTTCGATCCACAATACCCTTGCCAAGCGTGGGGAATTATGGCAAACCGCCCTCTTAATGGGGGGGAGGCTGTGTTCAGCAGTGGAAAATCCTTATTCGTACCATTGTTTTTGATTCTGATAACAACAAGAGGTCGCGTTATTATTTGTTTATGAGTATATTATTTTGAAACGGAAAAAATATTTTGTTAATTCTACAACAAATTCCTTCTTGCAATGGTCTGGTATTACGCTCTACAGCCATAATAAAATACAGAAATCCATATTTAATAATAACAAATATATTTTTAAAGGGATATTAAGAAAACATTAAATAATATTTTAAAGTCTCGATCTTGCGCTCGGTGAGTCAAGACCTCCTGAAGATGCTTCGTTTAGAAGCGAAACTAGTCGAATATTCTTCCGGTTAGGCTGCGTGGCGTTTGTGACGTCACGTGGCTATAACAGGAAAATTAGGCGGAATTGTCACTAGATATATATTTTTATATTTTATATATAAGTGTTTCATTAAAATGTTATTCAATGTTTTCTTAAGATACTTTTAAATTATATTACAAAAAGAATCCTTAGCTTCATACGATTTTTTTATGCTTGCACTGATCAACATCAATAATGATCGACGGTCATAAATTTTACCCGCTACAATATTACCCCGATTACATTTTAAATTAATAAATGATTCTAGACGAAAAAGAGTCAAAACCTCCAGACAGATGCTTCGTTTCGAATTGAAACATATCGAAAACCGTTCCGACTGGGAATACTGGGATACATTACATAGCGTTTGTGACGTCACGTTATTGTAACAAGAAACCAGGAAATTTTTGCTGAGTTGTCACTATAGTTATATTTAGTTAATATTTATATATTTTTTATATTATATATATTTATACATATATACTTACATAGGTATTATATATATATTTATGTATATTTTTTGTAAAATATATTTTCTTTCTATCTATATATTATAATTAATCTCTACAAATTCACACCACCTATTCGTTTTTATTCCTTATATCTCCATCCTAATCCTATCTCTGTTTTCCATCCTAAGGTTGACTGGAAGAGATCGCTTTAAGCGATAAGTCCGGCCATTGTACCTTAGCTTTTATAATTATTTATATGTGTTTTGTAACATTTGTGGTGTACAATAAAGAATTTTTGTATTGTATTGTATTGTAAAGTGTAACTAATAATATTTATTCTATATCAGTACTCAGTACTAATATTATAAATGCGAAAGTAACTCTGTCTGTCTGTCTGTCTGTTACGCTTTCACGCCAAAACTACTGGACCGATTTGAATGAAATTTGGTATGGAAATAGTTTGAGACCCGGGAAAAAACATAGGATAGTTTTTATCCAACTGCGCAAAAAGAGGTTAATGTTTTTGCGCGATAACCGACATACGCGCGGGCGGAGCCGCGCTCGGAAAGCTAGTTAATTATAATTTAACCACCATTTCCTTCATTTTGATTTGAACAAATTTGCTACAGTTGTAAAATACGTTCTGAGACTCCTGAACAAGAACTAAAACCTGACAGAGGCATTAAACTGACCAATTGCGAGTCCGACTCGCAAACCGAAGCTTTCAGGCCAATATATTTTTGATACATATTTGTCCATTACATATATATTTTATTTAGGTTATTCAATCGAGATCCTTAGTGCGAGTCTGACTCACACCTGGCCGTGTTTATTATACGATGTGGTTTAAATAGAGAATATGGCAACCCTCGAAGCTGCGTGCATTTTTCTGACATGACAAAAAAGATTTTTTTTACTTTATTGTGACGGCACCTCGAGACCCACCTGATGTTAAGAGGATTAACGGACTAACCTCTGCCTATAACAGATGCATTTCGTCACAAGTCACGAATTGCACTGCGCCCGTCTTGGACTTGCCTGTAATTGCACTGGCTCTCAAGGACTACTGCCGAAACACACCGTTAGGTGCTTGGTAACAGATTTTCTACTTGAGGGTGGTCGCTAGAAATGGCCTTCTACCATGCGGTGAAGCTCAAGCATAGCCAATGCCACTGAGCTATCGCTGCTTCATAAGATGCTCGTAAACAGACAACTTTGAGTATTCAGTACGTCAATACTCACAAAATAACTAAATTTATGTTCACTCACGACGTTTAGGAGCTAGAAAAATATCCGTGATATCAGACTGGCCGACAGACAACAGAGTTTTGTCACTGTCTATCCGTAAGGGCATGTAAATGGACTAATTAATATTTTAATAGGGCCCTGATATGGCCTAGGTATGGAATACTAAAGTCACTGATTAGTAATTGAATAATGGTATGTTTAAAGAACTTGCAAATATTTTTCCATAAGTACTTACGGACTGTGGGGTGCCGGGTTAGAATTCAACCTCCCCATATCATCCCGTGGATGTCGTAAGAGGCGATTAAGGGAAAAATACAGGAAGGTGTGCAGCCGCGCCTTCTAAATAACTGCCAACTTACCCTGCGATCCCCAAGACGCCTGCCAAATGTGGGGATTATAGCAAAATTAATAGGGGAGGCTGTGTTCAGCAGTGGACGATCCGGCTGATACAGTACAGTACTTACGGACAGTACAATGTAAAAAGTATATGTTTAGCATTATACTATACATTTTGAAATGATGAATAGGTTACGCAGCCAGCCACCAGATAAATAAATCTATATCTTCTAATTGGTTATATAACACGGCCGCACGGTTACGAACGAAGACGGTCAAAAGTTCTTAATAGATAATCTTTAATCTTTAGTAAGAGTTATAAAAGATCTACTATAGCAATTAGATTAGATCTCTCTCTGCAATTCAAGTTCATTGGCATAAAACCTGTCTCGACAACATAAGAAGTAACGAGAATTTAATTACGTATCTATACCTAACCTAATCATAAGGATACCAATGGAATGGGTAAGTAGACGATGAAGACAGTAGACCTACTTTAGTGGGTCACTGTTATTTGATCAGTAGGATGGCACAAATCTGTGATGGCACACGATCAAATCAGAGCATGATTAAAAATGAATTACAAAAACCAGACAGAAGCGATAATTTCAATGATTCCATTGTTAATGTAATCTGATAGAGCAATTATTTCTTTGTCTTAGATTTAATTGAAGATCAAATGACCCTGATTTTCTGCCCCAAACGCGCTGATTATTTTCTTCGCAACATCCTTTCTCATTTTGTAATCGAACTTCATAGTTACCTACCTGTCTGGAGACCAGTTTTTTGCTCCACATAACTGAATTGAGAATGTAACACAATTAATTTAACAACTGAATTGGTTAAGCGTTCACTTACAATGGTAGTGTCGGTTACCAAGTTACCATTGTTACGTCATCGTCGCTTCATTTTGGTAACTTATTCGGACAAAAATGGTCATTGGGAAGTCATAACTCGCACAATAGCAACGAAAGGAAATAAAACATCGCACAGTGTCGTTACAAAGAGTCACGTGAGAATACGAAAGGCCACTTGGTCATTGCATTATGTATAGCTTTGATATACAATTGCAATGATGTCGTCTGTAGCAAATCTATACTTTAACCTACTTTAGCTAGCATCTTCGTATATGACCAGATATAAGAGAAGTACCGATGGGGCGCGAGGCTAGAATGTCACCTCCCCATCTCTTTCCATGGGACTCGTAATATGCGACAAAGGGTAAAATAACGGAAGGCGACCAGCAGCGCCTTCTGAGGAACTGCTATCTCACACGCGATCCCCAGCCATCTGCCAAGCGTCGGGATTATGGGAAACACCCCTTAATAGTGGAGGCATTTTTCAGTTTTATTTTTGTTATGGGATAAGAGGGCAAAGCCGTCGGCTTACATGGTGGTACATCCACAACGCCAGAGGTCTCCAGGATGGGTTGCCGGCCTTAGAGGAGGGAATAAGCTCTTTTTGAAGGCTGTAAGTAGGTATAGTGCACTATATCTGGCTGATATAGTACAATATGCTGATATAGTACGACTAAACTGTTAAGGTTTAACCCACTGATAAATGTTCCGGTATCTGATACTAATTATAGAAAAAATTCATACTTGTTAAGAGCGTCCAATAATTTTAATTTACTCAGTAAACGTCTGGATATAGATATATATCTATTCTGTACGAGCATCGGATCGGCTAGACAGTTGTGGGCCAGGGAGTTTTTCGGTTAATTATGTAATATTTAGAATTAATTATTAGGGCATAATATTTATAATGGCAAGTACATGGTAAAGCTCTAAGTATAGTTCACACTATTGTCATTGTTTTAACTAATTTGTTTTTATTCGTGAGGACCTATAATTGGCCCATTGCTTTATATACATACCTCTATTAGACATAATGGCTGTTGATCTTCCAATAAATAAATAAATATACTGTATAGTCAACTGTGAACCGTGCCTCAAATTTCGCTGCACTCTAAAACTAGCCAACAGGATACTAACAATCATGTCATCTTAATTTAATTTATTTTCAGTAAGGAAATTATATTAAACGGATAGACAAGATACAAACGCGCATAAAAAGACGACTTAAAGGCTTTACTTAACCTTGTACTCAACTGAGTACAAGTAAAGACAAAACTTCTTACATAAAAGATCTTAGCCAAAGAAGTACTGAGCAGCCTACATGAACGCTAAGTATCTACAGCGCCGCTCTCTACTTTTGGAAATCAAGTTTCTTACGTTCATAGGTTTTTACCTTCGAAACCCTGATACCTGGGTGTTGTTTATGATGCAACCGCATCATTTGAGGCGCAGCGCAGTTGTTATATTAAATAGCTTCGTTCTTTTCGTATTTTCCTTCTCACTTATCCGCGAAACTGATGATCATAATGCTTTAGGGCCGATATAGATGTGATGTCATTTTAACGGCAATAACCTATCATCTGTAAACTATCAATAGTTTTAAGTAATACGACTCTTTAAAGTGCCTTCATCAGACATCATACCGGTCCGTAGTCACACAGCTATAGGTCGTGGGGAGACAATACTTAGACTGATGAGTGACAAGAGCCGACGGAAGCCTACACGACCACGTCCCCGTACTCCCACTACCGGTAGCCCAGAACGTATGGCAGTCTTAATTAACCTTAAGATGTGTCACTCACCAAAAAAACTTTAATTCTAAGTAAGCTATTCATAAAAAGATTTGTCACGGTATATCTTGGTTAATTAGAACCTTGAATAGTGCCCCATAATTACTTACAGACAATACTTATGTAATAGTCACGCCATTGTTATCATGCTGTGTCACAGCATTTTGCATGACTGCGCAACTGTTTAATATTTAGGGGTATGATATAGATTTCGAACGCTAACTACTTGGAGATGATGTGATATGATGATAATGTTTAGTTGTGGGATCCCTGGTGAGAGAGATGCTGGTATCCTTACAGTCTACTATACTTATTAATTGTGAGAGAGATTCTAGTCTTTTGAAATATTGCAAGTAGTGCTTGCATGGTGGTAGGGCATTTTGCGAATGCCCACCTGGCTAGCTACCACCCTCAAGCAGAAAATCTGTCGCCTAGCACCTAACGGTGTGTTCCGGCAGCTGTCCTTGAGAGCCAGTAATTCCAGGTTATCCTGCACAACATCTTCGGCCACATTATCACTTACCGTCAGGTGAGATAGTGGTCAAAGGCTAGGTTATCAGCTATAAATAAAAAGTAGTAAGAGCATATACCAGTCAAAATAAATTGGTCAAGCTTCAGAATAATAGCTAGAAAGCTAAAATTTAGGACATACTTTAGAATTATTATGAACACAAATTAAAAGTCAAATATCCCTAATCATTTCATTAGGGCGTAAGAGAATTAATAAATATAATAATAAATAATAATAAGTCCCCTCATGATATTTAAATATAATTTCTTGAAATATTTAATATATATTTTAGTTATATTGTGAAGCAGTATAGATGACACAGCAGCCATAAATATGGACTGCCGGGCAAAGGGTTCGTCGTGTTTCGTTAGCGTCGCAGGCCTTTACCGAACGGTAGGAGAACATTTTCTGAATGTGTCTGGCTAGATAGTACTTAGGTACTACCGTCAGGTAGAAATCCTATCGCCTAGCACCTTACCTATATTGAGTTTCAGAAGCTGTCCTTGAGTCAGTTCCTATGTACCTAAATGAACATGTGGTGCAAACTCAAGAAAATATTTTCCTGTTTGGAAACTGGTTATGACCTGGTGACTTACTTTTAACGGGAAATGCCATTCTGATTCATATTTTACATAAAGGTTACAAAAAGGGCAATTATTTTTCCCGTTTAGTAACTGGTAACATATTTTAGTTATAAAACGGGAAATGCTTTACTAAATTACAGTTGCCTAATATGCCTAAGGGAAATAACTCTCGTGATTCCCCATAACATTTGTTCGATATCTATCAATGCCATCCTCCAAGTTAAAACCATTTGGAAAAGTGTGAGTTACGACAATTTATTAGCTAAACCAAGTTGGCAGCCCTACCAGTGTGCACGCAAGTTCATTATAATGAAGTTGACGTAGTCTCACAAACTGTGAACATAAATTAAAATAAGCATCTTTTGTTACGACGAAACAATCCAATAATATGACAATATATAATAGGGCTCATACAAAAATCTTATAAACGATACAATTTATTTCCTCATTCGCCTCCTTTTTAGGCTTCCGTAAAATTTTATGCATGCATGTATCTAAAAAAAAACAAAAATACGACAACTGCTACGAGCAAAGAGATTGGATGCGTAACGTAATTTCCATGGTTCAAAAATCGAACCAATAAATGCTCCACGGCACGTCAAGTTGGAATAATGAATCGAAATAATTTTGTAAGCATACAAAAGACACAGAAAATCACGTGGCTAATCAAAATGTGACTTTATTTGGCACTATAATAATAATAATTTTATATAGCACAATTTGAGTATAATAACACAGTTCAAAGGAAAATTACAAATTTTAAAAATACGTACGTAATATGATGTTTCAATGGTTTTTACCATATAAAATGTAGTGCATAGCATAGCCCACACTAAGAATAATTTTTGTATCGTGAGCGTCTGCGTCCTTCGTGGACACAATTATAAATTTAGAATAGAATTTATGTATAAATTATTATTATTATTTATAATTTTTTATTAATTTACAGCGAGGACATAAATTTAGTTTCAAAATATACTTATATTATTGTTGGTAAAAAAAATCATAATCTTAATCGCTATTAAATTTTTATTTATTATATATTAGTGTGGGTGTGTACCTATATTTATTTGTGTTGTTAGTTTGAGGGTGTGTACGTGAGTTACCGTGCCGTCGAAGTAAGTACCTGTAGCCCTAGCACGAGGTTGGTCGATGGTCTAATGTCGGATATGTTTGAAAATTATAAAAAATGGAAAAAAATGTTATATTAATATTTTTATGGCTGTAATCAGTTGAAAAGTGCCTACAAGCGTGTTGACTGTGTGTTGGTTAGTGTATCGGTCGCTAAATATTGCATATTTTTTTAAATTGGTTTAGATTTATTTTACCGTAAATTTTTTTATAAACAAGTGAATGCCCGTTTGAGAAAAACTCATTTTTCTTCGGAAAAATGAGCGTTAGTTCGGATTTGTGGAGTGATCCTCCGGACGAACCTCCTGAGATCCTCATGGATCTTCAATCTTCTGGGGAGTCTCGTAAAAGACCCCGAGACAATATAATAGAAGACAGTTCCATCCCAAAAAAAACAATAGTGAATCCTGCATCTTCTACACAACATGTATACACTGTACCACAATTTCAACAGCCCAAAGACTTACGATTCGACGAAACAGACTTAGGCCCGTTTGTGGTTCATGTTACGAGGTTGGTTTCTGATCCTACTTCAGGCTCATCTATGAGACTCTTAAAATTAGCCCAAATGTTATACAATAATAAGGTATGTGGTATTACTGGTGAGGGAATTAAGTCTATTGGCCGTAATAAAGCGTCAATTGAATTTAAAACCGCTAATGATGGTAATAATTTTTTAAACGGATCATTCTTGTCCAGTAACAAATTTGAGGCAAAAATTCCTACGTTTCAAGTAACTCGGATGGGCATTATAAAAGGAATTCCAACTGAATGGTCCATGGAGGAGTTGGTAAACGCCTTACATTGCCCTCCTGGATGTGGTCCAGTCCTGAAAGCGCGAAGACTTAACCGAAAAACGTATGTTGACAACAAGCCTGTTTGGGTGCCCTCCCAGACAGTCTGCATAACTATGAAAGGCAGAGTTATCCCCAAAAAAATATACTGCTTTAATGCCGCAATAGCCGTAGAGTCTTATCAACTCCCATCCATACAATGTTTGGCTTGCTGCAGATTTGGACATATCCAAACTGCGTGTCGTTCCAAAGTTCGATGCTTCAAATGTTCTCAACCACATTTAGGATCCTCATGTCCAACTATAGAAGCTGAAGCAACTTGTGTTTTCTGTTCCGGCAGGCACTTCGCTATCGACAAAAAATGTCCCGAACACGGGAGACAAAAAATTATTAAGTCATTGGTTTCCGACGAAAACATTTCTTACAATGAGGCAGCTGCTCGAGTTCCAACTGTGAATCGCCGCTTATATGCTGATATAGTCAGTTCCAATCCAGCTCCATCTCCCCAAAAATCTCAGAATGTATCTTATAGAAAAACAGTGATCACCCCTCAACGTCCTACTCCAGCACTAGGCAAATCTTATGACAAAGTTACTCATGATAACATAATTGGAACTCCATCTTCGTCCGTTGGCAACGGTTGTTGTCTGAAATCAGATAATTGTCCTCCTTCTCAATCTGAAAACCTTCTTGAGTTACTATCTTATACTCTTCTAAATATGATCTCTAAGTTTGATGATGCTTTACCGAACAATATCCTGCAGATTCTGCAAAAAATTTACTCAGCTACAAACTCTCAACATGGATCGGTTCCTTCAATGGAATGTCAGGAGTGCCCGCCTCCGAAAGCCTGAACTAATTTATTTGATCAATAAGTATAAACCCGTCGTTGCGGCCATTTCTGAGACATGGTTTAAGCCTGACACCATTTTTCGGCTGCCTGGCTATGCCTGTTTCAGAGATGACCGTGACGACGGGTGGGCAGGTTGCACCCTCCTCATAAAAAAAACTATTCCATACTCTCTTCTCCCTCTTCCACCTCACAGTTGTAACTTTCATGTTGTTGCTGTGAGATGTTCAGATATTTCTTTTGTTTCCATTTATATCCCTCACCCTAACGCTTCAATAATATCAGAACTGTCTCCTATATTTTCCTCTATTCCTCCTCCTGTAATCATCCTTGGTGATTTTAATTGTCATCATCCTATCTGGGGTTGTCCTGTGTCAGATTCTTTTTCATCCAATTTGATTGATTTAATGGATGATTATAATTTATGTCTTCTAAATGATGGCTCCCCTACACGTTCTGTTTCTCCTCTTCAAAATCCTAGTGCTGTAGACCTATCCTTTTCTTCTCCTTCTCTGGCTTCACAATTGTTTTGGTCTGTTCTTCCAAATTCTCATGGGAGCGACCACTTTCCTATTCTCATTTCTACCTCATTTCAAAGTTCATCATCCCCTCCCTTACCACCTCTTCTAAAATACAGACTTGCCAATGCTGACTGGAACAAATTTTCATCCATTCTTGACTCCAAAGTTGCTGAACTTCCACCTGTCGATAATCATAATTATTTGCTACTTTATTCAAAATTTGTTGATGCTATTATTGAAACCGCAGATTCAATAATTCCTTTAAAAAAACCTTTCTCTGGTATTCCTTCCCCTCCTTGGTGGGATTCAGAATGTACTTCTGTTGTCAAAGAACGTAATAAGGCAGAGAAATATTTCAATGAAAATATTAGCATAGAGAATTATCTTCTTTTCAAAAAAGTTTTAGCCAGATCTATTAGGTTTTTATCGAAAAAAAAAAAAATTCTTGGATAAAATTCTGTGAGAGTCTTTCACCTCGTTCCCTTTCTTCAATTGTTTGGCGGAAAATTAAAGCATTTCGTAACTTAAGAAATGATCCCCGCCCGACTCCTACTAATGATACTTCTTGGTTAGAATCATTCATAGATAAATTAGCTCCTCCATTTGTTCCTTCCCAGGAATTTATTTCTTCCACGCCTGTCAATTTTCCTCTTTCATCTATGGATGGTCCCTTTTTATTTGATGAACTTTGTACTACATTAAATCATCTCAAAGATTCTGCTCCAGGATCAGATGGGATTCCATATTCATTTATATGTCGTTCATCTACTGCTACCAAAATATATTTTCTGAGCTTAATTAACAAAATTTATGAAAATTGTAACTTTCCTGAAACCTGGAAACATCAAATAATAATTCCAATTTTAAAACCCGGTAAAGACCCATTAAGTCCGTTGTCATATAGGCCAATCGCATTGTCATCAGTGATGATAAAAATCTTTGAAAACCTTCTTAAAATTAGGCTGGAATGGTTATTGGAACAACGGGAAATTTTATCGAAGTCTCAATTTGGATTTAGGAAAGGTTTTGGTACAACTCATAGTCTTAGTATATTCATGTCTGATATACGTATAGCTTTTTCTAGAAAAGAAAATTTAGTTGCAGTCTTTTTAGACATTACAGGTGCTTATGACAATGTTCTTATTCATGTCCTTAAACAAAAAATGATTCAGCTTAATTTGCCAGCGAGGATGAATCATGTTATATGTAGTCTCTTAATAGGTAGACTTATATCTGTCAGGTTCCAAAATACACTTTCTTCACCAAGGTTGATTTGGAAGGGTTTACCTCAAGGGTCTGTTTTGAGCCCTTTATTATATAATTTATACACTTATGACCTACATCAAAGTGTAGATTCATTTTGTGATATACTGGAATATGCTGATGATATAGCTCTATATTATGCTTCTGGCTCTATGTCAGATTTGGTATCGCGTCTTAATACAGCTCTTATGTATCTCAATGAATGGTTAAAAAATCATGGACTATCCTTAGCTTCAGATAAAAGTAAAGTGGTATTTTTTTCTAGGAAGAAATTAATTCCTGATCTTCAAATTTATATAGGTGATTTTTGTCTTGATGTTAGTAATAAAGCAAAATTTTTAGGGCTTATTTTAGACTCTAAGTTATCAGGTTCTTGCCATATTGACTATATAAGAAATAAATGTGAAAAGAATATAAATATTCTTCGTGCTTTGTCTGGGGTTTGGTGGGGTTCACATCCATACAGTCAAAAACTTCTTTATAATGCCATCATTAGAAGCCATTTGGATTATGCTTCATTTCTCTTAGAACCATGCAGTAAAATCTCATTAAGATCCTTTGATTCAATCCAACACAAATGTCTTCGTATAATTTCTGGTGCTATGAAATCTTCTCCTATAAATGCTCTTCAAGTTGAATGTGTTGAAGCCCCTCTTTATCTTCGTCGACAATTACTCAGTGATCGTTTCTTTTTTCAAGCTGCTCAATTTTCTCTTCATCCAATTTTGAATAGACTTCACTGTCTTTCTATTCTATTTAGGTCTTCAGACTATTGGCGTAATAAAGACTCTTCTTGTCTTTTAAATTCTTTTAATAAATTATCAAGTATGCCTTTTTCGTTATATCAATTTCCTATACATCCTCTTTTTAGTTTTCCCTACGATTGTTTAATATATAGACCAAATATTCTCTTACATTTTGGTATTGACAAAGATTCCCCTGGAGCTGATAAAATTTTTCATGATACTATGAATCGTCAATGGCCGAATTGGATGGCTATATTCACCGATGCATCCAAGTTAACAGATAATGGATCGACTGGTTCTGCGGTTTGGATTCCTAAATTCAGGATAGTTCTGAGTCATAAATGTCCTCCTTATTCATCTGTATATTCTGGTGAATCAATCGCCTTATTAGAAGCCGTCAAATATGTAGAATCTCGTAAATTAAATAAATCTATAATATTTTCAGACTCTCTAAGTTGTTTGCAAGACATTAATAAATTCCTATTTAGATCTAAAGACCTCTTACACACCAACCTAAAAATTAGAGAAATCCTTTACAGATGCCACTCTTCTGGAATCGAGGTAGCCCTTGCCTGGATTCCAGGTCACTGTGGTATTGAGGGTAATGAAAATGCAGATTATTATGCTAAGCAAGCCGTTGAAATAGGCCTGGACACGTATTCAAAAGGATTTTCCAGAGACCTACGCACTTTAGCGGAAAGAAATCTTCGAGAAAAATGGTCTGAAATTTGGAATAGGACAAGAATGATTAAAGGTAGACATTATGGGGACATTCAGCCAGATATACCTACTAAGCCATGGTTTTTTAAATATAAAAAGTCTAATAAAATGGTTACCTCTACAATAATCAGATCGCGCCTAGGACATGTTTGCTCACCAGTTTTCCTTTCCAAAATTAGGGTCAGGGACCATTCTCTTTGTGAATGTGGCCTTGAAGATGGAACATTAGATTATATTTTCTTTTGCTGTCCTAAGTTATCTTATTCTCTGTATGATGTTTTAAGTCCTGATATCCCTAGACCTTTATTTTTACTTTATTAACTACATAATCCTAATTATTTTTTTATTAATTAACCGCGCATTCTTTATTTAAACCGTACATTGGCCACACTCTGACACTGGCAGAAAAACGCCAAGCTGCGTTTAAAAGCCATCTAAAGAAGAAGAAGAAGAAGCCCTAGCACGAATAACTTGCGAGAACGTAAACGTTACGTTAACGTATCGACATGTCACCATTTTGTATAGGATTTGATCAGCGCCCCTACAGTGCGTAAAAGGAACCAAATTTTGGCAGATTGAAAGGTTTTGACATTTAACGCGTCGAGATATTAACGTGAAGGTTTCGTCACGTAAAAAGTTTTGTATGAAATCGTGAGCACGAACCTAATTTTAACGTAAACTCGAAGGCTGGCTATCGAGAGTCTGTCAAAAATCTACGAATGTTTGTCATTGAGAAGTTTTCATTGAGATGGTTGACGTAACGTGTTGAATTTGCAATAAAAACATCGAAATTTTATGTTTTTAATATGTTTTTTCATTCATATTTCAACTATGAAAAGAGTTACAAACGTGGCAGCATAATTACAAGTTGAAATGTACCATTTCGTTTATCAGAAACAAAGTAAGTGTTAATTAATTTATGGCACTGGAGGGAAGTGATGCTAATGTACGAATGGCCCTAATCAGGACATTTTCTAAAACTCTGCATCAAACAGCCTCTAAATTCCACCGTTCCAACCCACATTTACACCAACTTCGCTCTTTGGATATAAACGCTCTTTGGAGATAAACGCTGCAATGTTGTTATGAAAGTCTTCATTGTGCATGGTCAAATCGAAAACAATAAAGCTCTCAGCAGATCGCCCATCATTTAGATCAACTAAGGCTGTCAACAAATGCACCAGAAGAAGGCAGCGATACTAAAGGAATACCAACGGCTCGTCAGACTAACTACCTATACGAACTCTGAGGTGATGACCATGCTCAAGCCAACAGTCTAACCACTACGAAGAGAAGATTTTAATATGAAATGCAGAAGCTGTGATATTGGACTTAAGGTTCTTAATAAAAGTAAATGAAGTGCATTTGTGCGTTTTATTTATTGGTATATCGAAAAGTTCTTGGCTTATGAGTTTAAGGATTATTCAATATCCTCTTGTTGGATGACGTGAAAGGCGACTAAGATTAGGATACGTGACGGCTCGCCACTGCTCAGGTCGGTGTGAATGGGGTGTTGCTACGCATTGGGCGTACAACAGTGCTGATGAAATGGATCAGTGTGCGCTCTTAATGGTTGGCGCACACTGTTCCATCCGACGCCATTCGCTTTAACCTTCAGTATTTTTCGTATGGTGGGTACTTCAAACTGCAACGCGCATATAACTATTCAACGCTTCGACTAGGAAGACGGTCGCTATATACAGCTATCTTAACACTAGCATCCGTGAGTAGGTCAATATAGGTACCACAACCTCATCTACAAATTGCAGTGCTGTGTGATTAAAGATTAGCCAGTGAAATTACCTACACACACATGTATAAAAGACTATTGGGTGGCGAACTCATAGTAGAAGCATTTTTCTTCCCCCTCTGATCGTGCTATGGGCCTGGGTTTACCTGATATCACGCTCTTTTTGCCACACTATTACTTAAAAATACAGAAAAGGAGATGGATAAAAAACAAAGCTACACCAACAATAGTAATTACTTTATTTTTGGCAAAGTAATAACACACACAAAATTATAATCCAACCATAAGCTGACTCATACAAAATAAACACGTATAGGTCCTAAAATTATTATAATTTCAAAACAACACTATCACTCCTGTTGCAAGTAACAGCATTCCCGATTTTTTGTAACGGTGCATTCATGGAATGCCAAGTGGTTTGTATTTGCGAAACTATTAGGTATATTACTATATACTCGCTCCAGTTTGTCACAGTATTCTTCTTTCCCAGAACAGACGGTAAAAATACCGCTGGGGACCAAAATTCTATCAGAAATCTCCTTCAGTGAACATTTAGAACCAAGAGAGTACACTGCTTGAACTCAGTAGCCTTTTTCTGCTAAAACACCATCAAATTTAGCACAAGCTACTCTTCACGACGGCTGACGACCCTTCAGGGTTTCATGAGACTCCTCCCTCTAATTAAAGGCGTAGATTCTGATAGTAGTTGTTTGTAATTAATATATTTATAGTAGGTAAATTATCAGTGGCACAGATTCGAGGCTTGAGAATTCCTGGCTCAAAACTATTTATATATCACATTTTATATTAAATACCTATAAAGATGTTTTATTACTGATTAGTTTTCACCAAATAAAACGCCAAAATTGACAAATAGCAATCATAGAGGACTTTGTATAGGCTGAAAACGTAGAAAGAGTATAGTAATAGAAGCGCTATGAGCTTATATCTAAGGGATAGCAATAGTTTATGATGTTGTTTATGGAAATGCCAGTTGAAAGATTTAACCATATTGATGGGGTAAAAAGCAGCACTAGATTTAATTATATTATGATAAACATTAATACCGGCCCGACCTATAACCTATCATCACATACTCAAGTTGTTGCCAATCTACAATCACTATAAAACCTAAGTTATTGGTTTTGGATTTTTATGATTGTTTATAGAATTTAAACTAAAGTTGTAAATATAATTTTACAACCGAAGATATGTTTTTCTTTTGGCTTTGCTATCATAGTCTAAATATGGGAAATTATTACAATCACGTCATCTAAACAACACCCAGTAAACTGGAAGTATAGAACTTATAGGAATAAATAGTGTTGGAATTGGATCCGTTCTAAAATAAGTTAGGTACATTACTTATGTGTTGTTTTGCGAAAGCAATGAGATTCAAAATGTTCGGAGCATATTCGAGCATTCCTTTTTTTTTGCCTCCGGTAAGCAAAATCCATATAATTATCTGGTATAAATTATTTTTTTAACTGGCAACATTGAAATAACGTAATTTTTATGTACATAATATTATATTAAGGTAAGTACGAAAGTTATGACAGAATTTTTTATGTTGCACCATTGTATTATTACTAAAATTTGCGTATTCTCGAATAACCATAAATTTCTAGACAACATGCGAGTGAGAAATGCAGTTAATCTTTACTTACCTTGTTGCCTAAGCTTCTAGTAATGATGATGATTTTGACCTGACTGTGACAGATTTTGACTGTTTCAGCACAGTCATGACTTAATTTACTATAATAAATAATATACTTCAACACTTTTTATACTTGTTTTAAAAAGACAAAATGTAGGGAGTCAAAACATTAAAAATGTAAACCATTGTAAGTAATCTAAACAACGGTTTAAATGTATTTTTAATGCTACAGTAAACTTGGACTGGAACAATAAAAATGGTTTAAAAATAAAAATTAATTTAAATCCGGTATTTTCCGTAGGATAAACTAAGTATAAACTTGTCGAATATATTATCGGATGTGGTTTTCGTGAGATAAATAAATAAATTAGTATTTTTATGGGAACACTACTTTCTGGGTAATAGTTTACTAAATAGTTTCTAACTCGATGAAAACCCTAATAATTATTGAAGACGCATGAAAATATTGGGGTCACGTGTAAGCCAAGACTATCTTCTCTAGTCGGTTTATAAGAGAAAAGAATGGCAACATTCACATAGATTAAGTAGGGTAGGTGAACCGGTCCACCGGCCGACACCTATCCATCGGCCATTCCTGATCCTCTTGCAGTATTATTTAGATATTAGCTACTTACTATTGCTATATAGGAACGAAAGTCTTGTAAATACTCTTTGATTGAATCGCCCTTCGACATACCCTAAAACATTATTCGGTTGGGTTACTATAGCAAACGATTTTTAATGAATTGTTTAATTTCACGTTGGCAGGTGAGAAAGAGTTACGCACGCAAATACAAAAAAAAAATAGTGACTCGCCTCTCGTTCAACCGTAAGTTTTTACTGTTGTATAACAGTAAAAATCTAAGTAAATGTTGATTGTTGAGATGTTGAGTGTCGGTAGTGGGGTCTCTATCAAACCCGAGCCTGACATCACCCAACTACTCCCCGACGGTTGGGTATGCCTAAAAGCATTCACCCCATGACAAAAAAAAAGTATAAGATAGATATGATTGTACAGTTTCACTTAGACGGATAAAAATAATTTATAGTGAATTATAGCTGATAGGCTAGCCCATATCACCTAATAGTAAATTATGACGTGGGCGAAGATGTTGTTCAGGCCACCCAAGAATTACTAGTATTACTATTAAAGTGTAACAAATTAAATCAAACATTAAAGTATAGTTTTATGTATGTACTGCCAAAACTATGAGGATGTTGGAATAAATGTGTGTTGGGCTAGTAGGATATTTTAAATGGATACATACATACATATTACACATAAAAATGATTTTTTAAAATTTATTTCATGGATACATTAATTTTAAATCAATATTAAATGTTCCGACCGAAAACTGGGTACTGCTGACCTAAAACTAAAAAAAAATGGCCGAAAACCGGCGATTTCGCTATATTTGGATTTATATATTTTTCTATAAATAAGGAAGCACTTGACTTTCTATTAAATATTAAATACGTAAACTACATTATATTGGGTACATATATCAATAAACAGCGCAGGGCTCAATCTGTATAATTTTTTCTAGCGTCTTAAGGTTGAATGTGCCACTAAATGGCCGAAAACTGAGTATTCTACCCTAGGCATCTTGCATCTGTTGGGAGCCAGGGACCACTGGCTCCCAACAGATAAAGGGGTAGGTATACGCGAAAAGGATAAACAATATTGATATCTGTCTCGCTCATTATTATTGCGGTTATGGTATGTGCATCCTTCTCTAATAATTAGTACAATTCATTACGCCGATTCTATTACTATACTCTTTCTACGGCTAACAAAGAATTCAAACCTCTTTTGGAATGAATCATTAGCTCTTAGAAAGAAGGTACAATTAATTTGATTTACGCCGGATGACGTCACTTTCGTAATCCTATCGAGTTCACGTTAGTCAAGAAACGATGCGTTGTGCTGTCAACCATCGCCTCCTGCGTAAACGTACTGTAAACTCGATACGTTTACGTTACGGACTATCGAAATGTTCGTGCTTGGGCTACTGGTCTAGATAGGTACCTACGTTACATCACGTACAGAGCCGTACATATAAATAGGTATATAAATAAAGCTTCGATTATTAGGTAATTCGTCAAATTAATTATCACAGAAATAAAATTGGGGCATAGAACATATTATAAACCAGGTTGGGTGTAGATAAAGCTAGTAAAATGTTAAGTACCTACTACTCTCTCTTTAACGAATTATTTCAAGATAATGAATTTTTGTTTTTTTTTAAATAGACCAGCCCGCTCCATGCCAACATTGTTAAGCCTGACCCGAGTTGTAAAGTTATGTGATATCAATTTAACACGGTTCGCTAGTTAACTCGATGCGCGGGTAGAGATTCCCATTTTTTTCTTCAATACGTTCTGGATCATTATCCACATAGTTCCTAGTTGCCAACGGTAGCCACTGGTATCCCATCATTTTGTATTATTATGATTGGATTTGACCCGATGATTCTAAAGCGAATATCGCCACTCCGCCGTTGACGCAGTACTGTATCAGCGGGATTGTCCATTGCTGAACACAGCCTCCATAATACACACGCTTGGCAGGCGTCTTGTGGATCGCAGTGTAAAATAGCAGTTCCTCAGAAGGCACTGCTGCCTACCTTCCGGTTAAGACTTGGTCACTTTTTACGACGTGTTTTATTCCGTACATTCTAACCCGCCCGGCACCCCACGAACTGTACTATAAGTAGTAAGAAATTATATCTACGATTTATAGTCTAAACCAGGACTTCCCAACCAGGGGGGCACGGCTCCCAAGGGGGGCATAGAGAGATCATGAGGGGGGCGCAATGTATTTACATTTTAGAACGAAAAACCCAGCAGCGTTTAATACTAACTTTCTACAGCCATTCAGATAAGTATCTGAATCAAATTGCATAGATGACCCCTGCTATGATAGGTTCACCATCAGGATTAGCACAAGAGGTAGAAGGAAATAACTTTGCGCTAACAAGAACATACCGTGAATCGACATACTTTAGACTAAAAATCGTGAACTAAAACTAAAACGAGTAGATGATTCCCACTAAAATAGCTTTAACATATACAGGGCCCAGAATTTAAGAGCCGGTTCAAAACATACAAGCCTTATTTTGAAAAATACGTGTATGTAAAATTTTCTTTTTCTCGATATTCAAAAATTACGAAAGGGTGGCTTGAAAATATTGTTAACAAACTTAGGGGGGCGCGTCGAAAGGAAGGTTGGGAAACCCTGGACTCTAAACAGAAGTCAAAGTACGGAAGGTAGTCTCCCCGAACGGACGCTACGGCGCACGAAGCAAGGAAGTCTTTTCTTCGCGGTACGGTGCCTTCCTCGAAGGGCGCGAGTCCGGCTTTCACTCGACGGATGATTCTATTCCCCGGGAAAAGATTGTCTATTGACAATAATAAGTATGATAGATAGATATTTTCGCAGCAGTGCTATGTTACAATTATAGATAGGTAATGCTGAACTAAAATAATCTTTATGTACTTAACCACCAAATTTAGGTACCTCAGTAATTAACCGGACTGCTTTCGTTTTGTTGCGCAACTTTAGTGTCATGAGAACCAAACGGCTTACGTAAATTAATTTGGTGCAAGGTCCCCCCGAAGTGTACTCAATTGCTAAACATGAATGTGGAAAGGAAAGCCCCGCCAAAGGATATTGCCTTTCCCTACGAGCGAGTCTAACCAGTATAGACACCAATTACAAAAGACATTTTATGCCATATGTTTAACAAAACCTCAAGGTTAACTACTTAAGTGGCTATTACCGTAGGTCCCTGTCTGTCTACCAAAAAGGTTTTTTACTGTCAATAATTACTTACATATACTTAACGGAACCAGGAATTGACCCACTGAGCAAAATTGAGTAAGAAGATATGTATGTACCTACTTAGGTAAGTACCTACCTACATAGATGTCCTTATACACTTGTATAAGCTTTTTTTCTTTTATTTAGCTTATTTCCTTATGTACCTAGGTAACTGATCTAAACAAGACCTACTTACATTATACCTGATGCCTACCTGTGACTGAGTAAACTTATGGAAAAATTGTTGGTAGGAAATTCTTGTTAGGTTTCCCGTCAACAGCAGCGCGTTTTTGTTTACCAAACCATCTAAAACCTCTTGCCTCTTGCTCTCTTATTAACACTTGGTCTCCACCATTCTACCTACCAATCATTTCCATATTCGCTTGATAATCTTGTTATTTATGGAATTGTAACGGAACTAGCACGAGGCCCACCTCGTGCTAAGCAGTAAACCTCTGCCTATAACAGATGCATTTCCTCAAGTGACGAACCCATCACCATGAGACAAATTTGTTAAGTCGTATGTGCCTGTATTTTACCGGATCCCATACCCCCTATCAACGCGGAACATGGCAATGAGAACATTAGGTACCTACTTTCTCCTGAACGAGCTCACAAAGTGCTTATTTAAAATAGATGGTGGATCGGGCAAACCAACTTTCTCTAACAACCCACCATCCCGAAGGCATATTATCTGTGTACCTACCCGCATATCACTATTCAAATATCACTTTATGCTTTATAAGTTCAGGGTAGAGTTTTTCTCATTGGCGGCTTTTTACTGAACTCTATACTGTAGAGCTGATTAATGTACAAAATTGTAGTCACATTATAATTGAAGTGCCTACAATTGCTTACCATATATACCATATCTTTATCTTTTATTCCCCTGGGGTATGCTCTAAATGGAAACATTTTTGAGCTGTGGACACTTGCGGAAGAGCATGGGTTTTCCTGATGTACTAAACATTTAAACATTGCTTGAATTAAAACGTCATCATATAGTAGTTCCTACCTACTTGTATGCTTGTACTTAAAATTTTATTAATACTAGTAATTACTCGTTATTTTGTTATTCTATGACAATATTGTCAAGTATTTACAGCTGTTCACTATCATATTATAATTACCTACGTGAAGAAACTGTTTGATAGTTCCTATTTCACATCAACAGCGATTATATCGACCTTTTAACAAAGGGTTTGACATAATCCCCACGTATACTCGGCAGTTTGGGGATTGCAGTGTTATATGGTGGTTTTTAAAAAGAAACTGCTGCCCACCTCAGTATTTTCCCCTTCGTCGCCTATTATGACTCCCGCAAGAAGATATGGGGAGATGCAACTCTAGTCCACGGGGAAGTTCCTATATTATATGCGTAACTATTATTTCAATGTGCCCCACATATTTTAAATTTAATCAATTTATTTTATATACTTCAAATGATTTGTATAAAGCCAACCCTTTTCTAACTTATTACAATGAACACAAGTACCTAAGTGTCCTTCATCTTCTGAGAGTAGTATTTATGCTGATATAATTGAATGAATTTTCTCCTATTATTGGTTTTTTAATCTAAATAAAACGAGTTGCTAAGGTCAGCACGCACTGAATTCACGAAACACGCCTCTGTCTGTTATCGCCAATATTTTAGAACCTTGATATTGCTTGATGCAAACTTTTACTTGAACTATGTGTATAGTGTGTACTGAAATAGTTGTATAAGAGTTTTTTCTGATACCAAAACAAAAATATATTGATAGTAATACAATAATGTGACAATAAAATTAGTTCACGTAACGCTCATGTAATTTAGGTAGCGTGATTAGTTCGGTTTTCCTCAAGCAATACAAGGTATCAAAATATATTTACATCTACATAAAAGGAGAGTGAGGTAGGCTTACCTACGTGCTTTTTTAGGGTTCCGTACCCAAAGGGTAAAAACGGGACCCCATTATTGTGACTTCGCTGTCCATCCGTCCGTCCGTCCATCCGTCTGTCACCGGGCTGCATCTCAAGAACGGTGATAGCTAGACAGTTGAAATTGTCACAGATTATGTATTTCTTTTGCCGCTATAACAACAAACACAAAAAGTTGGCCAAAAGCGAGCGGACTCGCGCACGTTAAAAAAAATAGGTTTAAATATGAAGTATAATGGTACGGAAACCTGCGTGCGCGAGTCCGACTCGCACTTGGCCGATTTTTTATTTATTTATTTTAGCAGATAGGCTAGCTGACTACTACCTCACCTGATGGTAAGTAATGATGTGGTCGTATATGTTATTCAGGCTATACTGTTTCTAAATTAAAGGATTTTTTACTCGAGGGCGACTTTCTGTCACTTTAATGCTTTTAATATTTACTAAATTCACCCAAAACTGAAATATATTTTCATCAGAAGCACGGTAATGTTATCTATAATATATATAGATAACATTACCGTGTCAGTCAGAAGTCACAAGACTCACAAGGATGTCACAGCTATAAGAAACACCTTTTCCGGGTAATTTTTAATCCAGCTATGAAATAAAAGCTACAATACTAAGGGCCTGTTTCAGAATGTTCGAGTAAGTTCCGGTTACACTACCCTGAACATAATTATTTACTTAACAAAACACTATCTTTGCGTTTCACAGTCATCGATTTAGCCTATCCATCGGTTAAAACCTGAAACGCGCTGCATGTTAACTGTTATTTTTATCATTCAGTTACTTTATGTGTTGCATAGCAACCCGAAACTTTATTAGGACATTCTGAAACGGGCCCTAATACTAATAAAAATACTTACATTATCTGTCACAACTTTGCATTGCAACAATTAACCTGTACCTACCTATCCCCTGCAATGGCAGCTCATGCGGCAGACGCAAATTAAAAGTGAAAAAACATTACCCGAAAATTCGACAGGCACGTACAAATAATTATTGTAGCTCTATTACTCAGTTGTTTTCAATAACTATTAAATGTTATCTACATATAGTAATTAAACAACTTTAAACGGTTTAAATCGCGTATATTTTTCATTATTTTATCCCGACGTTTCAAACACTTTGCAGTGATCGTGGTCACGGGGTGACTCAAAGTGTTGGAAACGTCGGGATAAAATAATGAAAAATATACGCGATTTAAACCGTTTAAAGTTGTTTAATTACTATGTGTAACAATCGCGAAAACCTAAGACAACATTATGTTATCTACATATTCAGAAACGAGACAAAATTGTCTATAATATAAATATATAGTACCTAAGTGGTTTTCTTTATTTCAATAAATTATAATAGGCCCATTAAATTACAAAATTATAGATTAAGGGCCTGTTTCAGTATGTTCGAGTAAGTTCCGGTTTTACTACCCAGAACATATTTAATAAATAAAACACTATCTTTGCGTTTCACAGTCATCGATTTAGCCTATCCATCGGTTAAAGCTTGAAACGCGCTGTACGTTAAGTGTCATTTTTATAATTCAGTTATTTTATGTGTTGCATAGCAACCCGAAACTTTATTAGGACATTCTGAAACGGGGCCTAAGTTACCTGTTTGTGATAGTGTTGTGTTTACTAAATATGTTTTGGGTAGTAAAACCGGAACTTACTCGAACATTCTGAAACAGGCCCTAAACCTGTTAACACCTACTCGACCAAATCATCACTTACCATCAGGTGTGATTGTGGTCAAAGGCTTACTTATCTGCAATAAAAAAAACTGTTTTGGGTTTTGAACAAATGATAAGGTACCTATTTGTGTCTTGAACATTATGTGTATTGAATATTTTTTATTGATCGTTTTGCATTTTGAATCCTTCCGTATTGCACATTTCTAATTTTATCGTGATGAATTGTGTGTGAAGGGATTGTGGTCAAGAGATAGCAAGTCGACCATAAAACTCTGAATGTCACAAAGCACCAACATTCGTCATGGCATTTTTAACCTGAAATGCATATACCCATAACTTAATAATTAAATCTTTGCCTATTTACCGAAGGACATTTTATCATTTCCAACACAATAATCCCCACGCATAATATTTTTTGGCATTATTGGGGGATACGAGGTAAACACCCATGGCACATGTCTGCATATTGCAATAAGCTGTACTTAGTTATCTTGGTGATATCCCAATAGCCCTTACTTAAACTGACCCCCGTGGGGGCGGATGATACAAAAAATATTTTTATTGGTATATTCCCAACGGCCCTACTTAACCGGCAAACAAATAGGTTCCTACCTCAGAGAAGTTACAGAAGTTCATTAGTAGGTACCTATTAAAATATAATAACGAACCCTATACGTGATTAATATCCCATTACTTTTATTTTGGAAACTAGCAAGAAAATTGACATACCTAGTACTCATATTACAGTTTTCCATAAGAAATGGATTGCTGCCTGTGTTCGATATCAATGGGTTCTAAAAATGAGTTCCAATATTTGCTGCAGACATATTAATGGGGAGCATATATAAAGAAAAGGATTAAGATCAATATTAATATTATATACTAAGAAAAGTAGAGTATTTGGAGTTTTTGGAGTCTATATTAGTATTCAGAAAAAAGAAGCTTTAAAAAGGTTTACCGAAACATAATCGCTTCCAAGATTTTAAATTTTGTGCCCTTGTATAAAATGAAACAGGATCACCTGGAATGTATTTTAGCTCTATTCGTGCCAAAGGCGGATTTAGCAATAACCCAACTGCAAAATTCTATTTAAAAGCGCATAAAAAGGCTAGTTATACACGGAGAAATAAAACATATTACTGTAGAAAATTGCATTCCCCTGGAAAACATAAAAATGTAAACGTTCAGTGAAAAGCGCTACGAAAAGAAAATTAGTTTATTTACGCATACCACTGAATCTTAAGAAAATTACGAGTCTTAAGAAATTTTACCAGCTACCGATAGTGAGTGAGCATGACTACTTGGCAGACCCCTCTAGACTTTCTTTGTATACACAAGAATTCATTGAAAACATAGCCAGATTTGTAGTTAAAAAATATAAGAAGACTAATAAAATGTGAGGAATGCCTCCTACCTATCTAGGTATCAGCTTCGACAATGAGAAAAACATAAGCAGAAATCAATACTTTCATGTTTGGGCTGCGTACGTGATATTTATATATTTGAAAATCTGCACATTAATGATGCCCAAACATTGATTGGAAATCATGGAATAATGCTATTGAAAACAATCGCCAAGAATTACTCTGAAGTAAGGATTCATTCACCACAGTATACTAAACGATTTATTGCACCCAACGAAAGGATTTGTAATATACACAATAAACTAAAGCCATTCAAGGGGCAATAAATGATTATCTCTGTTCTGTTTGATCTAGTATACATTCATTAATAAATATAGATAGTAATTCAGGTAATGTTTTTACTTTTGAATCCTTGATCTGTTGTAGCCTGCGAGGAACTAAAATATTAAACTGTTGATATAATGAACCATAGATCTCGAATTATGTTACCGTAGTTTGGTAGTTACGTAGAAGAATATTTATACGTATCTCAATCGAATATACCTAATATAATTTATTTATAATCGCTTCTTGCCTTAGTAATCTATGCTCCACTCAGCGGTGGAACTGCATAGTAGGTAGGTACTTAAATCTCCCTGTTGCTGGGTAAAGGGTAAGGTTTATTGTATCACTTAGATCTATATACCTATGGGTATTAGGGTGGTCCAAAAAGTTTTTTTTCTTATTTTTATTTTGGCCACCCCGTAAATTTGTTACACGTATTCATAGTAGTCACATAATAAAATTTCAGCGAGATAGCTCAAGTAGAACTGAGTGCTCAATCGAGTGTTGTTTTTGTTTTTTTAGTGTAAAATGGTTAATTTTGACTTTTTGCTGAAGTACAGTTTTGTGTGTTAAATTAGAGAATATATATTTTTAATGTTTAAAAGAATTTTACAGACAAATTAAAACAGTTTTGATTCCTATTTAGTACACTGTGAAGTGCAATAACATGTAATAAAATGTGTTCATCTACTCGCAAAAAAGACGACATTTTTCTACTTGGGGTTCGAGATATTGAGCCTTTGATGAGACTCAACCAACTCCCTACTCTTCGGCAAGTTTTACTCCGTTGTTACCACATACTCAATGAATCCAAAAATTTTAAAGATTCCACGCATATACTTATTCAAGAACTTATAGAATTATGTGGCAAATCTAGTATCCGACCAGACAACAAAATCCTTGCATTGAAAATTGAAAACAGTGGAATACCACAAATAAAGTTTGGGCTACTGCTTCTACCGATGCTAAAAAAAGGGGGCTTGCAGTCTTTTAGAACAAAATACAGGATGTGATCTGGCTTGCTGGTCGTCATTGCGTATTTAAAATAATGCTTTGAAAAATATTTTCTATGTGTTTTGGGCCATCAAGCTCTCCTCAAACCGCACTTTTCATAAGAATCGGCTATATTTGGGTAACATTGCCGAAAGAGGATTGAAATTGTATTAACCACGATAAGAACACAGAACAGTTTGCTGAATATACTCTTGAGAGCCTCATAACCACTATATCCGGAAAGAATCAAGTTCGTGATGATTACGAAGAGCTAATAAAGCTCACCATGATTGTTTTGATAAAACCCACTGCAAAGATATTATATTATATATTATATGTCCGATTCATCATGCTTGTTGGATCGTGAAATTATTATATGCTCTGATGATGATGATGAATTTGAATTTAAAGTTTGATCCATTTTAAATAATTTACAAGCATTTAAATCTACCAATAGAGAATAAAAACAAATTGTTCGATTTGTTAGCTTTGGTGTGCTCATTTACACCAAAATTTGGATCGAAACGCCTTTGGCAGCACATGCACCAGCAAATGATTTACTACTTTGGAAGAGCTTAAAATTGTACGAAGCCATTGATTCCGAAAATTGCGTATTGCGAATGATATACTCACAAAGAATGACAAAGAAAAACAATTTTTACTTGACATTGACTCTCCATGATTGATCCAAAAAGGACTTAACAAACATAGTTTTGAAAGAATGCGACTAATATTATGTTAATTAACTGCTTTCTTACCTAATTTTGTTCACATTTAAATACTTTTTATAATTTTAATTTTTTTTATTGCTGATAGGTAAGCCTTTTAACCACAATCTCACCTGATGGTAAGTGATGATGTGGTCGAAGGTGTTAACAGGCTTGACCTAGAAATACTGGCTCTCAAGGACAGCTGCCGGAACACACCGTTAGGTGCTTATAATTTTGATATACTTGTAATATTAATAAACCTCAAATAATGTACTTTACGTAAAATCCTGTAAACTTCTACTTCGATGAGCACCCCCTTATATATGAGATAGGGGGCTGAAATATTTCACATATAATAGAAATGGTAGGTGTAACAAATCGAGGAGGTGGCGACACCTAAATTAAGTTTTTTTTTTCACCATATGGGCCTGGACCACCCTAATGGGTATGTTTATATAATATTTTGTCTCATGTGGCCACACTACCCGTCACTCTATAGCTTTCTTACCCTGTGGTTCAAGAAACGCAAATATGTGCTATTTGCACTGTGTGCACGCAAACGGTTGGTTCATAACTTGCTAAACAGACACCGCGATAGCATTATGACGTCATCTTTGACGTAATTTCCGGCCGCAAACAACGCTCACAGAAAAGTGGTAGTGCATTGTATGCACAAACGTCAAACTCAAATCTTGACAGATAGATGAGGAGATTTTTATTGTTGTGGTTAGAATGTTGATCGTACAAACATCGGTTCACAAAAGAATGCCTTGAAATGCAATACTTCTATTATCAATTATTGACGTAAAGGTTATTTTGGGTCAATTGCCAAAAAGCAAATTGACAGTCAGCAGATGTTATAAGCGCAGCTACATATCGGTTCACATCTTTTGCGCGCAAACAGTGCATATTCTCGTATTTCAGTTATGAACCTAGATTTTGTAATGTATGCAGTGATAGCAGTGTTTGCGTGATTTAAACCGTCTCTACTAAGGCTACGATAGAAACGAGTGATTTCTCGATTTGGGACTTCGTGAGCAAAAATATCGTTTTCGCTCACCGTTCGGATAGCTTTGAAAACGCTACAAATGACAGAGAAAAGTACTATTTTTGACCCACGTCTTACCGAGGGGTCGTTGTGATCGTTTTTTGACAACTGCCGGTTTGACAGTTGTATTTGGCGCGATAGAAGAGTTCGTTTGATGGTCTATCTGACCACGTGACATTGGCGAAATTGTGGTGGTGTCCACAGAAGCCACAAAAAGAGTTGAAGTTGAAGTTGAAGAGCCATTATTACACTTACGTGAATTTTAGAAAGGATTACTTGTTTCAGGACGAAACAAGGAATATTTTCAGTTATTATTAACCACAAAACAGACTATCTTGTCACTGATCGGCGAATCCAGCATCCAAGACGGGCTCAGTATAGAGTAGAGCATCTGCTGCATGCTGGAAATCACCTTCCCAGAGAACTTGCTATGTTGTTAAAATATGACTGACACTTTCAACCTTTGCACAACTGTATTCACAATAGCTGAGGAGATGTCTGCTTCACTATCTTCAGGAATGCCATGTAACAGAAGTATATTTTTATGTTGGACATTCATATCTATCTCAACATTTTATAAGAAATATTGTGGTTCCTATAATAAAGGACAGAACTGGCGATGCCTCCGACAGGTCCAATTACAGACCTATATCTTTAGCTACAGTTGTTGCACTAGCTGCAGTTCCAGAAAACGTTATATTGGTTGTCAGCGGTTGTCAAAATATGTATAAGACGTTCGGATAGCATACAGTCATTGGTGGTCAAAAATAACCAAAACGAACGCACCTTAAGTACCTGACGAGTGAAAATCCTCACCGTTTTCCATCGGGCAACGTAATAATCAACTGTAAATGAACTTTTACAAGTTTTACGAACGGCCTCAAGTAAATGTAAAAATTAACCGAGATGATTTCTGGATAGCACTCGGGTAACTTATGAGTACACTCACCCAGTGATTTCCCTACGCACCCATAGATCGATGGATATGTTCTCGTCTCCACTCGTCGACCTGTCGGCTGTCACATTCGTCAATCCTGTCACGTCATGTCATTTAAGGTCAAAATGTCAATTGTCAATAAAAAATCGATTCGTTGGGTTGGGTTTGTTGTGATTTTACAAAACTTACATAAAATTTATCAATCATGGCAGACGTATTAGAAACTCTTATTATGGCATCAGAAAGAGCTGCATGTATTGCTCGTGCGTGTTGTTCGGACTCTACAAATGAAGCTTTATTCGTCGCTGAAAAAGTCGATGGCGAAGCTAACGCTCGGTTCGATAAAGACTTCAAAACTATAGCTGATGTTTTAGCTCAAGAATCGGCTAAAACCGAAATAGCAGCCCGTTTTCCAGAATTGGCGGATAAAGTAAGAGGTGAAGAATGCTCAGAAATAGGAGGAGTCAATATAGCCGTGCAGGAAAGCTTGGATAGAACGATCGAACTTCTTAACTATCTTGTACCACCAAATGCTGCAGAGCGTATGGCTAAAGCAGCTCACCTTAAGTTAGATTTCAAAGGGGAAATTCTGCCGAAAAACATTCCAGAGATAAACCCATCAGATATTGGAGTTTGGATCGATCCCATTGGTAGGTGTTTGTGCTAAAATTACTTTTATTACCGTAAGCTGTATCACTAAATCAAGCGTTTGCTTTTTTGTAGATGCCACTGCTGAGTTTATAGCTGGAGCCCAAGGAAAAGCTAGTGATGATAGAGGTCTTCCATGTGTCACAGTTCTCATAGGAGCCTATCTAAGATCTACTGGAGAACCTATAATGGGGGTTATCAACCAGCCTTTCTATGATAAGTAGGATTCAATGTCTTTATTTATTGCTTACCCAAAATGCTGTTTACAAATTTCTTATGCTATGTATTTACATTTCCTTTGGAACCTTTCAGTATTTTTTTTTATGCCTGATAGGTAAGCCTTTGACCACTATCTCACCTGATGGTAAGTGATGATGTGGTCAAAGATGTTGTTCGGGCTAACCTAGAATTACTGGCTCTCAAGGACAGCTGCCGGAACACACTGTTAGGTGCTTGGTGGCAGATTTGCTACTTGAGGGTGGTAGCTAGCCAGGCGGGCATTTACTAAATGCCCTACCATCATGCAAAAAGTATGAAAGTAATGCTTGCAGGGCTAGTGATTGCAACACATCTAGCCATAGTGGCAGTCTATTGTAGTTTGACAGCATGTCTGTGCTATGCCTGCTCATATTTAGTTACATTGATAAATAGTTAGGAAAGAACATAAAGACCCATATAAAAATTCAAATCCTCTTGTTGGACTTTGTAGAAACATAAAAAGAAGGGAAATAATGTAGGTATGTAATAAGACATACAATGGCTATTTACCATCTGAAATCTTGTGGATATATTACCAACAGAGGCATTTCCTATCCTAGTACTTAGTGTTAGCATCAACAATGAGGCCGGCCATAAAACCAAACCTTTTAACAATTTTCTTATCACCTTTTGTATGGTTAGCCAAAAAATATACTCTCATATTGTTGGTTAGATTATATATGGTTAGTAGTAGAATGAAAGTTGAATACAAGCTATACAGAATAATTTATTATTATTGTTTTTGTAACTGATGTTTCCTCATGTGAAAGATGTTTCTTTGAAAACTAGTTCTTTACTATAGAGTAAGCTGAGTAATATACTCAAGGACTATTCCTTGAGTATATTCAATGTATAAAAAACTCAGATCATTGTCTAATTTATTTGACATATCTATTGTTAACTTCTAGAACATGCAACATTATAACTCATTATGTTATAGTAAGCCTTATCCAATGTGTACAAATTACTCAACCAATATTATAAATGTGAAAATAAACAGCAAAATAGACTCAGCAAAACAGCTGTTTTTAACTAATTTTAGCAAATACTAAAATATAAAATAGTATACTTTTATGAGTATTCCTCAAGGCTGTTCCATAAAACCAAATTAATACACAGGCATAGCTTTGAGCAAAAGCAAGTTGAGATATAAATTAATGTTTACCCCCTTCTTTACATTCCAGTGGGAAGGGCCGCATAGTTTGGGGTATCTGCTATGAAGACATCTGTAAATGCGGAGGTACCACTGTTGACCCTGAGACAAAAAGCAACATCATCTTAATGAGTGCTGCAGAGAAACCTGAAGTTGCAGAAAAGATCCAAAACTTGGGATGGAATGTTAAGTCCATGCCTGGGGCAGGTCATAAATTGCTAAAAGTTGCATTAGGTAAGATTTCACAAATTGCATCCAAAAATATTATTGCTACTGCATTTGATAACATTCCTAGTAAATTATTAGATAGTAAATTTTTAATGCTTTAACTCTTTTTTTTATGATGGCAACCTCACTCATGGGCAAAGCCTTCAGCTCAGAGTTTTAACAAACTCAAGAGTTTTCTATCAGAAAATGGGACCACCGCTGTCCATCTGTCCTTTTGTTAGTCCGTCCACCCAGCCATCTTCTAAATAAAATTTTTGGAACCATCCTAGACAGCTGGTTGAAATTTTTACAGAATATGTTATTATGGCAGATAGTCTATTAAATAATATAAGTGGACAATCAATCATCTGACAGAAAGAAGCGCTTTTTAAAATACTTCTTATTCTATTTGGGGGTGATATGACCTGCACTGATGTCCCGCTTGGGGTATTTTGTGCATTTCCCGCGCCAGCTTCTACCCATGCCATCCCAACTCCTTGATGTGGTGGAGAAGGACCTTGGGACACTGGCATAGTTGCTTCAGTGATGTGTGTGATGGTGGTGAGGATGTCGTCGATGTGAATGACCATTAAAATACTTCTTTCTGGTAATGATGTATCTACCAGTTTGAATTTCTCAATGTGACTTCACATAATTATTATTTGTATAACATTTCTTATTTTATAACCTTAAAGGTGAAGCAGCAGCTTATATTGTCACCAAAGGCACCACATTCCGTTGGGACACCTGCGCACCACATGCCATTCTACGTGCTAAAGGTGGAGATCTACTTAATTACACAACCAAGACTCCAATAACTTATAATGACCCTGAAGATGCAAAAACCAAAGATTATTGCAACTCTGGGGGAGTCATTGCCTATGCTGACCAATCTGTTTATGAGAAAATGGAAAGTATTTTTATCTAAAAGGTGAAAACCTATTTTCTAGTCATGGGATATTCATGACATAAAGTATCGAATTTAATTCAATGACTAGTGAAAGTGTAAAATACCTTTTTTACAGAAACATGATTGTCCCTTCAAGACAGGGGCCAGCTAAAAGTAAAGACCGGCTCATATTGAATCTTTTAGCAGTCTCATAATAAGATTGATTGATTGATCTGACTACTGCAAAACGACATATTGTGTTCTGTCCAACAAATAAAAAAATATTTTGAGGGGTGTAATATAATCAAATGCAGCTTAGGAATCATTTTTTTTATTCAAACTGAAACAATTGACATTCAATATGAAAGTCTATTGAATGTCAATTGTTTCAGTTTGAAATTCTCTATGGATTAAGTAAACTAAACATTAAATACAGCTCGAAATTGAACTAAATGAACAGTAAAAATTAAAATAGTATCAAACTCATCTTTTTGTCAAAACAGTTTTTGTTTTCTCATATCTTTGACTCACACTAAGCTGTCTTTGATATTAAGCACCTCAATTTTATGTGATATATCATGTCCTCCAGAACAAATGTGACCTATTATAAGCAAGAATCCTAGTTTGTATACCACATATTATTATAAGGGTTGGTTTTATAAATGTCAGACAAAATATAGTTCATTTGCTGATTGAGATATTTTCTATGTTATATACAGGTGTCCGCTGGGTTGCCCCACAGACTGGAAATTCTTTAAATATTGAAGCTAAATATTGCAAAAGGGAATTAAACCCACTCAAAATGTAGCAAAAAGGAAAATTGTATTTTATGATATTGGTTGGAAGGATTCATCATAAGGATTATTCTTCCTAAATAAAAAAGCATCTTAATTAAAAGGCAGACCATGAAATTCAAAATTTTATGACAATTTTTGTGCAGGAAAATGTTTGAGTGTTTTCTGACCCGCAGTGCTTTCAACATCTGACATTATCATTTAAAAGTATTGAGTAACCAGTATCTACATAAGAAATAGTTTCCTCAAATATATTAATATAATAATTCGAAAAATAAACATGAAATATATACTGCAGAATGGATCATATTTTGAACATTACATGAATTAAGCGTAGTTTTTGAGTGCACGCAATTACAAAAAATAAATTTAAATTTCAGTCTTCTTTTTAATTAAATGCTATCTTACTTCGGAAAAAAAACTATAGCTATGATTACTTCTTTCAACGATGATAATAAAATACATGAATATATTTTCCGCTTACTTCATGTGAGTGCAATTTCAAAAAATCTATTACATAATTTTTAAAATATTTAATAAGCTAAATTTACTTTTAGGGAAATGTCCTATCTCAGTAAATTTAAAAAAAATATGTGAATACAGTATTTTTTTTAATAAATAGAAGTCTTCTTTTATGGAAATGCCTTATTTTCAATATGTAATGCACTTCCCCTACATCAGGCATAGCCATGAGGCACAGTAAATAAAACAAAACATTATTAATAAATTATGTATATCAATTGTTTTTTAATTTGCTTTGAGTTTATAAATTGTTTGTTACAAAATTTACAAAACTAACCCTTACTACAATAAATTTTATTCATAGTTCTAGACAAATAAGGCTACAGTATGAATAAGTATATTTTTTTGAATATTTATTTTAAAATTAATTGATTGATTAATTGGTTATTTAATAAAATAAAATATTAATTTTATTTTAATCATTTAAATGGATCTGTACTTGAAGTATTATTAAAGATCTCGTTATTTTACTTGGTAATTAATGTTTTTAAGTATTTTATTGTGGTTGTGTTTTCTAAGTATATGTGTCTATTATATTATACTCAAGAATATTATTATGTGATTGTTGTATTTCAATTAAACTTCCATGTTATTATATACAATTATTTTATTTCTTTCAATTAAATAAGGTACCTAATTAGTCATCATTGGAATTATCGGAATCAGAACTTTTACTTTTCTTCTTCTTCTTTTTTTTGCTTTTCTTTTCCTTTTTCTTCTTTTTCAGTTTAGTTCCTCCTTCCTACAACAACAACACTAATTTAAAGTCCTTATGTCATTTTATTTATGAAGAATTGTTGGTACAGGTTACAAGCAATGATAGCCCATATAGCCATGAACTGCAGTATCGGAGGTTCGATCCTCAGCGTTGGCGAGTTTCATCGCATGGTGGGAGGGCATTTTGCGAATGCCCGCCTGGCTAGCTACCACCCTCAAGAAGAAAATATGTCGCCAAGCACTTAACAGTGTATTCCGGCAGCAGTCCTTGAGAGCCAGTAAAATTTTAGGCACATGGGCTCAACAACTGTTTCAGGGCGACTGTCGCAGTGCAATTCTTCACTTGTGACGAAATTAACATTCTAGCATTAATTCACAAGATTTCAGATCCAACAGATTTTGGTCAGAGCAGTTAACATCTAATGATATGAAAATAACAACATGTTTCTGTCTACCTGTTGTGCTAAATCTTCACTCTTAACGGTAACAGCTGGAAGCATGCTGGATTGTAATGATGGAGCACATCCTTCCATTCTAACTGCTGCAGTTATTTCATCTATTTTACTGACATCAGCATTTGGTACTTTGTATTGTTCACAGTGGTCCACTCTGATTGTTCTGCCTAAAATCTAAAATAAAATATTCTCAAAAAATTTATTGATGTGATTAGTAGGTATTATAAATTGAAAATATTATTTTACTGCAGGTTTTTATGTGAAAAACGGTTTTTATAGGACTCCTAAGGGACCACCCAAAAATTTACCTGGGTGGTAAGTCACATATGTATTTAAAAATGTTAACTGAGCACTTACTTGTTTTTGAGGGTTCAATACAAGAATTAATTATAAAACTTATGTGGTTAAATATCACTATTTTAATGTTTGAAATACAAAACCAAAGTATTTATCTAAGGTAGGACGTAGGTAAGTGCTTTTACGTAATTTGAATATATTATTAGATAGGTTGTCAATAAGTAGTAGAATGTGGCAAAGTTAAACCAGTGTGTGATCAAAACTGACAATTTAAACATTTTTGGGCAGACAGTCACAGGGGTTATATGTACAGAATTTATTTCATACTAATATATGCTATAGTTCTGTTCCATATCCTCGTGTTAGATGTCTTAATAAGCGCCTAAGAAAAAGAATACGCCAAAAGAGAAGCGTGTCACCACTCAAATCAAGTCTATCAGTATATTAGAATTGTTGTAATCATTCTATCCTAGGTAGGTATGTTGTTACCGGAAACATATTTTTAACATGTTCTTGTGATTTTCTTAATGTTGCCTGAGAATACATGTGCTTTTTACCCCACATGAGTGTGATTAAGTAGTGTAGGAAGATGATGAGATGAATATCACAAAAAGCAGCCTTTATTACCTTACATAAAACTGGTTTTAACTGTTCTTTTGATTATAATTCATACCTTAATTCCATTTAAATTATCAACAGCAAGTATTGTTGAGCGTTGATCTTCATAGCATATGAAAGAAAAGCCCCTTGACTTGCCAGTGGCCTTGTCTCTGACCAAGTTAATATTTACTATTTCACCATACCTACAAAATAAACAGTTTCTTAAGGTCTTTTAAATTTATGTACCATCACACTCATGTATACACAAGTCTTTTTTGTCTCATGGATGTGAGTTTATTGCTATCTTCCAGGTAGTGCTCTGTGGAGAGCACAGAACACTTTACCCAGTAGCAATATCTCTAGATTGCTACTGGGAACATCTTAGAAAAATGCAATAACTGTTACCATGGTATCGAACCCAGTATCTGAAAACCAATGCCAGTTGAGTAATCAGTGCAGTCATGAAACAATATAGTTTTTTTTAGATGGTTGGTTAGCATCTCAACTTGGAAATGAGGTTTATTTATTTTAAAATTATGCTAAGCTAGCTGTCACAATGATTACAGAAACTTCAAGAGTTTTCAAAGACCTATATTCTTAACCCTTACAGTTAGGCACAGATGTTTAAAGCCAGGACTGCAGTTTTATTATTTTAATAGAATAATAAAAACTGCCTGAATTTACTGAGTTTGACATCACAGAATCAAACAAACTACTTAGATCTTTTTTAAACCAGAAAACATCAGTTTTTAGGATGGGAAAATACATTCTATTCATCCTTTGGCTGAAGATATATGATTGGCCGCCTACATCTTGAAGTTTTCATTTTATAAAATTAATAAAATATTTTTTTATTATTTAAGGTATATTACTATATCACTATGAAAATTAAACATATAGTAAGTTAGTATTTATTTATTATTGCAATGATGCATGCTCCACTGTTAACATTACTAAATTACAAAAAGAGGACAAATCATAGTCGTGCAGGATTCAAACCTATGCCATAAAATCCCCATAGCCAGCGTATGCTTGAATCGCTAAGTCAACATCACATAATATTGTGACTAATTTGTACTTTCATTCCAAACCTCGTGTACGGATGGGGGACATCTATAGTTCAACTGCAAAAATACAATGGTTAAGCTAATGGCATAGAACATATAATAATATGCTATGTATGGAATAATAATGAATAATATGAACATATAATATGCTGGGTATGTACTAGGTATATACTCGTTATAATCAATTATATAGTAAGCAGAAAACACATTTAGCAATAAAATAAGACCAATAATCCACATATTTACATGAAATACTCTATGTGAGATGTCATGGTCTGGAACAATTCTTAGACGAGAATCTCTCACATGTCTTGCACTGAATGTATATAGGTACTGATTCTTATTGTGTGAGTACAACACACACAATAAGAATCTTAATAATCTTCGAAGAATTTTTTTGGTAATCTCTGAAATCTTTTAGCATATGGTATGTTTATATAATTTCTCTTTATTTTTTGGAAAGGACAAATGGAGCTTTCTGGTTACGGTTTGGTACTAAGGGATGGCGCTAAGAGCCAGGTCACAAAGCAAGATGATGGGAGGATGAATTGGAAATGACCCCAGACCTTCATGAGAAGCCGTAGACAGTAAGCTGTTGAAAGAGTTAGAGGAGGCCTTTTCCATAATGCACACCAAAATAGAGTCATTTCGACAAATGTAGATTTTACTTTAATATTACATTTTTTGATTTTCAGTATCAAATGTAAATTGTTTGGGAAATAGCGGCTTTATTATTATTATGTAAATATCATCAAACTTACCCTAAACTATAAAATACAGTGTAATGCCTTTTTTGCTTTTGACTATGAATGCAAATGTTTGCTCTTTCAACCATAGACAAACAACTAATGATACAAGTCAATGAAAAACTATATAAGAACAGACCAAGAACTGCTTACGATACATACTCTCATTTATAACATTAAAATGAAGTCCTGTGCTAAAGTGGCATTGGATATCACATCCCAACATGTCATTTAGACTCGGACTAAGGAATACCGTCTGGTCCAAGAGGGTTAAGCTATAGAGGTCCTTCAGGACAAGAGGTTTCACATTTGGAACAGAAATAATTATGAAACAAGAATTATGAAGGGTAGACAGGTGAAATCCAGCCTGAAATCCCAGTTGGCTCATGGCTTTAGTAATTGGCGAAGGGTTCCGTACCATATGCTATTAGACTTCATATTTTAACCTTTTTTGTTTTAACGTGTGCGAGTCCGAATCGCACTTGGCCAACTTTTTGTACTTGTTGTTATAGCGCCAACAGAAATACATCTGTGAAAATTCCAACTATCTAGCTATCACCATTCTTGAGATACAGCCTGGTGACAGACAGACGGATGGATGGACAGCAAACTCTCAGTAATATGGTCCTGTTTTTACCCTTTGGGTACGGAACCCTAATAAGACAATAAATAGGTATGCACCAATATAATTAGGTCTCATCTGGAAATGATCTAGAGTTTACCAGCTTTGCCAAAATCTGGGGTTGAAACCAATCTATGTAAGTATGTGTTCTAGATGATGGAACATTTGATAATACCATCTATCTCTCTCTGATGTTGTATGTCTTAATTTTGCTAGACCTATTAACTTACAATGTCTTATCTAATACTTCATTTGTACAATATATTGTATGTAATTTTATTAATATTTGATTGTTATTAAAACTCTCAAATACTGCTACTGGAACACACTGTTAGGTGGTTACTAACATTTTTTACTTGTGGTAGCTAGACAAGTGCGTCTTCACCAAACTCCTTACCACTGTGCGGTGAAGCTCAAGCTCACTAAGCAATTAATACCATGGACTCTGTATGCACCAGTACATAGCTGTCAAGCTCTGAGCCAAACTGCTGCTACTGTTTCAAATATACAGCTATAGAAAAGTTGTTGTCTTGTGTTAAGTTCTTACATTTTGGATGGTGATAAATTATATTTCCAAAAATTCTTATAAGTACTTAGAGACCTTAACAAAAATTAATGACTTACTGAGAAAACACACAAATAATGTCTCCTTCAGTGAGATCGTAGGGTAAACCACCAACAAATATCCAAGCACTGTCTTTGTACTGATCATGCCAAGAGCTTTTCGAGTTATTCGCAAGCTCCCGTTCACTTAGTTTCAACACGTTCTTTACATTTCTGGAAAATAATTAAAGGAGATTTATGTTTTGTTTTTCATTGAGGTACAGATGTAATCCCCGTATATTTAATGCCACCAACTGCTGGTACTCACGTCATAGGATTCATCGTTTCAACAAATGGGTTCCCGCCAGCGGCTTGTTTTATATCTATATATAAATGCAAAATCCTCGGACACTCAGATGAAGTTATGGCTCTTCTAATTCATTCAATATCTATCATACTGCTTCAACTGAACCATATAAATTATATTATTAAATATTATTTACGGAACACGTACTACTTACTACCTTGGATAGTTTGGATAAACAAAGAAGATTACAAACTGGGAGACGATATTAGCCGACCACGATAACTGCCAACCTGTAATTTACCGGCCCAATAATTGGCAACCAAGTATTTCACGTCCACGTACACGAGTTATCAGGCCGGTAACTATTGGGATGGCTAATCCTTGGTCGAATTAAATCATACCGAGCGGTAATATCCAGCCAATAGTCACCGACTCGTGATTTACCGCCCCGATAATTGGCAACCCATGAACTGACGACCATTATAGTACATGGATTATTGGGCTGAGAGATATTTTGCCGGTTCGATATTTACCATCCATGGATCTGCCGGCCTGATAATTGAAAGCCAATTATAAGGTCTTGTCCACCATAATTCGAACAATGTTTAGTGGTCAGAATCGTATACCAACGTTAAGGAACTAATTAATGATGCGTTCAAGTTATATTATTTTAATTATACTGTCAACATGTGCGAGTTTTCGTTCAGATAGGTAAATTAAATTTTTGTCTACCATTAGGTTCTAAATAGATTTGCGCTTGACTACAATCGCCAATACAGATACAAATAATTAATTTGAGGAAGTGAACTGCTTAGTACCGATTGTACGTGCTGGCGCAATATTAACCATGTAACGGTTGCCAAAAAATAAAATAAAATACAAAATTTTTCTATACCCGTCCGTCGAGTGGCGTATCCAAAAGAAGGGCAATGAAAAACAATTTCATAAATGTATAAAACTCGCTGTTTTAATTTCAATGGAACGATAAATAGCATAACGAAAATAAATATATTGCAGTCGTGTTTTTTTCCTTTTTAATTTAATTTATACTTGTTTCATACACCTACGCCGAGATTGGTTTTTTTTTGCTCGTGTGTTCTAATAGGAAGCATAGTCCAAAACAATGACAGCACGTGCAAGCAACTTGGGAAACAACTTTTCGTCGAGCCGTTTAACATACTTATTATCATAACTCATGTTCTCTGTGGCCTTTTGAATATATCGAGTCGAGGATATTTAATTGATTAATATTTTACCGCGCTCTTCAAAACTTCTGAAGTACGAATAAATGCATAGTAGTCATGGAAGTAATAAGTACTACGTACAACAGGAATGAGCTGCTGTCGCAAAGTTGAAGCTGAACGAGAGCTCAGTAACTGTACCTCTTATCCCTCTCTGGCAATGGTGACAATATTGAAATATGATTTAAGGCCAATAATTGTATTATAAAAAATGATTTTAGACTGACGTCAGCAGCTCATTGCTTCAGATGGATTTTAATCGAAGATGCTAATGATAAACTTGCTCTTTGCGGCACTGTACATTTCCTGTTTTTGCTTGCTTTTCACACTCGCGTCGTATAGGTAGGTACTTACCTACTGGTCCTTGTGGTACACGGCATGCAGTTGGACTGAGATAAAATTACGATATACTACCTATTGTGGTATATTTCATTAATTAAGTAAGAAAAACAATTAAGTTTACATTTAAGTGTAATTCTAAAACAGATATTGTTAAATAAAACAGCCTTGTGAAGTTTCTGCCGCAAACCCAGCTTATGCCTTATATGTTTCATTGTTTCTAATTTTGCATTATGAGTTAAACTAACATTTGGATCTTTAGGGAATCTGAAATTGAAATAAAGTCATTTTAATATTGAAAGGAATAAAATATACAAATGTATTTAATTTGTTCTTGAACTAGGATTGGATAGTCATGCATGGTCACCATAATTAATCACTATCAAATTATTAATTAGTGCGCGTCAAGCAGCCCTCGAGGCTGCCCGCATTCCTTGAGAATGAACATCTTTACTGTTCGAACACCGGTCGGAGATTTCGACTAAACACCGTGAGTGCTAGCCGGTATATTTAATTAATAATCATGACAACTCACGTAAGTTTTTATGACAACTATCAAATTATGTTTAAAACTATTGAACCTGTGAAAAGATAAACCATAATCAGGATAATACTCGCTAACGCAAGCTTCCACGACACAAATTCTCCCCATTTTTACTAAACTTCTTCAAAAATATCACGAAATCAAAAAAAACTCCGCTGTTAACGTCCGAGTTGGCAATTTCATGTGGGGTTGTCAGGTCAGGTGTCCGTATTTCATACACATAAAAGAAAACCTATACGCCAATCGCAAAATTTTTGCGTTAGTAAGGCTTTACACGTAGCAACATATAATATTGCTTTAACATGTTGGTACTAAATTATTATTTATGTTTAGAAACATTTTAATAAGTAAATGTTTTTAATTCATTACATTACATCAATCGCATTAATTTCGACAAACAACGACAGGATTGAAATCGACTTAAGTCTGGCAACTCTAAGTCACTGTTAGAACAGGACACAGGGTTCAGTGGTAGCCTTCTCACTCGGCTTCATTTTTATTTTGCGCGCAACAAGACTTACCACCTTAGCATAAGGTTTTATTTTCTATAATTTAGCTGCATGACGCACAGATAGAGCTCATTCCTGTTGTACGTAGTACTTATTACTTTCATGATAGTAGTATAGTAGCCATAGACACTTTTTTTTGTGATGATTGCGTTGCGTTCGTATACTTTTACATGTTTCTTTTTTTTCGTTTCGCTTGATTTGTCGGGTTTGTCCATCTTAAAATATTTATCGTATTATTGTATTGATTTCAGTTATACTTTAATTGCTATTCACGGATGTCAAGTTTTTGGTTGTGATGGAAATTCAATATGTTTATTCTGTTGTAATTGTTGGCTTTAACTAAAAATTTAGATCAGTAAAAAGCATTCGGTATTTTTAAACTTGATACATAAAGAATGAAGATCAAGTAGGTATAGCCAGTCATATTTTTGTCGGATATGCTTTTGTAAAACTATAAGAATTGGTCAAAATTCGATTTTACGTCAGTTTACGGACACCTACTGCCTCTTTTCGATCGTCTTTTTTGTCAGTTCACGACCATATGAAAGTCACTGTGTAAAGACCCTTGATATTTTACTTTTATGGCTTGAATTTAAAATATTACAAATGTTTACAGGTTTAATTCGGTCAAAAAAGGAGACAAATAATGAGGCCGATTCTACACCACGAACATGATTAAAACTTGACTATTATTGGTCTTAGTCCTGTCAGATACATAATTTGGTATTCGGAATAAGTTGAACGAACATAATTTTAATCCCCAAAATTTAAATCAGAGACTATAGTTAGTGGCTGTGTTATAAACTTTCTTGTTAATTTTACCAGCTCATCTGGCAAATAGTTATACAATTTAGTGCACATTACATAATATATACTATTTCTATTATCTATATTCGCCGTGGTCATCACTTGGATCGGCGACCGCTAGTGAATTACTACTGAGCACTTCCGTGCACACGGTTGTTGTCTTAGGTGGTAGTAGGGCATTTAGAAAATGCCCGCATTGCTAGCTACCACCCTCGAGTAGATAATCTGTCGCCAAGCAAATAACGGTGAGTAGAGACCTCACGAGATCGAATTTTAGGTTACCCTGAATAAAATCTCCAACCATATCATCACTTACTATTAGGTGTGATAGTGGTCAAAGACTAACCTTTTTTTTTTTTTTTTATGCCTGATAGGTTACCCTTTGACCACTATCTCACCTGATGGTAAGTGATGATGTGGTCGAGGATGTTCAGACTAACCTAGAGTTACTGGCTCTCAAGGACAGCTGCCGGAACACACCGTTAGGTGCTTGGCGACAGATTTTCAACTTGAGGGTGGTAGCTAGCCAGGCGGGCATTTGCAAAGTGCCCTACCACCATGCTGTAACGACTGCTATCCTAAGACAACAACCGGGACCGACGGCTTAACGTGCCCTCCGAAGCACGGAAGCGCTCAGTAGTAATGTCACCAGCGGTCACCCATCCAAGTCATGACCGCGGCGGACGTTGCTTAACTTTGCTGATCGAATCAGAATGGCTATGCAAACTTGGCTACGAGCGCTTCAAAACCTGTCCGGAATTTAAAAAAAAACTAAAATTTCACAAATTGTTGTAACCTGTAACCTCTCAATTAATTTGAAATAGGAGGTACGCATGTTATTAGGATTAATGAATATTTTCGTAAATCAACTATTCTTTGCTTTCCTTATATTCAAAGTGAAAAGTGGAGTGTTTAACACGACTGAAAGTCCTTAAAAATCAATTCCTACTTGGACTATAATAGGGCTCAGTAGGATAGTCAAAATACCTCGTACCTATGTGAATTGATTCCTTTCGATGCCTTTATAACAATCTACTACTTATTCTATACGCAGTAGATACCTACCTACCATGGTTTGTGCCCTGCCCACGGCAGCGCCGCGCGCCAGATCGAACTTCACCAATGGAAGGAATCACCAATGAATGGAACAATGGAAGGGCATTGTCCGATTTCACGCCTGTCACCTCTTCCCCGTTCTACATCTAGCCTACTAGCGGATAGAAATAAAAAAAACAAAGAGTGATCGATGAAAATAATAAATTTACTGATCCGTAAGCAGTTTGGTAGTCAACACAAAATTTGTGGATCGTGGGTGTACGACCGATCTGTATTCACCTCGTAGGGCAGGTACTATCCTGGGAGTCCGGGCGTAGATGGTGGGTGCCCTCGTAGATGGTACGGTATTTCGATGTTCAGCTCAGACGTAAATATATATCCCGAGTACGGCCCTCTTGTAGTAATTGTTGCGGGAACAGCTCGGTAGTAAAAGTTTTATAGTTCTGAGTTCTGGATTATGTTATTAGTTGTAAGTTTGTAGTTGTGGGTTTTTAGTTATCTTCTTAGTTCCTGCAAGTGATAATACCACAATGCTATGGCCTGGCATATCAAACATCTGATCTGGGGTACACCCACACGGCATCAGGATTAATGAACCTGCCTAGTATTGCCGTGGTGGTATACGTCCAGAACGGAGTTTACAAATTGTTACATTAAATAAGTACGTTAAAGAAGGAGCCAAGTTATACAATTAAATTCAAATAAGCTTTAGAAAATAAAACATGTTTATTTGAAAAATAGAAGGTAGTTAATTTTAAAAGATGATGCAATTTCAACATATATGTAAAAGATGATAGTCATTATGATGGTGTTGAAAAGCATAGAAATGATAATAGCAACTCTGAAAATGAATAAGTAAACACAATGTGTACACAGTATGAAATTTAGAACATGATATAAAAAAAGGCAATTTATGGTTTGTGTGCTATTTGAATGCTGGCCAGCTATGCATAAAAAAAACTTCTACAAAAGCACCACGAGCTGTTAAAAATTAGGCCAAACACAGTTACTGTGATTTGAACAGGAGTAACATGAACTATGGACTCAGCTTGTTGATGATAAAAAATGTTCGTAATATTTCGCTAACGTGCGTGCGAATTTTTACATACGAAATAGAAACTAGGTTTCCCGTTTATTAGAGGATCACGCGCGCAAGCCCGTGGCAATCCCCAAAATTACAACCAAAATCCAGCCAAAAGTCATAATAACATAACGGTTGACTAATAATAATATGTATATATAATTATAATAATACGCTATCATAATATCATGACCCGGAGCGGAATTCATCTTCACAGTGAATAAAGGCTTTAAAAATGAAACTCAGCCTTAAAACTGGTGTATTCAGCTATAATTCACTTTTCACTGAAAAATTACTTGTTTACCTAATTTATTTTAAACAGTTAAAACTCGCAACGTCGTCGTCCTAAACTTACAAATAGTAACGGCCCACCCAACTAGTCAAATTTCTTTACGTACGAACGTACATTAAGAGGCCGCTGAAGAGAAGCTCCCACAGAAAAATAGGTATTTTAACAAAATGATGCTGTCTCGCCGCTAAACGCCGGCCTCGCACTCCGCGCCCCGCACCGTCGTCAAATCCCATAAACATATAATATGTATAGGTACTACAGTACAGAGTCGTCCAGTCGAGTCATTATTGAATTCTCTTTGCACCCGCGCCGCGCCGCGCCGCCGCTCCACGCCGCTGCACCGCCGCGCCGCCGCGTCGCCGCTCCACGCTGCACCGCCGCCCGCGCGCTGCTGGTTACTTTTACTTCTCGTCGACTTCAGTTAAATTTTTTTAACCAAAAACTGGACCCCACTTCACCAGAAGTGTGAAATATTTTGTTGAAGTCGGTACCAAGATAGTTGAAAAGTACCAGTTCAATAATCAATAGCAATATTGTGCGCATGGTACCGACTTCAACAAGTTATTTCACACATTTGGGTGTTGAATTCCATTATTGGATTTAAAATAAACTGTCTTTTTATAGTGACCCTTGCTACTTACGGGATCGATTGGCATTCATTGTCAACGACTACATCATCAAGATAGGTAAATATTTTTCAGTTACTGGAATGTAACTCAAAAATGGCTTAACCGATTTTGATGAAATTTTAATGGGACTAAACGACAAGCATCAAATTAAAAACAAAAAATCATCGAGCAGTGTAACGACTACCTATCTTGATAATTTCACTGTTGACGGTGCCACACCCCAATCGGTGTCTTCCGGTCCGATCCCATGAAAATATACCACATGTTATCAGTTATATTTTCTATTATTCATATTTTCCGTTCTGATCCCACTTATTATTTAAGGTGGGATTTAACTAATTTACAAAGTACCAGAAGGGCAGAAGTTTAATGAAATCATATCTACTACGCTGTATACATATGATTTCTTTTGTTTTTTCTTCTTTGTAAACATACTAGAAAATAAACTTATGGTTCTCGTCTTTTTAGTTTATCAACTGAATAATCCAAACTGAACAAACGATGTTGGTCTCACGATTATTATTATAAATAATAATACTTTTACATTAAGAAAATACTGTAAAACTGTTTGTTGGTCCTTAGAAAAAAATAAAGACGAAGGTGATCATTTGCTTTTTACAATCGTCCTGTAATTATTACGCTTACAAGCTACTAACGTATATAAAGTACTTGTCAACAATACTAAATTGAAAGCATAAAAAACCTGTACCTTGAAAAAGGTCACATCGGAAAAGACTGCTGTTATAATATTGAGGACTTACCAGAAACTCGCAGAAGTACAAGACCTTAATGGCTACATGGTGACTCAATGGCTAGAAGACTAAAGTTTCGTAAACATATTGTGTACTATATAAGGAACATCATCGAACATTTTATGGAATGCGCTTATGGAAGCGCTCGTAGCCAAGTTTGCTTAGCCATTCTGAATCGATCAGCAAAGTTAAGCAACGTCCGCCGCGGTCATGACTTGGATGGGTGACCGCTGGTGACATTACTACTGAGCGCTTCCGTGCTTCGGAGGGCACGTTAAGCCGTCGGTCCCGGTTGTTGTCTTAGGATAGCAGTCGTTACAGCATGGTGGTAGGGCACTTTGCGAATGCCCGCCTGGCTAGCTACCACCCTCAAGTTGAAAATCTGTCGCCAAGCACCTAACGGTGTGTTCCGGCAGCTGTCCTTGAGAGCCAGTAACTCTAGGTTAGCCTGAATAACATCCTCGACCACATCATCACTTACCATCAGGTGAGATAGTAGTCAAAGGCTAACCTATCAGGCATAAAAAAAAACAAAAAAAAAAAAAAATGCTGGCATTTTAAATTATATAGTAACATTATTAAAATGCACCACAATAAATACCAGCTTTGTTAAATTATTTAGAAAAAGATGCCAACTTAAATATATTACTTCACAATCAATACAAAACAAGGCAATAATCACTGAAGCGTAGTTTCACAAAATAATTTGAAGAAATAAATGAATTTACCATGTTACAGATTAACTGCAAAAAGCTGAAATCACAGTTGGTTTTTTTGGAAAAGTTTTGCATATTTTAATATTGTTGATTACTTATTGTCTTACTTTGTAGTCTGAATTGTTACTCTTAGGCAAACTCGTTTTATTGTTTATTTTGGAAGCTATTGACATCTTTAAATAATATTTCGTAGATATAATCTACTATATGGCATGCTCTATAATATCTATACTGTTTATATATTTTATTACAAATTTTACATAAAATTGCTTGTTTGTTAATTATATGCTTTCTTCTAAGGTAAATTGGCTGAAGGTTTAAAAAATTATATAGGTATGACCTGCGGATATACAGCCAACTGTATGAACAATTTTAATATAATATTGTTTTTATACTGTTAGATGGAAAAAGCATTAGCTACTGGCAAGATTCGAGCCTGCAACTACAGGTACCTGTGATCGTGAGATCATATTTCAGTCCTAATTATATATTTTTTCCATCAAACATTATTTTTATATTCTCGCTAAGCATGCGTAAATGGTTATAAAAATATACCCATATTGTTTGTATATAGTTATTTTCCTAATGTTGATTGTTAGTTTCGATATCTTAGTTGAACTTTTACAATAAAGAGTGATATCGTTTTAAAGCAGCTTGTTTTATTCTTATGTAAGTACATTTAAAAATAAAAGAAAGAAGTAACTCAAAGTATTTTTTTAAGGAAAAATAGCAGATAATGATTTTTATGTTTTAGTTATCGATTCAGACACATTTATGTATGTACATATACTGATTATTTACTGATGAACTTAAGTTAATATAATTTAAGTGAGTTCTCTGCGTGAGTTTCATAACTTATAATCACAACTTATCTAATAGCTAATAATATATTTTATAAATATGTTTTTCTGTAACAAGATTTACAGTATGAAACTCCTACGAACTTCTGCTCTCCCGTATTCTTATATTGGTATGTGTACCAATGTGTGTTGTCGTGTTAAGCATAGTTTCATAAATTTCTTCCTTTATTGATAACGTACCCAAGCTATAACTATTATCAGTCTGGACCATGAAACAATGAGTGGGATCAGACCGGAACCAAAAATTTATATTGTATTTGTATTGTATTTATATTTGTATTGTCTTGCAATTTTATATTGTAAATGAACGGTGTGGGATCCGATTGTGGTATCAGACCGGAATACACAAATCATTCCCGTAAGTGGCAGGGCTAACTTTTTTTTTAACATAATACCTATAATGAAACCTAAAAAATTAAAAATAATTTGTCGAAGTCACCATGACCACAATATGGAGATCATACTTTCAAACTGTCATGGTACCGACTTTGACTAGTTATTTCAGACTTTTTGGTATTAGAAGTCGGTTTAATTTTTGTTCGTTTTTTATTGTGTGATGAATCCATTTTATAAAAAAACATGTTTTATGTGTATCGAAGAACAAATATCCTATACTTACTTACTTTAGAGACTTTACTAGATTTGCTACAAAATGTGCTGTGACATTTAATTTACATTATATAATATCTACAACGTCGGCTCAATCAATGTTCGTATAATGTAAGCTAAGATTTCACGACAAAGATATACTTAGAAGGATAGGTAAAAATATGAAATTTATTAATAGGTAAAAACTGATGTGTGAACATGTTTTTATATTTATATATTGGGTTATGTACGTCTATAATATATTTTTTAGTTTCGATAATTCAAATGTAATATTCAGAAAACAATAATATTCGTAGAATCGAAATATCTACACCATCGATTTTTTCCCATCACTCACCATCCAACATATCGAAAATGCATATTGACATCACTAATGCAAGTACCTCTACCTAACTACTATGATTTATTCTGTGCAGCTACCCTGCCCCCCGAACAGAATTGTGCGATAAGGACAATTGCAGCTTCTTCAAGTTTTGACTTAGAATTTCCGCATAATTTGAGTTCTGGGAGAAAACTTTTCTCCTATAGTAAACATTAATCAAATCCAAAAAATTTGGTCTTATTTTATAACTGACAGAACAAACGATGTTTATAGGTTTTCCTTTTTCTTTATTTATCATTATTTTTCATATAAACAATTCACAAACTAGAGATACATTTTTTGAGAAAAAATCGGTATTTGAAAACCCATTAATTCAAATTCCTAAAATATAATGATAAAAAGCAAAACTTACAAACCTCAATATTGATAATATCTGTAACCTTTCCAAAAATCATCAAAATCGGTGATTGTTTAGGGGGGTAGAAACATTTTCTCTTTTTGTATGAAAATTCGACACTTCCTTCTCGTCTTAAGTTCGTACAAAGTATGTGTTGACAACTCGTAACTGCGCGCAAAATGTAAACAAGGTGATACTTGAAACTTGTGAGGTGTCAGCTTTGGGTAGAAATGTTAGTGACCTTTTGTGTAGGCTACGAGCTAACAATCGCTAGATTTGGCGTGTTATTTTGAATTTTTTCATGTGCATAACTTATTTCGTAAAAAAATTAAGTTACGAGGTGTGGTGTGTGAGATATGCAGATATTACTGCTTAACTAGGTACATCTAACATGCAAATGTTCAGTCACAATCAAATAAAAAAAAGTTCTTGGCGACAGATTTTCTACTTCTTGAGGGTGGTGGCTAGGCTACGCAAGCGGGCATTTGCAAGATGCTTTACCACCAAACTGTAACAACTGCCATCCTAAGACAACAACTGGGACTGACGACGACCCTCCGAAGCACGTGCACGCTCATTAGTAATGCCACTATAGCGGTCACCCATCCATTTATTACCGCAGCGAACGTTGCTTATTATCTTAGCTACACTTCGAAAGCTTCAAACCTAGAATCTATGCAGATAGATTTTTTAAAAGTAGGTAACAGGAAGTAGGTATTTAGCACACGCGGGTGTGAAAAGATTTCTTATTTTGATTCAGCATTTCAATCTTTGGTTACTAGAACCACATCAACTCCGTGGGTGGGAAGTCTGTTTCACGAGCATTTACAAATTACGATCTAGAAAAACCGTAGCTCTGCAATCGTAACCAAAATAATAGGCCACGTTTGAAATGCTTGATCAATGATCACGCACACAGTATGCGAAATTTCTATTTTTTTTATAATCGGAGTACATCACTGATGGTAAAGACGTGCTTAGTGATACCAGTTTGTAAAAGCTTTCTCATAAAAGTAGGTGAAATATATGTTTTGATTTTGGGGTACCAGTGATTTTTTTTTATGCCTGACAGGTTAGCCTTTGACCACTATCTCATCTTATGGTAAGTGATGATGTGATCGATTGTTCAGGCTAACCCAGAATTACTGGTTCTCAAGGATAGCTAACGGAACACACCGTTAGGTGCTTGGCGACTTTAAAGTGTTTTTAGGTAAATATATATGTAATGAACATTATTAAATAAATAATATACATGATCATGATCTCTGATTCGATGTTAATAAAATATTCGTATTTCGTATGTAGCAAGAAACCTCGAAATTGACGTAGGTACATATCAGTATAATAACTGTAAGTACTGAGTAGGCATGGTAGGTCTAAGGTTCCATCAAAAACAACGTTTATTCAACACTTACTTGGGTATGGTAAAATTGATGAGAAAAGTCTCGAAATATACACTTTTTGGATTAAGTATATTTCTATTTTTTTATTTGTTAATGCTTATTGCTTACTTATATAATTTTTAATGCGACGAACACATAGTTATGTGTTCAAGTCGCGGAATTCTAAAGATTACTGTTCCAGTCGATGTTTTCTTATCCTTCACCAGACCTCAGAAATGCATGTCCAGAATATAGTGAATGAGCCCAATCAAATAAGCTTATAGGTACAAGGTGTACTTGCTATATGCATGCACGTCCCTACGATCTACCTAATTCTTTTCCATCATTAGACCTCAGGAGTTTATGTACAGAATATTATGCTCACCGAGTCTAAACAAATAAGCTTAAACACGGTGTATACATATACAATTACAGATGTTGTATGCCGAATATGCCGTAACAGGATAGGTACCTACCAAACGACGGCGTTGCTATGGTAAATAAATAATGGTACGGAATGTGAACGGGGAGTAAATAATGTTGTACCTATAAAAAAAACGTTGGTGACTATAACTAATCCCGCTCATAACTATAATTTTATTCCAGACCCATTAAGAAAGTGTATCATAGCTCGTTCAAAAACGTTTCTTTTATGCCTGATAGGTTAGCATTTGACCACTATCTCACCTGATGGCAAGTGATGATGTAGTCCAAGATGTTGTTCAGGCTAAGCTAGAATTACTGGCTCTCAAGAACAGCTGCCGGAACACACTATTAGGTGCTTGGCGACAGATTTTCTACTTGAGGGTGGTAGCTAGCCAGGCTGAATGGGGGCAAATGGGCGAATGCCCATTCGCAAAATGCCCTACCACCATGCTATAACGACTGCCATCCTAAGACAACAACCGGGACCCACGACTTAAGGTGCCCTCCGAAGCACGGAAGCGCTCAGTAGTAAAGTGGTCACCCATCCAAATCATGACCGCGGCGGACGTTGCTTAATTTTGCTGATCGGTTCAGAATGGCTAAGCAAACTTCGCTACGAGCGCTTCAAAACGCGTTATAAAGTTAGTAATTTCTCCCTTACACCTAAATGTGCGGCGGAAAAAGTTAAATTGAAATTCATTCCTTCCCTCCGTAGCAGTGAAGAAATGTTGTACTGCAGTCTGTCTGCACTTCGGAAAAAAGCGCGGCAATTTGTTTTGTGAAAAATTCTTTTTAATGAATCAATCTAATCAAATCTAACAACACGCATGTATATTTAATTCTTGGTTTAAAAAAAACCTATTGTGTGCTCCCCAAATTTGACTAAGTACGAGTACATTCCTTTGGGGATATTCGAGGACCTCCAAGATATGAATATATATAACAAATATATCAAATTATCAGTCCAGTTGAATAAAAATTATATACCTAATAATAATATTTATTGTTCAGATAACATGATCCATTTTGTTAGTAAAAGCTTATGTCAATGTGTTATTAATTATAGTATCATAAACACATCAAAATCCTATCATATCACATCAAATCACATTATGTTTTAAAAAATAATAATAATACATATATTTTCATCAAAGTCAAAATTAAAAACAAAATTAGAAGTTAGGAATCACAATTAAAATTTAAATCCAAATCAATGTCAAAATTAGAATCATATAAAAATGAATATAAAAATCCACATTACGACATACCTATTGTATAAAATATAAATAAAACATTAAAATTATGTGATTGGCTACAGACAAAGCACATGTGCTCTGAGGCTCTACCCTGGCCCAGATAATTCAAGGATATTTAGTTGATCGTACACCTATCTTTTTCTAATACCTACGCTACGCGCAACGGTTGCCTTTTGAAACATCGTAGGTATTGCTAATTGTCACAGAAATTCACGTTCTGTGAATTTCTGTGACAGATGGCAATCAGCCATACTAACACATTCTGTAAAAAAATCAACCAGCTACTTATTACCGTTCCAAAGATACAGACCTATAAAGGTCAGCCATCCATGCAGCTTTGTAATAGATTCCTTTGTAATTATTCTAGCACAGAACCCTAAAATCTGTTATTTAGCCAATAAAATGTGTAGGTTTATTTACACTAACTAAGTAGGTATCTATTTACTAATATTTAACATTTTATTTGTTCACATTAACGATATAGGTACACTACGATCTTACCTACATTTAAAAGCAGACTGAAAAAAAATCTCTATCAAATAATACAAACAACAGCAAGCTAGTGAGATAGGTATATGCTACACATACGAGTAGGTAAGGTACGCATGCATGTAGCTAGAGACCGAGTCCGAGTAAGTGTTCGCCCTAAAGTCGTTATACACCTATTCTGAAGGATGTGGGTATAAAAGATGATTATTTTATTCATTAGTTTTACCTTCAAACAGCTTAGTATTACCATCATCTTATAATATTGAAATAGTTTTCTAATTATACCATAAATTATAAAACTATATGAAGTATAGAACACATTTTTGTGGTAATGTCTGAACCTTACAAACAGTTCAATTAGTGACATATTTACTGTACTGTATCAGCCGGATCGTCCACTGCTGAACACAGCCTCCCTATGTAGGGGGTTTTTGCCATAATCCCTACGCTTGGCAGGCGGCTTGGGGATCGCAGTGCCAGATAGCATAGTTCCAGCGCCTTCTAATAGTATTTTACCTTAGTCGACTTTTACGACACCCACACAGGATGAAATGGGGAGGTGCAATTCAAACCCGGCACCCCACGGGGGAGTGACATACATACATCATATTTATTAGGTAAGTGTGTAAAAATGATTTTCTTTTTAAATAACCAAATTCAATGTAAAGTTTTGCATTTATGTTAATCTAGAGAAAGAGAAGTTCAACATTTAAGTTACTATGCATTATCTAACAATTATTAATTAAATTGTTACTTAACTACTATTATTCATGTAATAAAAAAAAACAAAATGTTTCTTATATGAAATTCTCGTGAGTTTTATACATTTTTTAATATTATTAATGGACCGGTTGATAAGTAATTTGATAATAATAGTAAATAAAGATGATAATAAAGGTAATCTCAAGTTTTGGTGAATTTCAAACTAGTCTTGCCTCTTGGGCCAATCACCTTGACTGTTTGAGGGCAAAGGCTAAAACTGGTTTCATCACCATTCATAATTCGACTGGGGTTAAAAAGTATATTTTCATTGCTGGTTCAGTGAAAATAGTAACATGCTGTAGTTACCAATAAATTACCGTTGAAAAAAGTATGTTGACCTTCGGTTCTCTATCTAGAGTTTTTTCTAGTCGACTACTTATGTCAACTTTTAGATTATTTAATAAAACTCAGTCCTCAGGTCCGACACTCCTTTATTTAAATAAAATAATTGTTTGAAACACAATATAACTATAGAATAATGCACCTCGATCTCATTACGACATGTAAAAACTAAAAAAACTACAAAAAACGCGCATAATTATATTGAAATCACATATCGCAATAAGCGCTTGTAGAGTAAATTTAAGGAACAATCTGACGTTTTTCTGAATCTTTCTCGGCTTTCGACTTCCCGGGTGCCATTGAGATCAAGGAGCATTAACTTTCCAGTTTAGTAGTTATGTTACATAGTAGGGAAAATACAACGAAAATTTTTGCATTAAAATCTTTGTCACATAAGCAATGCTAAGTACACTCGAGAGCAATGAATCCGGGTCACTTAAAGAATGTTAAAAATCTCGGAAACTAAAAATGATAGGTTAATGCAATAAATTGTATTTAATAGACAATGTAATACTCCTTAAATGAAAGTAAAAAAAATATGAGTCACCATACATTTTATTAACACAAAATTACATAAAGAAAAAAACTGCTGATCTCTCCTTAAAACAAAAATAGGAAACATGAAATTTTTGAACTTTATTACGATTTTCTTGAATTTTAATACTTCGTATTGCCTCCTCGTGCTTCCATTACTGCGTTTACGCGGTTTGGCATGCTGTACACCAAGTTCCTTATACGATTTTGGGGAATATTCTCCCATTCCTCTGTGAGAGCAATTTTGAGCTCACGAAGCGTGATTGGGGGAGGGTTTCGTTGCTTTACGCATCTGCCTAGCTCGTCCCAAGCATGCTCGATCGGGTTGATATCCGGGCTGCGCGCTGGCCACTCCATACGAGTAATGTTCATCTCTTGAAGGTAGTCATTCACAATCCTACCTGTATGAGGTCGGGCATTGTCATGCATAAATATAGCATCCTCACCTAAATTGACCATAAATGGACCAACGTGATCATTGAGGATTTCTTCCACATATCTTACGCTAGTTAAAGAGCCGTTTTCTATGATCACCAGCTCTGTGCGACTTTCAGAAGAAATTCCGGCCCACACAAGTACAGACCCACCACCGTAGGCTACTTTTTCTTCGATGCATGCTTGCTTGAATCTTTCCCCTGGTCTTCGATACACTCTGTGTCTTCCATCGTGCTTGTAGAGCATAAATTTTGATTCGTCGGAGAACATAACTTTTGACCAATCTTCAATACTCCAATTTACGTGGCTCTGGGCATATCTTAGTCTCGAAATACGATGCCCACGCTCCAGTTTAGGGCCGTTTGCAGGTCTAAGGGGTTTTAAGTTAGATTCAGCAAGCCGACGTCTTACTGTCCATGCACTTGGGTTACTTCCTCCGAGGCGTCGAAACTGATTGGTGAGTTCAGTTCAGAGAAAGCGATTTCGAAGCATGGTGTTCACCAAGTATCGGTCTTCTCGTGCTGTGGTACACCTGGTTCTGCCCGTTCCTGGTTTGCGTAGGTTAGAACCAGTTTCTTCGTAACGTCGGAGAACTCTTTGTACTGTTGACAGCGACACACCGACAGTCCTGGCTGTATCGCGCTGACTCCGGCCGGTTTCCAGCATTGTAAGTATTCTGGTGCATTCTTCAGGCGTAAGCGACATAATTTCAGCTTGAATAATGAATATAGAGCACTATCAACATGGTTTATGTACCCACATAAATGACAGATTACAAACAAAAGCAAAACCAAATGCTGTAATTTCGTAGTTCCATCTTCGAAAGTGGCCCTTTTTCAAATTTGTTTTTTTTATGATATAACTTTACAATAACTAAGAAGTTTTAATACCTTCATTTAAGGAGTATTACATTGTCTATTAAATACAATTTATTGCATTAACCTAGCATTTTTAGTTTCCGAGATTTTTAGGATTCTTCAAGTGACCCGGATTCATTGCTCTCGAGTGTATTTTAACGGAGTTTAAACTATAAAATAACGACTTTAGGATGGTTTACCCTATAAAATATTTGTCAGATTACATCTAAACCTTTATGCTCCTAGCTTGTCTCAAAGGCGTTTATTTTGTATGAAAGCGATAGTAGGTTCCAACTCTATAGAAATAAGGTTCAAGATAGAATATTATAGCTACAGTCATCGGGACGGCAGCAACTTGCTTTTGCTTATTATGCAAAGACTATGAGGCCCATTGTTTTGTAAATTTTGGTGCCGATGGCACAAATTCTACCCATAATTTTAAGTTATTAAAAAGTAGTCTAACCTTTTCCGTTTGAGCTGTGCAGCATGTGCTAGCTGGGGACATGTGTCTCTAGCTTACACGTTGATTTGAGCTTGTAGCTCCAAGACCTTAATAGCCAGAGACTTGAAAATTGTAGTGCCTATGGCACAAATTATGCTCTAAATTTTAACATTCTAAACAAAGTCGTATGTCCATTCGTTCAGAAGATACAGATGAGCAGCTGTAGGTAGACACGTGGTCTCCAGCTTACATGTTGTAATCGGGTCATTAGTGCTTCAGCTTTCAATTACCTAGGGCGTGTCAATTTTTTTGTGCCATTGGCACAAATTGTGCTCTAATTCCCTGGCTATTGTATATAATCACATCTCCAGCCGTTTAGTGTATACCTGCAGCATGTATCAGTTGGAGACCATAACGTCAGCTAACACACTAATAATCACATGCAGCATCGAAGTTTATTTGGTACCTAGTTATGCATCCCCCTCGCCCTTCAGCCTTAGACTAGAGGGGGCTTATTCAGCAAACATCGATGCATTTCTTGCGAATGCTGAGTAAGACTTCTGCTAAGACCACCATGTCTATCTAAGTTAACATTAAGCCTTTTGTTCATTTTATTAATTCATTATTATTAAAGCCTCAGTATCGGCAACACGTATTTTTAATATTAGTTTTTAAAAAACCTTTAGAGTGCTCCCCAAATTTGACTGGCGCAGCCGGGTAGGATTTACTCGTTTATAGCTGTGCTAGTTTTCGCGAGTTTCGGGTATCCAAATTTACTTGTTCGCGAATACGCTGCGCAGATCCAGAGTGAATCCTCGAACCAAACAAATTCGTCAACTACGGGACACGCAGTATGGGAGCGGTCGGTTGGTGAGTCAAACTTTTCGCCATCCTTTCCAAAAACCTCCCCTACTTTTTATTTGTTATGTTTGAGATAAGACTTTGCTCATTATAACGTATCTGGTGACTCAATATAAAATTCTATTCAGTGTGCCATTATAAGCGATAAGAATAAAAAATAGAGCTAAGAACTGTAGAGACAGTTTAGACGATTAATTATTTAAATTAAATAAAACAAAGGTTCAAGTAGAATCGGTCTCTAAATTGATCAGGTATTGTAATTAAGTAATATAAACGTAATTTTAGCAATTAAAAATATATCAAGTTTTCATACATTTTTACAACTTTTACAAATTTTCTTAAAAGTGTTTTTCTTCGATTGACTGATTTTATGTGTGCTTGTTATATTGTTTTACTGTGTATTTTGTGTGTAAAATATTTTTGTGTCATTTTAATTGTGTGTACTATCTGACCTGCTCGTTACTCTATTCGCAAAGATGTCTCAAGACGAAACTATTGTGCCGATCCCTCGCGAGATGTTAAGCCTTATTCCCATGTATGGAGGAGACAAGGGACAATTAAACCTCTTTATTAGAAAATGTGAATATGTAATAAGCAGGTATAGAGGTAATGATGCTCAGGATTTATATGTGTACCAATCTGTAACAAGTCGCCTTAATGATAAAGCTGCCTCTTTATTATCGGAACGTGAGGATGTTGTGACTTGGAGTGCCTTAAAAGTGTTATTAAAGCAACATTTTGGAGATCCGCGTAGTGAACAATGTATAAGTATCGAACTAGAATCCATGAAAATTAAACCCGGTGAAAATTACTTAGACTTTTGTAACCGCATACAAAGTGTTCGGTCATTATTAATCTCGAAAGTTAATATGTTAGAAGGTGATGATTTGAAGCTCGCGAAAGCTTCTATATATAATAATACGTCTCTAAACGTGATCTTATATAATTTACCTGAAGATATGGTGCGCATAGTGCGACTAAAATCGCCTGCAACTTTGGAAGCTGCTCTTAGTGTTGTTCTTGAGGAAGTAAACTTCCACGACCAATATAACATGAGGAAACGTATGCACGGTAGTAATAGTAGCAGTTTTGTAACAAAACCGTTTTCAACACAAAATTCCGGCATTGGTTTCAAATTCGGTGCGAATTCGCAACCGACAGGCTTTAAGTTTCCGGCCCCATTTCCAAACAATGAAACGCAGAAATTTAATTTCGGAAATCAACCTGCACAGTTAAATATGCCTCAAGGTCAGCCGCAATATTTCGGCAACCGCCCTCAGCTCGGGTACCGTCCGATGCCGTTCGGTTACCGCCCACCTCAGTTCGGTTACCGACCACCTCAATTCGGATATCGTCCACCACTATTAGGATACAGACCACAGTTGGGTTATCGCCCGCAGTTCGGTAATAATCAACCACAGCAATCAGGTTTTAAACCAAATCTTAATGCAGGGATGACACCCCAACAATTCGGGTACAAACCGCCCCAAGTTCAACCGCCACGTTTTCAAGCTTCCGACGTGACTATGAGAACGATCCCTCAAACGCCACGCGAAGGTTTTAAACTAAACGAGCTAATTGAACATGACGACGAACAGTACTACGACAACTATGACCATGACTTAGAATATGACATGTACGGACAATATAGTTACACTGACGTCACTGACTATGAGCAGTATAACAACGAAACGTCTTATGAGACCTCACAGACTGACTGTATACCTCATGAACAGACGGCTGAAAATTTTCCCATACCGGCCTCTATAAAGGACAAGAAACCATAGAGTTGAATTGTGATCCCACACTTAAATTACCTCACATTTACATACCGGAAATAGATGCGAAAATGATGATTGACACAGGCAGCACTAGATCATTCCTAAGCCCTCAAAAGGCATACCGATTCTTTTGTAACAACATTAAACATGAACCCTTTCAAGTAGTCAGCACCCACGCATCTAGTAGACATAGTGAAGTTATTGAAATTCCTCTTCTACCAATATTCCAAAGTAACGATTACCACAAATTTTATTTGTATAACGTTGACTCTCGCTATGACGGTTTAATTGGAAATGATTTGTTAAAGCAATTGGAAGCAGTAATTGATCTTAAACAATTGGTCTTAAAAACCAAAACCACATGCATTCCAATTATAAACAAAAATTTGGACTATGAAATTGAACTTGAACCGAGAACTGAACACCGAGTTAGACTACCTACAGACCAACATTCAGGATTAGCTATAATTGACTATAGAGAATTTGGCCCCGGTGTACGTATGCCGAGTGCACTCGTAAACTGTAATAATGAATAGGTATGCTACTACAGTTATTCAAAACGCTTCTGAGGAACGAGTTACCCTCTCAGTAAAGCAACCATTGCAAGTGACAAATCACTCAAGTACCGAATGCGACCTTAATTTTAACACAAATATGACGGACATACAGACTGACAGATTACTGATTGAAAATTTAAATAAACTCAGATTGGACCATACTAATGACGAAGAACGCGAAAAAATTTATAGATTATGTAGAGAATACAAAGACATATTTTATTGCGACCAGACACCTTTGACATTTACCAACCAGGTTAAACATAGAATACGAACTAAAAATGAAGACCCAATTTATGTGAAACCTTACCGACAGGCTCCTACACAAGCAGACGAAATAAATAGACAAGTACAGAAAATGTTACAAGACAATATAGTACAGGAATCCCATTCTCCGTGGAATGCTCCAGTGCACCTAGTACCAAAAAAAACTGATGCATCTGGGGAACAAAAGTTCCGAATGGTCATTGACTATAGACGCCTGAACGATATTACAGTTGACGATAAGTATCCCTTACCAAATATAAATGACCTGTTCGACAAGCTAGTTAAAAGCGTATATTTTAGTACCATTGACCTTGCTAGTGGGTACCACCAAATTGAGGTAGAGGAACAGGACAGACAGAAAACCGCTTTTAGCGCTAACGGACATTTTGAATTTTTAAGGATGCCTTTTGGTCTAAAAACGGCTCCAGCTACTTTCCAGCGTACCATGGACAATGTTCTTCGAGGTCTGCAGGGTCTCCACTGTATGGTATACCTTGATGACGTAATAATATTCTCGTCCAGCCTTGATGAGCACATCCAAAAACTACGACTAGTTTTTGACCGACTCAGACAAACAAACCTTAAGGTGCAGCTTGACAAATCAGAATTCTTACAAAAAGAAGTATTATATCTCGGACACATCATAACGAAAGACGGACTAAAACCTAATGACGACAAAATTAAAGCCGTAATGAACTTTCCCCTACCAAAAACCACGACAGAAATTAAAAGCTTTTTAGGACTCGTTGGCTATTACAGACGCTTCATACCTGACTTTGCAAAACTGACGCAACCATTGACCGCATGCTTGAAAAAACGCAACAAAATTATAATCGACCAAAAGTATATTGACGCATTCAACAAATGTAAAGAGCTCTTGACTCATGCACCACTTTTACAGTATCCTGACTATGACAAACCGTTTATTCTGACAACAGACGCATCGAATGTAGCATTGGGAGCGGTCCTCTCTCAAGGACAGGTTGGTAGTGATAAGCCGGTTGCTTACGCGAGTCGTACCTTGAGTGATACAGAGACACGGTATAGCACCATAGAGCGAGAGCTTCTCGCTATTATCTGGGCTACAAAACATTTTCGACCATACCTATATGGCCGAAAGTTCTATATATACACCGATCACCGTCCTTTAGCTTGGCTAAATTCTCTTAAAGACCCGAACAGTAAACTCACGCGTTGGCGACTACGATTACAAGACTTCGACTTTGAGATCATTTATAAGAACGGCAAACAGAATACTAACGCTGACGCCCTTAGTAGAATTAAGATTAACGCCTTAGACTCTGACGATGACGGGAACTCAATGGCGGTAAACCTAGACAAAAAGGAACGTAAATTACAGTCCGAAATGGATGACGTTGTTCAACGAATCGTAAGACTATCAACTGACAAACCTGAACGTCGCGACTCATCGACTATTACTATATCAGATTCAGAGAGGACACTGTCCACTAGCCCAGTTAGTATATCAGATTCATCAGATGCTACTGTAACTCTTTCTGAACTCGTAACAAAACGACCACTCCGAGAATTAGAACTTCCGGTAATCCCATCACCTCCTGGAAGTAGTCAATCACAAACCGTTCATTCTGCCGCTGATCTAGAATCAAAAGGAATACCCATTTTACACGAGGCTATTGACAACAAACCAAACCAAATTTTAGTATTCTCATGGTTAAAAAATGAACTACATGTTAAGGATCTTTCGCACGAAAAGCACAAAATTTTAGAAGTTTTCTTACCAACAAATAACCCAGAACTGGTCAAAAACTTTCTCAAAGAATACATCAGGCCCAAAATAAAATATTTTATTTATTTCGAGGAAGACGAACACCGCCGTCAGTTTAGTAACATAGTTATAGGCTTATTTAAGAAAGATATGATCAATCTGCATGAGTGTACAGAACGTGTAGTGTATGTTGGGGAAGAAGCAGAACAGAAAGCGATTGTTTTAAAATATCACGATGGCAAGACATGCCATCGTGGCATTAAAGAAACATTAGTCAGGCTCAGAAGGAATTACTGCTGGAACAAAATGGAGGAGATGGTTACGGCAATAATTAATTCTTGCGTAGCTTGCAGCAAAATGAAATACGACAGAAAACCTATAAAACCGGTAATGCAATTAACGCAAACACAGGACGCTCCATTTCAGGAATTGTTCATTGATCTGTTTTCAATAGAAGGAAAATACTACTTAACTCTTATTGACGCATTCAGTAAGTTAGGCCAAGCTATTGAAATACCTAACAAGTCGACACCAGAAGTTGTAAGAGCCCTGGTGAAGTATTTCTCTTTCTATGGAATCCCTAAAAAGATAAGTTCGGATCCGGGAATGGAATTCAATAACGAGTTAATGAAGGAATTCCTTAGCCTCCACAAAGTAGAACGCCACATAGGTACAATAAATAACCCTAACTCCATGGGGCTTATAGAGCGTTTTCACTCTACACTTATAGAAATATACAGACTAGCCAAATACCAACAAAAGTGCACAGATGCCGCTTCAATCATGACTTACTCAGTCATGGCATATAACCATACTATACACTCCACCACAGGACTCACCCCGTTCGAAGTAGTTTTCGGTCATACAGATACAGATAATCCGTTCAACGTAGAGTTCGAAAAATCATATATACAACAACTAGTTAAAGATCATGAGAAACGAACTAAATTTTTGTATACACATCTGGCAGAAAGGTTAGCAGCTAGTAAAGAAAAGATAAGGCAGAAACAAGGTGGTGAGACTGATATTGAACTTTTACCGGGAAAGACCGTTTTCGTGAAAGACATTAACAAGCGAAAGAGTAAGGACAAGGCTAGATATAAGAAAGCTAAAGTTTTGAATGTAGTTGAAAGGAACGTAGTCCCCATTAAGGTAGACTGTGAGAAAAGAGATACTAAAGCTCCTATTAAAAATATAAAACGCCCTCCACAGGTGGTGTACTCTGACGCTGGTGACGTCGACAGTCGCCCTTCATCTTCAATTACTTGAGAGTAATCCGGGAGTACTGCCGGTAAAAGAAGGACAAGCATATGTGCAAATAGATAATTGGACAATTATTAAAACTATAAATTTAGATAACATATACATAGATTTACATTTTGTCATATCGCAATTCACAGAGTTTAAAAATTTGATAGCTTTAAACAAAACGTTCCCTCATGCATTTATTGGAATATTAATGCACGCAGAGCATCTACGCGACATGACTATAGATAAATACAAGGGCGTAGCCAGGATTCTACATAGGGGGGGGCAGATATAGAAAATTCTACACTATATTGTTTTAATCGTGGTTACATGTGAGTATCTCACGTTGGTGATGGACGTGAGGCAAAAATTAAAAACAAAATTTAATCAAAAAATAACTTTATTTGAAGAGTAATCTGCGTGGTTCTTCACAAAATCTGTTTAAAACTTCCCTTTCAATTTCTTTTTTTTTTTCTTGGACTATTTTTCGGTGTACGCTCAACATACATAGCCCGTTTAAACGGTTTTCGGTCATCGTAGATCTGAGCCACGTTTTGACACGTCGCAGTGTAGAAAAAGACCTTTCTATATTACTAGTGGTACACGGTTGTGCCAACGAAATAAGTATGGCTTTTTTGGTTGCCGGGAAGAAAGCGTCCGCCTCCTTTAATATATCAGTAAAGTCTAAAATTTCTAAACTTTCTCTTTCCATACCTTTATCTTTCCATAGTTTATACCATAATTCCGCTTCATGCTCAAAAAGAGGAAGATCATAGTACTTGCAGAAATCTTGTGATTTTTCTTTAAAATCAATTAGCGACATATTTAACATCGAACTGGGATGTATCGACATTAAGCTAAAAGCTGGTAAATGTTCATTAGAAAAACGCTGTTCAAGTGCGGATATCAAAGAATCTAAATAAGGGATGATAACTGACCGCTTCCAATAATCGCATACACTTTCAGCTGGGTGATTAGACCGATGTTGTTGGCGACATGCAATGCGCGGTATTTGCAAATCAGTATCAATGGCATTTGCAGTTACATGTGAAATATCTAAAATATTCTGACTCTCTCTGTCTGCATTGCCACGATGATCTTTAATAAGAGAAATAATTCTCTCGATATGATTGACGCATGTGTACATATCAATAGCCTTGGATTGTAATGCATTCGCAACAGGTTCCAATATACCTGAATATTTAGCTATCATTGCAACGCATATAACGAATACTGGTTTAGTAGCAGCACAATGTAACTGATAAGCACTTTTTCTTGCAGCAGCATTCCCTTCTGTAGATAGACTTGCAAGTCCATTAATTATTTCTTTAAAATTTTTGTTAAAAATGGCAATACTTTTATATTTTTGCGACCAACGTGTCTCACATAAAGCCGGAATATTGGGAACGTATTTTCTTCTTAAAGAAGATTCTCGGAAAAAATTTATGATATCTTTTATCGTGCCGATTGTGTTCCGTATTTCTGGCACTTTATTCAAATCATTTATCACTAAATTAAGTCTGTGGCTTGCACAATGAAAATATAAGGCTTTTTTATATTTCTCTCTGAGTTTTTTTTGAACTCCGCCAATACTTCCAGCCATTGTAGAACACCCATCGTAACCTTGGCCAATGCACCTATCTGGTTCAAGTCCTACATTTTCTAAAAACTTATCAATTTCTGACGCTATAGTATTAGCATCCATTGCAATCAATTCTACGAATCCTAGAAATTCTTCTCGGATCATATTTTTACCTTCGTCATAAAAACGGATTCCAATGGAAAGCTGCTCTCTTCCTGCTATGTCACAAGACTCATCTGCCATGACACTATAAGCAAAAGCTTTCTTTGCAACCTGAATAATTTCATTCTTTATGACCAAGCCACACAAATCAATAATTTCGTTTTGAATCTGTGGGGAAGTATACATAGCATTTTTTTTGCCACGTTCTAAATGTTGTTGTAAATCTTGATCGCCAGATTCAATTCTCAGATTTAAAATGTCTTCAAGAATGCCTTCGTGATTCTCTTTACCCCTCAAAGGCAAGTCATGGGAGCCACAAAAAATAACTGAAGATATTATAGATGCCACTATGTTTTTATTTTTCTCTATTTCTTTCTGATGAGCCGTGTTCATCATTACATCCACAGGCATTTGCTCCGATAAATTTTTTGCATCATTGACCGCAGATTTATGATATTGTGATGAGACATGCTTAACGCAGTATTCATGGACATTTTTAAAACGACAAAACGATCGAGTTACAAATGAACCCAAAACTCCAGCTACTATTTTTGGTGGAAATAGTACGCAATATAAACACAGTGCACCTTTTAGACGTTTAGAATAAACCAGCCAGGGTGAATAAGTTTGCAACCAACTATGATTAAATTTTCGCTTCAGATGAGCAGTTTCAGCATCTTTGGCAAAGTCGTAATTCTCAGGGGGTACCCAACAACGTTTAAGCATGTTTAATTTTTGACTTGTAGTCATTAATGAAGTTCGCCCTACCCATTCTCCCAGATCATTATCGCAAACGACTTCTTCTTCAAGTTTATTTTTGACTCTAGAAGGACCAGCTTGAGCCAGTGAACTCTGTGGTATACTTTCGACCTTTTTTTCTTCATCACTTTCACTACTACTTTCTTCTTTTTTCCTTTTCAAAGTCCCTGAAACAAAAATGCTTATATTTATGTATACTGTTTTGTAAATAAATACATATTATACATAGAAAACTCATATACCAATACAAACATATATTTTCATGCTTACAAATGTTTGTATTGTGCGGTGATCGAACTCACGACCCTTGGTATCGAAGTCCGTTGCGCAAACCGAGTCGTAAAATTTATTTTATAATAAACAAATCTTTTCCTATAACATTGATTAAAATATTCGCATTGAAAAAAAAGACAACCCTTTTTTTTTGTAACTTCATATTTTTCTAAACTCGCACATGTGTGTGCCATTCAACCTAAGTGTTGTCTTTCTCTACCACACGAGCGTAACACACGGACACGAGAGAAAAACAATAGCACTATGGTGTGAGTTGTGACTATGGGTTGGAAGGCGCGCGCGGTGGCCACCGCCCCGCTTGATGGGTTAAGACTCACGTAATCTCTCAAATAATTTTACTATTCTTTGCTGTTATTAAATACATTATTGTTAACTAGCTTCCGCCCACGGCTTCGCCCGCGTGGTGTGTTAATAAAAAGCAGCCTATAGCAAAAATAACAAAATCGAAGTATAAATAAATTAATTATGTCTCATTTTTAAGGTTACGTCCCCAAACCCTATTACTAAATCTCCGCTGTCCGTCCGTCCATAGATGGTACCATAAAGTGCGTTTTCAAGAAATTGCTAGTGCTTTGAAAATTCACGTTACGGAGACAACCGTCAACGACACAGCGCGAGCGATGAGCGACTTGTTCCCCCACCCCGCCCGCGCGGGCCAGTCTAGTCACGGCGACATGAAATTAATTTTGTTGCGCGTGATTTTGATTTTGCTATATCTCCTAAAGTATTTATTTTATTTGCATGATGTTAAGGGAAAAAATAATCTTCATGAAATGCTCAAGCCAACCAACCTATTTAAAATGATAAGGATTAATACTGTATTTGTGTAAATAGCTTTCCAAGTCAGCACTTTATAATTGCCCATTTTTTAAAGTATTAAAATGAATATATTATGTTATCTTTAAGGGATAGACATATGGTATCGCGGACTTTTCTGTAGACCTATATAAGATACACAATTACACCATACATTATTTTGTTATATCTTAAAGGGTTAAGGCAGCGTTTTCGTTGAAAGCTCCCAGACAACTTATTTTTTTCCAACATTGTCAACAAATATAGTTACTTATACGCTTTCACCCCTGTTGACCGGGATAAAAAGTAGCTTATGTGTTAATCCAGGGTATAACCAATCTGCATACCAAATTTCAACTAAATCAGTTCAGCCGTTTTTGCGTGAAAGAATAACAAACATACATCCATACATCCATTCTCACAAACTTTCACATTTATAATAATATTAGGATAATTGTTTAACTACTTACCTTTAAAAAACTTCCTTATATCCATTTTTAAAAACACACGCACAAAAATTACAAGTTGGCAATCTCGATTCACGATATGGACGGACGTAACGCACGTAGCGTCCCGAGTAGTGCACTGAATCTCTCTGACTGATGCACAGCGCAACAACTATAACAAAGTACTCTGTGGCAACAACCGCGCTAGATTGGCTGAATAAGTTGCATCCCCTCTCACCACGCATTCCGCTCTTCTCTCCTCTGTGAAGCGTAGACCATGCGCGCCGAGCCAAGCCAAGTCGAATAGCAGAAATAATAACTAATAAATAATACGCTAATGGACGCACTTCCATTGTTAATGTATAGATTAGCATATTTTTAAAAAAGCTTGGTATACTGTAAGGGCCTCGTCGATTAGGTACCTACTGCTATACATTAACAATGGAAGTGCGTCCATTAGCGTTTTATTATTGTTATTTCTGCGATTGAACTCGGCTCGGATGTGTAGCGACATATATGATGTCACATAGGAACTAAACATTTCTGCACTGGTAAATTTTACCAGTGACCGGCTGGTCTTCTAGGGGGGGGCAGCTGCCCCACCCTGCCCGTACCTCGCTACGCCCTTGGATAAATACCACCAATTAATTCCACAGCGATTTAAGAGAGGCATTCTTAACCATTTAGGTTCTCTTATAAAAATTGTGACGGGAAATCTCGATCACGATGACGCTCTTAAATATGATAAAATAACTTCCGAAATAATTCATGACCAAGTTTTTATTTCAAAGAAAGTAACAGTAGTCTCCAAAATGTTAGACAGCTTTATAAACACTACTGAGTTAATGTATCAGAATTCACTTATTCTTGATAAACGCCTTCAGAAGTTGGAAACATCATTGCAAGAGACAATAGCTAAAGAAAATAATGTAGCCGTGTCTTCTTATATTCTAGGATTGTATAGTTTATTTATAAGTAACTTTCGTACAATATTTACTAAGTTAAGCGAAGTAGAGACTGCATTAGCACTAAGCAAAAGTTCTATTTTACACCAGTCTATTGTAAACTCTACCGAATTATTAAACCATTTAAAATTGATAAATACCGTTGGCAATTTGATATATGAACCTAATGAGTCTAATTTAGTCAGAATTGAAGAAACTATTTCTGTAAAGTCATACATTAAGAAAAACCAGATTACGTTTATAATGGAGGTTCCATTAACTGATAATTGTACTTACAACTATTATAAAATGTATTCCTTACCTGTTTTCCATGAACCTGTAAACCAAACCTTAGCTATATTTCCTAAATATCCTTACCTATTGGCGAAAGGAACGACGTACTTGCCTATCGCAACTCCGTGCCGCCCACTCGCCGCTGGAGACCTATTTCTATGCAATGACGACAACAAAGCCCTAAGTATCGGGCCTACTTGCGAAGAACAACTCTTGAAATTTGAAAGTAACCTTACATGCTGCAGACAATATCCTATTTTTATAGAAGACATAAAAGTTCAGAAAATTAACGATGTAAATTGGATACTATTCACAAAATTTAAAACGACGCTTACCAAACGGTGTGCCGATGAAATATTTAAATACCCCGTTTATGGAACATACGTCATGACCCTCGACGAGCCCTGTGACATCGAGATTAATGGCCTTAAAATACGTCATCATCATGTCTATACGGAAATGGATGTCTCGACGCCGCTGCCCATAGTCAACTTACCACCGCTTCCTACGAACGCGAGTTTATCCAGTGCACGCGCACTTAATATGCACGAGATTAATTTAGATGAAGTGAAATACTTGTCCTTTGTGTTAAAAAACAGTGAAATATTCGATAGTGCTATAAACAGAGAAACAGACTCTAGCATCAGTGCTCTAGTTTACGTCGCGTTAGGCCTCGTAATATTAAGTTTTTGTATAATTGTTGTGTATGCTTTTCATTTAAAAATTATTAAATTTTTACGAAATTATCGGAAAAGTCATAAAATCGAACATTCCGATAATTTCTCTCTTGGGGAGGGAGAAGTTATGCATCCCCCTCGCCCTTCAGCCTTAGACTAGAGGGGGCTTATTCAGCAAACATAGATGCATTTCTTGCGAATGCTGAGTAAGACTTCTGCTAAGACCACCATGTCTATCTAAGTTAACATTAAGCCTTTTGTTCATTTTATTAATTCATTATTATTAAAGCCTCAGTATCGGCAACACGTATTTTTAATATTAGTTTTTAAAAAACCTTTAGAGTGCTCCCCAAATTTGACTACCTACCTAAATTTTTATTTGGTAGGTATTCATAATTGCAATAAATATTGGTATATTCAGAATTAAGAAATTTCAATTGAGGAAGATGGAGACAGGCATACTCAGAATTTTCCTCTGTACACAGAATCTTCATACTTCCATTTAGAAACCACTTTTAATCTAATTTATTAATTAACAATAGCTAACTTACACTACTATACCAAAGTGCTAACAATTTTTGATTTAAAAACGTGAACTTTAAATACATTTGCGGCAGTCCATATTGTGTCTAAAAACACATCCACATTCTGGATCTGTGTGATAGATAGCTTGAGCCAGTGCGCATTGGTGCATGTCTGGCATAGCTCGTTCTTGAAATAGGACTAGTAATAGAGTAGAACTATCTTACCATGCAGTGTACCTTGTGAAGCAGTGATGGCTCAGTGGCATTGGCTTATGGATTGCCGCGCAGCAGGTCGCATGGTTTGAATCCCGCCGTATGCTTGAGCTTCACCGCATGGTGGAAGGACATTTTGGGAATAACCGCCTGGCTAGCCACCACCCTCAAGTAGAAAATCTGTCGCCAATCATCTATCGGTGTTCCGGCAGCAGTCCTTGAGAGCTAGTGAAATTACAGGAACATGAGACTTAACAACTATGTATAAAGGTGACAGGCGCAGTGCAATCGTTGACTTGTGACGAAATGTATCTATATATAATCTCTGTTATAAGCAGAGGTTAGTCCACATCAGGTGGGCCTCGAGCTTGTTCGGACACGATAACATTAAAAAAAGAATCATATAGTAGTAAATGACATTAATGCTTATGCCTACCTGAGTTCTAGCGTTTCTAAAATAACCATAATAATTACAGAGTTAATCCAATAGCAAAAGTAATATTCATGTGTTTGGTGACATTTATTCCTTATTACTAATAATAGCTTTCCAACCGCGGCTCTGCCCGCGCGTATTTCGGTTATCGTGCAAAAACATTAACCTCTTTTGCACAGTTGAATAAAAACCATTCTGTGTATTCTCCCGGGTCTCAAACTATTACCATGCCAAATTTCATCCAAATCGATCCAGTAGTAGGTTGTCGTGCAAAAACATTAACCTCTTTTTGCACAGTAGAATAAAAATCATTCTATGTCCTCTCCCGGGTCTCAAACTATTTCCATGCCAAATTTCATCCAAATCGGTCCAGTACTTTTAAGTTTATTCTTTGCATACAAAAATACAAATCTTTCCTCTTTATATTAGTATTTATAATTATTCATAGTAGTTTTGTAGAAGCAGTTGAATTGGTTTCAACTCTTCGATAGGTGTAGTTAGTGGCGGGGGAACCTGAATTTTCCGTCCACCCACTAGTGGGAAAGTCTAGTGGGTCAATGGGGCATCCCCCAAAGTATCTACTAACTTTTAGTATAGTACAATATGAAACTAATATGAATAACCATCAGTTTCAGTGTCTGTCATTCTTTTCTCACATAAGGTAAATTTGTATTCCAAACAATTTGTATTATCTGTATTACTGGCATTATTTAATTTTCCATACATTAATATCATAAAATAATAATCTATGGCTATCAATTATAATAATTATAATAACAGTGATAATTACAATACCCTCAACACTTTAAATTCTTCAATTATTAATAACTTAATAAATTCACCCACTTCCTAGGAACAAGGGTAAGTTTTCACCGTCTTGTGTCTGTCAGAAACTATCTTTATTAGGTGTATGCTTTGAAATAGAGACTTATTTATGGAAAGATGGAAAAGACAATGGTGTCTCTTGCCTGCCAAGTTCAATTTTACAAAGTTGCCTTTTATCATACTATATAATCACAAATTATTACTACTGTAGCCTCAAAATTACACAGTCATTTATATTTCTTTATTCTAGTTGACAATAGTTAACAAATAAAAACATTATGTGTAAGTATGTTATTGCACAGTATAATAGGTTCTAAGAAAAAAATTATGTATATATTTCGAATAGTCACAATTTTTTATGGAATTTTATGAAAAACTAATTATGAATGATACACTATCAGATAATGAACAAACCATTTTGTTTTTTGATAAACACCTGAGAGTGAAATTCAAAGAAGTATTTGTTAATCTTTACCAGCTGCATGAATTTTCATCCAGTAGAATGATGATAATATAGTATTTTATCTTTAACATTTGTTAGCTGTGATAAATACCAGACGAAATCATGAGTTTATGCCATCAATGTATACTCTTAATTTTGTCGTTAAATCAGCAAGGATCAAAGTTCAGCTATTCAACAGTAAGAATGTATATTAGGTATGCCCAATTACAAAATTTGGCAAATTTCAGGTTTTACCAAAAGTAAGATGTATATTGTTTTGCTTTTGTTTTATTTGCTGCCATAGATATTTATAGTTTTAAGTAACACCCACATAATCATTTCAAAATGCATTATTAGGTAGTCTTCTGTTCTGTTGCAATTCTTGTAGATTATGGCGCAGTAGTATAGGTTATTTGATTCACTAAAAAGTAGTGGCAAGTTTAGCTATATAATTCAGGCTTTTAAATTTAGACACTTCTTACAGAATACATCAGTAGGTACATAATTTAAATGACATCAACTCAAGCAATTGCTGGTAACTAACACTAGCTTATCGGTGGAAACAAGGCTGGCAAAAACTACTTGTCACCAAGTTCTTCATGGAATTGGAGCAATAACGGCGGCCCTGTGTTGCATCCGCATTGCCAGAATCCAAGACTTGCCAAATCTTTCATAGGTTTGTTGAAACTGCCACCAGTTCAGATTTTTTCTGTGTATTTTGCTTTGATTTATTATTCTGGATTCGGTCCTGAAGTCTAACCTAAACAGCGTTATCTGAAACTGATACATAACCTTAAATTAATACACCAAAGAAATATGTAGCACCACTGAATTTCAAACAAAAGAAATATAATTCGGAAGTTTAACTTATAAATAGTTTGAAGACACCTACCGTTTCTAAGTATTGGCTGATGGATCCGTTTTTACTACATTCAATAGAATTTAATAAGTTTAAGTATTAATCAAATCACTATGATTGTTTGTTTCTTTCACAACAATCACTACGACAATACATCGCTGTGATTCATCGCCGGCGCCATTATTTATTTGGTTTGCCAGATTGTCAGCATTGCGATTTTATTTTGTTTTGTAAGCAATAGTATGAGTACAGCCTTACAATTTTTACCATGCTGTCAAAGATATTCCACCAATAGCATCGATTCTGACGTCATTACTGACCAATAGGAAAAATGACCATCAGCCAATAGGAGGTGGTCATGGATTATCAGGCTGGTATTTCACGGGCTGCGCAATACAGCCTGGGAAACAAGCGACCCAAGAATTACCGACCTGATAAATGGAGTACTTCATGGTGTACATGAGTTATTGGCCGGGTATTATTAGGCCGGGCAGTATGAGCCGTATTATATCCCCATCGGGGTGGAAATCTCAGCCCAATAATGCGCAGCCTGTGAAATACCGGCACGATTTGTATTAAAATCGATTATTATTTTCTTATAATCGATTTTTAATAAATCGATTATATACATGACGTGTTTAAATCGATTTTCAGAATCAGCTCGTATCTATGCGACGGATGAAAAAAATCTTAAAGATTAACGACAGATTTATAGTTTTTGAGGCCAAACGTAAATCTTAAGGATATTTAATGATCCTTTTAAGTATTACATTGTATCTAATTAATATACACTGGTATAATTCTGAACTCCGATAAAAGCATTATAATGCATTATCAATTGCCATTAGGCATTAATGATAATGAGACTTCTAAAGAAAATATATTTTTAGGATACACAATAGACAGCACAATTAGTCACAAAGCACATATTGATAAAATTTGCAAGAAAATGGCGAGCGGTAATTACGCTCTTCTTAAACTTTAACTATAGATATAAAATCGCATATATCCGTGTACTATGCATATTATTATATACATTCAATAAATATTCCATTACTGTTTGGGGTAATGCTACTAGGTAACAAGAGTTAAATAAATGTCAAAAACGTACAATAAGAACAATTAACGGGCTGAAAAAGCGTAGCCCCGCAAGGGAGCACATTAAGAAAGACAACATTTTGACAGTTGTTTCTCTTTACATCTATAATTGTTTTTTATATATTCATGAGGATAGGGATATTCCAGAAAAGCAGGAAAAGTTTTACCTTACAATCTGCGTTATAATTAAAAGCGAATTATAAAAAAATAATGAAATTCGGGTTATACCAAAAATCATATTAGCTAAAGTAAACAAGGTCGATATTCGAAAATACTGATGTGTATTAAGTTGAAGTAAGAGCTTGACCCCCTTAAAATATAGTTTGTTCAAACCAAAACTAAAGATTTTGTTAGAAAAGTATCCCTTCTACACATTAAAGAATTAAAAAAAAAAACTTAGGACATGTGCAAACACTAAAAATGTTAAATGTATTAAGTGTAGACATATTAAAATTATCACATATAAATCAATTATTTACATAGAGAGTATTAGAATTTAATATATTTAAGAAGTATAATATATTGTATGTGTGTGTATTCAATGTATCTTGGACTTGCTTGTAAAAAAATTTACAAAAGGGCTAATAAAACTTCTTTATATCTTTATTTTATTTCAATACTTGTCTAATATAAAAAAAGACTGGGCATTTGTGACAATAATTATTATTTTATTGTTTAAACTAAAAGATAGACGAAAGATTTGTATTTTATTTCCCTTATACTACCCGACTATGGAGTAGTCGTTTAGTTTTTAAATTCTCATTCTGAGTATTTTATTTTAAAACTAGTCAAATGTAAAATAGGACTGGACACTAACGGCATTTTTTTTTATTTGATTATATTTTACTTTTTGAGACAATTAGTTTGCCATTTTGATGGGATTCTCATCATTTAATTTTAAGTATAGTTAATAAAACGTTTCATAGTTCTAAATTTGTATAATACAACATATAGTATAATACAACTAAGAAAAATATAGCATATATTTTTCTTAGTTTTCCTATTTAACTATCTATATATATCTATATACTATAAAAGAACATTGCCTAAATAACACATAAAAAACTTATTTGAATTGGTCATTTTTTATTCACATAATTTTAATTGATTTTTAATCTGATAAATTGTTAATATTTAATATTTAGGTTTATAATTGGAATATGAAAAGCATTTATTTTTAAATAATACAGATAAATCGTTTTTTTCGTAGAAATCGATTATTTATTTGCATGAAATCGATTTAATCTATTATTTTCCATTAGTCTCACATCCCTAGCATGGTCTAAGAAAACAAGGTCTTCTACTCCCTAAAAATCACAGGCTTGCGTCACTACCAAATTGGCTCTTTATTAAAACATGATTGCCGCAGCATACAAGTCCATGGTTCTTTTTCATGTGAATGTTTTGTTATAAAATATCAATACAATATTTCAAACGTATAATAGAAAGTCACATATGAATCAATGTTCATGTTCACAGTAAATGGTATGAAAAAAGTTGTCTCCCTATGGTTCCACCATTTTGACAAATATCGCCGTCTCTGTCTCACGTATATGATTTGCATCTGTTTCGCTCTCGCTCATGCACATATGCGCACTGATTCGCAAACTTTGTAGTCGGCCCATTTCTGGCAGCCACGAGTATAATAAACAAAACATGTAATTTTTTTCTATTGTGACGGAACAAGCTCAAGGCCCACCTGATGTTAAGCAGACTAACCTCTGCCTATAACAGATGCATTTCGTCACAAGTCACGAATTGCACTGCGCCTTTCCCCAGGAGACATAGATGTTAAGACTGTACCTGTTATTTCACTGGCTCTCAAGGACTGATGCCGGAACACACCGTTAGGTGCTTGGCGGCAGATTTTCTACTTGAGGGGGTCGCTATCCAGGCGGGCATTCGCAAAATGCCCTTTCACTATGCAAAAAGAGTTATTTCATTTCCTGCAAAATTGTTTCATTCTTACTGCGACTACTAAATATGGAATGTAATGTAAAATTTCTTTGGTTATATAACGTATCTACCTAATTGGTCTTTACTTCCGATATTTTTGAGCTTTCTTTGAAACTAAATTGTACACCAAAATACAGATAACTCGCCTTTTCTTTGGCATAAAAAATAATTACTTGATTTCAATCTATGAAAAATTTAGGCCTATTAGCATCGACGGTACCCATTATAAGAAAACTACGAACATACAATGTACGAACTTAATAACCATAATTTATTCAAGAATCATTAATCTGTGTAACTTAAATCAATTTCACGTGAATTTCTTTATTAAAAAAAGGTGAAATCTATTACTTAACTGTTATTTTACTGCCCACCAATTTCCTTAAATTAGGTATAAAGTTTGAGAGCCGTTGATGACGGTATGCTTGACAAGCTTGTGTCCCGGTCACGTGACATCCCGTCTTGGAGTGTAATACCTGGCGTAGTATATTATTGTACCATGATAAAAGTAATATACTGGTAAAAAAAGACAGAGATACAGTGAAAGCGTATAGAGCTTTATACGCTGTCTACGAGTAAATTATACATTATGCTTTGGATAAACCGCAGACCATACAAAGTTAGAAATAGACAACATGATACATGTTAAGCAAACAAATAAAGCAGATATCTGACATACATACAAAGTAATTGCTCTAACCGATTTTATATCATAGCACTCAAATTTACGGATTTCGATAAATAATAGATAGCGTTGTGTTAAATGTAGATATTAATGTCTACATTTGACAATTGCATTAACTTGAATTAGACATAGGCCGATACCTCAAAAAATAAAAAACATCCTGTGACAATTGAAGCCTTGGGAGCAACAAGGGCGTTCGTAACACAAACAAGGCCCTTTTATTGCATAAACACATTCAAAGCTTCATCTAGTTTCTTTTGACAAAAACTCATTTGGATCTAGTGGATACATATGGCGTGATAGACATTTATTGAGATGGTTGCGCCACATGAATAAATAACCGTCATGGAAGTAATAAGTACTACGTACAACAGGAATACGCTGTTGTCGCAAAACTGAAGCCGAACGAGAGTTCAGTAACTGTACCTCTTATCCCTCTCTGGCAATGGTGACAATATTGAAATATGATTTATGGACAATTATTTTATTATAAAAAATTATTTGTGATCTGACGTCAGCAGATCATTGCTTCAGATGGATTTTAATCGAAGATTTGGCACTGTACATTTCCTGTTTTTGCTTAATTTTCACACTCGCGTCATATAGGTAGGTGCTTACCTACTGGTGCTTGTGGTACACGACATGCAGTTGGACTGAGATAAAATTACGATAAACTACCTATTGTGGTATATTTCATTAATAAGGTAAGAAAAAACAGTTAAGTTTACATCTAAGTGTAATTCTAAATCAGATATTGTTAAATAAAACAGGCTTGTGAAGTTTCTGCCACAAACCAAGCTTATTCCTTATATGTTCTATTGTTTTTAATTTTTTATTATGAGTTAAACTAACATTAGGATCTTTAGGAAATCTGACATTGAAACAAAGTCATTTTAATAGAGAAAGGAATAAAATATACATAGGTACCTATTTAATTTATTTGTTTGTGAACTAGAGAAATAGTCATGCATGGTCACCGTAATTCCTCACTAACAAATTATGTTTAAAACTATTACCTGTAAAAAGATAAACCACAATCAGGATAATACTCGCTACCGCAAGCCTCCACGACATAAATTCTCCCCATTTTTACTAAAACTCTTCAAAAATATCACGATATCAAAAAACACTCCGTAATTAACGTCCGAGTTGGCAATTTCATGTGGGGTTGTCAAGTCAGGTGTCCGTATTCCATACAAATAAAAGAAAACCTATACGCCAATCGCAAAATGTTTGCGTTAGGATGGCTTTACAAATTATATTGCTTTAATATTATTTTTCTAAACATAAATAATAATTTTGTACCAACATTGGTACAAATTTATTATATATGTTTAGAAACATTTTAGATGTAAATGTTTTTACTTAATTACATTACATCAATCGCATATTTTTTGGACAAACAACGAAAGGATTGAAATCGACTTAGCTGTGGCAACTCTAGGTCACTGTTAGAACGAGACACAGGGTTCAGTGGTAGCCTTCTCACTCGAGTTCATTTTTATTTTGCGCGCAACAAGACTCTTATGACCTTATTATAAGGTTTTATTTTCTTTATTTTAGCTGCATGATGCAAATATAGAGCTCATTCCTGTTGTACGTAGTACTTATTACTTCCATGATAACCGTATATTATTTATTCATGTGGTTGCGCTACGCCATAGAGAAAAGTAATATACCGGATACGCTACGGCCTTAGACAAAGAAAGGTACTGCGGGTAGCTTCATTCCCACAAGAAAGGGGTTCAGTATTGAGTTATTATATGTAAAAGAAAAGGATAAAGCTGCTGCTCTACCACGGTAATGTTATCTATATAGTAGTGTAACTCGGCTCTGTCTTTGAAATAAGTACCTACAGCCGCGCTGTACGTAAACATGCGATATGGCTGCTCGCCTCCAGCATTTTAATTACATTTCCCTACTTTGTGTTTCTATTTAGTTTTGTGATTGTAAATATACTTTTTTTATATAAATAAATAAAATACCCTGTAAATTGAACAGGAAGTGCTCACTAAAAATGCGTGTTGTTTTCTTGACCAGTAGGTAGATTTAAACAAAAAACCATGTTTATGTTTGAATAAAAAATCGTTCTTAAAAATTGGCGATCGAAAATTATTTGTGAGACGTCTAGGTTAGCCTGAACAACATCTTCGACCACATCATCACTTACCATCAGGTGAGATAGTGGTCAAAGGCTAAACTATCAAGCATAAAAAAAAAAAATATATATGTATATATATATATTTTAAGGTATTAAAAATCCACATTCTAATAACTACCTGTAATATTATTATATCTTGCTTATAACTACTACCTATTTCACTCGTGTCAATCACTTTCCTTTAAGTGAATTAAGTGAATAGGGACTTTTTTTTATTAATTGAGAATTTTTTTTTGCGGGATAAAAGGAAATACTTGTCTATTAAAAGGACACACATTATGTACCGTCAACTATATGTAGACTATAAAAAAAATGTACTTACTAGTAAGTAAAATTGTTTTATAGTATTAAGTAAATTTATTTTATAGTATTACCTTTCAGTTTCCAGGTAATCAAAAAGTTATCTCTGGAACTAAAAATGGAGTGCTGCATGTGGTCGATATTCAATGGGTTCCAAAACAGAGTTCCAAAAAATGATGCAGACATTTTAATGCGGTGCATACCCCTAATTTGTATATGCCGGCCTGCCGGATTTGTGTTTATCTGTACAAGCCGGCTAGCCGGTCGGCGGTCAATAGTCGTGTTTACAAATCTACCATAAAATCTGCTTAAGTCCAATTTTCATAATGCAAACGGTATTCGTAAGGAAGGATCCTGGGTTATACGAGAAAAATCCATATTTTTCTGAAATAACAGAAAGTATTTTTAATATTTTTATGAAATCTGAAACCATCTCAAATTACATTTTGGCGCCAAAATATTACGTCATTTAATAATAATCTCGTAACTTCTTCTACAGTAATTAACCTAGAAAGTTGTAATTTTGCATATATATTGAGAACAAGTCAATAACGATGTTAAAAGAAATTAAAAGGATATGGATTGAAAAGTTTTTTTTTATTAGACCCTCTTGTGTGTCCCGAACGAATTTCCGGTCGTCTGAAAAAAGGTTTAGTGTGAAGCTTGTATTTATCCGATCGTTATTATTCAAACGTTGTTAGTAAGCTGTACAATTCAAAAAACCGCATCACGTTACGGTAACGAGAAGTTATTCAAATCGCGAAATGAAAATAAAAAACTTTCATTCGATACATTTTGCCGCGCAAACACTCACCGATGGAAACTTACGTAATAAATAATCTCTTAAGTACTTTTAAACTACTAAACCAAAACATCTGAAATAATTCAAGTGTATAGATTAAATGTAAATAATCATACCAAAAGAAGAACCAAAGACGTAGGTGGTATAGTTTTTGAAAAAAAAAATTAAGCTTGCATAGAGTTGTCCGCCAAAATTATTTTAAAAAAATTGCGTTGTTTTTATCCCGTTACTACTTTTAAAATACATATTTATCGTGAGGTTATTTAACAACCACCTCTAGACCTCTAGTCTGTGGTGGTGATAAGAGTTGACATATCTAGAATATATTCTATATAATTTCGCTGTCGCTATTTCCCCGCAGAGGACTAGGTAATTATCAATCAAGTTTATAATATCAGTTATCAAATTTTGTTGTTGTTGTGTTGGCATTCTATAGTTCTGGCAAATAACATTGCCATCATAACTTGCTCAGTGGAACATATCTGTTTAAGACAAAATGACTACCCCTACTCCAGATAACCCTGAAAATTACGATCAGGTTGGTAAACCATTAAATAAATAAATACATTCAATACAAATCGTCATATATTGCAAATCATCCACACATTATTTGTTAACCTTGATTGATTTTTGTTTTTCCTTGCCTGTAATTTTGTAGTATTTGAGATTTGTATTTGTAGTACCTACAGTTGATTTATTTGTCATCAGCCCATTCGTGCCACTTCTGAGAGACAGCACAAGGCTGTTCTTGACGAGAAGGAAGTAATCACACAGGTGCGATTTTATACTCACTATGTGGTTAATCGCTCCGTTCACCAATTTTTTTACACATTTATGTAGCTTATCATTTACATTATATGTCTGTGGATAAACTTTGCAAAGCTAACAGATGTATGCGGTACCCATGCAGAAAAGTAAAACAACATGAATTACATAAATTACATAAATGTTTCAAAAGTTTGTTGGATGTACACTACATCTTGTAAGAAAACAATGGATTGAGGTGGCTACAAATTTTCTTATGTATCTAACAAAATAAAGGACAGAGACGGATAAAATATATATATTTAAATATATTAAGAAATTACCTTTACCAAATGTATATGTATATAAAACATGGTTAAAAGATATTTGGTAATTATCTCTTCATAGTATATTATTTATTACTTTTATTCCCAGTATGAAGACGATGATAGTGAACAACAACTTGGTGCAACAGCAAGTGGACGCAAGCGACTGTTTAGCAAAGAACTTAGATGTATGATGTATGGATTTGGAGATGACCAGAATCCATATACTGAAAGTGTGGACTTTTTAGAAGATCTGGTTATTGAGTTTATTACAGAAACCACACATAAGTAAGTTGAACTCTATATTAAATGGTGTCTAGTTTGCTGTTAATACAACACTTGTAAACAAAATAACATGAATACTTTTAAAGAAGTTTGAACCCTTATCTTCAAACTTGATACTATAATAAATGTTTAAGAATTTAAATAATCTTAGTTATCTTAGCAAACAGTTTTTTCTTATCCTGTCACATGCATATGCTTGTAGTTTATGTGTGTGTTGAGTGTATGTGTTTTAAGTAGGTGTGTGTAGGTAGTTTTATTAAAAAGCAGTTAGGGGGGGGGGGTGATTTGACTTTGCGTAAAATGCGTACGGCCGAAGTATGGAACACCCTACCAGCGTCTTTATTTCCGGAAAGATATAATCTGGAAGTCTTCAAGATCAGAGTAAATAGGTATCTGCTAGGCAAGTATGTTCCACCGTCGACTGCGTCATCACTTTCCATCAGGTGAGACAGCGGTCAAATGCTTGCTTATCTAATTAAAAAAAAAAAAAAAAACTTTTATTATTGAACTGAATTTCTTTGACAAAACATATTTGATCTAAATTGTTGTGTGATTAAACACTAAGTGTAACTTAGTATTAACTATTTATATAAAATTTTAGGGCAATGGAAGTTGGACGGACTGGCAGAGTCCAAGTAGAAGACATTATTTTCTTAGTACGTAAGGACCCTAGAAAGTATGCTCGTGTCAAAGATCTTCTGACAATGAATGAGGAATTAAAGAAAGCCAGGAAAGCTTTTGATGAAGTAAAATATGTTGGTAAGTAAATATTATTTACAAATTATGATATTTTACAAGAAATATTACCAATCAATAAGTTCAAAGAAGAATGTTAATGGTTATGCAAAATTGCTGGAAACTTTGTCACAGAGGAGCTTATATAATTTGAGTTTCGGTAGGTGTGTATAGGTGGCCCTTTGTTAAATACAAATTAATGTTAAAGACACTAATTGTTTACAATTTCTTTTATGGTTTTCTAAGATATTCTGAAATTTTACCTCCTTACTTTACAATTTATTTTATGTGCATGTTTTTGCTGACTTTTTATTTAGTTTTGATCCCAGATGTATGTTATGTCCTTGTTATGTTATGAACTCTCAAAGATTCAGAAATAAAAAAAACTTGTCTAGAAGGTCAACTTTGCATTATTTAAAATAAATACTAATAGCGAATGAGGAGTTTAAATGCTTATATTAACTTCTCTAATCATTTATTACAATGGTGTACTACATAAAGCAGAAAGGACTACTATATAAGCAATGTTGACTCCATGTAACAAATATTTTTTTTGTGGTAAAGATGTAGAAAATTACAGAAAATCATAACATTGTTAAAACTTACGTAAGTATTCGACATATTAATTTACTATATACGGTTTGCACTTACGGTTATTATTATAGTCGAGAACGCGACGACGCCCGACTAGTTTCGTGGGATTCGGACCCACTTCATCAAGGAGCGACACGGGCGGGTTCGACAACGTTCGCTCGAGCACTGCTGGCGGCGGCCGCGGCATCGGCGCGCCTGGCGCGGGCGGCGGCCCGCTCAGCCCTGCTAGACAATGTCGGAACCGTACGCACCTCGCTGCTATGGTCACTATTGTTGTCATCGTTATCACTCATGTCTGTGCTATTGTAAAGTCCCGTGCACACTACACTTATCGTGTATCGTATCTTTTGGCGAAGGAGAAATTCCTTGTTCCTCGGAAGGTGCGGGAAGCGATTGAAATTGCTCGTTTTCCCAACTTCAACCGGGACCGGGGATGGAATTTAGCACCAGCGTGGAGACCGGTTCTTCAAAAAACTGCTAGTTTTACCAACTGGGTGGAAGACTTGCCGCAGGACACGATAAGTGTAGTGTGCACGGGACTTTACAATAGCACAGCGAGGTGCGTACGGTTCCGACATTGTCTAGCAGGGCTGAGCGGGCCGCCGCCCGCGCCAGGCGCGCCGATGCCGCGGCCGCCGCCAGCTAGAGATGGGTCGTCGACGCATTTAACGTAGACGAAACTAGACCGTCCATTTTCTTTCGTGGACTAGTCGATCGACTAGTTAAATTCATCGACTAGTTGATTTATACCGACGGCGTTTTCTTTATGGACGATTAGTCGACTCGATCCGTTACGTACGACTATTCAACTAGACTAGACGCATTAGTAGTAGTAATGAATGAGTATTCTAGTTTTTGTATCGTAGTTTTATATGTTACGTATCACAAGCATATTATTGACTGGCTAAATAGAATTTATAATAGTCGATTATTTTCCCTATTTAGGCGTATTTAGAAGATCAACTGATTCTATTTACAATCTTTTTTTTTTAATGTGTTTTATGTACAATATTTACGACGGCAATGACTTAAAAATAGATATATGCTTCCGTTTTAGATGGCTTTTCAAATTTGCCGCAGTAGATTTATACGCCAATTTTTCATACATATATTTAGCATGGATTGCAAATCGCCTTTCCACTAGATATGTCCTTTTCAAAGTGATGCCATAATTCACTTAAATTTCGTCCTGCCATTTTACTGTTTCCTACACTAAAAAGTTCACTTAGGTATATCACCCTATCTACTTATTAAAATCAACCATAAGGTTTAGAAAGTTTTTTAAACTATTTACATATAATTTACACTATTCACAATAATAAAATACTCGTATGTAACAAACATTTAATCAAATTTTGAAACTATAGTACGTAATTTGGTTAAACACGAAATAAGAAAGTTTCTAATAAGTGCATCGTTTGCGTTTCGACTGTAGTCAAGGCGCCGCGCGGCCGGTCTACGTCTATGACGGAGCATCAACACAACACGCTCAATGTTATTATCAACTCGTGGAAATGACCGTCCAAAACACGCTCAATGTTATTATCAACTCAGAGATCCTACATTTAAAGTTCAATTTTGTCTGCATGTACGGTTCAACGATTTCAACGCGTTAAAATGACCGTCCATGCAGACAAAATTGAACTTTAAATGTAGGAGCTCTGAGTTGATAATAACATTGAGCGTGTTGTGTAACGGACCAATGAATGAATATATTAACCGACTGTGTTCACGAGTCGTCGTCGCGTTGACAGTCACTATGAACTTTGTATAGACTACAATTTAGCCGTCCTGCCGTCTACAGATTCTACTAGTCCGTTCATCGTCGATGAACTGTCCGTTCGTCTATTGTACGTCGACGGTCGAATTAACTAGTTCGTTCATTCAACGCTCTTCTCTACCGCCAGCAGTGCTCGAGCGGACGTTGTCGAACCCGCCCGTGTCGCTCCTTGATGAAGTGGGTCCGAATCCCACGAAACTAGTCGGGCGTCGTCGCGTTCTCGACTATAATAATAACCGTAAGTGCAAACCGTATATAGTAAAAGAAAATCATAAAAAAAAAAATTGTTAACAGGGCTTCTACTTCAATTTGTATATTACAAATAGGTCCTCCTACATGCCCACCAAGTTTGTTTAACCCTCCACCAAACAACCTGTATTGTATGTATACAAATATGTACATAATTTTTTATTTCATTCAAAAAGACCAATTATTTGTACATAATGTCACATAATATATTTAAAACTATCTAAATATTGAGTCCCACACATAAGCCCGTGGCTACTAAAGGACATCATACTTGATTACAACGTTCATACTTGTAGTTCAGATGTTTATATAGGGCTGTATCTTTAGAACTGTAATGTAGCCAGCTGTAATTTTCACAGGATATTTGTTGGTATGGAAGTTTACCTGACAATGCTAATAATAACAAAGTGAGGGTTTGTTGGACGTGAGGCTTGTGGAGGCGGAGGCGGCCATATATGACAATGACACTTCCCGAGTCATAAAGGGAACAATGTCAGGTCGGTATATGGCCGCATTCAGCTCCACTGGAGGTTTTGTCAAACTGAATGAAAGCGAAACGCACCGCACCGGCCGAAACATCTTTCATACACCACCAAACGATCCCATCGTCGTAACAGCCCGGTGCACAAAAATAATGCTGCAGGAGAAAATCCTCGATATGGCTAAAACCATATCGGGGGCACTTGATCCAGCAGCAGCACGTGAGATATGGACGATGCCAAACATCACATGGATAAATGGGGTTCCAGGATGTGGGAAAACAACTTGGATAGTTGACAATTTCGATGCTGAAATGGACATCCTAGTCACCACTACAACCGAAGCAGCCAAAGATCTGCGAGACAAGGTAGCACAACGCATCGGCGACGGAGTAAAATCCTTAGTGCGTACCTTGGCCTCCATATTGGCCAATGGGTTCATGGAGCGTAGAGAAAAACGTCTTTTAATAGACGAAGCTCACATGAACCATTTTGGGGCCATCATAATGGCTGCACGGTTGCTGGAGGCTGAGGATGTCGTCATCATCGGAGATGTCAACCAACTGCCCTATATTGACAGAGAGAACCTCTTCGATATAAGGTACAGTAGTCCAAAGACATTGGTTTCCATTAGTCAACAACTGTTCTGCACCCACAGAAACCCCTTGGATGTGGCATACGCCCTCAGCGAGGTGTACACGGGCATTTACTCATCGCGATCCCAGGTTCATTCCCTGAAGCTAGAACGTTATACAGGTGCAAATATACCAACTGACCTCCAGAACACCCTCTATCTAGTGCTGACGCAGGAGGAAAAAGCCTCCCTTGTCAGCAAAGGATATGGGTCTGGTTCAGGGTCCTGCACCTTAACCGTACACGAAGCGCAGGGATTGACTTATGAGTCGGTAATCATCATACAGATGAGGGAAAGAGTCACCAAGCTCCGAGACAGTGTTTCTCATGCGGTAGTAGCAGTGTCACGCCATACAAAATGCTGCGTTTACTATACCGATGACAGCTCGGACGCCATTGGAGGCTTCGTCAGGCGGGCAACAGAGGCAAACTATAAAAACATAGTCGATCACAACCTAAAAATGGCAATACGAAACAGAAACGAAGAGATCATGGAGGCTCTTATCAAAACATCAAGGGCATCGGCGGAATCTGTGGCCGGACCCTCAACGACATACTGAATAACGTAATATACTACTATACAAACTAGATATAAGGAGAAAATATACATATAAGCATGGACTCACTTTAGCTTTATGATATATATATATATAAATATATTTTATAACTAACATTAGGCTAACTTCCCTTCAGGAGGAATATTGATAAGCTGGAGAATGATGTAAAATTAAGAAATGTATTTAAGTGAAACAAAATCAAACAAGTGTACGGACCACGAGTCTGTAGTGTATAGAATGTGTTAATAATAAAAAAAAAAAAAATAATAACAAAAAGAAAAAATATAGGAGTATCCAGAAATATGTTTTTTTAACATTTTTTATCCATCGTTAAATAGGTCTTAAGATTGGTACATACAACCATCAAAGATGTGATAATAGAAAACTAATTGAAAGATGTAACAAAAAAAACGGTCAACTCCTACTCACGTTAGGGATCTTGAATGTTCTGAAAAAGTAAAAATTTTTGGTTCTTTCTGAGTATTTTTTTCTTACAGCTGATAGACTAGCCCTTGACCATTATCTCACCTGTTGGTATCATAGAATTGGACATATATAAGTAACTATATGTTTTGCTGTTTTTACAATACAGCAAAAATAAATCTATCAGCCTAGTACGTAAGTAAGTGCTACCAATACACAAAATAATATATATTAGGTTTTTTTTTTGTATTGACGATTGTAGGTATTGTAACCTACTTTTTCATTAAATTCAGGGATTCTTAGTGCACATCAACAATTTTAATTAAAAAAAATACATTAGAGTTTTATACGATAATCACACCAAGTTTGATGACCTAGCGTTTTAATGATAGAGCAAAATTTTGAAAAAATTATATATCTTATTTGGCCCCCTTTGTGATGTACATTTTGTTATTATTATTATTTTTCAAAATATCTCTTATAACAGCAGATAAACTGTGCCGATTTCTTCTGGCTATATGGTAGAAAAGATACAACCTTATACCTAAATTATGGGTGCACGCGGTGCACTATGCAAGTGATGTGATTTGACGTCACTTGCACCGAGCGTCGGCTGAGAGAACCTCGGGTCTCGCATCTATATTAAAATTCTGTATAAGTACCAAAAATTAATTGATGTGACAAAATAACACGTTTCTTTACTTTTAATTGAGAATAAAAATCTAAATGTGTGAATATTCTTCATCATTCTTTCCGTACCTTACAGTGCATAATGTTAATAATCCTATACTATGAAATGAGCAATATTAGTAGGTATATTATTGAGTGCTTGAAAATGGCTCCAATGATTTCCAATTAATTTTACAGCCCAGATAGAAACTTTCTGGCGCATCATGTAATCTCAGTCAAATATCTGAGAATTGATTTACATAAGGTTTTTTAACCTACTGGGCAAACGAGGTTAAAAAAACGTATGTAAATCAATTCTCAGAGATTTGACCGAGATCATTTATTGCGATCATCCATCAATCATACAAAATCTTAAAAATAAGTGATAGTACATACTTATTTATTTCGATTGTCGATTTTTTTTTGTATCAACTGCTAAACAGTAGTTACCTACTTTAATTTCAACTAATTAATAACCTAAATTGATTCATACTTAATCACTTGAAAATAACTGCCTGCTACCTAAGATGTTTCAACTGTCTGCCTGCTACTATTTAATTAAGCTATATAATCTATCTGATGATGTTATGTATGTATTATATAACAATCATGTTTGATATGACATGTGACTCTGTGTTATTATATAACAATAATGTTTTTGTAAAATTATAGAAGATCAACAATAACTTGATGGCCAAAGACCGCCACAACACTTCTAAGACTGAAGCAAGTAACAAAACTCAATATACCCATCGCTTTTGTGTATGCACCTGTTTGTCCTAATAAAGCCATGCGCAGTAGTCATAACAATTAATATACCTACCTATCCTATTTGCAGTCAGCATAAAATACAACATTTATATTCCTGGGTGATATAATCTTAATTGTAATGTAATATAACAGGATTTTATGATAGTTATTATAAGAGATTGTTCATTCTCAATTTTTTGTTAAATTCATTCAAATAATTGAATAATTTGAGTAAATATTTCTGTATATACCTATATTTACAATTTACGACTGTAATGCAAATAAGATAGATTGAAAGAAGAATGCCTAATTGTTAACTTGTGGACTAACCTATGTTAATTATACCTTCTATAATATTCTATTCCTTCAGTTTTGTTTAGTTTAATAACTGACATGAAAAATGTAACAGTTTTACTGATGTACCTACTGACTTTTTACATTGTACACGCTCTGACAAAATAGAAGAATCATATTCATTTCTCTGAGTGTACACACTGAAAATAATGTGCTAAACAGAAATGCTAATACTAGTAGTAATGCTAGGGCTGCCATCACCTAAACCACCAATGCCGGACAAAAATCTTTAAAAACCATTTGGATGAAATTGAGTTTTTTCCCCGGACACCCATAAAATCAAAGTTCATATTATTTTTCATTTATACAGCTTCTTTGCGCAAAAACTACAGAGCTACAAACATAACTAGTCACTCTTCTTTTTCTGAGGCAATCTGGTGATAAAACAATGAGGCGCAGTGTTATTTGGCATCAAATTAGAAATCAATTATAATTTTTGTTTTTAATTTTAAACGTAAAACGTTTTTTGATGTAATTTAAAAGTAAGGAACAAGTTTAAATTTTGACGAGCTCAAGATCTTTTTACTTAACAAAAATTACAAATATACGACGTGAAAAATTATAGTCATGTGCTGGATTCGAACCCGAAACTCAATTAGCATCGTGACAATTTTTATTAACATTGTCATGTTAGCTCAGTCGGTCAGAGCATACCCGGGCTAAAGGGATGGATGACGCGGGTTCGAATCTCGCACATGACTATAATTTTTCCTCTCGTATATTTGTAATTTTGTAATGTAATCCGCAAAGCAAGCGTTATTGCATATATTGTTTTACTTATTTCTTTTCCAACAGGAATTTGTAAAAGTCAATGCAACTCAGGCCCTAAAAATTATACCTTATTTAGAAGAATTGTGTGTTTGTTTAGTGAGTTTTTCTCCTTTGCCCATTGCCGCGAGACTAGCGAATAAACTCACAATATAACTTGAGTTGCCAACTAATATCAAAGTTATCATGTTTTACGCCAGATTTCTGTAGATGGTTTTAGCGTATTGTAATGAGGAAAAAAGCGCTAAAAACCCTAGAAATGCTCTAGATCTAGCGCCAAATGCCTCAAAACGGCAAAACTGTGCGTGAAAGATCGGGGTCGGTGGCATTTCTTTATGGTGGGGGCTGGCGCAGGGGTAGTTTTGTTGTTGTAGATTTTGCAGCGCCAGAGTTAACTTGTATGCAGCTTACGAATGAATTTTCAACTCAGATTTGTTTCACTGAATTTCTTGTATTTCAATCAATCCGGATTCCCCGGACACTATTTGTGTCCGGGTTTTACCTGGACACTATTTAAAAAGCCCCCCGGACGCCCTCTAAACTAGGACAAATCCGGGGAAACCCGTACGGATGGCAGCCCTAAGTAATGCTAGTAAATGCTATACTAGTGTTGCACTAATCATTGCCAGTTTCTTACATTATTTATCCACATTATTTAGATTAACTATGGTATCTATCATATTTATAACCAAGGATGGAATCACGGGCTAAAGGGATTTGCACCTGCATTAATTTCACTTTGTTTGTTGCAATGATTTCCTATACATGTTGCAAAAGATACATTTTTTGGGACTGTACTTTTCTGCAAGTATTTATTAAATAATTAAAATTTGAATAATTTTCAGAATAAAGACCAGATTATACGAGTACTGGAACCAATGTATTGGAAGGAAAGGAAATTCAAGATGTGTCTTTTTCTCGTTTAAATCTCTCTAAACTGTCTTTTGGCATATGTAGGAGATGATGGCTAATTGTGGTGATATAAAAACTATTCCAATTATTTTATTGTAAACTAGTTATACCTAAGTAGTGTTTTATGTAAAATAGATATGAAATTTTAATATAAAATATATGTGTATCATTTCAGTTTGTTTCGTTTATATAAAACAAAGAATAATATCAATTTCTGGCTTTTACAAGTTCTGGTCAGAGCAGACTGTGCTATTTCTCATGCATTTTCAGTTAAGTTTTTGATAGGTTAGCCTTTGACCACTATCTCACCTGATGGTAAGTGATGATGTGGTCGAAGATGTTGTACAGGCTAACCTAGAATTACTGGCTCTCAAGGACAGCTGCCTCTCCCGCTATGGGATGTAAAATGGTAATCTCTGGAAAATAAATCAGTTGGGTCTATGTAGCAATATAGTACAAGGGTTTGTCTGTCTTATACTGATGTAGCACGCACCAAAAAAGGTATTTATGGAATTAAAATAAAAGAAACGCCAACAGGTAAAATTACCTATGTAGTTTAATAAGTTCGTAATTCTTAAGTATTTAAGACAATTATGGACTGGCTTATCCACTTATCCCACCCAGCCGAAAAGATACTGCTGAGTATTGCTTCGTTGAAAGAATAATATGATTATCATATCTTATTTCTAAATATGATTACAAGCACTATAGCGAAAATCATATTTTACAAATTATAGGAGCACAAAATTTTATGCCCAAGGAGATAGTGCTTGTAATCTAAATATTTAGAAATATAGAAGGGTAGCGACATCATATGAAAAAACACTTCTTTCGATCAGATGAAGTCTAGTAGTCTGGGTGATAGCCACGCACCGTCTCCTATGACGGTTAAAGTAATAAAATTGGAACACAAAATTTCGGCAGAAATGCCTAGTCCCAGATGGCCGAGGAGGTTTAGGCATCCGACGCGATATCAGAGGACGCGGGCTCGATTCCCGCCTTGAGCATAAATAAAAATTTTGTACTCCAATAATTTGTAGAATATATTATATCTTAATAATAAATAAATCAAATCTGGGTATAACTTCAAAATATATAAAACAGTTTTTTAGGGTTCCGTAGCCAAAGGGTAAAAACGGGACCCTATTATATAGCTATAAGCTATAACAACAAATACAAAAAGTTGGCCAAGTGCGAGTCGGACTCGCGCACATTAAGATCAAAAAAAGGTTAAAATATGAAGTCTTATGTTGTATAGCTAATGGTACGGAACCCTTCGTGCGCGAGTCCGACTCGCACTTGGCCGATTTTTATTATTTAAGAAAAAAGGAAGAATAAAACACGATTGTATTTGAGAATCATTTATTTGTGCACAGTGTGATACAAACTAATGCTAATACGCAAGCTAATACATAATACAAAAAAGCCGTAATATACATATCAATTGTCATAAATAAGAATCAAACGTAAATAATAACATGATACTAAGGAAAACATCTTGGAATACAATGGGGAATAACAAATTAAATGAATAAATAATATCAATAATGCTCTCATGGCAGTAAAATGTACTTACGGTTAAAACAAACACATTTACATTTAGGTTTAAAACACACACAGTTTTGCATAGTGCCTATGCAAAACATGCAGCACTGTGTTGCAATAAAACTATGTGAATGAAAAACATCAGTGTCACTTAATTCGTAATATTGTAAATAAAATATTATCATGTTCACATTTCAAGCGACTAGACCAGGTGTTCAAAAAACAGCCAAAAGTCCAAACTTTGGTTTAAATGTTCACAACAGTTGAATGATAACAACATCATATAATTTCAATAATTTAACCATATAAATAATAGGCCATTTATGGCAGTGTTAGTAATATTATGTATACAATACATTACTAAGGTACATTCTAAGCTCAGATATAAAAAGTTATTAAGTTATAGATATTTGAAACTACATTAGAATTTCAAGTTCAACAATGGAATGGTTTTTAAGATTAAGTCACATTTTTGAGACTACCATTTTAAAATATTGGCAGATGTTTGGCCGGCAAGCAGGAAGACATTTTGAGCTCACATTATGGAACAAATAAATTGCTGATAAGGTATACATAACTGTAACTTTTACTAACGAATAAAACTAAGTGTATATATCACGAATATGCATTTAGATGCTACTCTAATATTGGTGTAAATAACGTCACATGTATGTGATAAATATTATTATTACAGCCAATTCTAAGGCAAGTAAGTCTTCTAAAGGTAATAATTTATAATAATAACCGTTAAATGGGAAAACATGTAAAGTCTATTTCATTATTTTAGAATGTGTAAAAAGGTAAAACAAATTAATCTCCTGTTAGTGTACTATGTGAAAGTTGTAATGTTTTTTTATACAGGTATGTGTATGTATTTAAATTTTGTATAAAGTTCCTCAAAAACTTAACCAATATGAAAGGACTTTACATGTGTAACAATGATTACAGTATTTTCACCAAGTGATATTTGGTCAATGTTTATTTTATATTTAATATAGTTTAAATAATTTAATAACACGTTTACTAGACACATCAATTTGCCTAAATATACCTACAAAAATTGAGTTAGTCTAAAAACACGAGAGAGATAAATACATCAATTTTATTTAAGTAGGATAAAACCATACTTTAAGGCAAAAGTGCTAACATATTGTCGTCAGTAAATTTTCTTGGTATTTTTCAAACAAAGTAACCTTGATGATCGAAAATCAAGGGAAAATGGAATATATTTACATAACATTTAATTCCATGGATATATAGGTAGGTATGTTTACATTATTTTAATTGAAAGACGTGGTGTAAGTTTATCGCAATATCATCGAAATATTACAAAGTAACATTTCTCTACTTTCACTTAGGCCACAATTTAACTTACAAACAAATTTTTATAAGGCTCATTATGAATATGGCATGCTTGTGGATTTAGATATCTCTGAAAACGATATTTATAATTTTATTTTGTCACTACTTTTGTAATACGAACAAGTTACTTATGTGCAACCCGGTAAATAGTGACGAAGATAGATTCTGCGATTGTGGCATATCTTGATTAACGTTACAATATGAACGTAGAAGTTGGCGTCAGACTGGCGGCCGGCCTTAAAAACAAAGCCAAAACATTTTTACAATAGGATATTCGTACAGCCTACTTTTAGCAAAAATAACACGCACAAATTGCTAAAAATGGGCGTTAATATTGGGACGTTCTAGACAAAAATAGCGTTTTGAAAAGCTTGAAAACAGCTGCAAATGGCATTGCGAATTGCAACTTTTGACCTATGTCCGAAGATAGGTCTTTAACGATCATCTTTTGAAACTGCAAATGTGTCAATTGAACTTCGTATGAACGCACTTCGTAAAAATATCATCACCTATGCTGTCGATTAAAATTTATAATTAACTACAGATATCTAAATCCTTAGAAGCACCATTAGATCGACCAATGGTTATTAGCGAACTAATCAAAAAACTGCGAAAAATATAAGGGGATTTCGTAATTATTCTTTCTGTCATAGTCTGTCTGCGTAGATAACCTTGGTAACTGGCAGTCCAGCCAGCCACCACGCATGTTGGAATAGCCAACAGAATTTCTGGAGGTTGTACCTTCGATATATGCAGCCAAGGCAAAGCGCATTACTAAACCCATATCTTCCCAGCAACAACAAAGGAAACGACGGAGAATTGAAGATAAAAAAACAGACCTACCTATCGTATCTCCCTTGGCGGACTGTTAAGTGTAAATTCGGATATTGGGACAACCATCGTCGACGCCATGTTAACGTTAAGCAGAGTCCAATCCGTCGTATATTTTGGAATATTTAACGAAAACTCAAACACAATATGTTGTTTCGGAAACAGACACGTCGGTATTTTCATTGATGTTTTTTGATAATATTCAACCTGCCAACACAAGGCCTGACCAAAAAAACGTTTTCAGTTTTTGCAAATAGTAGATTTGGTATTATATACCAAGAGTAAAAAATATAAAAAGAGCCTAGAAATCTCATGTGAGCGCTAGCGAATATGAGTTCAAATATCAGTACCACGTCTACCCACGCGGTTTGCAATTATTTTCCACAAGCCATATAGCTTAACATTTTATTTATAACAAAGTTTTACGTGATCGAAACTCATGACTCGATTCATGTTTTGTGTAGTGTATCGATAAAAAACTTGTGCAATGGACAGGGCTTAACGTAAACATCTTTACATTTCTTTTCATCAATTAAATTGACCGGTTTTGATACATCTTTATAGTCTGTAGTTGGACTGCGCGGAAAGAGAAGTACTACTTTTTCTACAGATTCTCACATAAAGTGCTGCAGCTGGTAGCACTAACAGAGGTCCAATTTGAGAGTCGTTCTTTCCCGTATAGACTGCCATATGATTAGTGGTTAGTGTTATGGTGTGAATGTTCAATTAAGAGGATATAATCGTGCTAAAATTTATGATCTCTGGCGGACACACCACGTGACTTTTGCAGTATGCAATGGATTTTTGCTGCAATCTGTCCATCATTGGATGTCACATGGTTAAAAATTATGTATTCTATGCCTTTGGGTTAAGGACAAAAACGCCACGGTCAGCTAGGTTCTTCTTATGATGGACAAATTGTACTGCTCACATCACGTGGTGTCCCATCAAGAGTTCATTAACTTTTGCGCTAATTATAAGAGATTTGTTTATTTAGTCTGTGGGCGGATCCATGGCAGCGACGATGGCTTTCATAACGGCGGCCGCAGCGAGAGCGGCGTGCGGTTGCCACTCTTTGCCGCGAGTGCCGTCTCTGTAGTCTGAAATTCCTGGAATGTAAATAAACAAATATATTATTCTACAAAATCCTTGGTAAAAGCAACTTTTATATACTATATATATTCATAAACTTGATATACTATATATTAAGCTTGATGTTATAAAGCTTAATTCTTTAGGCAATGTTCTTGTACATACAACAGCAATAATTTGCATTGAGTTATAAGCACGATAATTGGCCTTTAATAAAGGTACGAATTTGTTTATACGCAGATGTTAAACAATCAAACTTAACGCAGAACTTGTTACAAAATATTTCTGACTATTTTATTTAATGACTTGTTCGCCTTTTTTCTAGGCAAGTATAATCTCCGATGGTAGGTATTGATGTGGTTGAATATATTGTTCATGCTTATCTAGAATGACTTGCTCTCAAGCACAGCTGACACAACGTTAGGCCCTTGGCGACAGATTTTCTACTTGAGGCTTGTAGCTAGCCACACGGGCGTTATCATAAGTTGTATGCCGTTAAACGTATTGAAAACAAAATTTGTCAATAGTAAAGTGTTTATACTTTCTTACTTTGCAAAGTACTCCATATAAACATTCACGAGTATCAAATTCAAATACGAGCACGCCGTTGGTTATATAATGTCTGCTATTGTCAAAAAATGCCATCTATTTGTTAACATTTATAGTTAATTAACTAGCCTTTGACCACTGTCTTACCTGATGTGAAATGATGTGGTCGAAGAAGTTGTTTAGGCTAATCTAGAATTACTGGCTCTCAAGGACACCGAACACTCAAAGAAGGTTGCCGGAACACACCGTTAGGTGCTTGGCGACAGATTTTCTACTTGTGGATTGCCAGGCGGGCAATCGCAAAATGGCCTACCACCTGTCGTGTATTTCTGGTAAATAATTAGCAAAATTAATAGAGTAATACCTGAATACAAAATTACCTATCATGACGCTTAGGCAAGAATGCTCATTTTGTAACTGCTATAAGTCTCAATTGGAACACACTAATGATTGTGGTTCTATACCTCTGACGGGTCCGTGGGGTGTCGGGCAAAAATGTCACCCCCATCTCTTCCCGTAGCTGTCATAAGAGGCGACTAAGGGTAAAATATCGGAAGCATCCATCGCCTCTCAGGAACTGGTATCTTATACTAAGAACCCAAAGGCGCCTGCCAAGCGTGAGGATTATGGCAAAGACCCCGTTCATTAGGGTGGCAGTGGTGAGTCCGGCTGATACAGTACCTCTGACAGAAACGAAGCAGTCCTTCCTGTTCCCTACGACGCTGTCGAGCACTGCGTCCAGCTCGCAGTCGTACGCCTTAGCGCGCACGTGCGCCGCGAACGCAGCGCGAGCCTCGCCCGCGCACGCCACGCTGCGGCCCCCCGCCACCGGCGCGCAGTGCACGCGGGGACCGCTCACTACGTTGTCACTAAACGAAACAGTTCACATTACCTAACAGTTCAGAAGTTTTTTGTTTATAGCTTTTAGGCTAACCTTTGACCACTATCTCACCTGATGGTAAGTGATGATGTGGTCGTAAGATAACAACCGGGTACGACGGCCTCCGAAGCACGGAAGCGCTCAGTAGTAATGTCACTAGCGGTCACCCATCCAAATCCTGACCGCGGCTGACGTTGTTTAATTTAGCTGATCTATTAAGAACGGCTAAGCAAACTTCGTTACGAGCGCTTCAAAGCTTCAACGCTTCAAATGTTTATCAAATAAGGTAGTATTGATGATAGTACTGAAGCGCTCGTAGGGTAGCTTGCATAATTATTTGTAACTGATCAACGAAGTTAAATTTGAACTGGACGGTCACTTCTCCATACAAACGTCGTAGGGTGACCACCCCCTTATTTGAGATTTTAGGTCCAGAATTAAACATAATACCGATTGATCTCGTCATTATCTAGGCTTGTATGATCGCGAAATTTTAAAAAGATGATTAAGTTGAAAGATATGAGCCTCGAAAACTTTATATGAAAATGTTTCGAGGATCATAACTTTCATGATAGTTATCTGATTAAAATTTCAAAAAAGCCTATTGCTTTCTTTTGTACCTAAATCCTCAAATAAGGGAAGTGATCACCACCCTACGACGTTTGTATGGAAAACTGCATGACCGGCCAGTTCACTCTAAGCAACGTCTGCTGCGGTCATGATTTGAATGGAAGACCGCATCTATCGCCAAGCACATGACGGTGGCAATCTACCGCTAAGCACCACTAGCTGTCTATGAAAGCTAGTAATTCAAGGTTCCTGAATGTCTCAAAGGCATAAGCATAATAAAATAAAGAAATTTCAACACAGGTGTCTTCACAAATCTACCCGATTGCCTGTGTATTAAGTTTTTATTAAGGGCGGGATTTTATTACAAACGTTTCAAGTTTTCATTAACCGTTAATAATTGATCTCAGTAACCGTTTATAGTAACGTAATCATAAATTACACGAAAAACAGTACCTAGTGTTCAACGTGCATGTAGGATAAGACCGAAACAGTTCACAAACAAGTAAGTTGGGAATAAAATCAATTTTTTTGACAATATCACCCAATGGTAAGCGATGATATGGTCGAAGATGGTATCCTGGATTGGGAACTGACTCAAGGACAGCTAGCGGAACACACCGTTCGAGCTCGTACTAATAAATACATCACAAAGTTAAGATCGTTCTTAAAATATAGATTCGACATTAAATGTACAGAACTTCTGTCAAAAACTGCATCTTTTAAGGTTGGTCTTAATTTTGAGTTTTATAAATAAGAGCTCAGGTGTTTAGGTGCTTGGCATTACATTTTCAAACACTTGAGTGGCAGCCAGGTGGGTATTTACAAAATGCCCTACTAAAATGCGGAGGAAGTCAAGCCCACAGCAGGATTCGAACCTTCTGTGCGTCAGTTCATATTTATTGCCAAAGGGGCGTCACTGCTCCGAACATAAAACACAACGAAGAAAGCTACACTGTGATGAATAGAAGATTAGCAGTAAATCAATGGAGAAATCATGAGCAGTTTCGCCATCAATTTATCAATAACTATGTATTGTGTTTGTCGGTATTGTCATACCATAAAGATATTTTTCTTACAAAGAAATATTTAGTTACAGACCGAAGACCTACTTCTTCGAGGCATGGGCTTGGGCAGCCGATGATATGTATGTTTTGATAACACTATTTCTCTATTTTTTCACTTAATGAAAAAAGAATGTTATCATACATTAACACCTTATTATGGCAGACATTTTAGCGTAACTAAAGCCTTCCCTCAACATGTCCATGTTTATTGAATGCAGTATTTAAGGAAAATAGACTATGGACTATTTATGAGGATTCAAAGATATTAACTAAAGCAAAATAAAGACTGCAATAGCTACTAGGTATCATTAAACGTTCATATTTCATTCATCATAAATGTTCATCATACTGCGTAAAATTCCCGGTTCTATTCATAAATACATTTGTCCTATTGCACTTCTTGATTATTTTACTCATTACTATATGATGAAGTAGATTTCCTGTTATTGCTAGATTCAATTATTATGTAAATATAATTAGTTCACAGCAAATGAGGTAAATAATAAGACATTTCGAAATAGACTGCAATAACAAGAAATTGTTAGTAAATATAGGCCTGGGATACGTAGAAATAATGAGGTAAAATGAGCGTTGACGCGCTTAGTATAATCTTAATACAACTAGAAAACAATTCACCGTAACGACGTCGCCTATAAGAATTGTGATATTGGGATGGAGACATGTTTTCAACGTCAGAATACTTAATTAGGAATACTACGATCTATGACTAAAATAAGTTTGTGATAAGTACCTACTACAGCAGATCTAACGACTTTGCTGTATCTGGAATCGTAAAGGCTTCTAAATGCACTGCAGAAACACCCTTAGGTGCTAGACATACATTTTCTGAATTTGAAAGGTAAAGGTATACCTACCTTTACCTTTCAAATTCAGAAAATGTATGGTTAGAAAGGTAATTGGGAAAGCACGCAAAATGCATTACCTAAGTCCAGATTGGTTGTAGGATTCTAACATTTGAACGCCGATACAACTTAACTATTGCTACTGCTTAATTTTTCATTGGTGATCGCTCGCTACACGTCCAATTATAAACACCCTCCTTTTTGTCGTCATTTTGAAATTGTCGTAAAAATCTAGTTTCGATCGGATGTTACGTAAACGATTAAAATATGATGTACACTTTCTTCATTTTCTTATTCTTACTAACCTATGACCTTACGGATATCTATCAAATACATAAGGTTATTTTTCGTAAGTTAATGTGAATGCTTCTTGCTAACGTTTACAGCGGGATATATAATATTTAATCTTTTCTTTTGGTTTTGATGCTAGGTCGTCTATTATCAGTTGTACTTGAGCTCGTAATACGCGGGATTCGGAGAATATTTTGTTATGATATCTAATTACCTATTTTTAATAGGTACTTTTTGAATTTGTTACTGATAATCGTTATTCTTAATATTTTTTAAGGTTCAGAGATAGTTTATGTAATCATCATTTTTGTTCAATAACTTTTCAAGATAATACGAGCAATTTTATTTAAAAGTCGCGAATACACATAAAATGGTTACCTGTTTCAACTTTTGATCTTTTTGGCAAATACGTGATTTTCCACTTTAATCTATGGACACGTTGTATTCCAAATAGGAGATAGCTTTTAAGCATTTATCTGTTATTCAGTAATTATGATTTATTGTTTATCTCTAAGAGTGTGGATTTTGTTAATAAATAAATAAATAAGTAATTAAACCACGTATTCTAATACTATCATTGTAAACATATTATTAATTTCTTGTGTTATAACAATAAAGTATTATCTATTTGTATCCCGTAACTTCAATGAAGCTTTATCTGCCTTTGAAGACCTAACAAGTTTTGTTTGAAGTTAGCGCACGATCTCTTTAGTCTTTAGCTGTACCTAATCTAAAGGTAATATTGTTCCAGAAGAAATAAGAGGTTACCTCCATGAAATGCATAGCATGGCCGCAATCTAAAATAATACTACATATTATGCGATGTTGGTCTGCCTCTTTGACACTACCTGAAGTTTAAACGACTGAACACATTTTGATGAAACTTAGCAGAATGTTAGCGTTATTTTTTTTCGAAGCGCTCGTAGCCAAGTTTGCTTAGCCATTCTGAATCGATCAGCAAAGTTAAGCAACGTCCGCCGCGGTCATGACTTGGATGGGTGACCGCTGGTGACATTACTACTGAGCGCTTCCGTACTTCGGAGGGCACGTTAAGCCGTCGGTCCCGGTTGTTGTCTTAGGATAGCAGTCGTTACAGCATGGTGGTAGGGCACTTTGCAAATGCCCGCCTGGCTAGCTACCACCCTCAAGTTGAAAATCTGTCGCCAAGCACCTAACGGTGTGTTCCGGCAGCTGTCCTTGAGAGCCAGTAATTCTAGGTTAGCCTGTACAACATCTTCGACCACATCATCACTTACCATCAGGTGAGATACTGGTCAAAGGCTAACCTATCAGGAATAAAAAAAAATAAAAAAATAATAATTAAGCACTGATAAGCTAGCTTTTGATCACAATCTCCGCAGATGGTAAGTGATGATGTGGTGGACGATAGTAATCAGGGTTAACCTAGATCGAAAATTGCCTCTGTCGCTGCCGGAACACACTGTAAGATGCTTCGCGACAGACTGAATTCATGAGAGTGGTAGCTAGCCAGGCGAGCATGAGCAAAATACCCTACCACCATGCCATAACAACTACCGTCCTAAGACAGCAACCGGGATTGGCTTAACGTGCCCTCCGAAGCACGGAAGCGCTCAGTAGTAAATGTCACTTTTTTTTTTTTTTTTTTTTTTTTTATTGCTGATAGGTAAGCCTTTGACCACAATCTCACCTGATGGTAAGTGATGATGTGGTCGAAGGTGTTAACAGGCTTAACCTAGAATAACTGGCTCTCAAGGACAGCTGCCGGAACACACCGTTAGGTGCTTGGCGACAGATTTTCCACTTGAGGGTGGTCGCTAGCCAGGCGGGCATTCGCAAAAATGCCCTTCCACCATGCGGTGAAGCTCAAGCCCGCGGCGGGATTCGAACCATGGACCTGCTGCGCGGCAGTCCATAGCCAAAGCCACTGAGCTATCACTGCTTCAAAAACACCCAAGTAATTACCGCAGTGAACTTCGCTACGAGCATATCCTGAACATGTCATTTACGTCACCATAATAAGTAAAGACAACAATAAAATATTGTGCTTGGAAAGAAAGAAAATATTGTGGTAAGTCGTTTATCAAGAAGCGGTTACTTCATACGTACATTTGATCTCCTTGCGGCGCCGGGTGTGATACTTCTATGTAGGCCCCATCGCCTACTTCCATGCAAAGTCTATCAGCGAATCCCTCTGGGGCCTCCCAACGGCCCGGAACGCTCCTCAACCGCTCTAAACCTACGAAGGAAAACTTTTCATTGGTTTTTTGCTGACGTTATACAATTTCACAGAGTTCAATACGGTAAACGTAATATATAAGGTAAAAGTTTATGTAACTAAAGCTACTATATTAGTGAAATAAAATAGTTCTTGCACATATTATGTAATATACATTTTATTGTAATAATTTTATAAGAGACTAATTTTCCAAATCGTTAAAGAGAATGGACTTTTAAGAAGATTGTTTTCGAGTTTCTCGCATTTTGTAATTTACCTACCTTAGAGTGAAAGGCAACATTTTATGAAAAATAATGCAAACCATACACGCACGGTACTAGAGTATGTTCAGAAAGGCAGTGGATTTGGGATTTCTAATTAAAATTTAAATAAACTATAGCTAGTTTACCGTTACCAATAAATGTATAAAATTGAAGCAAAACTTGATATTATTTATAATTAATACCAATGTAGCACAGTCCCAAAGTTCAATCTCTTTCTGAGCAGACTCTAATATCGACGCTGGTAAATAAGTGTCATTATTTAATGCTGATAGGCTAGCCTATAACCACTGCTACACCTGTACCGAACTGATGATACAGTCGAAGAAATCAGGAACACACTGTTAAGTGCTTGGTGACAGATTTTCTACTTGATAATTTATTTTGTTTCTGCCTCATATTTGTAACAAATTGGAATCGAAATACACCACTCTAAAGGGTTGAATTTCTTAAAACTTTATTAATCCACATTGAACATTCACCCTTTCCAACCAATAAACATTCATCCAGGTAATTTCATCCGCCGCTTATTTCATGCCTCTCAAGGACTGCTGTCGAGACACTATTAATATTAATAAAAAATATGAAATAATACATTACAGGCACAAGAGATTTTTTACACCATGTGGCCCTCGTACTCATTTCGTCTAAAACAAATCTAAAATCCAAAAAAAAAAAATTTATTTATTAAAAAAAATCATCTCAAAATGTTTGTTAGGACTAGCATGTATATTTGCCGACAGATTTTCTACTTGAGGTAGTAGCCAGGCCGTGCATTCGAAAATTGCCCTTCCACCATGTGGTAAAGGACAAACGCGCGCGCGGCGGCGGTAGGGATCGAACCACGGACCTGCGGCACGGCAGTCCATAGCTATTACCATTTGGATATCACTGCTTCTGGCATTCTTGCTGCTTGGTTAGAGAACTCTTCAAAATTTAAACTATCACCACGCAGCTGTCTTTCAGAGCCACTTTACGGCGAAGCATCTTCAGTCACATCCACACTTACCAGCAAGTCATCCTTCATTTTGCACGGCGATTGGGCATTCTTTTTCAACTACCGCTCTCAAGTAAAAAAAATTGTCACCAAGCACCCAATGGCGTGTTCAGGCATCTGTCCTTGAGAGCCAATTAACATTATAGGTTGAGCCTGTTTAACATCTACAATCACATCATCACTTACAATCAGGTGAAGTTGTTGTCAAAGGATGGCCTTATCAGCAATAAAAAAAGGTGAGAGTTATGGTCAAGAACTCAAATCTTATCAGTCATAGACTATGTAGATTAGCGTTACCTGCACTGACATACGAGTTCCACACCGGCTGGGCCTTGGTAAGTCGTAGGGCTATTTCTTGTAACAGAAAGCTCTCAGGCTTGTAAGGTTTCACCTCGTAATCCCAACCTCCTTTGGCGTTGCGCTCGGCTTTCTCACAGAACACGTATACTGATCTGAAAAATACCAACATCAAAGGTAACTTTACTATTGGTTCACTCCGAACTACTCTTACTACCACCCACTTCCTGCCCAGCTCCACCACCATCTTGCCGCCGCTGCGTCCTATGTGGCGATATTGTCACTAAAAATTCTGTTAGATCATTTCGTCATTGTTTCAGTAACCAAGCTCCACTGCAATTGAAACATTCACCTTCATACTTGTGCATAGCCATGATTAGAGCCCGAAAGTAGGTAACGTGTGCCGAAAATATAGGAAAGATTTTCCAACTGACCGTGCGGGAGCAAAATGACCTCACATTGGCTTACGAACTTTGATGCATGTTCCTTATACTTTGCCCTAAGCAAGTCTTCAGGAATAATTTTACAAGTCCTGCGTACGAGTATTAATAGAGGTCAATGAACCGATATAATTACTAACACTTAATTGATTACAATCAATCAAATTCAAAGTAGGTATACATAATACATAATCGCCCTGTAGGTGTTGTTAAGCGTAATATTTTGGAGCTTCTATAATAACAATAGTGTTTCTCTTTTTATTTGACGAATTATTTAAAATTATATTATATTTAAAAAATATTATAAGTAAGCTGTGATTAATGTCCTTACACAATAAATAATTCAATGAGTTTAACATTATCAATACTTTAAGTATAGCCCGTATTGTCAATACTAATTACTTTATTGTTTTCTTTACTTAACTAATAATTGTTTTACCTTGTGTATGAAACGTTTGTGATTATTTAGGGTTTTTATTTGTGGTGGCAGCTTACTTAGCTGACTTAGCGGTCAGAACAATCCACGGCTATAGGGGTGGACGGCACGGGTTCGTATCCCACACATGACTATAATTTTCCTCTTGTTGTAATTTCAAAATTAATATTGATAATAGAGCGCGACCTTATATCAAGTACTTTCTACCAGAATATTTAATTGCGGTAGCTATCGGGACTACTGACAACTAAATTTCTTATATCGTAATCGTTACTAAATGATTCTCGCTGTCACGAACAGCACGACAGTCGAGAATTATTAGTTGTTAATTCAACGAGATATTTTCCTCAGTGTACCCACTTTCCCAATGGTTTGAGCGGCACTGTTGTGTTTGAGATAGTACATGCCTCATCTTATGTACTTATTATATCTGTGGCTCTTATTTATTTTTACTTATATTATATCAGGTCAATTCGAATTTAGCAATAAGATAATTGCTTCTTAGATAGATACTTTTTCTAGATACTTTTTCCATATCCACGTGTTTACCTATACGTTGACAAACTGACTCTCGTCAAAAACAACCTAATCTATGAGCAAAACCATTAAAAGAACCACAGAATTAGATTCCTTATAAGGACAGTATTCGCCATTGAAAATAAAACAATTAACTTCCTACGTCATTTATAATACCAACATAAAATCGTACCCACGCGATACACTTTTGTTCATTTACCTTATATGGTTATTAAGTGTTTTATTTCAAAACTTGCTCTACTATACTGAATATGTAATAGAAATCTTACACCATACTGATATACGGTAGAGTAACGGCATATATCACACTGTACGCACAGTACAATATTTCATTGTTATATACCAATCGTACCAAAGTTCGCCTAATTACGTTTATTGTATACTATTTTTGGGTGCCCATTGACTTGTATAATTTTGTTCCTAATTTGCTTAAAAGCAGAAAATGTTTAAAATATTATAAGGTACACAACACAATAATAGCTTTTTTTTAATATACTTACTTATTCCTCTTTGAGGTAAGTGTACCTATTAGCTGTCCTAATTTTTTCTATATTAGTAGGCATAAATTAATATCTCATGTTATTTGTACATATAATCATTTTAATTAAACAAATACAACCAAAAATTTAATAAAGTTTCAACTCATTTAATGCATTTAAGGTCCAACTAGCTCAACATGTCATCACTAATCATTCACTTTTATGTAAATAATGCTGGATAAATTGGATGGGTGGCTATTATGGTGTTCATTATGATAGACGCCATGACGAATGTATAATTTTAATTTATGTTTAAGCACTGTTCTCAAGTAAGTGACTGTATTGTCTTATTGGGAAAAAATATCTTTATACCTATAATCTTTGTAATGTAGATTTATTTTCAAACCGCATCAATTGGTACATCCACTTATTTATTTTTGTAAAGAAAACCCAGTTTTAAGTCGGGTCATTTTTGTGTCAGCTGTTTGCCTAGCTACGGGATGAAAACAAATCTTGTTTATAAAGGTCTTTACGTTGAGTATCTAGTTAGAGGAAATTCATGTATAGGTGAGACGACGAGCGAACCGAGAAGGGGTCCACGCGACGACGTGCGAGCGTAGCGAGCTTGCCGCGGAAGCGGCCACTGAAGCGCCAAAAATATAAATTCAATGAAACTTTAAGTACAACATTATAGGCCGAAATAAATGTCATATATTATTGCTAAGTAATTGTAGTTAATTAAGCTATTATAGTTGTATGCTGTTCCTAATTTGCTCATGATCTTACCAATTTTTGGCCGTTTGTTATTCTAATATTTAGGTTTTGGGAGAAACATTTTTAGGACTCAACTATTATGACATATTAGTGTTTGTTTGATGTGTAGAGAAAGCAATTGTACTCCACCGCAAATAAGTATTTAAAATAGTATGCGAACCGATATGAACTCGTTTGTTATTAATTCTGACAGTCTAGCATTTGTCTACTATCTCACCTGCTGGTGAGTGATGATGTGCTCAAGGATGTTAAACAGGACAGTTTTTTTATTACTACTTTAGTGTGTTAGCAAGCCAGCGAGCATTCGCAAAATGCCCTAAAATCTCATGGGAGCTAGTTGAATAAAAGATGCTAAAGACTGTAAGTCCCGGTTGTGTTGTTTGCGTATGTTTTATTCTTATGCTTTATGGTTTTATAATTTTACACCACATAAACACCGCAAACAGGACTTAAAGGCCACACATTCTACGGACGTAATCCCCGTTGGTAGCGTTTATAGCCTTGGTTATAATGGTATCTTAAGTGTTGGGACTTCACCTAAGATCAATTGCAAAACAGGAAAAGTTGGTGGTCAAATGAAATAATAATACTAGATCCAGCCTATTATGAATTACTTCAGGGTGAAGTGTAAAATTAGCTATACTTATCACGCTTGTGAGCCTTCTAATCAGGATATCAGCATATGGCAAATGTCATCTTATTCGCCAGTCCCGATGTCCATCACTCGATTGAGGAACCACCCGGTGCGTAAAACGGCGGGTTCGATTCTAGCTCGAGATGAAAACTTTGTGCTCTAAAAATATGCTCATTGAAAATCCTAAGTCCTAATCTAGAACCGAAATTTCATCAACAAATAGACACAATTTGTTTGAAGTTTCATTCAAATCCACAGAAAAGAGAAAGAATTTTATATCTCTATGTTCAAATCTGTCAAATATAGAAAGGAAATATTAGAATGGTCACCAACAGAAACACCAACAATGAATTTTTGGCATGGAATTTGACAAAGTGAGAGGCGGTTTCGAAAACATTGAAATCCAAATAGGAATTCAACCCACGCCAACAGCTACAATGGAATTATTTCTTTAGTATTTTTGGTTGAAGCTATACAATTATCGAGTTCATAACATGCTGGACAACGTCATGTGAAAGTGCCATAAAAGGATTAGCACACGATCATAATTTAATAATACGAGAATTTACCCCACTACTGTGAACGTTACAAGCGTTGTTCCCGTGCGGTTACATTACGCTTGTAGTGTAATGGTGGTAATGACGACGACACGGTGAGACCTGAATGTATTAATAAATTAATGGGAAGTGCATTGGGTTATGTTACTTCCTCCAGGAACATTAGCTAAATTAATCAGATGTTAGGGATATAATGTGACTAACATTAGTTAATGTTAGTACTTGGATTAAAACAGGTATTATTTACTTAGATAAATTTGATTAGTCAGTACTTTGTTTAAAATAAAACATGTTTTTTATACGCCTGTAAATTAATAAAACTAATCGGGAACTGCTCGAAAGTGTTGCAAGATTCGACCCGAAACGACAGACAAACGAAGTAGAAAGTAGGTAACTTAATAATGCGTTGTCATAGAGTTGTGAGCTATCCTACAGTTTCAGCCAGATAGTTAATCGAGAAGTTCTCGAAATTGGAACTGAAAGATTTCACCCGGAACCAAATACAGATAAACAAACAAACAAAATGCACAAACAACTAAATGAAAACGTAAATACCATACGAATACGTCTGTAGTACGGACTTTTTATCTTAGCCGTCTAGAATATTATCCTCTCTTTAGTGCTTATACGCTATGCTTCTGTAAAGCATCGCACCTCTCACCCATTGGGTTTCTTATAACGTGCATTGTGCAAGCTTGCGTGTGAAGTACAGCGGGTCAACAACCATGTCTTTTTATGGATAGTGTATGCGTAGCGCGTTAGTAACGCTTTCGATGCAAACTACGTTTCGTCATAGGTATTTTAAATACCGAATGCTCGGTGAAATTTTGCATAAGGCTGATAATAACGAATTATTTGACTTTACTTTGAGACTAATAACTAGACTGTCTGTTTCAAGACAAAATTAAATCATTTAATGACAAAACGGTAAATCATGCATATAAATTAGGCTAGAGGAAAATTATGCAAAATTTGGAATACTTAAGTACTTTAAAATATGACAATACATTTGTATGAAAAGCTCGAATCATATACTAACCTTAATTTATAATTATTTAAATCTTACAGTTACAAACTTATTTCTGTCTTCCAAGTATTATCGGTACTAATATTATAAATGCGAAAGTAACTCCATCTGTCTGTATGTTACGCATTCACGCCAAAACTACTGGACCAATTTGAATGAAATTTGGCATGGAAATAGTTTGAGACCCGGGAAAAAACATAGGATAGTTTTTATCCAACTGCGCAAACAGAGGTTAATTTTTGTGCGCGATAACCGAAATACGCGCGGGCGGAGCCGCGCCTGGAAAGCTAGTTATCAAATAAAAACTTAGGTACTACAGCAGTGTCAGATATTCTGCCTTGAAGAAGTAGTGTGGAAACAGAAGGGCTATGGCAAGTGAAATTACTGAGCGAACGAGAAGGTGACGCTGCAACTAAAATGGCCAGGCGTAACGCTTATTATCAGGCGAGCGACTAATGACAAGCGCCAAGTCTCCTTATTACAGTGCCGAGTGCATCATGAGTGCCTCCATCAGTCACTGCAGATGTTTGCATACATACAGCGATAAGTAATAAGTAAGTTTATATTATACCCGCGGTTCACCCCGGCTTCGCGTGGGTATAACAAAAAAAAAAAAATTAATTTAAACATATAAAAAAGTAGTTATATAGACTTATGGTATTGCGGACTTTTTTGTAGATATTGATGTCCTCTATAAAGTCCTCTGAGGAGGCTGTCGGTCCAGAACGAACTGTTAGTTTTACTACAGATAAAGTACGAAAAATAATTCATAGTATGTCCAAAGGTAAGTCTCCTGGACATGACAGCCTCAGCATAGAGCATCTAAAGTATGCTGGGGTACACATGCCGCGTGTGCTCTCTATGCTTTACAACTTGTGTCTGTGTCATGGTTACGTGCCCGATGATATGACCAAGACAATTGTGGTTCCTATCATCAAGTGTAAAACTGGAGACGCATCAAATAAAAATAATTATCGTCCTATTTCTCTGGCAACCGTGCTGGCCAAGGTGCTTGACGGCCTGCTTAACGACATTTTGATACAACATGTCAACCTTCACGATGCACAGTTTGGCTTTAGGGCCGGACTCTCGACGGAAAGCGCTATATTTTGTCTTAAGCGGGCTGTCGGTTACTACACGGATAGGAAGACACCGGTGTATGCCTGCTTCCTTGATCTTACCAAGGCATTCGATACCGTGATTTATCAGAAGCTTTGGGAGAAGTTACGGGCAGCGGGTGTGCCGGAGGAAGTAACTATCATGTTAAAGTGCTGGTACGGCTGTCAGAGGAACCAGGTTAGATGGGCGGGGACGTTGTCCGATGAGTACGGCATGGACTGTGGTGTAAGACAGGGTGGGATTTCCTCTCCTCTGTTATTTAATTTATATGTCAATGACCTCATCGGCGAGCTCAGCAGCACTCATACGGGATGCATCATTGATGGTGTAAGTGTCAACAATATTAGCTATGCGGATGACATGGTGCTGCTGGGCCCATCGGTGGGTTCGATACGAAAATTGATTGGCATATGTGAGGCATATGCAGTGGAACATGGATTGAGGTATAATTCGAAGAAGAGCGAAGTGCTCATATTCAAGAGTGGAAATATTGTGCCTGTGCATGTTCCGCCTATTATGCTTAGCGGTGCGGCTCTGCAGGTGGTGACTAGTTTTAGGTATTTGGGGCACATTGTTACGTGGGACATGAAAGATAATATTGACATAGAAAGGGAGCGTAGAGCACTGGCAGTCCGTGGAAATATGATCGCGCGCAGGTTTGCTCGATGCTCGAGGGAAGTGAAGATTACTCTGTTTAAGGCGTACTGCCAATCCTTCTACTCGAGCACCCTATGCATTAAGTACACCCACCGGGCTGCCAGTGATCTACGCATTCAATATAACGACATCTTCAGAGTGCTACTGCGGCTGCCTCGCTTCTGCAGCGCATCTCAGATGTTTGCTGAAGCGCACACTGATGACTTTCATGCGATCATTCGTAAGAAAGTCGCGTCCCTACGGCAGCGAATACGAGCCAGCCGCAGTGGTATACTGCAGATGTTTGCTGATTGTTTTGACTGTCCCATCCAGCATAAATGGATGTTTGTGCTCATGGGACAGAAGCTATAGTTTTGTAAAGTGTGCATCTATTTTTGTAACTTTGTGTATATTTTTGTAATTTTGTTTGTAATTATTTTATACTATAGTTTATAATGTATCAATGAATTTAAATGATTTAGTAATATTATTTGTATTATGGATTCATGTGATCTGAAATAAATGACATTATTATATATTATAAAATTGTATTACATCACTTTGCTCTCTTATCAACAATTCCGCAGCGTACGCGATATAACTTTTTTTTTTTGCTATTTTTGTTGCACTTTGGGTTACAGTATCGTAAGTTTATCTTTTTGAAAATCTTCTATAGCCTATGTTCATTAGGGTTAGTGTAGGATTATAATGGTGAAAGATTTTAAATCTGTCCAGTAGTTTCAGAGCCTATTCAATGCAAACAATCAAATCTTTTTTGAAGAGATTGTGTTTTTCTTTCAAGGCAAATCATATTTGTATTAAAATTAAAAACGTATAACGAATCTAAGTTCAGCTAAAACGTCAGCAAAAAACAATCAGAAAAAGTTTGATCGCGTTTCACTTCGGAGGCAACCAATATTGAGATAGGTGCTCACTCTCGCTATGCTATTTGCTCTACCATGCGTACAATATTGTGATAATGGGTACTGTTGAACTAACTTGGTATTGACTTCAACAAGTTATTTCACCAACGTCGCCAGGCCCGTTAAGTCCGTGCAATTGCACGTGACGGGCCTGGACGACGCCGCCACAAAGGAGAAAGTGGCGGCGGCGGTCGCCAAGGTGGGCCGCTGTGACGTACTGCACGTCAAAGCTGGAGAGATTCAAAGCTACGGCGGGACCGGCTCCTCTCTTGTTGCCTGCCCGATTGCAGCAGCCAAAGTGTTGCTGGCACAGGGCAGGCTTCTGGTGGGGTGGAGCTCGGTGCGAGTGGTGGCACTGGCGGCGCGTCCCATGCGCTGTTTCAAGTGCATGGGACTCGGCCATACGCGCCCCCAGTGTCCCTCGTCGGCAGACAGGGGGGACCTGTGCTTCCGTTGTGGAGGCGCAGGCCACAGGGCGGCGAGCTGCCAGAGAAGGGCTCCACACTGCGCTATATGCGCAGAGACGGGGCGACCCGCCGAGCACAGGATGGGGGGACAAAACTGTGTCCCACCAAAGACGAAGGGACAGGCCGCCAGGACCCCGGCCATCCCCCGACCGGCATCCAGAGCCGCACCTGAGGCTGCTCGCCGCGCGGCGAGCATGGAGGTTCTCACGTCCGATTGATGGATCAAGTCGGACAGCACAACCTCCTCCAGACGAACTTAAACCACTGCGTCAGGGCTCAGGATTTGCTTATGCAGTCCCTGGCGCAGTGGCGGATCGATTTGGCGGTCGCTGCGGAGCCGTACTACATTCCCCAGTCCCATCCCTACTGGGCTGGGGATGTGGACGGCTCCGTAGCCATTATTGGACGTGCCGGTGGCGGCTCCCCCCTCTCGGTGTTAGAGAGGGGTTCGGGGTACGTGGTGGCCAAGTGGGAGAGGTATGCGGTAGTGGGCGCATACTTCTCCCCCAATAGGACCGTCGCGGAGCTGGAGGTCTATCTAGATCTCCTGGCCACGGCGGTGAGGAGGCAGGCACCACGTGAGGTCCTCCTCATGGGGGACCTGAACGCCAAGGCCCAGGCCTGGGGCAACCCCTCCACTGACACTCGCGGGGAGATTGTCGTGGAGTGGGCGGTTGCCGCAGGGCTGACCCTCCTCAACAGGGGGTCGGTCCACACGTGCGTGCGACACAACGGGGGGTCCGTGGTGGACCTTTCGTTCGCCACCCCGGTGGTCGCAGCACGTGTCCAGGCCTGGAGAGTGGAGGCGGAGGTGGCGACTCTCTCGGACCACAACTACATCCGGTTCGAGATCGCCACCTCCCACCAAGGAGGGACTCGGCGCGTGGAGAGGGAGTCTTTCGCGCGCTGGGCAATTGGTCGCCTCGATGCCGAGTTGGCTGAAGAGGCGGCTATCGTCCAGACGTGGCTGGCCACCCCGGTGCACCCGGAGGTAGACATCGCGGCGGGCCACTTCCGGGAGGCGGTGACGGCCGTCTGCGACGCCGCCATGCCGAGGTCCCGACGCCGCCCCGAGCGCCGCCAAGTTTACTGGTGGTGCTCGGAGATAGAGGATCTCCGAGCGCGATGCTCGGAGACGCGCCGCCTCTACTATCACTGCAGGAGGCGGCGTCACGGCCGGACGGACGACCAGCTGCCGGCGGAGCAGCTGGCGGCCGAGCGGCTCCTGTATGGCGAGGTAAAGTTAGCCAAACAGGAGCTGAAGCTGGCCATCGGCCGGGCTAAGGACCTCGGCTGGCATGAGGAGCTGGAGGGCCTCGACAGGGACCCATGGGGGCGCCCGTATAAGTCTGCCCGGAATAAGTTCCGAGGCAGAGCGCCCCCTATCGCCGAGTCCCTGGAGCCAGAGCTCCTGGAGAGGGTGCTGGGGGGGCTATTGCCCGACAGCGACCCCCACTACACCCCTCCACCGATGGCCACGCCGTCCTTCCAAGAGGAGGAGGACCCGGCCTCCATTCCGCCTATTTCAGAGGTGGAGATGGAGGTAGCAGTCTCTCGCCTGAGTGGCAAAAGGACTGCCCCGGGACCAGACGGGATTCCCGGGCGGGTCCTCAGGATCGCCCTTAGGGAGATGGGCGGTCAGCTTCGGGAACTGTTCGACGCGTGCCTCACGTCGGGTCAGTTCCCGAAGCTCTGGAAGGACGGGCGATTGTGCCTGTTGCGGAAGGAAGGGCGAGACGCCGACTCGCCCGCCGCATACAGGCCAATCGTGCTGCTGGATGACACGGCGAAGCTGCTGGAGAGAATCGTAGCTTCCCGTGTCATCCGGCACCTGGGGGGAACTGGGCCTGAGCTATCAGAGGCCCAGTTCGGATTCAAAGCAGGGCGGTCGACGATAGACGCCCTGCTCTGGATCAAGGGGTGGACGCAGGACGCGGTCAGCGGGGGGGAAAAGGCGTTGGCTGTCTCGCTGGACATTGCCAACGCCTTCAACAGCCTACCGCACGGAACAATACGGGAGGCGCTCCGCTATCACGGAGTGCCCCTGTATCTGCGTAGGCTGTTGGCTGACTACCTCCAGGACCGCGAGGTCCTGGTGGAGGGACGCGACGGTCTGAGGCGCCGTCGCGTGTCCTGCGGGGTTCCACAGGGGTCGGTGTTGGGACCGCTCCTGTGGAACATTGGCTACGACTGGGTGCTCCGCGGCACGTTTCCCGCAAGTATGCGGGTTGCGTGCTACGCGGATGACACCCTAGTCGTGGTCAAGGGGAGGGACCTCAGGGAGACGGTGCGGCGGGCCACGGTGGCCACGACACTCGTGGTCGGCCGCATACGTGCCCTGGGGCTGGAGGTCGCCCTCTCCAAGACCGAGGCCCTAATGTTCCATGGGCCTCGGGGGGGACCCCCTCCAGGAACGCGGATAGACCTGGACGGGGTCCTGGTCCGGGTTGGGACCCAGATGAGGTACCTGGGTCTCATCCTGGACGGGCGGTGGACTTTTGGGGCCCACTTCACTCAACTGGCCCCAAAAGTCATAGGCGCCGCTGCCGCCCTTGGGAGGCTGCTGCCCAACGTGGGCGGCCCGAACGCCACATGTCGTCGCCTGTACTCCGGATTCATCCGGAGTATGGCCTTGTACGGGGCACCTGTCTGGGTGGACGCCCTCGGTCGCGCCAATAAGGCCCTGCTGCTACGTCCGCAGCGGGTCATCGCGACGAGGGCGATACGCGGGTACCGGACGGTGTCCTGGACGGCGGGATGCGTGTTGGCCGGTGATCCCCCCTGGGAGCTCAAAGCGGAGATCCTCGCCGAAGTGTACCACTTCGTGGCGGCGAGGAGATCCCGCGGGGAGCCTCCAGCGTGGGAGGAGGTCACGCGCATGCGACGGCGGGCGCGGGTCGCCCTGTTGAGGCGGTGGACGGAGGACCTGGCTCCACCGGTCCCTGGACAGAGGACGGTGGATGCCATTCGCCCGGTCCTCCGGAGGTGGGTAGGGCGGCGATTCGGGTCGCTGACCTTCCGATTGGTGCAGGTGCTTTCCGGACACGGATGTTTCGGAAGGTATCTGCATCACATCGCGAGACGGGAGGCGACCCCCGCCTGTCACGAGTGTGGAGCGCCAGAAGATACGGCGCTCCACACGCTGGAGGAGTGCGCCGCGTGGAGTCTCATGCGGCACGCCCTCACAGCGGTCATAGGCGCAGATCTGTCGCTGCCGAGCGTGGTTAACGCTATGCTCGGCAGCGACGGATCGTGGCAGGCGGTGGTCTCTTTCTGCGAAGCGGTGATGGCGCAGAAAGAGGCCGCGGAGCGGGCGAGGGAGGACGACGTCCTCGCGGACCCGCTTCGGCGTAGACGAACTGGGGGCCTCCCCCGAGCGAGAAGGCGATTCGGGCGCCTTCTCGCTCTTTCCTAGTGCTGTGCGGATCATCGGTGGAGAGTCGGGGGATTCTCCACTGGCTTGCACGATCCCACACGTCTGGGGGATGGCCTCTATGAGCCGGGTCATCCCTCCATTGGCCGGGGCCCGTCATCGGTGACGGGCCGGCCGCCGGGGCGAGATGGTGACTGCTAACGCTACCCCATTTCGCCCTACTAGGCGGCAGACTGCTCATCCCGGGTTTTTAGTGGGTAACCTCACTTACTACCCCCCCGTGGGGGTAGTAAGGCCCTTCAGGCGAGGACTCCCACATAACCACTCCGCTCCCCCCGCGGCGGGTGGTATCCATAAAGGATTTTCCCGGGTGAAAAAAAAAAAAAAAAAAAAAAGGTGCTCACTCTCGCTATGCTATTTGCTCTACCATGCGTACAATATTGTGATAATGGGTACTGTTGAACTAACTTGGTATTGACTTCAACAAGTTATTTCACACTTTTGAGTATAAAGTAGGTTCCATTTTGAGGTTAAACTATTTTTAATTATAGTTTTTAAGGAGTGGGTGTTATCCCCCATTCCGACCAAGATGAAATGTCCTAAATGATATTTTAGGTATACTCACTTGTCTGGCAAGTCAGCCGCCGGCGTTGAAACAACAACGTCCCCGAGCCGCACGTGCCTCGAATAGTCGGTGTAGTGTGGAACACCGCCGCCGACACCCACTAAGAAAACGTACTCCACCTGTCAATCACACACAAATAGATTCTAATTAAATAAACTAGGTTGGATATTTTACGGGGACTTATGTTTTCTATGAATCAGAACATTCATTTAGACTTTTTTTTATGAGATTGTGACGGAACAAGCATGGGTTGATACCCACCTGATGCGAAGCGGATTAACCTCTGCCTATAACAGATGCATTTCGTCATGTGACGAATTGTCTTGCTATATAATACTGCAGTGGAAAATATCGAAACATTTTCTACGGTATTTAGGTTTTGAAGGAATTGATTGCCTAACTAGAAATTAGACCTAACCTCGGAGTTATATACGCAGTGCAGTTACACTGCAACTGTTATAAGCAGGCGTTGCTTATAACAGTTACAGTGTCACCGTGACTTTTAAAATCATTCAAGTGATTTGTCAATCAGAACATTTTGCGAAGGCTTCCCTGGCTTACCACTCTCAAGTAAAAAATTTGTCGTCAGGCAAGTAACGGTATGTCCCGGCAGCTGTCCTTGAGAGCGAGTCCCGATTCTAGGTTAAGCATTTTTACCGTTGTCGACCTAGATATATCACAATCAGGTGAGAATCGCCAATCGGCTATGACAATAAATGTATGGTTAGTGTTATATCTTGGACAGCAGCACGCCTAGGATATGAACTGTACTGGACACATATTTTTTTAACCCCTAAGTTTATCCTCCAATTTTATCCACTATCAAAAGACAAAATTACCTACAGATGAAAGACAAATTGTCTCCTTTTGATATTTCGGTCGAAATACGAGTATGTCTACGTTTTAAAGAATTGACACAGACTGTGGAATTGTGGATAAAATTGTCTGTATATAACATAAGAAAGGGAGAAGTTATCCCTTTTTCAAGACGTGGGTATATAAATTACTATTTGAATAATATGACTTCACGAGCGTATTTTAATTTGCGTTAAAATTAAATACTGAGTAACACCTTGGACAACTTCATTAAGTACGTATTATTAGGTGACACAGCGGTCAAAGACTAGCGCAAAGAACATTAAAAGCTGACAACATTGCGGATACATATTCAACGGCGCGCGCATGCTTCAAGAGTACAAAAAAAAAACATATGTGAGACGATTTTTATCCTCTCCCCGGGGAGACATGTCTTCGGTGCATGCTAGGCTCGCAGTACCAGTTACCATCAGGAAATGTTCAATTTAAATGACAACAAAATACTAAGGTGATACTATTTTAAAATATTTGATGGTTATTGAAATGATACCAAAACAAAGCTACGCTGAGAGTTATAACGAGCATCTGGCGAGTCATATCGGAACGCAACATTCGAACTGCTATATGGAATGCAACATTATTTTAATATATCAAGCGGTCTAAATTCGTCCAAGCATATGAACCAGACATGCCATTCCCGTGCAATCATGGCTATTTCACGGTTGGATACTGAGCAAACTCAAGGCTGCTATGGAATATTTAAGTTAAGGTGAACCCACACATTTCTATTTATGTCGACGTATCAAAAAATCAGCAAAGTGCGAGTCGGACTCGCGCACGAAGGGTTCCGTACCATTAGCTATAGAACACTAGACTTCATATTTTAACCTTTTTTTTGTTTTAACGTGCGCGAGTCCGACTCGCACTTGGCCAACTGTTTGTATTTAATGTTATAGCGACAACAGAAATACATAATCTGTGAAAATTTCAACTGTGTAGCTATCACCGTTCTTGAGATACAGCCTGGTGACAGACGGACGGAGAGCGAAGTCTCAGTAATAGGGTCCCGTTTTAACCCTTTGGGTACGGAACTCTAAAAAGGATAATGATATACGTCTTGACGAAATAAAATAAGATTACTTTGACCACTGCAAAAGATACTGACGCATCCTCTATTTCTACTAACACTAAAAATGCTTAGGTATTAATTTATATTTTGTAGTAAAAGAATTTTATTTAGACAGCTGCAAAATAAATTATCTTAAGTTCTGTTCTCTGTAACATCAGTTACTATTATTTAAAGTAATTGAAGAATCTTATTTAGACCACTGCAAAAGAGATCGATGCGTATCTTCTGGTACCTCTAACAATAACAATGCTTCGACAATAATATATATTTAGCATCTATAAAGTCACTGTCTGAAAGCGTGTCTACCTAACCTTCATTACTTCCTGTTTTAAGTAAATCTAATTAGTAACTCATTGTGTAAATTAAAGTAAATTATTACTCGAACCATTCAGATTAGACTGAAACAGACGAGAAACCGTATATATGATATCTACATGAGCGATGACGAAGTAGTCGGTACCTACCTACACGTATCGATCGACAGTGATGTAGGTTTACCTTTATAGACCGTAAATCAATCAGATTAACGGCACTACGTGAAATCGTTACAGAAATAGTCGTATATTAACAACTGGATGGAATTCCGAACACTTACAATTGAAATGAGATGGAATTCGCGTAATGCTTTCAGATATTTCGCACCGAAAGTAATGTATCCTAATATTAATTATTATATATCAACCCGACTTCACATCTCCGAAAGATTACGTATCGTCAGGTTCACCAGATGTTTTGGTCGCATGTAATAGGGGGCGAGTCTATTGCCATTTAGAGTATACTGTTCCAGGGTATTTGTTTGAATAAATTATAACACTAATTACTTGCACACTAATATAAATATATCGCATTTATTCCCTACAACATTAAGGAAGTTATATTTTATATATTTATTTATTTACAAAAAAAACAATAGATTAATTACAGACTACACCAAAGCGCAAACTATTACAACATGAATTATGTTAACTATTAAAAGACCTAGATATCATTTTAAACAGGTGAGAACGGTATCCATATTATCATTATAAATGTCGACATGCCGGTACTCGGTGTGACTGTTTTAGTAGTGTCTCAGCACACAGCTAGGGCGTGTTATTGGCATGTTGCGTTCGCGTTACGGTACACAGGTACATCTGATGCCATCGACATCTTCCGGACCGCAGGTTTAATTATCAGGCACGTCCAGACCAATACTGCCCATTATATGGGAATTCTTAACTTTACAACGCAGTATCAGAATATAGTGCATTTCAAGCTGAAATTTCCGCCTATGCTTCAATGTAGCTAATCTAGCCCTATTATTCCGGAAAAGTCTTCACCTTACCACATTATTACCGTGAAAACCTGTATCAAGAAATTGTTACTCATTATTAAACTAGGCAAGAGACAAACGTTTTACGTCTGTACCTGGCATGGCTGACGTCCAATGACGGTGTTCAGAAGTGATATAGGAATTGTGTGAACTATTGATTCACGAGCGCGTGCCAAAGTTCATAAAGAATATTTTCCTATGACACAAAAATGACTAACACAAGGTGGGAGCTAGAAACCCCCAAAACATTGTCATGGAAAAGGGTTTAATGTGTTCTTCAAAAATGAACTTTATTTTTATACTTAGACATATATTTTTATAGAAAAACAAATCATTAAGCTGGCTATGCGCTTCAATACATAATCGATCATCAACGATCACAGCAGCGGTGAAATGGAGACACCTTTTCTATAGTTATTGTGACGGAACAAGCCCGAGGCCCATGTACCTGATGTTAAGCAGACTAACCTCTGCCTATAACAAATGTATTTCGTAACAAGTCCCGAATTGCACTGCGCCCGTCACCTTGAGACAGTTATTAAGTCTCATGTGCCTGCAGTTTCACTGGCTCTCAAGGTCTGTTGCCGAAACACACCGTTAAGTACTTGGCGACAGATTTTCTACTTGAGAGTGGTCGCTATCCAGGCGGACATTCGCATAATACCCTTCCACCATGCGGTAAAGCTCAAGTCCGCGGCGGGATTCGAACCAGTGAAATTAAACGCACATGAGACCTAACAACTATGCCTCAAGGTGACGGGCGCAGTACAATTCGTGATTTGTGACGAAATGCAACTGTTATAGACAGAGGTTAGGCCGCTTAACATCAGGTGGGCCTCGATCTTGCTCCGCCACAATAACAGAAAAAAAAGCACGGTGATATACTCGTAGTACATGGACGATTTACCAGTTTTGTGTTGTGTTTATTTTTTTATGATATACGTCATCTACGGCCGTCTAGACCACGTTCCTAGAACTTGGAAATTGAATGTAGTTATACCATAGCATAAGCTACGTAAAGTCCTAGTCGTCAATGCAAAATACATTCCATGCAAATAGAAAGAAGTAATTATAAAATAATTACCTTTTTCCAACACTGAAATAAAATGTTTTAAAAGCACCAATATATGAGTTCTTTCTAATAAAGAAAAAATCACCTAAATCGGTTGCTGTTGTTTCGGACTTATATACAATTTTAAATTTTGAAGCGCTGGTAGCGAAGTTTCCTAACCGATCAGCTAAATTTGGCAACGTCCGCCGCGGTCGTGACTTGGATGGGTGATCGCTAATCCCATTACTACTGAGCGCTTCCGTACTTCGGAGTGCACGTTACGCCGTGGTAAGGCGTTTTGTGAATGCCCGCCTGGCTATCTACCACTCTTAAGTAGAAAAGCCGTCGCCAAGCACCTAACGGTGTGTTCCGGCAGATGTCCTTGAGAGTCAGTAATTCTAGGTTAGCCCGAACAACACCAGCGACCACATCATCACTTACTATAAGGTGAGATAGTAGTCAAAGGCTAGAATCAAAGAAAAAAATCTTCCTGTCCTCAAAATAGAATCAGACCCCACTTTAGCATTCTACCTTCACAGAAGGTCTTAAAAATAAATAAGTATACTTAGAATCGTCTTATCCCTGACTACATTTCCAACAAATACTTTAAATGAAGCGACAAAAGTTCTCGTGTTAAAAAATTGTATGATAAATGAAGTTTCGTTAAGTTTTGAAACTGAATTCGTACCTCTTCCTAAACAACATAGTTGTTTTTCTTTGAAACCATGTCAATCTATAGATAAACTTAATACTATTAACGGAACATACCATTTTAAAATCGAAACGGCAACACTCAGATTAGTGCTGATTCGAGGGTCGTGATCAAGTAAACATGTTTTTATATGAAAAAAAAAACCGAACTTTAATCCACGATTTCAGATTGGTGCAAGTGAGCATAAGTCTTAGTTCAGTGTCTGTATAAAAAAATCTATAGCTCATCGAATTAAGAATTATTTTAAAATGGCATATGTTGGGTAGAATTTAGAATGGGATTGTGTCGGTACACGCAAGATGCGACGTTAAACAGTCACCTCTGCCTATAACATAACAGTAGCGTTTCATCGCTAGTGTCGAACTGCACTGCGCCTATCATCCTTAAACATTCGTTCCTAAGCCTCATGTCCTTGTAATTTCTTAATTACTGGATCTCAAAGACTTCTGCCGGAACACACTGATGTTTCAACAGATTTTCTACTTGAGGATGATAGCCAGGCTAGTATTTGCAAAATGCCCTTCCATCATGCGATGAAGCTCAAGCTGCCGTTGGAGATCGAACCATGGACTTGCGGCACGGCAGCCCATAGCTATTAGGGGAAAGTCCTACAGTACCGGACGGCATCCAGTACCGGCCAGATGCAGTTTCCAAAAATATATATCAGATGGATATGAAATAGTTATTGCCATTGAAGTAATACGTTCATATGAGTATAAGCCCCGCGCGGCAGCAACCTGTCACGACATAGTCACTGTCAGTGTGCAGATTTGTATTGCGCGTGGTGAAAGCAAGGTACACAAGTAAACTTCTGTGGGTGATTTCAGAAGTTCATAGAAAGAGTTCGATAGAAGTTAAACCTGGTATGTATTGTTTATTTATTTAGCTTTTATAAAATTCTAACTGTGGAGGCTTGTAAATGGCTCTTCTTTGTTTATATTAATATTACTTTGTAATGAAAGCTGTAAGCCCCCCGAATACAAGTAAAATAAAATAAAATAAAATATGTTTTAATTCAAACAAAAACGAAAAGTAGCTTCAAACCTTATATTTTTTTCTGTTCCCTACAGCACCGGCCATAAAAATGTCCTTCAGTACCGGCCAATGGTAAAGTTTATTTTTGAGTAATTTTATCTACTTTTAGGTACTCAAAGATGCCAGGCAATGAAAATGATAGGGATGTTAAAAAATAATATTAAAATCGATTATTATTTTCTTATAATCGATTTTTATTTTCGATTTTTTTTAGTAATATTAATCGATTATATAAATTACGTGTTTAAATCGATTTTCAGAAACAGCTCGTATCTATGCGACGGATGAAAAAAAACTTGAAGATTTACGACAGATTCATAGTTTTTGAGACCAAACGTAAATCTCCAGGATTTTTAATGATCCTTTTAAGTATTATATTGTTTTTAGTTAATATATAATGGTATGATTCGGACCTCCGACAAAAGCATTATAATGCATTATCAATTGCGGTAAGACATTAATGATAATGAGACTTTTAAAGTTAATATATTTTTAGGATACACAATAGACGCCACAATTAGTCACAAAGCACATATTGATAAAATTTGCAAGAAAATGGCGAGCGGTAATTACGCTCTCCTTAAAGTTAAGCCCTTGTTAGATATAAAATCACTAATATCCGTGTACTATGCATATATACATACAATAAGATATTCCATTACTGTTTGGGGTAATGCTACAGAGGTAACAAGTTCTCAAATGTCAAAAACGTACAATTAGAACAATTAACGGGCTTAAAATGCGTAGCCCCGCAAGGGAGTACATTAAGAAAGACAACATTTTGACAGTTGTTTCTCTTTAAATCTATATAATTGTTTATTAAGTTTTACCTTACAATCTGCGTAACAATGTAAAGCGAATTATAAAAAATGCGGCGGGTTGTACCAAAATCATATTAGCTAAAGTAAACAAGGTCGATATTCAAAAATACTGATGTATTACAAGTTGACAAAAAGCTTGACCCCCACTAAAATATAGTTTGTTCAAACTAAAACTTAAGATTTTTTTTTAACAAAATCCCTTCTACTCTTTAAAGAATGTCAATGCAGCTTTTAGAATCCTTGTTCTTAGGACAAGGGCAAACACTGTAAATGTAAATTGTATTAAGTGTAGAAATATTATGATTATTAAATATAAGAAGACAGAATTTGAATTTAATATATTTAAGTAGTATATATATATATATATATATGATGTATTAAATGTACCTTGGACTTGTGTGTAAAAAAAATTACAAAAGGGCTACTAAAACTTCTTTATATCTTAATTTTATTTCAATACTAGTCAAATATAAAAAAGGACTGGGCATTTGTGACAATAATTATTATTTTATTGTTTAAACTTTTTTTTTTTTTTTTTACCGGCGGTATGCCTTTATTAAACAAAATACTATGAACTATATACAACACTACAGCTACTACAATAAAAGCATTTAGACACCTATAAGTCATAGCAGACTCATAGGCAGTCCAAATGCTCCAGCCCACTCCCAGTTGGCAGCGTGCCCAGCATGCTGGCAGCATTGCCCCGTTGAATTGCAATGCTTATTCGTTGAGCCAAATATGTGCCAGCATTTTGATCACGCGTCGCATCGACCAAGCGCTCAGATAGGTTTTGGAAAATACGATGAGCTCCCGGTCCCCACGGACCCAACGTCTCTACACCAAACGGCTCAAATATGTAACCCATACCGAGGAAATAAAATAATAAATATAATAATAATAATAATAATAAATATGTTTAAACTTGAAGATTGACGGAAGATTTGTATTTTACTTCACTTTTAGAGAATTTTTTAATTCTCATTATGAGTATTTTATTTTAAAACTACTCAAATGTAAATTAGGACTGGACACTTACGAAATTTTTTTATATGATTACATTTTACTTTTTGAGACAATAAGTTTGTTGGGATTCTCATCATTTCATTTTTTTTTATTAATTGAAACGTTTCATTGTACTATAAATTTGTATCCATAATGCTATTTGGTTTCCTAATTCATTACCTTGAAAATTTAAAAGAACATTAAGTACCTTAATAACACATAAAAAACTTATTTTAATAGGTAATTTTTTATTCATATAATTTTATTTGATTTTTAATCTGATAAATTGTTAATATGAATCTGTTAGGTTTATTATTGGAATATGATAAGCATGTATTTTTAAATAATACAGAAAAATCGATTTTTTTCGTAGAAATCGATTATTTATTTTTATTAAATCGATTTTTGAAAAATCGATTATTTTTTAGCAAAGAAAAATCGATTTTTATTTAATCGATTCTTTTCCATTAGTCTCACATCCCTAGAAAATGATGGCGCGATGAAGAAAAAGGAGGGCGCTTGGGATATCGCTAATATGCATAAGCCCGTGTAAAAGTTGCTGAACAGCTCGCCAACAATCCGCGTCTAAAACTACCAATAAAATCGACAAATCACTTTAAAGGCATAGTTGCGCAGAATAATTATACCCGGTTCCTGATACATCGGAAAGATAAAATACTGCACGATGACGTCGTAAAACTGTGAAATCATAAAATTGTCAAATAAAAGATGGTGAAAAAGTGAAATCTACTGAAGTTCTCCAAACAAAAAGATGCAGTAAAAAAAAGAGCAGATAAATGTTGAGTTAGCTAACAGAGCCAAAGGTTTGCTTTCAGGACGAGATGCCAGCAAGAAAGGCAAGTTTGCTTTCAGGGAAATATGTTAGCAAGAAAGAAAAATAATATCATAGTCCACCCCACAAACCCCAGAAACGGATCCAGGATGAGACAATTTGTCCTTTGCGTCTTGAATCTCATGAAGAGGATTGGATTCAGTGTGGATACTGCAAGACTTGGGTCCATGAGGCTTGTGCAAACATATCAGAGCTGCCTAACTAATATATTTGTGATTATTGCTTGGTATATGGGCTCATATTTTTGCTGACCGGTACTGGCCAATTTTTTTAATGTTAAATTCTCATAGTCTGCCAATTTTATTAATAAAGTTGATTATATCTGAATATATTAATAATTTTTTGTTTTTATTTACAACACATGAGTTTGTTAACGCATTTTAGCTTATATTTAACGTCAAACCCAAGAGATTTTTATTTTATCCTACATAAACCTTAGGGTGACGGTACTGCCGGACTCTCCCCTACCTACTGCTCGGCTATCATTGCCTCACATGACCTAAAAATTTGTTATAGATATTATCAATAGTTGCTGCACTTTCCGCGCCTGTCTACTTATATGTAACAACCAGTAACTTGTCCGTCAACCCAAAAAACTACAAGGCAGTAGTACCCGTCTAAACGTCATCCAAACCAGATATCGTACCACCTAAAGCGGTCGTTTAACCACTTGTAGAAGTCAAAACAGTTCAAAGACTTAGGTATCTCAGTAGAAAAAATCATGTTTTTTTTTAAATCCTTCGTTTGCCTACATGTTTACATTTGCATGGTGGTAGGGCATTATACGAATGCCCGCCTGGCTAGCTACCACCTTCAAGTAGAAAATCTGTCGCCAAGCACCTAACGGTGTAGTAATTAAACAACTTTAAACGGTTTAAATCGCGCATATTTATCATTATTTTTGTCCCGACGTTTCAAACACTTTGCAGTGATCGTGGTCACGTGGTGACTGGAACACACCTAATGTTGTGTTCCGGCAGCGGTCCTTGAGAGCCAGTAATTCTAGGCTAGCCTGAACAAAGTCTTCGACCACATCATCACTTACCATTAGGTGAGATAGTGGTCAAAGGGTAACCTAACAGCTATAAAAAAAAGTTTGGAGTCATATTACAATTGAACGTATTTTTAAGGCAAAGTAGACAATACCTTTTGGAAAATTCCAAGCAGTCTAGTTGTAGTGTTGCCAGCGGCTGTCATAGCTTCTCTCGTACGACCCACCGAAGGCAACTTAGTGGTGACCACTCGATGGGAGCCGATCGTTCCTAGCGTGTACACATTCGATTCACCTGCAAACAAAACATATTTTTCATGACTCATGCTAGGAAAGTAGGTATGTTAGTTTAAAAGCAGGTGGTATATTCGGATTCCCGCCCTAGGGAGGTGAAGATTCCCGTAAGGAGTAATTTGAAAATTGAACGAGACTCTGTGACTGTGAGAATTGTTAATAGACTCAGAATGGGAAATGGCGTCGAGGACAACTGGCGAAAAATTACTGTTGATACCTATCATATTGCATGTTTGTCCTTCTTTCGGACAGTGATATTTTGAATTTGTCTCCAATTATCCTCAACACATTGTCGCACGGAGGTTTAGCCCCAAACAAGGCATGCAGAGGTGTATAAACACCAACTTTTCGCCAGATATATTTAATAATCATATAATAGGAAGCGCATTAGCATAAGGTTCGAGTTATGTAATTGGCATAAGGTTCGAGTCCGGTCTGTCACTGAAAATTTCGTGTGGTTAAAACCAATAATCCTCGACCCGGGGATTGAACCTGGGACCTTTAGTTCACCCTCATTCCACCACAAATGTATCAGAGTATTGCCAATAGCTTCCAAGACTGACTCGCATGTATGAACGATTTAACTCATTCATAAAGGGGACAACCCATAACAACTTTAGGGATAAATATTATAAATGTTCCATTCAGTTTTCACACGAGTTTGACGTAAAATGCATGTAACTTAATGAGTCAGTTTTGTCAATATATAATAAAGGGCAACAGCGATCATCATTTAGTGGTTATAACAACTAACTCAACATTGGTATAGTCCTACAATTGGGACTACCAATACTTAAATTCTCAACAAAATAACTGTTATGTTAAACGCAGTTCGTACGACACTTCGCCATTCAAAACAATAGTGACGACACATATATAACATAAGTGAATATAAGTTGAATATTATATTCAATATGGATCTTATTGTGTTACTTTCTGTGTTGGCGATAACACATACCATAGTGTTAGCACGTCCAGCAGATACGGATTCGAAAACAAAGAGGTAAGGGTATTTTCTTTTTGATGCTTATTATTGTGTAGAATAATAGTAGATTGCTATGCAAGGGATAAAAGGGATCTATTTAGGCACTCGTGCCCAAATTCCCTACCTTGAAAGATGCTTTGTTGCCAATGCACTCGTGCTTTCTTTTTCGTGCATTCCTATTATATTATTATTAGGTCAAGCGCCTAAACAAGTCTTTCACTCGAGGTGAACACTCTGCTTTTTATTTCGAATATAAGGAAAGCAAATAAATACCCAATTGTTGAAAAAAAAAATATATATTCAGTCATAATTTAGTGAAGAGTAAAGTTAAATTATAAAGTCATATTACAAAATTGACGATAATATTTTTTTATTACAATTTTACGCCGCGATTTGTCGTGACCGAAGAATATTACCTACTGGAAGGTTTAGCAAAGTATGCATTTGTAAAGCGCCAACCACTACACAAAAAAAGTAAACATTTTCTTGATTGAAATCTTTATGTGTTTTTGGTCAGTACATTCAAAATACTAATTGATGATAAACTAAATAATAAGGAAGAATAGAAATTAGATATAGAGAATTTAAAAGATATAGAGGAAATATAAGTATTTTTTAGCTAATTCCTCTCGCAATACTGCAAGTTCAAAATAATCATCATGTACTAGTTTGGTTAAACTCAGAAAGCTAGAAACCTAAATTGATTGTCATTATACGAGTATGTGTAACCAAGTCATCATCATGGGAAACAAATTATGGATAACCGTGGGGTGCTGGGCTAGAATATCACCCTCCCCCACATTTATGCCCGTGGGTGTCGTAACAGCCGACTAAGGGAAACACACCAGAAGGGGCAGCAGCGCTTTCTGAGGAATATCTCACAGTGCTATCTCCAAGCCACCTGCCCTGCGTGAGGACTACGGCAAACCCCTCCATAATGGGGTAGGCTGTGTTCCGCAGTGAACAATCCGGCTGATACATACGCATGTAGATAACGCCATCTCGCCAATTTGCGGATAACGCAAATTTTATCGTATAGGTTCATGAATATTTTATTATTTCTAGGTCAACTGATGATTCCAGAAATGCTGAACCATTTAGCCCCAAAAGCATCAAACTTCCAACTGAAATGAGACGTGGACATACTGTTATCATAAATGGAACAATCGATACTAGACATACAATGTAAGTTCCCAATAAGGAGGATGTTACTAAACCTTATTGATGATCACTTCATGTGGTCGTATAATTGAGAAAAGCTTGAGCAAAACAGAATCGAAAAGACGGGCCATTTATATACTGAGATGGAAAATGTATAGGGTAGTGATGGTTCCACTAAAGCCAAGTGGTTCACTTCCAAGCGCTCGAAAAGTTCAATACCTCCTGAGTCCAGACGAAGCTTCGTACAGAAGCAAAACATCTTCAAAAATTGTGACAAATGGCCAACGAAGTAGTGTTTCTCATGCGTCGGTTCACACCATAGTTAATAAGCGAAATCCATACGTCGCGTCGGTTCATATATAAGTGGAATCATCACTAATTCCTGATTTATTTCTGACAATTTCCAACTATACATCTTCAAACGCAAAATTTTTGTATAATTTGGGAATAAAATTTTCAGATTCGAAGTAGTACTACCCGCAAAAAATGAAAGCGACGAGAGAAACTGTAAAATTATATTTGACATACATGAGGACACGTTTAAGGTTTCGCCACCCTTTACTGAAGGGCAAGGCTCTGTTGAATATCATGTAGAGGAAAAGGAAAACTGGACAAAATCTACAGGTAAGAATCGAAAGTAAAATAAATCAATTGTAGAACGGAGTGTCAGAATTAAAATATAACTAATTAATTATATAGTATTTTGTTCCTACTTCATATATCGACGTAATCAATAAAATGTACTTTTCTTTTATTTGCAGTATATCCCCCGTTTTCAATAAAACTTACGGCGACAGATCGCAATAATTTTTACATGTTACAAATATCATTTGATGGATATGGAGAGGGACCATCTGGTGAATTGAAATGTAGCATCGATAGCTATGATAATTTAGAAACTATAGAATTTAGACAAGGCTTACACAATATTACTAGTCTTCTGTTTCAGTTTTGACTCCATTTGCCATTATATACGTGAAGTTCTGTTTAGATACAGTTATCGGTTGGATTAACAACACGGTACACAAAAACGAGATTAATGTCCAGAATACCATTAACTTCCACGAATCAGAGGGGTGTTATAACATATTAGGCCTTGCACAAGGTTAGAGATGATTTTTATTCTAGTTAATTGTTATATTTTTTATACCAGTCTTTGAATTACGAGTCTTCACACAACAACATCATTAGTGGGTTTAGTGAAAATAAATGAAGCTGGAAATATAGACTCCTAATTACTCCTATTACTTACTATACAACATAGTAAGTGAAACGTTTTAAAAACACCTCCGATGAAGCGTGAGGTTTTAAATATGTAACAAATTACTAATATATTTACGAATACAATGGTAATATTAAAAATTTACATACTTTCGAGTTTCGACGATACGCAGTTAAAGAGATATAAAATGTATAAAAATATAGGTCTCGACTTATTGATAATTTTACTGTGTGGAAATCAACAAAAATACGCAACTTGGATACTAAATTTCAAACAAAAGTATGTAGACATAACATTGTATTTACAAGATGTGAATCAAAGACATACATGATGATTGTGATTTATTTGTTTTAGAAGATTAATGTTCTAGTCATTGTTATATTTAATTTATATTTAAGCGTATAAAGGTAATCGGCTGGCACCGTAAAGAGGATAATTTATTGATTATTTTGAGTGTTTGTAAATAAACATAATAATATAAAAAACTTTAGAGAAGTATTTTATTTCTAGTCTTACCCTGATATATTTGTAACAAAAGTCTAAGATTCCCAATAAGTAATAATAGTAATTTATAATAATATAATAAATTAATAATATAACTTGGCGAACGATAATTGGCGCAAACCAACGATGCTGAGCACTGATGACCGCAAGGCAGTATGGAAAGGCAAGGAGTTGCACGGGAGGTTCTTCCGGGCCCTAACAGGGCCTGATGTGGACTTACCCGCTTCGGTGAACTGGCTACGCTTCGAAGACCTCTTTGGAAAAACCGAGGGTTTTGCCTGTGCAATTGCAGACGAAGTAATGATGACGAACGACTATCGGAAATATATCCTGAAGGATGGTACGGTCGACATTTGTCGAGCATGCCGCCGTCCCGGAGAGTCACTCAGGCATATCATTTCCGGTTGTTCGCATCTTGCTAACGGCGAGTATTTACACAGGCACAACCAAGTGGCCAGGATCATTCACCAGCAACTTGCCCTTTAATACGGCCTTGTCGAGTCAGAGGTGCCGTACTACCAGTACGCACCGGCGCCAGTTCTCTCTAGAATGGTCGTGCATTACTCTACTGGGACCGCTCTATCATCACGGACACGACTATTGTTTGCAATAAGCCTGATATCGTGGTGGTCGACCGATCCCAACGCCGGGCAGTGCTTGTCGACATAACCATCCCACATGACGAGAACCTCGTGAAGGCCGAGAAGGACAAAGTCAGCAAGTACCTTGACTTGGCTCACGAGGTAACCGCCATGTGGGATGTTGACTCGACGATCATTGTCCCGATAGTCGTTTCGGCGAACGGCCTAATAGCGAAGAGCCTCGACCAACACCTCAAGAGACGGTTGGATCAAGGGTCAGATACAGAAGGCAGTGATACACGACACAACACGCATTGTCCGAAGGTTCCTCTCTCTGCAGTCCTAACCGCTGGTAGCTTGGGCCCTGCCCCGCTGCTGATGGCATTCTAGTTTTAAGCTTTTTATAATATTATTTTTTATACATATGAATGTTGTAAAAAAATTAAAATTATGTTGTAAAATAAATGATGTGAATAATAATAATTGTGCACTCTCGTAAATTTGTAATGTAATTCGCCTAGCAGGCGTTATTGCAAACCTAACAATATTAAAATTATAAGGTTGCGTCATCATTTACAAGTTTAAAACCAATTGCAAAATTGGTCTTGTTTGTAGTACAACGAAAGTTGAACTATAGGTGTCGCTCCATCCCGATACGATGGTTGAAGAACGAGAGGAAGAATTACAGTTATGAGTCATTGTGTCATGTTAGCTCAATTGGTTAGAGCATACCCCGGCTAAAGGGGTGGATGGACGCGGGTTCGAATCCCGCACATGACTATAATTTTTCTCTCGTAAATTTGTAATTTTGTAATGTAATTCGCTTAGCAGGCGTTATTGCAAACCTAACAATATTAAAATTATAAGGTTGCGTCATCATTTGCAAGTTTAAAACCAATTGCAAAATTGGTCTTGTTTGTAGTACAACGAAAGTTGAACTATAGGTGTCGCTCCATCCCGATACGATGGTTGAAGAACGAGAGCAAGAATTACAGTTATGAGTCATTGTGTCATGTTAGCTCAATTGGTTAGAGCATACCCCGGCTAAAGGGGTGGATGGACGCGGGTTCGAATCCCGCACATGACTATAATTTTTTCTCTCGTAAATTTGTAATTTTGTAATGTAATTCGCTTAGCAGGCGTTATTGCAAACCTAACAATATTAAAATTATAAGGTTGCGTCATCATTTACAAGTTTAAAACCAATTGCAAAATTGGTCTTGTTTGTAGTACAACGCAAGTTGAACTATAGGTGTCGCCCCATCCCGATACGATGGTTGAAGAACGAGAGCAAGAATTACAGTTATGAGTCATTGTGTCATGTTAGCTCAATTGGTTAGAGCATACCCCGGCTAAAGGGGTGGATGGACGCGGGTTCGAATCCCGCACATGACTATAATTTATTCTCTCGTAAATTTGTAATTTTGTAATGTAATTCGCCTAGCAGGCGTTATTGCAAACCTAACAATATTAAAAAAACATTGTAATGAGTTTTCTAACAGTTAATGACATGCAGATTCCACACTAAGAAAAAAATCTTGTGTCGTGGGAGAAAAGTCCCAAAGAATTGTGTTATCCTTGTCCTCATGGAACTTTGTCAAAACGTACTCTAGGTAGTTGACCGGGATAAAAAGTACCTATCCTATCACCTACAGCACTTCCCAGTCCATACATTTTTAAGATTGTTTTCTTTCTTAAAGGGCTAAACCCAACCCTATTAACGAGACTGGTGTCTACCGCTTTTTAATTTTCCTTATTTCACGGGTCTCTAGCTCGTATACGGAATGAGTCACAAACCTAAACTTTTGATATATTTGGTGTAAAACATTGACCCAAAGTGGAATATGAGACGAGAATTTATACTTAATTCTTGCCAGGAAGGTTACAAAAAAAAGTTTTCATTCTAGCATGTGGGGTGTCATCGTCTTAAGCTTATTGAAGAAAAAACAGATATACAGTCGACTCTCGTTTTCGAATAAACGAGGGACTCTAAAAATGTTACGAATTATCGAGTGTTTGAAAAATATCAAATGGTTTGAAATTTGTGAGAAAAAGAAACCAATTAGTGCGGAAGTGTATGTCAAACTAATCATTACCAAAACAAAGGCTCGTGTAAAGATACAAGCTCTATAATGTACTTAGACGTCTCCGAGGCGGGATGGATTACTCGGACTTGTTTATGAGAGGATCAAGTGACTTATTCTTTACGAATTGTCGAGTGTTTAACGCCGATAAGTTCGAATTAACGCGTCATTTTGTTGCGTAGCGTTGATTTTTACGTTCGAATTACCAAGTGCGTAAAAATGTATTGATTTAGTTCGAAATATCAACAGATTTTCTAAGGGAACTCGTGATAATTGATTGGTACTTTCTTTTACATCGTCTCGGAATTTATCTTACCTTTCTGTATACACATATGTTGAATTACAATCCAGTTCATAATTTGTATAACATTTGTATTTTAGATAAGAAAATTGATTGTAATTTGTTTTGTGTATCTAAAATAAAATAAATAAATAAATAGATAACTTTGAATTATAGAGAGGTTCGAATTAGCGAATAAAATAATAATAATAATAATAATTAAAAATTACAAACAAGTTACATGATTTTAATGTTGAATGGCTACAATGTAGGTACTAAATAGATTATATTTACTGTGCAATTAAAACACCATTGAACCCAAAAATGGAGAATAGATAACCAATATTTTCATCGAAGTCGGGGGACATGTAAAGAACTATTCCAAGGAACTGTCCCCCGACTGCAATGAAAAGATTGGTTATCTATTCTCCATTTCTGGGTTCAATGGTGTTTTAATTGCACAGTAAATATAATCTATTTAGTACCTACATTGTAGCCATTCAACATTAAAATCATGTAACTTGTTTGTAATTTTTTCGTTCACTTTTTGGTACGGCAGGCGTGTTTTTTAATTTTTAAATTATTTCGTACCTTTTAGTGATAAAACAATATTTTTGCAAACGCACAATCTGCCACAAAACATAACTTATATTTTTTTGGAAATTAATATCACGTGAAATATATTTTTTTATGATTAATTAATTATTAATGATAACTTTGAGGTCTTTCAGTTCTTGCAGAGACTTTTTGTCATGGGGCTCGTTGATAAGCTTTCGTGGATCTAAAACACCAATTCTTCTAGTTGTCTGACGCGACTAAGAGCGACATAAACTTTCATCATCGTCATCATCAGCCGGAAGACGTCCACTGTTGAACAAACGCCTCCCCCATAGAACGCCACAAAGAATGGCTACTAGCCACTTGTGACCATTAGCTACCCGCGACTTTTATGATATCGTCAGTCCATCTAGTGGGGGGACTACCAACTCTACATCTTCCGGTGTACCATGGTACCCACTTGAGAACCTTTCTTTCCCATCGCTTATCAGTTCGTCGAGCAATGTGGCATGTCCATTGCCACTTCAACTTGCAAATTCTGAAAGCTATGTCGGTGACTTTGGTTGTTTGGCGAATATCCACGTTCCGGATTTTATCGCGCAAAGTAACTCCGAGCATAGCTCTCTCCATGGCTCGTTCAGTGACTCTGAGCTTGTCCATAAGGGCCACTGTTAAGGACCACGTCTCGGTGCCATATGTCATCACTGGGAATACACACTGGTTGACGACTTTGGCCTTCAGGCACTGCAGGATCTTTGACGAGAAAATGTCGCGTAACTTCCCGAACGCTGCCCATCCGAGTTGGGTTCTTCGGGCGTTTTTTTTTTCGAAATTGGGCCTACCTAACTGGACAGTCTGTCCCAGGTAAAATTACATAAACTTTGCCCCTTGGCAAAAATTTTAGCGCCTAGATCCACGACGGCTCTGTCCAGTGTCGTTCCTTGCAGGTTGTGCATTGTCACAGCCTAACATAATTTCAGTGGTAGCATGTGCCGCTCGACTTTACCTTGACCCCGTAACGCGTCAAATTCGACAGCGCTAGGCTCAATTTTGACACCCAAACTGACTGTGTTGCCACGCATTGTTTTGTCATAGAACTCAACGAAAACGGCTTGCGGTAACTCTCCCGGTTACGACGTAGCGCAGGCCATACGAATTATCGGATGACTTCCATAGCGCCATTTACCAAGCCGTGTCCAAATTTAATATTTTTCCGCAACATTACCCTAGTACCAATGGTAACTTTTAAGAATGGAACAATACCTCCTGTTACGTCTTTTATTGTGTAGTTTTAGTGTCTTAATACGTCTTTTATTGGGATCAGAAAGTATAAATTCGGGTTTTGGCCGCTTTCATTTGGTTTTGGCTTCTACGGATGTATCTGATGCTACCACGTCAAACAACCGGCAAATTTTGGCGAGTTCGATGGACATCGTTTGATTTTGATTTGGTGGTTCGATTCATCCACCTGTCTTGTAGTGGGAAATTTTCGCACATACTCGTCATCTGGTCCAGTAAGTGGTACTCTACGATGATCCAGGATTTTAACCCGTAAACTATTCAAAATATCGACAAATGTGGTGTCGTCTGCTTGCCTCACATTCTGTGGCAGTTTGCAGAAGCTTATAACGTCCATAAATCCATTTCAGCACTTAAATGTGGCGGTTGTTTAAAGCAGTAGTATGCAATAAATGATTCTGATTCTGATTCAGTATGCTCCGCTGACAGATTTAGCTACTAGTAAAATGTTAACACCACCAAAATAATCATTTCTTGTAGTTGTGTATGAAATGCCTTTCTCTCTGAAGGCGTTCTCCGGTCAAAAAACGCATGGTCTCTGTCCTGCCGCATACCGGTGATTTATTTATTTGTATTACTTGTGTCTACAAGAAGCAAGTGTAGAAACGGATAAGACAATATTTATTACTTTTGATATTAGTTAACTAATGTATATTGAATACTACTGTTATATATTTTTGTTATGTACTAAGCAAGCTCTAGACGGTGATAGTAAAATTTGTAAAATTTTCACGATTTTTTTTTAAATTTTATTTTATTTTATGAACTATGGCCCCCTCTTTAAATTTTTTTAAACATTCACTAGCCTATGTTACCCGGAATAACTCAACGCTTCTAATGATATGACAAACATCAAAATCGGTTCAGCCGTTACGAAGTTATGGTGGAATAAAGAAACTCACAAACATACATACATACATGAACCCTAAAAACATAACTCTCCTTTTTTTAGGCAGTCGTGTAATAAGACTGAATTAAGTCATGGGAGTCGGCCCCCTGGCCTTAAACTAAACAAAAAAAATCTAAGCTTAAATCCATTCGACATTTCCTCATATTTATTGGGACGTCCCCACACATATTGTAAGAGAGGTCGTTAGTTTTTGAAACTCACAAAACAATAACAGAAACACTAAACTTGTATAGCTACTGTTACGATGTCTCTCTATAAGACGTCTGTAGAGTCACGTTTTTATTCGATCTAATCTGTCAGCTGTGTCGGTTCACCGATTCAAGTCTGGCATATAATAGTTGAGCTATGCAATGCACATATACATTTTTATGCCGTTAGTCATTACAATTGGCATTGGGCATTGGACGATACGAGTGTCGCTCGTTGCGATTACGACAGATGAGTCGCACCTATGAAGAGTGTGAAGTCACGTCTGCTTGTAAATTGTGTTACCCATGAAGATACTTACAATCATTTCGATAGTCATATATTACAAATAATGTTACCAATCCGATGAAATACATGGGTGTTACATCAGTACTAATATTATAAATGCCAAAGTAACTCTGTCTGTCTGTCTGTCTGTCTGTTACGCTTTCACGCCAAAACTACTGGACCGATTTGAATGAAATTTGGTATAGAGATAGTTTGAGACCCGGGAAAAAACATAGGATAGTTTTTATCCGACTGCGCAAAAAGAGGTTCATGTTTTCGCGCGATAGCCGACATACGCGCGGGCGGAGCCGCGCCCGGAAAGCTAGTTACCTATAATTTAAATAATTTCTAATACCCACAGATTTCAGAACAAGGTTGTTGTTCTGAAATCTGTGCTAATACCTAATATTCTACTCGGTCACCATACAACTACGAGTATATATGTAATAGCACGTGCTTGTCTTCATTATTATTACACGACTACTCAAAAAAAGGTTATGTTTTCAGGGTTCATGTATGCATGTTTGTGAATTTCTTTAACCCACCATAATTTCTAAACGGCTTTAACCGATTTCAATTTATGAGATATCGTTAGATTCGTCTTGATAGCGCAAGACGTCATATAGTGAGATATATATATAAAAACGATTCCATAAATATAAATATAACTTGAAGTTTTAATTTCAAAGGAACGATAAAAAGTTTAACTAAAATAAATATTTTGCAGTCGGGTTTTTTACTTTTTTAATTAATTTATACTTGTATACATTGTATCTGGCCTATACAATAGTTTACCTGAACTATAAATAACTATTACAGTCACCGGTAACAGTCGTTACAAAAAGATTCTTCTACTGACCTTTAGTTTACTACCCATACCTTTTATTTAACTGGAAAGAGGTACACTTCCATCAGAATTCTGATGTGCAGATGTTATAATAATAAATACTTAGTTACATATTTTTAGTGATACCTACAATATAAGTACTAATATTTATTTAGGCTTAGCTTCTAAACAGATAACAGATAACACAATGACCACAGATATTATAATACAACAGTTATCTATAACTGTCTTCAAAAAAACGAGAACATTCTCAAATCGATGCGTAACCAATATTTTAATCAACTCTATCCCATTTACATTTTATAAAATTCGTCCTAACAGTTTCAGGTTTTGAGTTATAACAAAGATTATGTATATGTTGGTTATACCTACTCAATTCACTGGATAAAAATTTACCAAATTAAACCGTTTACCTATACGGTGATGGTGAGAAACACAGTAAATTAGTGCAATCGATCCTTACTAAATCACTGAACACAGTGAGTAAAAGAGGCAGACTTCCAAAATAACTTCCGGAAGTCGGGAACTCGGGACCATGAACACGATATCAAGCTGAAGTTTGAATCAGCACTATACAATTACCTACATGATGGATTCCAACAGATTAATACTCAAACAAAACAGCAGTTTTGAAAGTAACTTGTAAATGTGTTGAGTTCAACATAAAATAATGATGTGAACTCTCTCTCTACCTTGTAATTACAAGTAGGTATATAGGTACCGCGTGTTACGCTTTTTATTTTGTAAACATAAACGCACGTGATGGAATGGTTTTTTTTCCAAATACGAAAGATAATATTATACAATAATTATGACTTTTGTGTGAGTAGTTAATAAATAATTATAATACACGCTCGTTGACGTAGCGGTGTAAAGCCTCGCTTTATAGGGAGAGGTCGAGGTCGTGGGCTCAATCCCAATTCCCAACATCAAAAAGTTTATCTTGACAAAGAGATTTTCAGTGGCAGTAATGTAATAACATGAAACCATACCTAACATATTTGTTGAAGTTCCTTGTTCTGGAGTAAACCATGATGATATGTTGATAATAAATACACGCTAATAAAATTTAAGTTAGTCAAGTTTCGTGCATCCACTCAATGATTTTAAGGATAAAACTTTAGTGACTTTTAAAAAACGTTAAAAAACACTTTGGATGCACGAACCGGATAATCCGAGACATAATTATATTCACCGAGATCAGTTGATACAAGGATAGTACTTAACTACTTACATACTGCGGTGCGCGAGCTATGCGGTACTATCTTGGAATTTTTTCGATTAACTAAGCCAACAACCATAGCTATAATGACTGCTTTGAAATGAAAAAATAGCAGTGAAATTGGTGTTCTACATAATATGTAGTACTTACTTTCGTAGTTGTTGTAGTGAATTTCAATTTTATATTGCATCATAATAATATGTGGTGTACATGCTTACATACGTTTTTACAAAGCTATACATATGCAACAGATAATAGTAGATCGACCGATCGTTTTCATTCTCTTTTAAAATTCTCACCAAGGAATTCGTTTATGGTATAATAACATTTAGTATACAATAGATTCTTTCATGTATTGATAAAGTTCGAGTCTTTTTCTTCAATTTTTAATTTATTTGGTAGCCTGTTAAATATTTTTATTGCCATTACATTCGGACCAGAACCATGAAACATAATTATACACCCAGAACTGTATATTACTAATTTTAAACTTATGTCTAAATCAAATGGGATATCGTCTAGGTTGATCTACTTCTTTATTAATTAATTGAGAGTATTTTTCCAAACTTTCATGTTTGTAACATACATTAAAACACAAGAGTTTAAATATTACATATTTAAAAATTTGACTTGCAATTTTCTATGGATTTAATATTGGCAGGGATCCGTTTGAATATTTTTAGGGATATAAAAATATCTTCATAGCGTACACTATATCACTACAGTATTATTCGGTAGCTGACCGAAGCTTGTCCGAAGTAACTCGTTAAAGCAGTGCCGAGGTCATTTGCGCAGGAGTTAGTATATTATGCTTTAACTAAGCCAAAAAGCTTACAAAATAACAGTGAAACAGGTATGTGATTGAATTCGTAGAATAATAATTTGTGATAATTTCTCTAAAACCGTCAAACCAACTGGAAAAATAAGTATGCGTGAGTATTTATTTATTGAACTCGTCCTGTTACTTTGGGGATATTAAATACAGGCGAGCTGGCGTATCTGTTCATAATACATGAATATATGACTGTATGTAATGTTTATATCTGTACGTAAAGCATATTATTATGCTCGATTATTTATCAAATACAACGTAGAAACAACTGAAATACGGTTTGGTCAAAATAATGATCCCACGGCACCGTTCTGAAAACCACTACTTAGATATAAAATAAATACTTAAATTATCATCACTTAATGTACGACAAATGCGTCTTAGGTCCGTATTAATAGTATACATAGGTGTTAAGTCACATTTTCTCAGAAACGCAAAAAGGAAAAGTTATAGTATCTTTTGTAAATAGATAAGAATCGAAGATAGCGCGACGGGACGGTGTTTACAATAGTTACATTTTACAGCCAGTTGTGCCTCGCCTCTCAAAGCAATATTTCTTTTTGTTTATTAGTCTTAATTAAACCAATTTCCATGAAGAAACAATCCGTTAAGAAAACAGTCAGTTCAGTAGCGTAAGTGATTCAGTCTACACTACACTATTTAAACTTCTAAAAGTGAGTGCAACAAAGTATGTAAAATAAACTGCAACGATTCTGTGCTTCTATTAATATCGAAAATGTTTAATAATATTAAGTATAAATACTGTGAAGTGTAAGGTAACGAGCCCGTATTCCTTGTTTTTATCAACTTCCGTAGGACGTTCAACAGAAATTTTACAACAGAATGTGGAAGATTTATTTATTCATTTCCTGTAAGTTACCTATCATCACGTAACATAATTCGAGTAAGCATAAATATATTACAAGCTGAACCAGATGTAACACATGGAAAAAGTGATATTTCATAAAGATGATAAAAATACATGTAGTGCTCTGTGGTTGTGTGGAATTCTAACTTCCAAACGTGCTTGTGGTTAATCTATTTGTTTTACGCATTTCCAACTTGGATATTACAATTATTGCTAATAGGTATATTGGTACGTTAGTGACTTTACAGCAAATGAATAAAGTAATTTAACGACGTAAAAACGAAATAACATTTTCATAATAAATTCTTCAATTGTGTAGGTAATTTGTAATAATAAAAAGTGCATTAATGTTGTGGTATAAATAAAAATATTCAATAAATTGGTTAGATAAATTAAATTTAATAATAAGTGCATTTATGGGTGGTATGAATAATAATATAAAATAAATTGTGTAGATAAATCAAATTTAATAATAATAAGTGCATTTATGGGTGGTATGAATAATAATATAAAATAAATTGGGTAGATAAATTTAATAATAATAAGTGCATTTATGGGTGGTATGAATAATAATATAACATAAATTGGATAGACAAATCAAATTTAATAATAATAAGTGCATTTATGGATGGTATGAATAATAAAATAAAATAAATTGGGTAGATAAATTAAATTTGCAACTTCCTACACGTCTATCATAATAATATCATAAAACAATCCATAGAGCTAGTAAACCAAAACAGACTTATATAGGTATATATATATGTATAAAAGTAAAACATAAATGACCATATACCTAAGTACTATTATTTAAAATTAATATTAAACTTGTAAAAAAAGAAACTGTTATTCAGACAGCTGTAAATTTGAAAACTTTAGTAAATTATATCTTTTCCAGTTTATTTTTGACATCTATTAAAGTGACAGCCGTCAAATTGACAGTTGATGTTATGTTTTATTGTCGTTTAAGAGCTAATTATTAATTTAACAATTATCTGGCAACGGGATAGCTGATGACAGTGATCACGTATTGTTCAGTTTTACTACTTATTGTAAGGTATACTACTTAGGCTAGTACTGACATGAATGGCATCATAGCAAGAGTGCTATTATTAACATAAGATACATCATGGCTGGACCCAACCACCAATTTGTCTGACCACCCAGCCATATTGGATCGTGTGTAGGCTATGCGGACGCTCTCGGGCAACTTATAGCCTCGGCACGTAAACAACACACACAAACTCACATAAGTCCTTGATGAACATACACGCGGGAGTGGCAGAATATTGCATTGTTTAAATAATGGTTTGCAAACCATGCCTTGTATATAGCCCTTACACACCTTTTTATGCATTTTGACAACCCTGTCTAACTCTACTGAGTTACCCCACAGTAAAAGACCAAAGCTGAAGACCGATGATACGTAACCGTGGTTAGCAGTAAGGGCTGCTTACCATGGAGCTATCAATTAAAAAAGGGCAATAAATTTATCTTGTAAGAAAAATAAAAACATTAGGAGGATCTATATTAAAAATATATATAATTATTTAATGTAACTGACCTCATTCGATTTGCTTACTCTCTGGTTGTCACATTGTAAAATTTTATCGCAATAGCATTATCAGTTTTTAAATTAGACTGAATATTGTGAGCCTAAGTGCAGCATTTTTAAAGAATGGAGAAAATTGAGTAACGTGCGGTCATCAAATACCTGTTTAAAAAAAAATTTACTCCAAAAGAGATTCACGAAGACATGTCAACAACATTAGGGGAATCTGCTCCGTCGTATACGACTGTGAAAAAGTGGGTTGCTGAATTTAAACGCAGACGAGAGAGTATTGAAGATGACCCTCGCTCCGGCCGGCCTACGACGTCTACGACTGAAGAAAACATCGGGAAAATCTGTGATCTGATATTGGCAGATCGGAGATTGACCATCAGGGAGATTACAGACACTATTGGCATCTCGTATGAACGAACACAAAACATCATAGTCAATGAACTTGGATTTTCTAAGGTTTCTGCGCGGTGGGTACCCAGATTGCTTTCAGTTGAACAAAAAGGAATACGGCTCACGATTTCTCGCGACTGTTTGGAAATGTTTGAGGCTGATCCACAAGATTTTTCGGCCAGATTTGTGACAATGGATGAAACCTGGGTACACCACTACACCCCAGCGTCAAAACAGCAATCCCAGCAGTGGAAAAAACCTGATGAACCGACTCCAAAAAAATCCAAAGCAATTTTGTCAGCTGGCAAGGTGATGGCGTCAGTTATTGGGATGCTAAGGGTGTCATCATGGTGGACTACCTTGCAAAAGGTGAAACTATAAACTCGGCTTATTACTGCATCCTTTTACGTCGTTTGCGTGAAACAATTAAAGCGAAAAGGCCAGGATTACTCAGCAAGAAAGTGTTGTTTCATCAGGATAATGCACGCGTTCACACGTCTGTTGAATCTATGGCTCAAATTCGCGATTGTGGCTTTGAATTACTGCCGCATCCCGCCTATTCCCCTGATTTGGCACCTTCAGACTTTCATTTATTCCCAAACCTAAAAAAACACCTTGGAGGTCAAAAATTTTCATCAAATGAGGAGGTCGAAGCTGCAGTGGGTGACTTTTTTGAAGGTCTTGAAGAAACGTTTTTTATGACTGGCATACAGGCGTTGGAAACCAGATGGAAGAAGTGTATTGAGTTTAGTGGAGATTACGTGGAAAAATAAAATTACTTTTGTTTATATTACAAATAGTTTTCTTGCTGAGGCCGCGAACTTTTCAATCCACCCTCGTACTACAATAGACATTATGCTCTCATAAAATTAGAATTTTCATGAAGTTAGCAAACTATGATGCAACTGCGACAAAAATAGAAAAGTAGCCATAGTGCGATCTAAAGTACGGTGGTTTCAAAGTATTGGGCTACCGATTACTACCGTTAACTTTCAACTAAGCGCAAAAGTAGGCTGCGTGCGACGAAATCGAATACATTACTCCCGTTCGTTTCGTCGATCACATAGTCATTATGGTAAGAGTCGCTTGAGGAACTCAGTACAACGCTCAGCGAATATTGTTGTGTTTCTGCAAGTGGCTCTTAAAATGCACCAGCAGTTGTTGGTAACGATACTCTCGAAGTTGTTGGCTGTTATATTTACCTGGGAAAGACCGTGCCGTTAGGTAAATTAAACGTCGATAAAGGGGTCACCCATAGAATCCGACTCGTATGGACAGTGTTTGGAATTTTACGCGACAATTTCTTGTCTAACATCCCGCAGAGCCTAAGACCAAAGTCTTCAACGAGTGTGTATATTGCCAGTGATGTTTAAGGCTTATGGCTACGGCACTGAGACGTGGTCCTTAACTGTAGCCCTTATGGAGTAGCTCAGTATCGCTCAACGGCCTAAATAGATAATTATGTTCTTAGTTTCCTTGAGCAATTAAATCCTAAACGAAGGTATTCCCCGATGAAATAAAAACAACCAACATAGCTTTTAGAATACACATGTTAAAGTGACAATAGGTAGGCCACATTCGTTTATGAACCGATGGAAAGAAAGGTTTTTGAGTGGTTATCGCATTATAGCAAAAGACGTAGAGTTGGTTGGTCTCTCAATAGGACTCAATAGGACTGACGACAACGTCAGAATCACGGGGCAAGTGGCTAATAGCCGTTTATCGTGGGCTTCAATAGAGAAGTCGTATGTTCAACATTAGACTTCTTCCTACTGATAATAATAATAATAATAATAATAATACAATTTTATAGCCGATCGATAGGCTGACCTTTGACCAACTATCTTATCTAAAAGTATCTCAGTGGTAACGGGGTCGAAAATGTTGCTCAGACTAATCTAGAATTACTGTTCCTGAACAGCTGCCCTACCGTTAGGTGTTTGCTTCAGAATGGTAGTTAACCTGACGAGCATTCACGAAATGCCCTACCATCATGCAATCTCTGAGTATTAAATACTATACAAGAAATTTAGTAATAATTAGTAATAAAGGCAGTATATTACAATATATGTTACATAATAATTTATTTATATATGTCGTGTTATGTAAGATCTTATAATGAGGCAACAAAATGTTCTATCAACTGCGATATTTTTTTTATTTTGGTATAACTTATAAATCTATAATAGAAGTCATACCAAATAATAAGTAATTTGGTATACACCTATGCTTAACGGTATCAATCATACCTTGTTCCGGCAGGTTTCCTTGACAGCCAGTCATTAAACGTGAGCCACAAAGTCAGAAGTCAAAATCATTTATTAAATTTAGGCGTCTACGACACTCTTACGATGAAAGTCGATTACAAATTTTAATATAGAGATATTCTACATTGGACTGCCTGAATAATATCTTCGACCGCATCATCACATGACAAAAAACTCAATAGCTAACGTAACAGTACCTATAATAATTTAAAGAAAACATTCATTCGTTAAGTAGAAGCACAGTTTATAAAATGGATAAAAATTAACTAGAACTCTTTGGCAGAGAAGAGGCACCACAGACGTGCCTCTTCTATATCTCTGCTATATCCTACCGAGGCACCATTTAACACTATATTCTCACTTAACTCGGTCAGTTATTACACTTTCTGAAGTAGATACATATTTTGCCGCATTCCACTTGAACGCCACTATTGTTATTTTCATTATCCCCACATTTCCAAAGAAAAAGGGATCTGTGGGGAACCGCCATGCTAGACGAGTCTGAACTTCACTCATAGCCTGTAACATTTAGTATGAAAGTCAAAACCCCCCGGCAGCAAATATATTTTAATACCATTTGGCCGAACGCAACAGCAGCCCGATATCATTCATGGATACAAAAGCTGTCAAATATATTGTTGTGAACTGTTGATATTTCTCACTTCAACGATATCCTATATTTTTATTATACTTCCATAATTAATTATTTACTTATTTAAACGTAATAAGGCACAAATGGCCACCGTTCCTATACAACGCGATTACATAATTATCGCTCAAATATGCGAAGCGATATCGGTGGTCGCTAGCCAGGCGGGCATTCGCAAAAATGCCCTTCCACCATTCGATGAAGCTCAAGCCCGTGGCGGGGTTCGAAACGTGAACCCCCTGCGCGGCAGTCCATAGCCGAAGCCACTGAGCTATCATTGTTTCAAAAAAATCAATATTAATTACATGTATTAATTACTGATGAAAGATTGCTATTCATTGATATTAAATACATTTTTAGTATGGCTTATTAGCCATATTAGGTAAGTATGAAATATGTTTGTCAACTTAACTCATGTTACAATGTTTTTATGTGCTACCTGTGAAATAAACATATAAAAAAATGGTGTCATTTAGGTTTTGGCCTAAATTGAGCATTATAAGACAGTTCTGTTATCAGAGCATTATTGTACTTGGTACTGGCAGAGCTCATAGTTTTTAGTTTTGAATAAATTTTTGTGGCCCTTAAACTAAAATAAAATAATTATGTATTAGATGCAACACCTGAGAAAGTGACTGAGAAACTACTTTTGAATTCGAAGTTAATAATCTTAAGCCTGCACCGAGGCAGCGATACGTAATTGTGGTTCGTTTGATCCCTTGCTGTACTTTTAATTCTTAATTTTGAGTTATGTAATTAATATATATTATATTTAAGGATTCATTCTATAAATCATATACTTTGGAAACACGATTACTTAAAATTTTCTCAATAGAAAAAAAATCTAAAGTTACATCTAAAAAACGAAATAAACCCTTAGTATGGCGTAAATTACTTAACGGAGAGTCATCCGTATTTGAAAAATGAAAAAAAACAACATGTTTTCTATAACGTATACACATTAAATTTTTCAAATAGGTATTTGTATTTACTATACGACGGAAATACTCAAATTCACGCATATTCCGCCCATTTTAGTCAGAGCCGCGATGCCTTGTCCCTATCCGCTTTATGTAATTCTCCGGCCTTCGGATGTGGAAGGATGCTGTTGGCGTGCCTTACTTACGCACACATACGCGGCGCGCCTAAAAAACTCGATGTCAACATCTACTGCTACCACTATACCAAACTAGTCAAACAATTATAAAAATGATTGACAGCTGTCATCTTAAACAAGGTTCTCTATGAGAGATAGCTCTCATAGAGAACCTTGTTTAAGATGACATATTATTTACATATAATATAGGCATGACATATAAAATGTCATGCCTATATATGTAAATTTATGCGTTACAATAGAAATATTAATTAGGAATATAGAAAAAGATCACTATATTTGATAGCTATTTTAACGGAATGCTTGTATATCATATGTGTTATAGGTACATATACCTAAATGGTAAGGGGCTCTTGGGTTCTAACAAATATACTTAAATTATCTATGCTGCCGGGGGAACGACTTTCATACGAAATGTTTACAAAACATCACTGTACTGAAGTTCTGACTCTTCTAGCGAAGTACGAGAGCAGTGGTTTTAATATGGATTTAAATATGAGGATAATTAACAAAAAAACGAAAGTGGAATACGGCCAATGTTGCAACGATTTGATATATTCATACGTTGGTAACAATAATCATAGATTTAAATATTTTAAATAAAACCGGCAAAAAACACTCACGTTGGGGATCGAATACGTACTGAGTGCACTGAGTGCCCGTCGGGAGCTCGCAGACGCAGCTGTGCACTCGCCCTGATGATGAGCATCTGATATGCTCGAAACCCGGGTCGACGTATTCGATCCCCAACGTGAGTGTTTTTTGCCGGTTTTATTTAAAATATTTAAATACGTGTGAAACTCACGAGAATTTCAGTTCAATAATAATAGATCAAATACTTACTTACTCCTAAGATGCACGACAATATTAAACAATATAAACTAGGTGCATCTAATTGTATGGAGCATAATACACACGCAGCTACACCTTGAGCAGTATCTGTTGAAACTTCGAAGAGTTTATACGTTTGGAAATCAAATAACAAAGGTAGGTATACCCAAGTTGTAACAATACTATAATTTTTTTTTTTGTGTTATTAGTGCGCAAATTTTCTCAACTCCAGCCCGAGCGCAGTCCGCCTGCGCAGTTCGCAGGTCAACATGTCATCAATTTAATTTAATTAGGCCTGTGACACTGGCCTATTGTCGTTTGCATATCTCGCGTCTTATTGAAACCATGCAACAAGTGATTTGAAAATTTTTAAACATCATAATTCTATAATTAGTATATTTTATGTAGTTACGTACCTCCTTCAGAAAAAAACATATCTCACTGCGTGGAGGTGCGGTAAAGGGACTTTCCGCTAATGTGGATACGCTAATTTAATGCCATCGCCACTCATCGATTGAGTTGAACTCGAATTTAATATTATACATAAATAAACGAATGATTTCCATAAATAATATTCACTCAAATGGCTTCCTAATACATTGATTTATATTTATACAATTGTAATGTACTAAACAAATTTTCGGGGTTATTTTTTTTTACAAATGTTAAGCAACCTGATATTAACAAGATAACTAATCATTTTAAATAGTCAAAAAGAAAGTAGTTGTTTATGAAAATGTTAAGCGTCACTGACATGTGAACATAATATGCTAAACTTCCCCCATTTCTATTTATTTCCTTTGTAAAACTGGGATTCACTGCGCCAAATTGAGTTTTTGTATAAAGCTATGGAATTATAAGTTAGAAATATATTGCAGAATAGTTTTGGTAAAACAATTTTTTTCCATGTCATTGTTATCTTCGTAACACTTAATAATATTTTAAAGCACTATTTCATCAAGATATCCGTAAAAAAAATAATTATGATATAAAGTCATGAGGGGCAAGCGCGCCATACATTTACCATAGATAATTTCGTTGCAAAATATATATACATTTTGTTGTATACTGATTATAAGTGTCATTTTATTAAATTAAGAATGTTTGGCATGTTTTTTCCTTGTTGACTACAATAAAATTACTAGACATACCTGCTTACCGAAATCACATGTTTAACAACTAACAAGTCAAAATGTTATGAATGTTTGAAACATAACACTATAGATTTTTCCTTTGTAAATGATGCAGTAACTTATTAATTTATTAGCTACTAGCTTTCCGGGCGCGGCTCCGCCCGCGCGTATATCGGTTATCGCGCAAAACATAAACCTCTTTTGGCGCAGTTGGATAAAACTATCCTATGTTTTTTCCCGGGTCTCAAACTATTTCCATACCAAATTTCATTCAAATCGGTCCAGTAGTTTTGGGGTGAAAGCGTAACAGACAGACGGACAGACAAACAGACAGAGTTACTTTCGCGTTTATTAGTACTGATGTCAAGAATCAAGACATAAAATTTGAAAAAAAATCTTTCCAGGTATAAATTATCATGAATAATCTTGATGACCTTCTTAATCTAACGTAGGTACCTGAATATATTATTGGCATAGCTTTACGAAAGCAAATCCCCAAAAACAAATTGAATTCTGGCTTGGGGCAAGTGCGCCATGCGACTAACAATTGAGGCATACTTGCCCCTCTCGACAATTTTTACGTTAAGTTTTTCGATTTCCAAACTTTAATTTCACTATTTAAGAGTGATAGGAGATAATTATATGGTTAAACATTTAAACAACCAGTGCATTGTTTATAAATGTTCCATTGATTTGCTACAGCCTAAAACGCTAAAAAATGAACGATTATATAGGTAGGTATGTCGATTACTACGACGAGGTCATGTCTGGTCTGATATTAAAATGATACTTAAAAATAAAATTGCATAATTATTATTTATCTGAATATCTAGAATAAACATTAATAATATCAACATAATTTTTTTACGCCGCGTTTTCACCTGCCTTACCATTAATTTAAGTAGGTACACGGGTACTTACTACAATACCGACCTAATTTCATATGATTTGTGATTTAGGTACAAAATAGTATTTCAGTAAGTAATAATTGAGTTTACTTTGAACTCGAAGAATAAAAGAATGCAGGTAAGTACCTCTCTGAAGTTAATGATGAACGTTCCGTTTACCAAAGTTCATCTATAAATAAGTAGGTAAGTACATATAACATTACCTACCTACTAAACGTATTAGTAGGTTTACTCAATGAGAAGATAATAAAGAAAATAAATTATGTGTACAGCAGCGGTAAATGCGAGAAGGCGTGTTTGTTTTCATCTTACGTCATCCCTACCAATCTGAACCTCCATCTTAGAAAATGTCTTTAGTTTACTGAGACGTGTCTGCCGAACCTGTTGCGAGCGCAAAGTAAAATTATAGCCTAAATAAAAGTGCCTCGAAATCTACTTTCAACAATGTTGAAAGCTTGCTGGGATTGCATTAGGTCAGAATCTGTTAGCAGTTAAGCTATTTAATAAACCTAAGTATATGTACGTGAGTTTCCAATTCAACGATTGCTAAATAGAAAGAGTTATTTTCCGTGGGAAAACACGTTATGTAGGTAGTGTTAGTATTAATATGCAATGCACGCGAAAGTGACGTGTCTGTATTTCAACAAACTGATTGATAGTGATAGGTATAAGTGATAAAACACGTATAGTGAAGTGGCCCATGTTGAGCGTCAGCTTTTAACCCGATTCCCGGACACATCGCGTCCCCTTGTTACCTGTAAACAACAACAAGCTGAAATGCTACATAGACCTTATCTAGAAGACATAGAGCTGTGTCGTGCATAAACTAAACATTCAAAGGTAGGTACCTAGATGCCTACGTACGGACAGGGTACGGAAGGGTACTTCTCTACAAGATCGGGTAAATTTGTATGTCAATGTCACTATTAACTGTCACTCTATCCTAGATATGACAAACAAAATGCCAATGCAATGTCATGCATTTCTTTCGCGATAACGTGTCATCAGTCATACGTATAAAGTAAACAAACAAAACTTACATAATTTTGTAAAAAATACTTATTATGGACACATAAAAGTGACATTATTGTGATATGAAAATAAAATAATAAACAAACCAGGTAAATAATTAAACGTGTCTATATAAAACTATACCCAAATAAAACAGATCTAGAAAATAGGTTATGTTGTGGTCTCCGAGTCTAACACAAGGGAATTGACGATGCTTTTTTAATTGAAAAGCCATTACACGCCAGTAATTAAGCATAGAATACATACCTATTTTGCAGATATAGGTATATAAACGATAAAAAAGTAAATTTTTAGTAGTTCATTTGCAAAACCTATTTATACATTAGCTACTTATAGCATTATGAACTCCATGATGCTTATAGCGGATTTTGAAAGGTAATAAAAAATAATAATAATTTATTAATTAAATTTTACTTTTATAAAAATACTTTACAATAATTACTTATATTACTGATAGCCAGGGTAGTCTTTCTCCATCATCTCAACTGTTGGGAAATAAATAAGTGGTCAAAAATATTACCCAATATTTCACTAGTTTGTGTAAACAAAATCTTTCATTAATTGCAGTAACAATAAATGCAGACTCATTTTTCATTACACTTATCAAATTTATGAAAGCCTTTTTTTGTGTTATATGTATGATGTGAAATAGTATTTATAATGTTTTATATATAATACATGGCTAAAATGTTACTGCAAGTTGTTGACACTCATCATAGGTCATTTTTTTCCTACTTTATATGGTCATTTTATGAAAATGACTGACTCATTCAAAATTAACAATTTAGCTTTGAGGAAAACACTTTATTCAAAGCTTAAATACATGCCTAAAATGTTACTGCAAGTTAGTTGACACTCATCATAGGAAATTTTTTTCCTACTTTCTATGGTCATTTTATGAAAATGACTTGACATATTGGTCATTCAAAATTAACAATGTAGCTTTGGGGAAAACATTTTTCAAAGCTTCTATAAAAGTATATATGGCTATGCACCTATGTAGGATTATAACCATTTTAATATTATACTTTGGAAATAATACACATCCTATATAGAATTCAATAACGTAGGAACAATGCTAACGCTTAGTTTTATACTGTGCTTTTATTCAATAATATGTTGTTGTTTTTTAGTGACCAGCAGAGACAATCAAATGATCAATACAGTGTTCATATGAATGGAGGATCTAGTGCTCCACCGTGGCAAACATCAACCGCACAAAACGGCAAAATGTTTACTGTACCAACACGTTTACAAGAAAGCAATGCTATTAAAATTAAAGGGAACATTACAGATGGAATGTAAGTAAGAAACATATAATTTAACAAAATTTAATAGTACCTAGTTTGAAAATTGCATTAAATTTACAATGTTTAAAATGTCATAAAACCTAGACTCATACCTATGGCATTATTAAAGAGGTAATTAATTAATGGTATTGGATCACCATCGAAGTACATATATAAAAAACTTTGATAAACATTCGCCATGATGAAAATCATTCCACCAATGCCTGTGTGTTAAAATGGATTGGTTGTGCTGTATTGTTGGACGAGATCACTAGTATACATTGTTATTTCACCTTTCTCTAAAAGGAATCAAAATTTACCAATGTTATTATTTACATTTATCTTTCAGGTTAGACATTGGACTACGTCCAGATGGTAATAATGAAAACATAGTGTGCCAATTAAATGTGGTGTACCCTGAACCAGGACAGTCTCATGATCAATTAGTGATAAGAAATGTGCGAAACGGAACCAACTACACCATTAGTGATAATGTTGCTACTGACTATTTTCCTGGTGAGTACTTTTTTATTACCTATATTAATTAAATTCCTTTGCCTTTAATAAGACTAACCCAGATGTCAACTGATAACAGTAAAAAGAAATTTTAACTACAGTACTTTTTTGGTATAATACAAATATTGTGAAAAATAGGATGATACCTTGATGCAAAATATTGTTAGTTGGTATATGATAATAATAATAAATAAATACCTAAATAAATCTTTTATTTCGTCTGAATTATTTTTTAAAATTTGAGGTAGGGACTACTTTTTAAGATCAGTAATACCTGTACCAGGTAGTCCCGCTCTTCCTTAGCTTAACATTAAGATGTGATAATATTTAGTAAATTAAATTTTGATATTCTTATTTCATTCTTTTCAGATCCAACATTTGATATTGAGTTTTTATTATACCGTGGAACCATTAAAATATCAATAGCAGGGAATTTCTTATGTAATATGGAACTTCAGCATAGCATGGATGATATCAGGTTTATATCGGTAAAAGGAGAAGTAACTGAGTTAGGCTTTTTGTTTAAAATCCCTGATTACTGAAGATGTGTTACTGATTATTACTGTGAGTTTCATAAGATAAAGATTTTCTGGCCAGAAATCTATTAATAATAATAAATAAAAATGTATACCCAACAATTTTCTACAGTTACAAGATGCACTTACTACAGTATTAGCATGAATAGCTTGGATGTTCTTGTAAAAGATCATTTGGAGTCTATAATAATAAGTAAACAGAATTCGCAGCATACATCTTATTATAGGTTAATCAATTAGGTGTTAAAATAAATGTGTAGTGTTTTCATGTCTACAGGCAAAGTATGCTGGCCCCTTGTCTATGTTTAGTAGATAGGTATACTGGGTGTGACTAGTGCATATATTGTAATACTATTTCAAGTAAAGGATTTACAGAATATGCTTTGAGTACAGCAATGGCACAGTAAAATTATATAGATAATATTACCGTGGCAATGGTTTGCCACCTGGGGGCCGACTCCCATGTCTTAATTCAGTCTTATTTTAACCTTATATTTACAATTTTAATTCGCACTACCACATATCACTATAGTAAACTTACATTAGAACTTCAACGTGAGAGCGAGCTGCATGCATTGAATCAAGTCATCTGTGCGATAGAGATAGCGCTATATGAACATTATTATTTCGTTATGGCCACGGTACGAATGTCAATATCAATATTTTAAGCTTAAAATAATGACGTTGGTTTTCTATAATAGTTTTTAAAAGGTGGGAGTTGGGCCCCTGATATTCTTTATCTTTTGCCTGTTATTTTACTGGTTTCTGGAACACAGCATTAGTGATATCCATCCAAACATCTTTCTAGCCAGGTATCCTACTACTTATTGAAACAGTATAGATTTTGAACTCATGATAACTTCTCAAAGACAAAAATTGAAGTGCAAAATTTGTAATATTGTTTGCATCTTAGAAAACTTGTCATAACCTTGTAGTTTATGGAATAAATGGCTTGTCACGATTCTGTATATTATGAATGTTAGCATTAGTTTCATGTATCTAAAAATTATGTAATCGTCCTAGGTATATTACTATGAGTCATTTCTTTTCTATATTATAATAACCACCTTGCATTTTAGTCCATTATACCAGTATTTTATTGTATTGCCCTTTGGCAGATAAAATCATGCCAAAGAGTAAATGGCAGCTATATACTACATCAAGCATTTATGTGTTAAGATAGTTTATGTAATTAGATTGTAATTTTGACTCAATATCATAATAAAAAAGCAGACACATATTATGTGTCTGCTTAAGTTCATTTTTTACTTGTTCGAATATAAATTATGATGTGTCATTGTAAAAAAGGAATAAATAAACTCATTTTAGACATGTAACTTATATTATGTATGTGGTCAGATAATTGTGTTTTTTTGCCAAGAGCATGCAGTTGCAAAGTGATACAATAAGAGTTGTTGTCACAGATGGGATGATTCATGTGATGGGAAAATATAGATTCTCAAAAGTAATATAAATAGATTTAAAGATTCAGTTTCTTTAGTTGTAATAGTTAACTCATTGTATTATTGTTCTCCTTCAAAGCTCTATTTCCATATTTTGTTCTGGTTAGTGCGAGATTTTTTTTATGTACATTTTAATTAAGATAGTACATATAGGATTTCAGTATGCACATCCTCCATGTTGCCGGTAAGTACATCACCACACTTTCACAAGGTACAAATTTCAAAAAGTAATCTAGATGCGGCTGCATAGACAAGCAATTTTTTTAATTTATAATTTGAATTACTTATTATATTACTTTCAAAACTAGGCAACCCACAAAGATTTTCTTATTAATCCCATCTGCGATTCTTATCTTGATTTTGTATATTCATTGAGGTTTTCCATGCTAAATTACTGTTCATAATTCTCTGGAATGGATACTGGATATTTTTCTGGTTTTGAAATTATCAATAGTTGACCATTATTAGTATTATTACACAAATCTCTGTATCGACTTTTTTATAGGTGGGGAAAAAACAATTCAACATGTTTAATATTTATACATTGAACAAGATTTTCAGATATGATGTTGTTAATCTGATTGTGCTTTATTAATGATTTCATCTAAATATATTTTGCTAAACAATGTTAATATAATGCTGACAAAATAAAACACACATACATGGGTCGTAATGATACTTATTTATAATTAACTTTGTTAAATTTTATAGTATTATTTTTTAGAAATATTCATAATTATAATATATGGTATCAAATTATTAATTACTGTTAAGATCGTCCCACCATAAGCTGAAAAGCAAGTCCATAATTTATTTATTGTAATAATTTGTAAGTATTTTGATTTCACATCACACTAATTTTACTTAGCTGTAAGTGATATGAATATGAATGCTAATATATTTTTGTCTTGTTTAATTTATAATTTTTATTACATTTATATCATATCCTATGATTGTTTTGCTGGCTACAAGTAAAATACCCAAAGGTAGTGATGGAATGGAAGTATGGAACTGAGAATAGGGTAGTTAGCTATATTAATAAAACCGGGTCAAATGCAAATCTGGCATCACCCTATATGGGTTCTTTCTTTCTTTATATATGACCATTTAATTAAATATAATAAAACTTGAATAATATCATACATAATTTTTGTCACAGCTTACAAAATTCAGTAGAAATTGTCGATTTCCGATTTTTTTTAAATCAAACAATATGATTAATTGTATACAGAAATTACTAATTCCATACAAATGTATTTTTGAGTTACTAACAACATAAAAAAAGTTCTAAACCTGTCAACTATGGCGGCCCTTCGTTAATTCACTTGTATAAGTGAACATGACTCAAACATACATTTGTGGTACTTTCAAGAATCCTCTGACATACTAATTCCTCATATATTTAACATTCGTTTATTTGTCAAATACACTCTTCTATCCGCCCCTTTCTTTGCCAAACATATGTCACGACAGCTCTGATGGTCTTATATTCTTTTCCATATTGAGCTTCGTGGGAATTCTTGGGTCACATTTGTTCCCAGAGGCATGTCGCCATTTTATCCATCCTGCATTTATCCTGTTCCTTACGTCTCCATCAATATCATTGCTTTTTTGGATCATTGAACTAAGATATCGACACATCCACAACTTAAGAAATTATGGGAAAAACTGAGAGTCAGGCCCTGAGTTTCTGGTCCGTGCTTCTCGCAGTTGCTCAATACATTTTTTTTGCTGAATATGTCTAGAATATTTCGACATTAAAATAAATAATTGACCTCCATAAGAGCGTCGTAGACGCCTAAATTTAATAAATGACTTGACAGGATTTACCCCCGCACTTGAAAATCAGAACTCAGTTTACGTTCTGCTGATCTTAAGACCGCTACTATCTATTTTTCAACCGGTTTCAGATAAAAAGAGGTTCTCTATTCACTGTATGTTTTTTTAAATATTTGTAACGCGAACACTACGCCAACTGTGAATCGATTTTAGTGATTCTTTTTTTTGTTTGGAAAACTACTTTAGAGATGGTCCCAAATAGACTATCAATATCGGTTTCAGTAGTTTGGTTTTTAAATCATAATAGCTGGCAAAAATAGACAGGGTATCCAAGTAAACAGAACCAAATTGCGTATCATAATTTTCAGTTGTGGAAGTCAGTATAAACAAATTATTTCATTCTATTCTGCATTTTCTCCTCCTCCTGTTTATCACGCGTCCATTTTCTATTTCACAATATCTCTTGATGGTATGTGGTGATGAGGTTGATGGTGGTAACTAGCTTAACCTAGAATTACTGCTAATCAAAGACAGCTGCCGGAAGTCACCGTGAGGTGCTCGGCCACCGATTTTCTCCTAGAGGATGGTAGCTTGCCAGGCTGACATACGCAAAATGCCGTACCACCGTGCGGTGAAGTTCAAGCCTTCAAGGGATTACAATCATGAACCTTCTGCGTGGTAGTCCCTACTCATTACCGGTCAGCACTGCTTCGAGTAAGAACAAAGTAAGGGCCTCATAGATGAGGCATAATTCAAAGCTTTAAGTTTTATCTCGCTTGTAGATAGATTTCCCAAATAAATAACATCACGAGCCTAAAAAAAAATGTTGTATAGTCAAAAGTTATTAACTTTTGCATGGGCACATGAAAACATAAGACACCAGACACCATTAAAATTACATTTACCTAATGAAATCAATGAAATCAATTCAATAAGTGGTAAGTAAATATATCAGATATCGTTAGAAATATTCTCGCCTGTTACGCGATCCAGCAGCGCAAGTACCGAACTTACCGATCGCTAAATTTGACGTTACAATCGTCTAAATTCGATAGAACGCAACCATTTTATCGATTTTAGACGATTGTAACGTCAAATTTAGCGATCGGTAAGTTCGGTACTTGCGCTGCAGTACTTAAGTACAATAGTTAGATGACCTAGCAACAAAACCAAACAAAAATATTTAAAGCCATAACATAATCGTGAGCGTTCAACTTAAGGTAAAAACTCTCGTCAGTGGCATGAAATTCAAAATGTAAACAGTTTTTTCACGATTATAGCTAGATTTCGTAATCATTCTACAAGATCAATTTGCCATGGTATTGACATAAATACAATAAGCAGATTGATTTTACTTGACTTTTATGAAATTTGACATCAGACAGACTTGCTATAAGCAAGGAAGAAATCTAATCCAAGTTAGAAAAAATATACAGTGGAATTTGGTGGTACTTACTAGTTTAAACTAAAAACAAATATGGCCACTTTGCTATAGCTGCTAATGCATGCCATAAGGTCAAACCAAGGAGTCTTCTTGTTTCCACGACAGGAATCCAACAAATTTATAATCTATTAGGTTTGACGTCCTATGATAGTAAAAGAATATCACATTTGAATGATTTATAGTATTATCACAGAACATATTATAATAAGTATTATATTATCCGCGTATTAATTAAACCTAACATTGATAAAATTGCGTAAGTCGAATACATTTACTAACTTTATCAAAGTGCCTACTTACATTCTAATGGTTTAAGAGCTGGTGTAGATGACCTTCTCCCATCAGATAACTTGATGAGACATATTTTTTATCAAATATAAATTATTAACAAACATTCCTATGATAACTTGCTGAAAAATATCGAAAGGTTTTCATAGATGGTTTTAATTGAATAAACTTTAATAAATCAGTGTAGTTACCTATATTTTCAAGAGCCCATTACCTTCAAGAGCGTTTAGAATATTGCAGCGCCTCTCATAATCGTCATCTTAGGTCATCGGAAAATCTTATGCTAAATATGCCCTCACACAACAGTTCATTTTATGACCACTCCTTCACTGTTGTGGCCGTTAGACTATGGAATGCACTGCCATTTGATATAAAGCGTGCTCAGTCACTAGCTGTTTTTAAAGAGAAAGTAAAAGCCTTTTATCTTTTAAATCATTAGCTCCCTATAAATATTTTGACAATCGTTGTCCATTGTTAATATGAGTTTTTATACTTGTAAACGTCATTCCTTATTTATGTTTGTTGTATGTTTTATGTAATTATGTATGTTTATTTAATATTTTACAAATGTATTTTTAGTATTAGTATTTAGAAATATATATGTTGATATATATTATGTTGTATACGTTTATATATTATAATATATAATTATTTATATTTTTATTTATTTAAATTATAATTATTTTCATCAATATTTTGGATATATAACTGACTCCTTATTATGACCTTATTAAGTTCACCGCCATCCCTTGGATCACTGCAGTAATTTCTCTCCTTCCAATGGTTGTCTGGAAGAGATCCAGCGATAAGACCGCCAATTGTTGCATTGTTTTCAATTGTATCTCTTTTTAAATTATGTTATTTAAGATGTTTCAATAAAGTGTATATCTATCTATCTATATTGACTTACCCACAGAAAAGAGAAAGCAATAGAAAGGTGAAGGGGGCGTGGCACGCGAGCCGAGAATACTCCTAAACAGGTGTATATCCGTCAACGGACTATAATGCTACTGACAGTCGACCCGCGGTTAACGCGCCGCATGCATCTCCGTAAATGTATATGAAAATCCCGCGTTGTGCTATTATAAGTTGCAGATTCAATAGCGATGTCACAAATGTAAAGAAAGTAGGAATATCCTATCATCGGAAAACATAATAAATTGTTCCTAAATGTTTTATATTTCGCTGATGAACAAAGTCGGTGCAATCTGACATATAGTGAATGATGATTTTTTATCGACAAAATGTTGTCAATAAATTGTTAGTCACTAAATGTCACCTCATTCCAATATCTAAGGTCGCAGTCGCGACCGAACACGCGAACTTTTAGGTTATGACTTAGTCTTTTTTGGAGATTTTCGTTATTATCAATAAGGAGAATATCTTATTGGCTGCCATTCAATTGATTTGTTAAAATGTGTAATCGAGAAATCCACAAAAATCTGTTTTCATTTTCTGCTAAAAATTAATATCTACAAATAGCAATCGCCGATTATGCAATAAGTACAATTCGTTTCAAGGGAAATAAAGTTATTCCCAATTTAATCAGCTGTTAATATCTTCAAATTGTGTCGGTCCCCCCGCTTTTCATTCATGTGTACAAACCGTGATCCCAGTCGGCAGACGATAGCCAGATTTATAGAATTACCCTGAGACTTGCGTAAATCAGATTTTCATAATCAGGTTCTTGAACACAAGCATCCTGGGTTATACTAGAAAAAAAACATATTTCTCTACGATGAAGGAAATTATTTATATACAAAAAAAAATTAGATACCTTTTCTGTTAAATTTCTTTTTATTCCGTAAAAATCTTTTTATTCAGCATCTTCACTGCTGAAGGTCGTGTCTAGGTCTGAAGTAGTGTTAATCGCTTGATGTACTATGCTCTTCCACATGCTTCTGTTTTCAGCGGTCTTTTAAACTTTGGATATAGACATACTAGTGAGCTATAGGGTTCAGTCAAGACGCTTACTTTCCTGTCGATACTACATATTCAAATGATTATATAAAAACGCATCAAAACTTATTATAGCACAAACGCACAGCACATCAACGCATCACCTATAAATCGTTTTAGGTCGAAGGAAAAGTTTATCGATAAAATGTACTACATCATTGGCTAGGTTACCACTTTTTGTACCGAATAAATAAATAAAATAAGATCAAATTTTATTAGCTATCCCAATAATTATTTTCTCGTAACCATTTTTTGTGCAGTTGTTTGTGAACTATTTTTCAATTGTCCTTTCTCAGATTTTACCAAGGAACGATTTTAAAATTGAAATTATACTTGACTGAGCTGAGACTGCACAATTACTGTACAGATATTGTCAACTGGCAACTTTCATTACCATATATCTGTCTCTCTCACTGAAAGGGATAGCTTGACAAAGTTCACAAGAAATTCAAACTCACCACTTTTTAGATGAGGTTTATTTTCAACTGTTATAAATTGGCTTATTAAACGTTTCAATTGGGTAAAAATGGGACTTATCAGGGAATCGGATTGTTTGTAGTGAACAATAAAAATGTAATGTCACGTATCATTTACATGTGTTGAACTGGCTACGCTCGTTTTCTAAGGAAACTGACATGGCTGCCACTCTAAATAGTATTTATATCTCTATGGACTTACCTATTCACATCTGCTTGCCAGGTAGCCATGCACCGAAATTAGTAGGCAAGCCTACCTGTGGCATATTCTGTGTGTTAAATATTATCAGTTGAGATCAAATTCATTCGTTTATGAAAAGAGTGAAAGTGATCAAAGAAACTTGATTAAAATTAATTGTATTAAAAATAGCTATGAAAACTTTTCGATAGGCTAGTTATCATAGGCATTTTTGTTAATATAATATTATATTTGACATAAAATATGTCTCATAAAGTTAGATGGATTGAGGTCGACCTCCCACGTCTCCTCTACTAACTAAAGTACTGTCTCAAACCCCACAATCTCACTGTAACCCATAAATAATGGTGGAATTACATATTATTGACGTAATTAGACTTATGAATGAACAGTAAATCTTTAGAGACGGGTTTTCCTTATATTTACGTCAATTAATTTGTTTGCTTATCCTATCCGCTGTATTTACGCGAGAATCATGTGTTAGCTGTGATACCAGAGCACGTTCATATTACAAATACACAGTAGCACGTGGCAAGTCAAGACCAAATAAGGCGATATAAAACAAATACCAGGAGAACCTACGTTCACTATATTTATTTCCTTCTAATAGGTTGTTTAATGCATTTTAATTTTAGGATCCTAGCTTAAAGAGTTTAAAGAGTAACGATTTTATAGGTGGGTCATGGAAAATTAAGGAGGAAAGGGATAGTAAAACTTAAAGATTTTTATCCCTTTTCTCCTTACTTTTCCATAACACTACATAATATTGTGTCGAAAAATTGTAAAACACCCAATCTACAGTCCCGGACAGCAGTCCTATGGAAAAGTTCGGAGTATTTATTCAGTAATGTGTAGTAGGAGTCTCAGTAAGACTTGGGTGGATATTTGCCACTCGGTACATTTTCTTGTTATGACGTCATACATTTTAGGTATTTTTTTTAATTTAAATTTGGACCGTCAATCTCTGGATGATCCTTACAACCCTCATACTAACAGTTTTCTGTAGTAGTGTAGTATATTACCAGCAAATGATCATAAATATGTCTTAAAATGTTGTGGGAAAGCATGTAAATACAGTAGCATAGTATCTAAGTATGTTATTAAAGCTACGGCTTTAACATATAACATACTTACTATGCCCATATATGTAAGTGCCAGACGCTCCAGAACTTCTAGCAAAAGAAAATGCATTGAGCATTGGTCCGACCAGAGGATCACACAATGACGTGTCTCTTGGGTTAAATATTTTCTTAGCGCTCTGCATTCTGCCTTAGCTCACATACTTTATTTTTTCTGTTCCATATTTAGCCCTTATTAAACAGTCAGCGAACCAAAATCGTGGCGAAGCGTTTGTACATTTATAGGTAGGTACTAGGTATGATGACAAATGCGACTGCGAACCGTTTATGTGACTAGATTCCAGAGACTCCATAAATTACAAAACATTCTTTCGCAACGCGTTCGGTTAGCAGTCTGTTTGAAAAGGCCTTTTGTCACAGTGTCTAAGTTAGTGTCACTTAAATTATTTATCGATCGTAAATTTTTTATCGAGGAAAAGTTGGCTACACTCCAAATTGGTCAAAGATTTATGTAGAGTAGACTATTCTCTTCGGGTGGTGTGATTTGTAACCGGCAAAGCTGTAAAACGATTTTTACATCTTCCTTGAATATTGTCTGTAGTTAATTATTATTGGATGTTAAAGTAATCGCTTCTGATGGGTTTCTTAATGACAGTAGGTACATTAAGAATGAATTTTATTCCTAGTCACTTCGTATAGTATAGATAGATCATCCATCACTTTCAAGGAATTATTAATAGAATAGGTATAAGTCGTTGATAATAAAAGTCAAGGAACAGTTATAGTTGCTATGTTATATATTTAGATAATAAAGTTGATTTTACTCCTTTTCATATTATTATAACACATAACTTGACTGAAAAATTAACATAAATCAGGATTTTAGTCTTTATTAACTTTATCACGAGGGTTATTATCAGTTTTTAGATATTCTTTAACATGTCGTAGTGTGCGAATCATCCATCCATCAAGCCATCAAGCAAGTTATGGTCAGGAACGTCAAATCGGTAGCTACAGAGCTGGCAACACTAGATCTGTGCGGTTGGTGAACTGAGAGTTCATCTACGGTTAGCTTATGGAGGGTTGAGGTAAGGAGAATCATCTGTGTCCATGAAAAAGTATCCGACCAATTGCATTCATTTATTTATATAAATTAATTTTTGAAGCAGTGATGGCTCAGTGGCATTGTCTATTGACTGCTGCGCGGCCGGTCCATGGTTCGAATCCCGCCGCGGGCTTGAGCCTCACCGCATGGTGGAAGGCCATTTTGCGAATGCCCGCCTCAAGTAGAAAATCTGTCGCCAAGCATCAAACGGTGTGTTCCGGCAGCTGTCCTTGAGAGGCAGTGAAGTTCAGGCACATGAGACTTAACGCCACAAGGTGACGGACGCAGTGCAGTTCGTGACTTGACGGTTACGAATTGCATCTGTTATAGGCAGAGGTTAGTCCGCTTAACATCAGAAGGACCGAGCTTGTTCCGTCACAATAACAAAAAAAATTTTACAAAAAATTAGCCTAGTGTCTCATCAGGGTAGATTTTAAATGAAACGTCAAATATTATTAGAGTAGAATTGAGAAATAAACATGGAAAGAAAGCCTTTTGCTAAGTTATAGCGCGCTTTTTAAAAACCTCATAAAGTAGGTAACAACATACTATGATTTTTGTGTATCTTGTTTAAGGTCTACGTAGTGAATATTTATTAGGTAATAAGAAGAAATAATATAGAAGAAACAATCAATCACATAATAATAAATTTTCTATTAATAACTACCTTAGTCAACAATATATTAATTTTATTAACATACTTCAATTCGTTTACAATTGCTACATTCCTACCATAATCTTTATCTACACCAGCGCCATTCTCTAAGGTTTTTGTACTGTTGTTCATAGTCCACAGCTGGACACTTTTTAAGTTTTCTACCATATATGAGGCTCCTTACCTCTACTCTCCATAGGTTAGCTAAAATGGTAGAGATATGGCAGTAGATATCGAGAGCTAGGACCGTGTCAGTCTATATCAGTGCTAGCAGTGTAACAATTTTTTGGAATGATTGAAAAAATAGGCTCATCTCTATATGTGCGGAAGGTGATCTAAGTTCATTGATTCTACGATGGTTGTGACACCATGCTGCGCGTTTTCAACCATGATTGTGGTGATGCAAGATGACAGCAGTTTGACGACCTTTGAAGATGACATCGTGTTACATTATAGCGGACGTGCCACAGGGATAATGCGTTACGAACAGCAGTGAAGTGTGTTATATCGGTTCTGCAAGGCGAAGTTTGGAATGGCTATCGGCGGAGGATGGAGGCCTTTTCGAGGAAGTAAACTGTAGATTAAGAATAAACCAAGGGTGGGGTAATAATGATGTTATGTCTTCCCATTTTCACGATACCCAAATGTAAGCCCACATAAACTAAAACTATTAAAAGATTAGCATAATTTTACTTCATGAAAAAAACCTTTTCTGTGTACCTAAATACAACACAACTGAATAAATTACGAAATAATTTACATATTCTGTAAACTTGACGCGCACTGCAATAAGTTCCCATGGTTCGAAATAAACGTATGAATTTATATTCATCATATCCATCATGAAGATTTAAGAAAGAAACAAATCGAAGATGGCGGCTCTGTAAGTTATGAATTCTCACCTGTTCACCATAGACAGTCTTAGTGTACGGGTGAGATTTCATAATTTGCAGCGCCATCTTTTATTTGTTTCTTTATCAAACCGGGTTATAATATGATACTACGAGTACAATTCCTCGTAGTGCAGTAGGTACTTTATTGGCATCCACACAAGATAGCCAGGTCAGGTTCCGGATGCTTCCAGAACGAATAAGAGTTCAAAAAACAGCAGTTTTAACGTTTATTTTTTTAAGTAGCATGTATTGTATCCAAGGACCGCTAAAGAAATTAACTTTAAGGACACAAACGATGCTAACCCCGCACCTACGCTTCGACGTGAACGGTGTGCTCCATTGTTCATTTGATGGGTGGTTTTTAGGACCACCAATTTGAGATTATAATTGACGAGACATAGTTTTTTTTTATATTATTACCTCAGCGATACAATATTTCCATTGCCATGTGACAAAATTGGTATTCTGGTCCATAAGCGTCAATAAACACCGAAATGGCAGCGACTGGTAGCGCAGCGGACGGAAGTTTTACTGTCAAACCATTTTCGACTTTGTTAACATAGTATAGGATGAAAGAGTTGACGGTGAATCTCCACGGACAGACGTGAGTTTTATGCAAGCGATACTAAGCATTGTAGTGCTAGAGGCAAAGTCGAAAATGGTTTGACAATTAAATGGTTGTACGAGACAATATCTCGGAGTGACATGCGTAGTGCAATGTGAAGCAGAACGACGACGGTGACACTGAAACTGTAATGGTTAGACATAAAGTATAATAAACTCACCGACAGTAGTATACCGCACGTAAGTCTCCTGATTGTCCATCATAGCGTCGACGGCTTGCTTTTCGCAGTACAACGCAGTTATCACAGCTATGCTCGGTTGGCGGGATGAACACAATGTTGGCATTTGTTTCACTACCTGTTATCAAAACAAACATTATTATTTTTAATATACAGGAGGCGTTTTTAGCATCACACACATACTGTTTGCTCTCAAAGACAGTACCCAAGCAATTATTGCCGAGCGGTAATATGTAAAGACTACGGTGTCCATGGTTCGATTCCCACCGCCAGCTTCAACTTCACCGCACGGGGGGAGGACATTTTGCAAGTGCTCGCCTAGCACTTGCAAAATTGTAGAGGTGGTGGAGGGTGGTCCCTCAAGTAGAAAATCTGTCGTCAAGCACCAAACTGTGTGTACCGGCAGCAGTCCTTGTGAACCAATAAACTAAATTACAGATACATAAGACTTAACAACTGTATCTGTCAAGGTGAAGGGCGCAGTGCAGTTCGTCACTTGTGTCGAAATTACAGTAAGAAATAGAACCAGACCGGAAAATATAAGCTTACACTTGAGAACTTCGACTATTGAAATGAATATAACTTCCGATTCGAATTAGAATATAGGACCCCTGTTCTCTTCACTCACGCGCCAATCCACAGTAAATGATTACTGCGCATTTGTTGGGCTCATGTGTAGCGTACGTTTTGGCGTGGATGCTAATAGTACATACAGCAAAACAATAAAATGTTGAATATGATCGCTTGGGTTGGGTGGTAGTTGCAACTTCCCTCAAAAATATGGAGGGGCGTGCGTTTTGTAAGTGGCAAGGCCTGTACTTTATAAAGTCTGCAACTTAGCTACTATATTACACGTAACGTCACACTTTCTCTCGTAACACATAGTACATTGCGTCTGCCAAGAGTACATGACCTGACCTTGCACAAGAAGTGTTGAGTTTCGTACTGCTGGTGCCATTCTAACTGTACCAATCACGCTCGCCTTCTTTTTTTTGATCTTCTTTTTAATTTTACCATATATATGAAAAGTTATTAAAGCTATTACAGAAAATAATATACAAAATACCCTATGTAGGTAAATAGTTCTTAGTTATTTACCAGCAGCTCCTAAAAACTTGTTAAAGTAAGTTGACAAAGCTTTGTTATATGGGTATATCTAAATATATATTACCTGCGTGTCCACACTATGTTGTCTGATATAAATTCCTTCGGACATAGTGCGGGTTAGACCTTTCTCTTCTAAAGATTCTAACGCATCTTTCACTTCCGACTTTGACCATTTCCCGGCACTGTAAGAATAAAAAAGTGTTAATAGATTTTAAAAGACTAGGTTCTACAGTTATTTAAACTTAGCATAAATATGTCAAGTTAGAGAATATTATCTCCTCATGGCGATCCCACCATTCTGCGTCTTCTTTTATATCACATGAAACTCCTTGAAGAACGCCCCCAACAGATGAAATTAGTATTCCTCCAGAATTCTTTGTTGCCTTTAATATAACTCTTTGTGAAGCGCTCGTAGAGAAGTTTGCTTAGCTGTTCTAAACCGATCAGCAGAATTAAGCAACGTCCGCCGCGGTCATGAGTTGGATGGATGACCGCTAGTGACATTACTACTGAGCGCTTCCGTGTTTCGGAGGGCACGTTAAGCCGTCGGTCCCAGTTGTTGTCTCAGGATGGCAGTCGTTAATGCATGGTGGTAGGGCATTTTGCGAACGCCAGCCTGTCTAGCTACCACCCTCAAGTAGAAAATCTGACACCAAGCACCTAACGGTGTGTTCCGGCAGCAGTCCTTGAGAGCCAGTAATTCTAGGTTAGCCTGAACAACACCTTCGACCACATCATCACTTACCATCAGGTGAGACAGTGGTCAAAGACTAACCTATAATAAAAAAAAAACCTTAAACATTTTTCTACGTTTAAGGTTTTTATATGTTTTAAAAATATATAAATAAAAATACTACGCTTTTGTCCAGCCAACTAACCAATAGATTTTTCATACGCAAAATTTTGTAATGAAACTACAAATGTATCATCAATTAAGAAGAGACATGTAATTTATTCCAACAGACGCAACTTACCTAACGAAATCTTCAACAGCCATCGGATTGGGGTAGGCATTCTCAATCATGTCCAATACTTTTTGTTCCGATATGACAGTTGTTTGATTCAAAATACTGTCGTCTATGTAAGCTGAAAACATTTTAAGGTTATAGAAACTCCAACATTGAATTTGACGAGTGAACTAACATCAGCCAGGCTTGCATAGATCCACGCGATAAATTGCATTTAGCCTTCGTGCATCAGTGAAAAATATAGTTGTCTCGCTAACGCAAAACAAAATTATATCGCGGCGTGCACTTAGCCCGAAAGAAATGGGCTGTGCTTATTTACATCGTGAATTGTGAAAATTCGAGCGAAAATTGTGGGGGAAATAGTGAAAAAGATAGTGCACGACAATATGTAATAAGACAGTTTAAATCACCTAGACATTTTCACAATACGAATAACACTGCAATAAAAGTGTTTCTGGGGAGATAATTATTTTTTGTTTGTATAGTGTGTAAAACCTAATAGTTTAGCACAAAACGTATCAAAGGTAAGAATAAGTAATAAATTATATTGCAAAGATGTAGTTCTTGGTTTGAAAAGTTATTTAGGTATTTTTTAAAGCATACATAGCAACAGTACTAACTAAATCTTACGCGAATTGACGAAATACTTCGATTGTAATTTTCTGTAAGGGTAAGATTTTTAGGTACATATTTCTTATACCAAAATAAACATATAAACATCTTACCCAGCGTTCCTCACATGGATACCTTTAACTATAAGTATATAAGGTTAAATTATATCAATCTAAAGAAGGACCCCAACCAGTACCCAAATCATGTAATTTTATAGAAATACACTCGAGAGCAATGAATCCGGGTCACTTAAAGAATGTTAAAAATCTCGGAAACTAAAAATGATAGGTTAATGCAATAAATTGTATTTAATAGACAATGTAATACTCGATACACTCTGTGTCTTCCATCGTGCTTGTAGAGCATAAATTTTGATTCGTCGGAGAACATAACTTTTGACCAATCTTCAATACTCCAATTTACGTGGCTCTGGGCATATCTTAGTCTCGAAATACGATGCCCACGCTCCAGTTTAGGGCCGTTTGCAGGTCTAAGGGGTTTTAAGTTAGATTCAGCAAGCCGACGTCTTACTGTCCTTGCACTTGGGTTACTTCCTCCGAGGCGTCGAAACTGATTGGTGAGTTCAGTTCCTGTGTGAAAGCGATTTCGAAGCATGGTGTTCACCAAGTATCGGTCTTCTCGTGCTGTGGTACACCTGGTTCTGCCCGTTCCTGGTCTGCGTAGGTTAGAACCAGTTTCTTCGTAACGTCGGAGAACTCTTTGTACTGTTGACAGCGACACACCGACAGTCCTGGCTGTATCGCGCTGACTCCGGCCGGTTTCCAGCATTGTAAGTATTCTGGTGCATTCTTCAGGCGTAAGCGACATAATTTCAGCTTGAATAATGAATATAGAGCACTATCAACATGGTTTATGTACCCACATAAATGACAGATTACAAACAAAAGCAAAACCAAATGCTGTAATTTCGTAGTTCCATCTTCGAAAGTGGCCCTTTTTCAAATTTGATTTTTTTATGATATAACTTTACAATAACTAAGAAGTTTTAATACCTTCATTTAAGGAGTATTACATTGTCTATTAAATACAATTTATTGCATCAACCTAGCATTTTTAGTTTCCGAGATTTTTAGGATTCTTTAAGTGACCCGGATTCATTGCTCTCGAGTGTAGCTTTCTGACAGGTTCCGTCCGAAATCATAGATTTATTCATATTCTAAAAGCATTTGTAGCCTTGATAGATATTAACTTGTTTGACGTGACAAAATTTTAACTTTTCGGTGCGATTTATATTAAGACACTTTGATACTAAAAAGATACAAGTTACGTTATGCCAAAATATTGGCAGTTACTAAATTTTGTTTAGCCACAAGTTTGCGTTTTGTTCAAAGTTACCTAATCCAAGTCATATCGTTCTAGTATTCTAAGCATGAATTTACTTTTGATTGTCATTGACTGTAATTAAATCATACCAATCTAAATAAGGTAACTAAACATCAACTTAATTTTGATAGTAAAGTATTTGTGGTTAGTTTATATTAATTTAGCTGCTAAACAGTAGCCGTTACTGAACATTTGAAACATTGATAAAAGTGCCTAATTTATCATGCAAAAACCAATTTCTATAACACTAGAAATTCTAATAACAGTAAATAAATTCGTTATTTTTACTAGGGTATTTCTATAACAAAAAATTAAAACATTATTAGTTCATACGGCGTCACACAAATATACAATAACAATTTACAAACATCGAGATTAATTAAGTACTCAAAGTTTATGAAACACAACATTTATGGGTGAAATATGTACAAAACGAACCGAGAGAAAACAGAACACTACTTTTAGCGTAGATACACAACCACAAAAAGATTATCATGAAACAGATAAGTATGTACAAATAGGCGAGTGGAACAGTGATTCAACAAGTAATAAAAGATAGAATTTAGCTGGACCAGAAAAAATAAAATAAAAATACGGCTGCCATTGCCACGCGCTAACTTTTCAAAATCTTTCACATCGTGCCTCAATTTTCATTTTATTTTTCTGGTATTTGTATTAACGTGCATATAATACATTACATAATATACTTATAGTAGTATACATACAGCCGTTACTAAAGTTGTATATTATACTCTTACTGGTAAGAACGCCGTTCGATTCTGTATGGTAAAATTGAAAATATATTTTTAACGATATAACATGACCATAATTATTTTTAAGGTGAAATAATTACGGATATACGAAAATATTAATATGTCTTTGCGTTTCACCACAATTCAACTGATCTGAAGCGAAGATGTAGCCAAATTCTGAGATGTAATACGCGTGCCTACGAGGTGCCTTTTTATTCCGGTCTCAGAAGGACCAAAATGTTATAGGACACAGAAGAGAGTCCGTCATTTTTATTAGTATAGTAGTTAAGGCCTTCCAAAGTTTAAAGGTTAATAGTATAAATTTATCTATTTTTTATTAATAAAATCCTAAACTTGTGAAATTGGGCTTAAGAAAGGTAAAGCAAAGAAGACTGCTGTACCCAAAATACCAAGAAAGCATGTGTAGACCCTAGTTAGTACTACCCCAACTACACATACAACTAAAGTAAATTTAAATTATAGCGTCTCACTTACTGAGTGATTAACAAACCTGCCACTCAGTTCTTTTCTCGGCCGAAAATTTGAGAGTAATTTATTTAGGTCGGATCAGTAATTTAAGTAAGTTTTTATAGTATTTCATATCTTACTTGGCTCATAACAGGACCTCTAACAGAAGACTACCTCGACTTCATATACTGTGCATCCCCGACTTGAGTAGTTTTTGTAGGTTGTTTGCGATGCCGATTTAATTTAAGAATTTTTTGAGATTGCCGAAAAATTTAAGATGCCGAAGTAGTTTTGTATATTGTTTTTCTTATTAGTTTGATTAGAATGTCAATAACTTTAATCATAGACGCTTTATTATATTAGTCTCCATTATATTTCCGCTACGAAATAAGTAACGTAGCATTGTTTTATTGTGATTAGGTCACGGAACAAGTACACCACCTGGTATGAAGAGGTAACTTTTGCCTATAACAGATGCAGCATGTCACAAATGACGAACTAAACTGCTCCCATCACGAAGAGACAAAACATTGTTAAGGCTCATTTTTCCTGTATTTTCATCGGCTCCCACATCCTTCAAACCGGAATACCGTAACACAAACATTACTGCTTGGGGGTAAAAATATTGCATTACTTCTCGAGACAACATCGTTCATAAAGTGTTCTAATGCTACTAAAAATTGTCACAGCCTGTTTAAGTTTGCTTGTGACTATATTAATAGCTGCATTTTTTACTTGTGTTGAGAGTCGGTATCAGTCACCAGCCATTATTTCTGGTACCCATTAATAATTTTTTTTAAAGAAATTGAAGTTACTTCGTCGCTTACTTCAACATGTGCTACAATTATTGTTCATACTTCATTGTAAAAATGTGACATGTGTGTACTTTTTATGTAGGTAGTCATATTGATTGGTTCAAATGATATTAGTATTTTTAGGAAAATTTTGGCTAAACTTCTATGTTGTGATAAAACTATGAGGGTTACGATCGTAGATTTTTTCTTATAAAATACTTCCACGGATTGCCTATCATATAATTTACTACAGAGCTTTATAAAAAAAAACAACTTTCTAACAATTTATTTAGTGATTTTGGAACCAAATATGTAATATTTATTATCTACCAGCGGCCCGCCCGCCCCTTCTTCATACGGGTAATTGCGACCATAATTGAGATGTAAGCTATCATATCTTTTAATTTGGATCAAATTGTTGACGGTGTGCAAATCAAATTTAAAATCGTTTTAGTACTTTAGGAGTCCATCGCGGATAAACAACTTGACACGTATTGTTATATATAAACATAAAAAAAAACTTTTGTTTGTGGAGACAAGGCTCTAAAATCTTGATTTGACAACCGCAAAAGTATCGTATTAAAACATTGGAAAACATTGAATTTTCTATTTAAGTGGGTATATTATTAGTGTTATTGTATTTGATCTTCATAACGCTAATTACTTTTACCTACATGTAGTAATTATACAGTTCTACTATAAAAAAAAAACATAAAATATGGCTTATTATAAAATTACAAACAGGCTACCTATCTAATCGCAGGTCTCAAGTAACCTATATTTACTTGTACATTGCTTACTTTTGATCATAGTTATCGTATGCAATTAAATATATACTCAATAAAAATACAATTTGGTTATCAGTGCGGCCGCTAAATATTGCTTGATTGTTTGTTTTATGAATATTTAGTCGCAGGTAAAAGTAACAGACTAAACAGTCTATTTATAATATTGTGTGAGTCGGGAATTTAAATGTATAATATAATTTTATTGTATAATTTACTCCATTTAAAAGCCACAACGCTAAGACGAGAGACACAACTTCACCATCGCTTTAAAATCAAGTGAGAAAGTGGTCAAACGCAAGCCTTTTCATAAGTGTAAAACATAAATAAACAGTTTTAATATTGTTAAGTTTGCAATGACGCCTGCTAGGCGAATTACACTACAAAATTACAAATTTACGAGAGAAAAAATGACTATAACTCACACATGACTATAATTTTTTTTCTCGTAAATTTGTAATTTTTTTAGAATAAATAAACAAGAATGATTATTTGCCAATTTTAGATTAAATCGTTAAAAATTAACAACAAACCTGGTGGAGGAGGTCCGCCTTCCTCTTGTCTTAGTTCGATTTCCAGTACTTTCAATTGATGATACTTGTTCTGCATTAATTTAATAATTTTTTTGATGAATCCCACATAGTCTGAAACATCAACAATATATTTTTTTAATAAACAATTGAAGTGATTCCAACGGAAAGGAGAATTCTACTGTGTGTAAATTTTTTGAGTGTTTCATTTTACTAGCTCAATAATGGATATAAAACTTTATATGTACTAAACTTATAAAAACAACAATGATCAAAAATGGATATTAAACTTATAAAGTTTTATATCCATTTTTGATCATTTTCTTTTGTTGATAAGAGTTGGTCCCGTTTAATATAAAAAAACAGGATGTTATGCAGGAGTTTGAAATGCAAACAATGACCAAGAATTCCTATGTTTTACTCACACATACGTACGGTTTCGTAATAATATGAAAATGTTTAAGTGTGAAAGGGACCGAAAATATGACTAAAGGAGAGTGAACTTGACGTCATCATAATGGTGAGGCGCATCCTCCAGTGATTTTATAAAACCTTCGTGGTCTACCAAAAAACCATAACTCATCATTATCTTCCTACTCTTATCCAAAACAAGATGTGGATCGTATACACAGTATATTTTATCATAATCACATAAAGGACGACCACAATTATTCAAAATATGTTTTCTCACACGCAGGACGTCTTCAGAACGTATTTTTGAAAAAGGAATCGTTTTTATGGGCGCTCTGCATGCTCTCAGTGGAAGTGTTTAGCGTAACGGCTTTTGGGTAAGGTCCGTAGTACTTTAGGTACGTTTATAACTTTTTTATTTATTTACTTTAGAGCCTGTTTCAGAATGTTCGTGTAAGTTCACGATTAAACAAATCACTATCTTTGCGTTTCATAGTCATCGATTTAGCCTACCCATTTGGCTTGAAACGCGCTTCATGTCAACTGTCATTTTTATCATTCAGTTATTTTATGTGTTGGTTAGCAACCCTAAACTTTATTAGGACATTCTGAAACGGGGCCTTATGGTAAAATTATAAGTACGAGAGCCGAAGTCGGTTTTTAGGACACCCACACGAGAAGCGAGTGATATTTTTTTTAATTAATACTTTTAAAAAAAATTAAACGGAATAAAAAAAAACTGCACAACCAAGTTCAGTATGTTTTACTGAACTGAGTTTAGATCGCGAAGGTGGTCAGCATTATAACTTCATAATATGTACATAACTTTCGCCAACCTAGATATTACGGATAATTAATAATTCTTTCTTCTTTTTTGTAAGTATTAAGTCTCCATTTTATTCCATCTAGATAGGTACACATACCTTTGGGAAAATCTTGTGGACTAACAAGTTCCCTGAAGAAGGCCTGTGCTTCGTGGAACCTTTCATCTGGAGGCACTTGCGGTTTGAACCAGAAGCGGAGCGCCCTCGACTCCCGTGTGTGCAACCCTGTAGCGGCGGATACCAAAAACACACAGAACTCCAACTGAGCATGGCATGGCTCCGTGACACCATTCTCTGAAAATAAAATATAATGGGATTAATATTACTCAATTTTAACCTTTTACCAAATACATTATACCTACTGCGCCTCGTTATTTCGTTATATGTCGTAAACATTGCAATGCAACAGATTATAAAGTAAACATTGATATACATCTAAATTTTTTAATTTCCTGATATAAATATTAATGTCCTAATAGATTTAAAAATGACTTAATGGTAATAATAATACTTTGGTTTTGTTATTGCTCAAAGTATAAATTAGAAAGAGTTTCCATACAAATATAATTTATAACCTTAGCTAATCGAAGCAAACATCTGGTAAAATTGTTGGCTTTACAAGTACGTAGATACCTGGTCCAACAAAGTATTCATAAATAACAAGTCAGTTTTGGAAAACAGACCTTATAGCACAGAGTTGACAAGAAATAGTAACTTTAGGTTAGTCTGAACAACATCCTCGACCACATCATCACTTACCATCAGGTGAGATAGTGGTCAAAGGCTAACCTATAAGGCATAATAAAAAAATAAATAAAAAAAATACCAATAATATCTAAAGAGACTTGCTACGAGAGTAGTTGCAAATGCCTATGCAGTTACTATCTTCAAGTAGAAAATATGTCGAGCAGCACCTGACTGTGGATTTCGGCAGCTATCTTTGAGAGCTAGAAATTCGAGGCTAAGCCTGATTACCATCATCTCTTAACAAGAAGTGAGATGGAAATTATGTGACATGCGAGGGGTTCTTTATTATGCATCCACTAATAGCCTAGGCCTTGGCCTGTACTGGGATTGAGAAATGTGTTAAACGAGACGACAACGCGGGCGTCCCGAGCTCTCCGTGAAAAAGACCACCGGATGTGGTTGAAACTATTTTCGGAGCTATCTGACTTATTTACGTGAGTTATCCCGTATTATTTACTACTAGCGGTCCTACCCGGCTTCTCACGGGTATTAAACAAAAAATATAAACTTAAACAAATAAAAAAAAATGTTATTGTGACAAAGCTGTAATAGTTAGACTAATAGTATTGCGGACTTTTTTTTATAAATATTGATACATCTTCTATAAAATTGTAGTACCTACATCACTTAGCTCTATTTTAAATCATTTCCGTAGCGTACGCTATGTAACGATTTTTTTGGTATTTTTTTCGCACTTTGGGTTACATTATCGAAGTTTTCATACGGATCCCTTACTTTTTTGAAAATCTTCTATAGCCTATGTTCATCAGGGATAATGTAAGATTCTAATGGTTTAAGAACGTTTCAAATCAGTCCTGTAGTTTCAGAGCCTATTCAATGCAAAGAAACAAACAAAGCTTTCCTCTTTATTATATTAGTTTAGAAAACCAATTCTATGCATAATCTACAGTACAAAGAAATAATAACTGGTAGAGTAACATAATTAATAATAGGCCTATAAGCTTAATCACATTAGCATTAATCACATGTGGCCGGAATATTATTAATTCCCTGATGGGTAATGTACTTGTTTAATTAAATGATCTAATTGGTTAATTAGTAGTACTTTTGAGGCAGATTATTATCATTCTTAATAGGTTAATGAGACCATGTTGCTGTTTTTGGCTTGTGTATATTGTTTTGTATTAAGTCATATATACAGTGTTACCCAATGTGGTGGGATTCTGCGTAAGTTATGATAGGTATGCCAAACACCTATCTAAACAAAAAAAAATAACCAAAAAATGGAACCGACTTCAACACCCAAATGTGTGAAATAACTCGATGAAGTTGGTACCATGATAGTTCAAAAGTACCTTTATTTTCACATTATTGTGCGCATGGTACCTACTTGGACAAGTTATTTCACACTTTTGGGTGTTGAAATCGGTTCCATTTTTGGGTTAAAATTTTTTTTCACTCTTTTTAGTGACCCTTGTTACTTACGGGATCGATTGTCTTTCACTGTCAACGACTATATATATTAGGTGGATATTAATTCATCAACAATACTGCGGGGGATCATGTTTAATTTTCACATACAAAAAATCAGTATTACTATTTTCTAAGCGCGGCACGTTGCCTTTTAGTATGATAGCGAGAACCGCGGTTTACTCCATTCTCACACGAACGAACGCTATCCGATGTCAATTAGACGCTATCAGCGCAAAAAAGCTGCCCTGTTTCGCCCTAGTGATAGATGAAGCTGTTTCACGTACCTATTCTGACGAACGCGAAGGCCTTCCGGCCAATCTAGCTAGACTGCCGAATGCTTTAATCGCCAATCGATTAAACTCTTCTTAATGATAAAAAATGTTACTTACCTACATTCTTTTTAATTTCAAGTTTACGTAGATACGTACTGTATTGTGTTGCAGCTACTTAGGTATCCCGTATTGTGTTAAACCGCTACCGCGTCGCGCGTTCTTTTGACGCAAGCCGCGAAAGACCGACTAGGCAGAATAGGTAAACAAAACAGCTGTCTGTTGTGCCTAGTATAGCAGTTCATTGACTTCGCGTAGCAATCGTGCGTGTGTGTGAATAGAGTAGATACACCATGTTCGCAGACCCCGGTTGTCCTTGCTATTATTCCCCAAGCCAACGTGGCACAGCTTAAGCAATAGTACATACTTTTTGTGTATGTGAAAATTAAACATGAGTGGAACACATTCCGTCATCGATTCTACACCATCCCCCGCAGTATTGTTGATGAATTTATATCCACCTTATATATATATATATATATTTATATGCTATGAAGTGACGAGACTAGCGAAACGGTGCCTGATGGTAAGCATCACGTCTGCTCATAAACAGTTGCAGTGTCATTGATCTCCACACTGCACTGCGCTCGTCACTCCGAGACATCCGTTCTAGTCTCGTATACCCAGTAATTTCACTCGCTACAGTGCCCTTCATACCTAAACACAGTGCAATACTGCTTTGAGGCAGAATACATGACACTGCAGTGGTACCCGTCGAAACGACCTCTTGCTTAAGAGACGTACCACCTAGTTGCAGCCTGTTTAGCACCACCCAGGGACCACGTGTAGGGAATCAAGTTTAAGGGTACTCTCCTACGGACGCGGACAGCTCAGCCCCCTATATCATCAAGATAGATAAATATTTTTCAGTTTTTGGATTGTAACTCAAAAACGGCTAGACAGATTTTGATGAAAATTAAATGGGACCACACGACAAGAATCAGCTTTCAAACAAAAAAAGAATTTTCAGAATTAGTTCACCCAGTCAAAAGATTAAAGTTAAAAAACAGACGAATTGAGAACCTCCGTCTTTTTTGGCAGTCGCTCTAGTCGGTTAAAATCATTAAGGGTTGGGATTGCGCTAGTTTCACGACTTGCGTTAGTTACCGACATTCAAGTGACTGGGACAAATGACTCGCTGCAGACATAACAATAATAGACATTCATTACCAGTAGGATACATAATTATCATTTGTAAGAATTACATAATTTATGTGAGATAGAATGGAGAAGTCCTAAATAACAGGCCAATCAGCCTAGTTTATTAGTTAGATATTTACATGATTGCGTCCTGCAAAGAATGATTAAATGTTATTATTACATTATTGTTGTACACTTTGTTTCTTAAGTGTATATCACGGTCTAGGTCTGGTCCTTTAAGTCATTTAAGCACACGGTACCCAAATGAAGAGCTTGATCACAACTGCGCATGATATTAGACTGCAGAGACACATTTACCCTGCAAAGACCCTACAAATGTACATAGATAAGACTGGGCCTTTTAGAAAATCTGATGATTTATTCATCAGTATGAAAAGTTCTCATAAAGCGATATAGCTTTATCAGAACTTTTCATACTGGAATGACCCTGCAAATGTACTTAGATAAGACTGGGTCTTTTGGAAAATCTGATGATTTTTTCATCAGTATGAAAAGTTCTCATAAAGCTATATCCATTAGAATAAAACCACATTGAGTGAATGCGGAGTCGACACTACCGTGTTCCCGGCGCATAGCACGCGGCACGCGGCTTTTTTCAGTCATTTTCAACATTTCAGTTCAACCCACGCGCACGTTAATAAACACAGTCGCGGTTACTGGGCCGCAGACAATCCACGCTCAAACTCATTCCCCGAAAGTAACAGTTAAGGCGGACATTTTAGAACGCGATCCCGTGTCCTTGTCATTGTTCCCTATTTCTTTGAGGATCAGCGAGGGCAATATGTGACTGTAAATTCTGATCGATACACAGACATGTTACAAGATTTTTTTGCCGCAACTGCAAGAATTTGAAGCCCATAATTGTGCGACATGGTTTCAACAAGACGGCGGCGCGACATGCCATACATCTAACGACTCATTGGCAGTCATAAACGAGATGTTTGCAGGGAAACTAATATCGCACCGAGGTCATATTCCGTGGCCATCTTGAAGTCCAGATCTGACCCCATCAGACTTTTGTCTGTAGGGGATACACCACGATTCGAGTTTACACCAATAATCCAACCACGATTGCCCAGTTGAAAACCAATATCCGAGAAGAAATGGCCGCTTTTCTATGCACAATGTGCCAGTGAATTTTACCTAGTTTAGGTCCAGATTTGAGGAGTGTTTATAGCATGATGGTGCTCAGCTGGATGTTATTTAAAAAAAACTAAATGTTCACTTTTATTTAAATATAAAATTGTTTGTGTACTATTATTCTATTTTTTTAATGATTTTAAATAACATCCAAATATCTTTTGGGCCCTATTTAAAAAAAAAAAAGAAGAAGATGAACAGTTCTACAGCTACAGTTCTAAACTCTTATTCCAATGACAGCAAAAACTCTTTGAAAGAGTGCCGCACAATGACTACAGTATATACTTAGAAGAAAAAAAGACTAGTTCGGCAGACTATCAGACTTATTTTTATAATTGCATGAACACCTACAGTTCAGTAGTAAATCTACTCAAACTAAAATTTCAAAAATATCTGTCAAGCCATTTGTTCAGTGACCTACATACATATAGAAGAATTATATGTTATATAATAATAAATAATAAGGATAATTTTATCTACTTATATGTGATTTTAGTAAAAAGAAAAGAGTGCACAAGCATACCTCATTCATTATAATAATATTATGTCTGTGTTGTCTGTACATAATATGATTATGTACAGGCACCACAGGAAAAACCTAAAATTAAATAAACCAGATAAGAGCAAGGTCAATTTAGCTACAGATTATGAATGCCTAGCAACTGAATATATATTAAGTAACCTAATATATATATTTTGTAACATAGTAATACTTCATGTTTAATCATTAAAATTACACTGCTAACTCTTAGTGTGCCTTTGATCAAAGCATTACCAGTGCCAGTAACAAAAAAATCTTAATCCTCGCTTATTTCATCTTTATACCTGGTATACATAGAAGCGAATAAGCTTACAAAATTACAAAAGCCGGATTCGAACCCGCGTCTATCATACCCTATGGCCAGGACATGCTATTCCAACTAAGCTATCATAGTGAAGGAGTCATATCTCAAATTTATCCTCTTGCTCCTATCGTCTTAAGACAGAGTGATATCTGCAGCCAAACTGAATTGAACTACAGACAAAACTATTTAAAGATAATAATAAATACCATTGTCACATATTTAAGTATATTTCTGTCATTCCTTAGGTAAAATAATGAATATCTAAGAAAAAAAAAATATTTAAGTTACATTTTCGAAAAAATAATTAATATTAAAAAAAAAAAAGTAGTTTTTCGACTGTAAGCATTCTATAGTCTTGTAATAAATAAATAAGACTAACTTTTCAATTAGCTCTAAATTTATTTGTTTACAATGATGCAACCTGCTAATTCTAACATTGTAATTTTACCATTCAAACCTGCTAAGTGAATAAGTTTACAAAATTTTCATGAAAGTATCCTTCAAAGTCAAAATAAAAAATTTAAAACCACAGTAAGTATGATGTTTATACCAATAGGCTAGAAACTATTCAACTGTTTTGATTTCAATAAAATTTTTGAGATATTAACATTTTAAATGCATTAAATACAAAGTGGAATATGAAGCAAGATGCAGGAGACATCACAAACTGCTTCTACATGTTAGATCAAATATAGTTGACATAACACTATTATGAAAAATAGCTTCATCAAAAGTGGTCTCTACATACTTTCTTGATAACTACATGATTTTTCCAAACTGGACTTATTCACCACTTCTACATGTGTAGAAGTGGTGAATAAGTCCAGTCATTTAACAAAATTAGTTCCAAGAATTAGTTTGATGGGGTTCCCTAACTGGCTAGTTCTTATAGTTTATTTAATAAATTATTGTTTTCTATTTGTTTTCTATCTAAATATTATATTATGAATGTTTTGACTAAAAATGTTTTAAAAGCTATGCTATAATAATTATACCTGTATATATGTATATGGATTTTATGGTACCTAAATTTTGGTATAGAACATAAGGAACCGTTGGGTATCATTATGCAAAAACCATAAATGGGGCTAGAGTATCAATATATTTAAGTAACTCCATAATATACCACTAAGTATATAATTTCCGTGAAACTAAAACAAAATAAATATTAGTTCTCATGTGCCTGTAATTTCATATGGCTAATCATTATTTGACACCTTGAAAAATAGCACTCTAAACTAGCTCCTAGTTATGGCCAAGATCCTGCGATACTTGTATACAGACCCTAACATTTTTACACCATTCATATAGAAGTATTAGATGCATCTTCTATGTCAGTCACATTCACATTCCAATTTGTTCTGGGGATTTATAGATAAATGCAGAAGGCTCGCTTGGTTGTGCTGTTTAAACTCATATAATATATTAATGCTAACCTTTTAATTAAAATATTAGTATCTCATTTATTTTAGAAGTGATTTCTTCTAGATATTGTATACACAAAGGCAAATTATATATATATATCATACACCCTTATAGTTCCTAGAAATAGATTATTGCCTGGAAGTACTTAGAATATAGACTATATAAACTTACCATACACTTTTTCTTTGTTAATAATTATGCCAGTGTGATCTCCTCCTGCCACATGAATCTTATCACTAGCTTCAGGCTCAACAGCCTTCCTCTCTACCACTAGGGTAGTTGATGAAGCAGACTTGCACTTAGGGGTCATTACCACTTTCTCTTCTATTGGGTCGCCCATCGTACGATATTCTAAGAAGACAAACAAATCCGCGTCAATATATGAACAGCACTGGTCATCTATGACTCATCACTCTCCATCATTCACAATCTTTATAATTATTAACTCACGGCAGTACCTTGAATCGGTATATGCTGCAGATCTTTAAAGAAACAAGGGACAAACCACTAATACTACATTATTGTTTGATCGATGTAGGTTTAGGTAAGAAAATCTAAATAGAAAAGCTTTAGGACATTTTTTAAATTTACTTACCAACCTTACAATGAGAATAATGTTGATAACCTTCACCTGCACTCGCTCTTTTATAATTATTCCGATTCACTATCTGCAAGGATTTTATATACCTAGTATCTAAAAGACGACCAAAATTTAATCTCCTCCCATGTGTTTGTTTACTTTAGTAGCTTAGGTATTTTATTCTCTTTGTTGTTTACTATCGTTGTCAGGCCACAGTGTTCTTCGATAATTAAAAGAAGTTGTATGGGATGGAATACCTATCAAATCATTAAACATACATAAAGAGGATAGAGATGGAAATAATCGTTAGGTTCAAAATAATGGGTTAGCTTAGCCGTTAGACTGTTGTAATTTTTTTTTAACGTTTATATGAAAGTGTTATAATTATTTTTATAAGTAATTGAAACAACAGGCATTTGAAACTCATAAATGTATACAAACTTTAACATAATCATTGGGAACAATGACATGGGTAATTCGCCAAAAAATATAGTTTTTGCCTATTTTCCTTGGCATGTATTTTATTGCTAATTACCTATCAGTAAGGTTGTTGATCATGTCAAGGAATAAAAGCAGTATTCATTTCTGTAAAAGGGGTATCACAAAACATTCCTGAAAAATATTTATAAGGTCATGAAGTTTTAAATAGTCAAGGAAATTGGGAAGGTCCCAAGGAAATTAGAAAACTATTGGAAGGAAAGTATAGATTGCCGAGGAAATCAGTATTATATAAAAAGCTAAGCAGAAAGAAGATTGGAAAAAATAAAGAGTGATCCGCAACTATATGAAGAATTTGAAGCTAAAGATAGGACAAGGTACTATAACAAAACAGAATAAATAAGTTCTTCTTATAATTACAATGACATCTCTTGACTAGATACAGTGAAAGAAAACGAAACAGAGAAAATTTTAAAGCGTACTATATCGCTACTATACATATAAACATATAGATATAAATAAATTAAGAAAATATACTATGTGAAGATAGCTCCCCCGAATCAGACAATAAGTAACTTCTCGACAACCTGGGCCTGAATGTAGCTTACCTCAGACCAGAAGTACGACTCAAAATAATCCAACTTCTGCCCGTTCTACTTGTCCTAGCAACTCTTCTAATATTTCAACACTTCTAAATACCGTTAGTTAAATACAGTTATAAAGGCCGGGTCTCGTATTCGATCCCTAACGTTAGTGTTTTTTCAGTTTTAACTTATAATATTTACATATGTTAAAACTATGTCATAAATTTTCAGTTTCTTATACATAATGTTTTAGAGATAAAGAGAATTTTTAATATTTTTGTGTTTGCAATAACGCATGCTCTGCGGATTACATTACATAATTACAAATTTACGAGAGGAAAATTTTAGTTATTGCAAAAATACAAATATTAAAAATATAGGGTTGCGTCATTATTACCAAGTTAAAATCTAATTAAAAATAGTTTTTTTTATACAAATAGTTTTTATTGACTTAAGTTACATAGGTACAGAGTAAATTTGAATAGGTTCCCGAACTAGCGTCAGCTGTGTTTCAGGAACCATAGGCTTCTCCCATAATAGTTATGACACTGGCACTTACGTCTAATATTAACTATCCGGTCTTACAATATTACTTAGCGCTTAAAGAACATATAGTGTGTGCGTAAGTGTGTGTGTAATTGTGTGTGAAGTGTATGAGTGTAAGTGAGCTTGTAGTGTATGTTGAGTGTTTAAAATTGTTAGTAGATGTGATTGTAAGTAAGAATGTGTATAATGAAAGGTATGAATTAATTGATTACACTGAGTGTTGGGATATATTATTATTTTCTCGTATCGGTATGAATAAATAAGAGTGTTAATGCAAAACAATATTGTGTAATGGTCATAATAGTTAGTCAACTGTAGTTATCCCAAATGATAGTTATGTATAAAACTCAGTTAATAAATTTTCAAGGGCTTCATAGTCATATTTTTTTTACCAGATATGAATTATTTTTATAATTTCATTATAACTATACTTTTTAACCTTCAATTCCTTATCTTGTTGTAAAGATGAGCAGCCATGACACAGTATTTTTTCTGGCCAAATCTTGCAGAAGCGATTGGTATAGGGCATTTATAAATACGTTTTGTTACTTGAGGTAGATGAGAAGCCGTTTTCCTATGGTAACGCTTTAAACTCTCTGATACAAACAATTTTCTCACAGTTAATACATCGGCTTCTTCATATAAAGTTGTTGTAGGGTGTCGATATGGTAAATAAAGTATTACTTTAAGGACTGCCCTTTGTGCTCGTTCAGCCGTTATAAGGCGTGTTTTTTGTTGCACTTCCCCATGCACATATACAGTACCGAATGAGACACTCACCTAGAGCCACTGCTCTCAATGACTTAAAAAACATAGATAAGTTTCCTCATTCTGGATGCCAAGGATGCCATTTGGAAAGTCCAGTTAAGCTTATTATCTATGTGCACACCTAAGTACCTAATTGAAGAAACACGGGCTAAAACCGGGCAATTACATTGGATGGGACGGTTGCCACGATTACATGGAAAAGTATGCATCTTTACGTTTAAATCATTCGGGGCCATTCCTGCGTTTGTTATACTTAGCACATAAGCATTGTCTTGGAAATATTTAATGATAGGAGACTATTTTCAAGCCACTTCGTTACCACAGCGAGACATTCTTCAGCCAAGCAAGTAACTTTTCCCCATGTCCTATCAGGTGCCAGTAATACAGTATCATCCGCAAACATCAGCACATCTAGACCAGGCAAGGCAGTACAACAAAGTTCATTAATATAAGGAAAAGCGTAGGTCCCAGTGTACTACCTTGTGGCACGCCGTAGTTACAAAATAAGCTATCACTAATATACTCATTAACCCGGACTTGTTGCAATCTGTTGTTGAGGTAACTTTTAAACCAATCCAAGCTTAAGCCTCTGATACCTACATTTTCTAGCCTTGTGAGAAGGATTGGGATGGAGACAGTATCGAACGCCTTCTGGAGGTCCAGAAAGACACCAACGCACTTATCCCTATCATCGAGATAGGACGATATTTTTGTAGTGAGAGTCAAAACGGCATCTTCAGTCTACCTTCCCTCTCTAAAGCCATATTGGTTATCGCTTAATAGATTAGTTTTCTCCAGATACCGCATAACTCTCTTCTTGACAAGTTTTTCTAAAATTTTAGATAGAGTAGAAAGTAGAGCAATGGGTCTATAATTACTCGGATTGTTTTTAACTCCGTGTTTAAATATAAGAAATACAAAAGCTTTTTTAAAAGCATCTGGAGCGTTTATTTGCAATATTAATCTTTTTTGTAGTACAATGAAAGTTGAACTATAGATGTCACTCTATCCCAATACGATGGTTAAAGAACGATAGGAAAAAAAATAGTTCTGACTCTTTGTCATATTAGCTCAATTGGTTAGAGCATACCCCGGCTAAAGGGATGGACGCGGGTTTGGATTCCGCACATGAATTAAATTTTCCTTGCGTAAATTTTGTAACATAAAGATTATTATTATTAAAATAATAAAAAAGAGCAAATTTTAATACAACATTAAAAACTACTTCACATTATTTGGGAATAATATCTGAAATCACAGTTCTTATAACAGTTTTAAGTATGAAATATTTAAGAGTATTAGTTATGTTTTTAAATATTGACATAGAACATACTAACTATAGAATGAACACTTCTGTCACCCCACCAATCGAGCATTCCTCACCCCGCCGCCGATTCTGAGCTGACGTGGAGCTGACTTGAGCTCGGGACGCGCTACATGAGCACTACGAGGACGCAACGAGACGAAGAAGCGCGACAATTGTACGATTGTCTGTATACATAGATACAACTATATCTTTCTATTTATTTCAAACGGCTATTGAAATAATGATTATTTTAGTAGATTTTTGTGTGCAAAAAATGTTCGCAAGTTTTTCACTCGCACGCTTATCCGTGGATATCGGACTTCGTTCCTACAAACTATTAGAAGTTAGAATATTCGTGGCGAAACAAGTCTCTTTGTAACAGCGTAACGCGAAAAGCAAATGTAAATATTTTTTTCCTTACCATTGAAACATAACAGAAAATTACATATAATAGTTATTTTGAGTAATCAGCTAAGTACCTATAATACCATTACTTTAAAAATTGTTGAAGAAAACAATCTAGACTACCTACAGCATTATTCAAAGATATTGTATTTAAGCTACGCACACAGGGTTCGTGAGTTGTGTTCAAATTACGTTATTGTATAGATTACACACATATATGTCAAGGGTCTGCTAATTCTGGACGGAAAGTAAATTTGTACTAAATCGTCGATCGCCCCCATTATACTTAGACGCGCGAGAAACACTCGATTTATCTCGTCCTCAAAACTGAGGTAGAAAAAATACACGCAAATACTCGCAGATAAATGTAAAAAATCGATTAAACGCAGGGTGCGCATGTTAGTGTTGGTTGACAAGTTGCCACAGGTAGCACAAAATGTACGTAAACACGGACGAGTTCTTTGCTCTGCCATGTTAGCATTCGTAGTCATATGTCAATATGTCTATTTTACACGAGATAAAGGGTAGACAAAATTTACTTGCGGCGTGCATGTTAGCCGGGATGGATGTACAATGAATGATTGAGTTGTAATTAGCAAAAAACGCAAAAGCATTTGAATTTCGAGCGCTGTTCTTGGATATCTCCTTAGAAACTCGCCATTGCAAATTTATGTTGACACACTACCATCAGGTGAGATAGTGGTAAAAGTATATCAGACATAAAAAAAAGTGTTGAACTCAAGTGATGATGTGATCGAAAATGTTGTTCAGGCTAACCTAAAATTACTGGCTCTTAAGGACAGCTGCTGGAACTGCTGGCTAGCCAGGCGGGCATTAACAAATTGCCCTACCACCATGCTATGACGACTGCCATCGTAAGACAACAACCGGGACCAACGGCTTTTCGTGCCCTCCGAAGCACGGAAGCGCTCAGTAGTAATGTCACCAGCAGTCACCCATCCAAGTCATGACCGAGGCGGACGTTGCTTAACTGTGCTGATCGGTTCAGAACGGCTAAGCAAACTTCGCTACGAGCGCTTCAAAACTTATAATAAGCATTATAATAAGTTAATTATTGCACTTATTATATGATTATAAGGATAATGTCTGCACTTTTTTTTTATCTCAAGTTGTTTGATAAGTACAGGAAATTCTGATATTATATATGATATCTTGTTTAATTAAATTTATATCACATTGCATACTGCAACGCTCGAACGTTAATAAAAACGTGGCCAATGTATGAAATCTAGGTCCCTGCAACTCGTTACTTTAAACGTTTAATTCTTCGATTGCCGCTTATACAAAGTCACGCCGTTTGTTGGTGGATACCTGCGTTTTTGATCTGAGGCTGATACTTACCATAGAGGAAGGTAATACACGTACCTATCTTCACTACGGTTGACACGCGGCACACTTCGTTATTGCTTATTAAACGAGAGGAACACACATTACTATTGTGATTGTAATTATGTATTATCATTACTGGCATAAAACTGGCATAAAAGATAACTGTTTATAAAAATGTTTTCCCAACGAGTTGCACGGGGCTCGCATATCATGTGTCCCCGCATATGGTTTTCATGATAATTATCAAAATATCACAAAAATAATCTAAATTTAACAGTATGACTCGTTGAAGCAACTGTTTAGAAAAAAGTGTCATCAAGTAACAGTGGTAAAGAGAATTATATTATACCAGATTCTCAGACCGAATAAAAAGTCAAGACAGAATGTTGCGTAAAGAGCAGTGAGGCCGGCAAAACTACGCCTCGCCGTGTACAAACACCATTACACACACATATGTATAACGAAACTACCCCTTGACTCGTCAGTCGAACTATTGCAGCGTGGTGGCATTGGTGTTGCCGTTATAAAGCCTATAAGGTTTACCCTATTATTGGGTGATAATACACTACGTATTGCTATTACCTTTTTTTAATCGTTGAACAATGTGTTTTAACCGACTTGAAAAAAGTGAAGGTTCTCAATTGGACTGTATTTTTTAAATACAGATATTGCGTTATCAAATCTCATATACACCACTATATTGAAACTACCAAAAAAAAAAAATGGGTGGTACAGAAGTGTTAATACAATGTAGATATGTAGTCAAAATTTGAGATTACTTCACAGTGAAATAATTATGAATTGTTAAAGTTTTCGAAAATTCCACCTAAAAGTATGGACACCACGTAAACAAAAATACTATGTGCCTATGTACAATTTATTAATGAAAACACATGATGCGCGACAGTGAAAAAATATCTCTCTTACTCTTTCTAACATCCCGCACCCGAGCGTTCGGTTCGATAGAGACGTACGAGTTTCAGAATAATGTTTGTAGGGGCGTAGGTATTTGTAGGTAAATAAAAGAAAATATTTGACATTGAAACCTTATAATTGATAAATACTAACTTTTCCTTCATACTTTGGCGGGCTTAGGACCGACAAAATTACTTTATTGGTTAGGTAGTTTATGTAGATATTGAATTATTATTGATATAAAGAACGATAGGTAAGTTTGTAATTCTGAGTTAAAACTAAATAAAGTAATTATGGCGTATTTAAAAAGTTAGTAATAATTCACAACAATCATTATTACAGCGCGCCTGAGCACTGTTGTGATCACGCGCGCTGTAATAACGATAGGAATCCGCGCGCAGTCGAGCCCAGACAACAAACTTTAATGAGGAGCCCTAACTAAAGAAAACATACAAAATAGGACACTACCGGTAAACCGACGCGAGCGATGAGCTTAAGGCGGTCGAGGTCTAGGGTCTGACAAACGTTTTTTACTTTACATGCCAAATAAATCTACAAAAAATTACGAGAAAAACGGTGTTTTTACTATTTTCATATCTTAAAAAATGGCTGAGATATTAACGATCAAAGTGCGTATTTCCAGCCGAAGGTTTTAAAAAACGCGGGCGGGCACTCACTAGCTGATTACGTCACAACCATAGTCATTCAACAGTCGCGCTCTCGTTCTCACGCCGCCGCTGCGCTGTGTTGCGCTCTGACCGAGCGCACACGCCGTGTCGCGGACTCGAGGTCGCGGACCGAACGGGTGGTTGTGACGTCATAGCATGAGCCCGCGTAATCTCAGAAATTCAAAAAAGAGCTTCAACTTCACGTCGTTATAACTTCGGAAATAGTGCATGTATTGAAGTGAAATAAAAAGTAATGTTATGTACATGATCTACGCTCCGATATTAAGTGTATTTAATAGTAATATTTTGACCCTTTTGTGTTGTAAACAAATGGGTCTGAGAGAGCGCGTGGATCCCACGAAACAATACTCACTTTACAAATTAACGTATAAGCATCGATGTAATACCTAGGTATTACATCGATGCTTACAAATATTTCAACAACTGTTCAAAGTGTCCACCTTCATTGTCAATACACACTCGCGCACGTTTTAAAAGATTGTTTCGTAATGACATTAATACGTTTAAACTTTTCACTTCATCAAAAGCGTCAATAATTCGCTGTTTTAACACTTCCACTGTGTCAGGTTCACTGACATAAACACGACGTTTTATTTCACTCCATAGAAAGAAGTCCATAGGCGTTAAATCTGGCGAGCGTGGTGGCCACGCTACTGGTCCACCACGACCAATCCAACGGCTTCCGAACTGGTCACTTAGGTATTCTCGAACCGCTCGGTGATAGTGTGGTGGAGCACCGTCCTGTTGAAACCACAATCCTTGCAGGTATGCTAGTGGTACGTCGTCTAACATAGAAGATACCATGGTCTGAAGAAGGTTCAAATAACTTTCTCCTGTAAGACGACCTTCAATGAAATACGGGCCGATGAGTCTGTCGTTAAGAATTCCCGCCCACACATTTACACTAAACCGGTGTTGGAACGAATGTTCCCGCGTCAGTTTTGGATTCCGAATCGACCACCAATGTTCATTGTGCTGATTAAACAGGCCAATCCTTGTGAATAAACACTCATCCGTAAATAATACATTGGCATCCCGATTGCTCAGAATCCAGTTGCAAAACGCTATTCTTGGACTTCGGTCTATTGTGGTTAGTTCCTGCGTTTTCCGGTAATGATACGGATGCATGCCTGCTGAACGCACTATTCTCCACGCGCAGTACTGGCTAATTCCAAAATGGCGAGCGGCATCGTTGGTACTTCTCCGAGGGTCTTCCTCGAAGTAGCTCAGGACATCGTCGTATACGTTTTGTGAGAGCCCAGATCTCCCTCGCCCTTGTGCGTGTGACGGAGTGTAAACAGATCCATGGTCCAGCAAACGTTGGTAGACACTTGACATTGTAGCGTGGTTTGGTTGACGAGAGTTAGGGTACAGTTCCCGGTACATCCTCAAAGCTTCGCTTGTGTTTTCTCCAGAAAGAAAGTAAACACGTAACATAAGAGTATATTCGCGAGATGAAAATTGATAAGCCATCACGACGGTTATAAAATCACGGCGTGTTTGAAGAGAAACTAATCACTTCGCTAATCAAGTTTATGCGCATGTGACGCGTGCGACACGAGCGATGTAACTGAGCTGACCTTCGTTAATTACGTTTCGCCTTTCGGCTTTCGTTCGTGCGCTTTCGGAAGAAACAAAGGCCGCGCGGTGGCAGGGCGGAGGGTGCGGGATTGGTCCGGTGGCCAGCTCTCCCGAGAATGCCCGAGCGCACAGAATGAATAATAGTATGTACTAACGAGCTTGGACGCGAGTTTGCCGAATGTTATTGTTATGAATGACACATTTCTATGTAGGGGTGTTAAGTTTTATGCATAAACTGCGTGCATGTAGTATTTCTTAATGAAGTAAAGGAAACGGCGAGAATTAAATGCTTGGGTGTGTTAATCAATGAAGAGGTTTGACCAAAAATTTATTTATATGTAGGATATTTTTTTTTTTACGTAACTCATGTTTTTTTCTGTCTGTATGTTTTTAGTACCAGCAGCAGATAGACCAGTTTTTTTTTTTTGGTAGTTTCAATATAGTGGTGTATATCAATATATCATTATCAAAATCGGTTCAGTGGTCTAATTGCAAATTTAAAAGATGGATGTCATTCATTCAGTCCATTTTCAACCGACTTCAAAAAGGACCAGGTTTTCAATTCAGTTGTATATTTTTAATTTAATTTATTTGATTAAATCTTTGTTACTTCATAACTCCGTCATTTTATTTTTTGTTGGAAAGCTGATACCTTTAATTATGACTCATATTCATTTCACTAGCTGTACCCGCGACTTCATTCGCGATTGCCGTACCTGCACACTAATTATTCAAATTTGTGCACTGTTTATCTCATATTAAGCAACACTGTGGTCTGCGGTGAAGCACTCTTATAGTAAACCATAGCTCAGAATGGAGCTTTCTACTTTGGATTTCAAAACTCCCGGGTTGTATTTTCCAGAAGACAGTATTTAAGTAACTCAGAGAGTTCTTTCCCGGTTCGCACAATAAATGTTGAAGCAAAGTACCTTGTGCGTTTTTTTAGAATTTCGATTTTAAAACGGCGGTTTTAAAATGAAAAAAAAAAATTTTAAATTGACGGTCGATCGTTTTTTTTTTATTTCTCATTCTCGAAAAGTAGTGTTTGTTTGATCTGAGTAGCGGGTGGGAGACGCTCCTTCCCACCTAAGGCCGGGAAAACATTGGTGTAAACAAAGTTATATGTCTAAGATTTTTCGTTGTAAAATATTCTGTTGGTGTAAAACAATTAATAACAACTATGTTTGGCAGGGTAGTAACTAAATATAAGGTAGAAAGAGTGGGTAAAAAAAAATTTTAACTTTCCCTAAATTTCATTGTTTTAACTCCTAGTGCATTTTTGTATCTTCTACTCATGTTTATTATTTTTAGTAAATATTTAGAAAAATTACTATTTTTTTACCCTCCTCATATTTTAAATGAAAAGTAGAGTGTTTAACACGGATGTAAGTCATCGATTCATACTTGGACTATAGCCGCATTAATTTAAAAAATATACTGCTCATGTTATTAAAATCAAAATAAATAATATAAAAAACATACTATATTTATATCTTTATTCCTTATATTAGTAGTGAAAAGCAGAGAGATTCCTATTCGGGCTATAGCCGCCCGTAAATATTCCAAACAAAATTTTACGTAAAATTTCACAAATAGTTCAAGCCTCTCAATAAATTTTTAGTAAGTATGTTATTTTATCAATGAATAATTTTTAGAAAAGCTACTTTATTTACTTTCTTTAAATTCGATATGAAAAGTAGAGAGCTGAACGCGGGTGAAAGTTACCAATTCCTTTCGACCCTTGTATAACAATCTACTAAAGTTGTGCACTTCCAACTTTTAAACGGAATAAATCACGTATATTTATCATTATTTTTGTCCCGACAGTCACCCCGTGACCACGATCACTACAAAGTGTTTGAAACGTCGGGACAAAAATAATGATAAATATACGCGATTTAAATCGTTTAAAGTTGTTTAATTACTAAGTGTAACAATCGCGAAAACCTAAGACACATTGTGCACTTTCATTTCTCAGTCTCCGAAATGTATCCGTCAAAAGAAAGATAATTATGTAGTTTAAAAAACTGATTGTGGTGAATGTTTTTATTTTTTTTTTTATTGCTGATAGGTACGCCTTTGACCACAATCTCACCTGATGGTAAGTGACGATGTGGTCGTAGGTGTTAACAGGCTTAACCTAGAATTACTGGCTCTCAAGGACAGCTGCCGGAACACACCGTTAGGTGCTTGGCGACAGATTTTCCACTGGAGGGTGGTTGCTAGCCAGGCGGGCATTCGCAAAAATGCCTTTCCACCATGCGGTGAAGCTCAAGCCAGCGGCGGGATTCGAACCATGGACCTGCTGCGCAGCAGTCAATAGCCAAAGCCACTGAGCTATCACTGCTTCAAATGTACCACATTTTAGAGTTTTATCGTAGCAAGCTTGCAAAACTAAATAAGGGTGCCGTGCTGCCCGTGGGGCGCCAGGCTGCCCGTGGGATGCCGGTCTGTCCGTGGGGTGTCGGGCTTCCCGTGGGGTTCCGGGCTGCCTGTGGGCTTAAGATGAGCCGTACGTTAAAGGGTTTCTCAACATTCCGCGGTCCAAGTTATTTAAAACGAAATATTTAGTTTGTGATATCTGTAATTTCTGAACTGCAAAACTGAGGACTTTGAAATATTTACGGGAAAATAATTAAATAACCACTATTGTAACAAAAAAAGAATGATTGAAATCGGACTACGCGTTAATAAATTACAACTAAATGTACATTTTGACTTTCATTCCCTTTCCCAAGAAAACCTTACTGAATTTCGGGATAAAAGTATCGTATGTCCTTCTTCGTAGTATGAACTCGAATCGTGCTAAGTTTCATTCAAATCCATTCAGTAGTTTTGGAGTGATGCGAGGCCGGGATACAGACAGACAGCCAGAAAAAAAAAAAAACAGTTTTTGCATCAGTATCAGCTACAGATTGCTCTCAAAACATATTTTCAAAATATCTGCAATGTATAGAATTGGACCTGTTACAGTTTTATTATAAGTATAAATATATAAATTTAAGCGTCTTCCCTCGCGCTTGGTACTATACCTGTTATAGGTATAGATTAGACTGATTAGAGCATTGCATGTTATGAAAAATATACGTAGGGAAGTTGTGCTTATCGTAATAAAAAAAACTGTGTTTTATCGTTTGAAAAATCAGTCTTTTGGAGAGGTCCGACTACAGACCTATCTATTATACCTATACGATAAAGTGCAATCGCCAGCTTAAGATGAGCCGTACGTTGAAAGGTTCCTGTACATTCGGGGTGTCAAGTTATTTGGAACGTAATATTTAGGTTGTGATGTCTGTAATTTCTGAACTGCAAATCCGATGACTTTGAAATATTTCCGTGATAATTTTTAAAGCACCACTATTCTAATTAAAAAATCGGCCAAGTGCGAATCGGACTCGCGCACGATGGGTTCCGTACCATTAGCTATACAACATAAGACTTCATATTTTAACCTTTTTTTGTTTTAACGTGAGCGATTCCAACTCGCACTTGGCCAACTTTTTGTATTTGTTGTTATAGCGGCAACAGAAATACATCATCTGTGAAAATTTCAACTGTCTAGCTATCACCGTTCTTGAGATACAGCCTAGTGACAGACGGACGGACGGACGGACAGCGGGACAGACCGCTTTTACCCTTTGGGTACGGAACCCTAAAAAGAACGTCTGAAATCGGACTACGCGTTAATAAATTACAACTAAGTGTATATTTTGACTTTCATCCCCTCTCCCAAGGGAACCATGCTGAATTTCGGGATAAAAAGCTAAATTATCCTACCTTGTAGTATGAACCCCAATCATGCTAAGTTTCATTGAAATCCATTCAGTAGTTTTGGAGTGATACGCGGCCGGGATACAGACAGACAGACAGACAGACAGACAGACAGACAAAAATAAAAAAAAATACAGTTTCGGCATCAGTATCAGCTACAGAGTACTGTACATTATTTTTTTTCAAAATATCTGCCATGTACAGAATTGGACCTGTTACAGTTTTATTATAAGTATAGATTCTACATTGTACTGCCACGTTCAGCAAAAAAAAAATTATAGAGCCACTGCGAGAAGAACGGGCAAGAAACTCGGGGCCATTCTTTTAAACATCTTTTAACAATGTGTTATATACAATATAATATGACCATTACAATATTTGTTCAAATTACGTAGGTGACAGGTGATAGCTTGGCAGAGGCGGAACTTTCCAAGCATTTTTGTCGTTTAAGTAAGCTCAAACTTTGTTGTACGATTTCTTAATCAAAATATTTTTCACATGCAACTTGAATTTTCCTTCTGTGAGCATTGTAATATGTTTGGGAATTTTATTATAAAACCGCACACAATTACCTAAAAAGGACCTTTTATTTGTCTTTGCTAGTCTAAAACCTGGTACTGCTATTTTATATTTATTCCTAGTGTTGTAATCGTGGTTGTCACTATTTAATTTAAATTTACTCAATTTTTTCCGAACATACATAATATTTTCAAATATATACAGACTCGGCAAAGTTAATATATCAATTTCTTTAAAAAGATCCCTTAGAGATTCCATAGGATCCATTTCATATATGGCTCGAATTGCATGCTTTTGTAAGATAAAGATTGTTTCCATCTCAGCAGCAGCTCCCCACAGGAATACACCATACGACATAAAACTGTGGAAGTACGCGAAATAAACTAGCCGTGCAGTAGCTACGTCTGTTAACTGTCTTATCTTACAAACTGCATATGCAGCAGAACTAAGTCTTCCAGCTAGATCATGTATATGTGGATCCCACTGTAAAGTTGAGTCCACTTTGATTCCCAGAAAGACTGTCGCTTTGTCAATAGAGAGTTTATCTAAGCCAAGCTTAATGTTTGGTTCAACATAAGGAACATTTGGTAAAGAAAACTTTAAACATTTGGTCTTTTTTGAATTTAAGAGAAGATTATTAGTGGCGAACCATTCAGAGATCATAGATAACACATTATTTACATGAATGAGTTCACTATCTTTCCTATCTACTTTAAAATTCAGAGAGGTATCATCTGCGAATAAAACAATATCGCAGAAATCTTTGACCATGCAAGGCAGATCATTAATATACGCTAGGAACAGAAAAGGTCCCAAAATTGATCCATGCGGTACACCTATTTTTACCAAAGACCCGGAAGAAGTATTGCCATTTATTCCAACCATCTGTAGCCTGTCTGACAGATATGACTCTATTAGATTCAAAGCTTTTCCACGAATACCATAGTGTGAAAGCTTACGAATCAGAGTGCAGTGTTCTACACAGTCAAATGCCTTGGAAAGATCACAAAATATGCCAATAGCATCGTGTGAACTCTCCCAGGCTTCAAGTATATGTGACATCAATTGAACACCTGCATCTGTAGTGGATCTGCTCTTAGTAAAACCAAACTGATTCTCATTCAATATATTATGCTCATTAAGTAAGTTAAAATTTGTTTGAGCATAATTTTTTCGAATACTTTACTCAGAACAGGTAAGATGGAAATAGGTCTATAATTGCAAGGGACAGATGTAGCCCCGGACTTCAAAATTGGAGTGATTTTACATAGTTTCATTAAGTCGGGGAAATTTCCTCTCAAGAAATAAATGCATGTAAATTAAATACCCAGTAATGTTATTTCTGAAACACTTTTTCCATTCCCTTCCCCTACTTAACGATACTACTTTTGGCGACACCTTACATCGGAACCCTATTGTTGTATTAATACTAATTACGTTATTAAATTGGTAACGTTATTTTCATAAGGTAATTTGATTATCATGGCAACACCGACACACGCACACATGTTTGGAAAACCGGCCTCACTTCTCTGTTCACAACATTCTGTCTTGACTTTTTATTTGGTCTGAGACCAGACTATATCCCCTTTTTTTAAATATTTACATAAATACATTATTCAGTGTAAACGCGTATATATAACGACACTGAAGGGCATTTTATGGTGTTTTATAGAGGTGTCGTTAAATAGAGAGAAGAAAAAAATTTGTGGCCAACGTAGAATATGATAACATATAGAAAATCCATGACTCCTTCATAATAGTCATGGTCAACAACAGTCTACACGTGCAAACAATCACAATTTTGTAAACAAAACAACGAACTTCTTGGAAAGTTTGATATGTATGATGCCGACAGTCGAGTTTAATATGGGGCAGGATAATAAAGCGACAACAGAATGTACACAGCTGAGCAGTTTTTACTAATTGTGGCAACTTAAAAGGTACTTTTATTTTGTATTTCTTAATTGTTGTCGATATTGAAAGTCAGTGTAATATTATATAAAGAGTTTCATTGTAAGGAAGACAATCTTACTAAACCAACCAAAGCCAAGTGATTTCGACGCTTTAGGGAGTTCATCGTTAAATGTGTTGCGTTTGTAGTGACGTTTCAAGGAGTTTACACTGTATTTACAAATATACGAGAGGAAAAATTATAGTCATGTGCGGGATACTATAATTTTTCCTCTCGTAAATTTGTAATTGTTTAATGTTATCCACAGAGCATGCGTTATTGCAAATATAAATAAAAATATTTAAAAAAATACATCATGTTTAGTCTAAGCTGAAAATACAGAAAAAAATAATGTCTTTCACAATATTTAACTTTTATAACTAAGGAAATTACTATGTTTCACTCTCTTTAATTAAAACTGTTAAATTAGTTTTTTTTTCTCTTACGTAGAGAACTCAATATGGGGAAAACAAAAAAAAAACAAACAAGAACTGAAAAATTGGAATAAAAGAGTGATCTGCAACTATATGAAGAATTTGAACCTAAAGATAGGGTAAGATATTATAAGAAAACAAAACAAAAAATGTTCTTCCTATAATTAAAATGACACCTCTTGACTTGATACAGTGAAAATGAAACGGAGAAAAATTTAAAGTGTACTACGCTAATCAAAATAATATAAAACATTTAGAAAAATTTCTACGTGAAGATGACTCCCCCGAATCAGACAATGTAGTAACTTCTCCACAACCTGTGCTGGAATGTAGCTTACCTAAGACCAGAAGTACGACTCAAAATGATCCAACTTCTCTCCGTTCTCCTTGTCCTAGCAACTCTTCTAATGTTTCAACAGTACCTAAATCAATATCATACCCTGGTCACTCGAAGCATTCTCTATACAAAAGTAGCGTTATTACTACCAATTACACATACACTACACAAATATTGTTTTGGTACACGCGTAATTGTGTGCGTGTAGTGTAAGGTTATCACCGTATGAATAATTATTGTACTTACCTACCTAACAATTTTCTGATACTATTATCAGAACCTCTACAAGCCTGCAGAAACATTTACAAGCACAAGTATCCAATTCCACGTAGGACGTAGGAATATCCAACACACAACCGAGTAGGCTAAGTAACATTACCTCACATTTCACTCCATTACTTATACAATAATAGATTCCCTATACAAAACGTATCTTTCCAAGTTGATATTTTATACAAGTAATGATAAAACATAATTACAATCACAATCATAATTTATGTTCCTCTCGTTTAAACAATCACGAAGCGTGCCGCGTGTCAACCGTAGTGAAGGTAGGTACGTGTATTACTTTCCTCTATGGTAGTATCCGCTTAAGATCAAAAAACCAGGTATCCACCAACAAACGGCATGACTTTGTATAAGCAACGTGCGACTCGTTGCGAAAACATTTTTATAAACAGTATCTTTGAGTAACAATGTGACTCAATGGGCAATAATCCTAATAATCATAGGCTTGGATACGCAGACTTAGTTTGAATTGTTAGGAACTTACTGTATCATAGACGTTCAGCTTATGTTTCAATTTATTTTTTCTTAAATCTACTTGTGGAGGTGTTTGGAAATGACAATAATAGTTAATTAGTGTTGTAAGGCACAGCTGATAACACAAATGATACTTCACAACGAATGGTCCCTAAAACTAAAAATTATACTCGAAATAACGCAACTATTTTTAATTTTTTTTCCTCTAATTTCAATCATAACCAAACTGAAGTCAATACGGCAAGACGTTAGATATACTCTCTTTTTGATCATTAATCTGTGTTAATTTATCAATGGTTGATTTAATCTGTGAATTTTGTTTAGTGGCACCGTAACTTTGTGAAATTTGAAATTTATTTTCACACTATTTATTGAATTCCTAAAAAATACTCACCTATTTGTATTTGATTATCAAAGCTAATAAAGTTTCACATCGTCAGCCTCTAAATGAAGCCTACTTTATTATATTTGTTTTTTCTCTGGGTGGTTTCAAAAGCCGACTGTTTTTCATTACAAAATGTGAACGATGATGAACTGCTTGAACTCATACGTGATAAAGAGAAGTTAATTGTGTTGTTTTGTAAGTGATTTAGAAAAACTCGAGGTTTCATGATAGCTGTTATACTTGTGAGCTGAACTATAGTTAAAAGGTTATTGTAGTATTTACATAGGTTTAACGAGTGAAAGATCTTCTAGGGGCTCTATACAAGTATGGTCTTCTATTGATCATAATTCTCTGGTATCAAAATAGTCCTATAATCATGTAAATGTTTATAAACTAGGTTTATATTGTCATGTTATTTAGTATGTAGCATTAGTCAAAAGTTGTCATGCAATTAATATAAGTTGTTACCTACATTAATTTTAAAAATATAACATACTGATTTATTTGGCAGCTAAAGACAACTGTAAAACCTGCGAGACTCTGGAGAAACATGTTTTGAGCTTATATGATGACTTCAAAAAGCATATGGAAGCAACTACAGTGAAAGCCTTAAATAGCCATTTAGCACGTCTATATAATCCTGCAAAGGAACCTGCGCTTGTTTTCTTCCGGCATGGAGTACCATTGTTGTTTAATGGTAAGTTTGAGATGGAAGTAACACCATGTAATATAATTATATATACTTATGAGGAAAGTAAAAATTATTGCCTGTATTAGAACTTTTTGTCACTAATAAGGGTAGTTTTTGACTGTTTCTCTTATGACATTATCCATGTAGACAATAAATAAAATTTATGTCTTACATTGATATGATTTTTCACCGTTGTGCTTGTGTGCAACTAAATCTCATTAGATTCTGGACAAAACCAGAAAACACTCTAAAAACATCTACAAAGAGTTGGGGGCCATTTACATATATTCCACTCCTTTGATATCTATCATTCGCAAGTGGTCTAGTGAATTTAAAAAGCGTAGACAAAGCATGGAAGGTGACCTTCGATCAGGTGGTCCCAGAAAACAAAAACGGTTGAAAAACTTGTACTGGAAAATGCTAGATAAAAATCAATTCATTAGTAGAGACAACCAAGCTATTTGTGGGCATAATAATCAATACTTCATGACATTCTGAACCTCTCATTATCCTTTAAATCTCAGTATCACATATAACCATCAAGCATGTAAATCTCAGTAAGCAAAAATGTTTGAATACTGAACCTGCTACTTTGTGTTACAACAAATCAAGAAATAAAGTATGTTTAAACTTTTTAAATGATTATGGTGCTTAGATGTAATTCATGTCCCATGGCTATTGAGCTATCACATTGTGCTAGTATAGTACTATTCATATTCATATTTAATTAGTCTGGCTGTAAATACTGTTACATAAAAACTTTTCTGTTTTTAAACTTTTTACATAATTATTTTGAATTTGAATAATGTTTATCATTTTTAAAAGTTCTTTTGATTTCACACCTCAACATTATCAAATTACAATATGCAATGGGGTGAAGAAAATAGAATTGCAGTGATCGCTTACCTTCACTTTTTATAATATTAGTATGGATACATTACCTAATACTGACACTGAGCATTACTTGGTTGCTCAGGTAGCATATTTTGTTTTGTTAAGAACAATACACACAATGGTAAGTGTTGATGGGGTCAAAGATGTTGTTCAGGCTGATCTAGTAATCCTGGTCCTGATCTAGTTTTGCAATCCAAGTAAGATCTGAAATAATAATAATTAGTTGTTAATATTTAAATAATAATCAGTCAAGGCAAGAGGCTTTATTGTTTATTAATTATTTCCAGGTGAACCAGATGAAAATGAAATCTATGGCTTCTTCGATAAGAATCAGACTCCTGCTGTTAAAGAGCTAACTGACAAGATATTTGAACATATTACACAAGCTGCCACTGGTGCCACAACAGGGGATTGGTTTGTTATGTTGTAAGTAATTAAAATTGACATGACTACATAATGTTGTCCCTGTTTCATAAAGTAGAAGTAGGAAGAGACCAGAACCATTTACGACAAAATCATATGTTATTGAATCATCAATTTTTTTTTTTATGTTAACATATTATTCTGTGATAATTACTATATTTGCTGATGAAGTCACATGTATAAAGTAAGTCAAATATAAAGCATAATAAATTATTAACTAATGAGTGGAAGAAAAACAGGGGTATATAGATTTAATATCAATAATTATGTAATGTTAATTATGTATTGGCTGAAAATAGGTTATTATTATTAAAGCAATGATACTAAATCCCATCACCAATTCATAGATTTAACTATATATTTGTCGGAGTGTGAGCATAGACTCCAACGCATTGGTTTCTTCTTCATCATGTTCATCATGGTTCATCCATCAAGCCAGGCAGAAAGTTATCCTGAGGATGTTGGTGTTTCGTCTTCCAGACCAGACATTTCTATACTCAAAAAATCTAAAATGCATAGTACTTATAGAACTTACTGTGCCGTGGGAAACGAAGATACCTAAAGACCACACAATAAAAACAAACAAATATTATGAAAACCTAACCTATGAATTAACCAAAAACGGTTATGTGGTTAATTTATATGTTGTAGAAGTTGGAGCAAGTTAAAATCTTTATTTTGGAAAAAAAATTACTGTCAGCAAGAAAATTATAATTTTACACAAAAACTTTTTTGATGCCAATCAATCCTGTTTCTTATAAGGATCAAAAATCTACTGGGTTGACTGACGTTTGAGTATTAGAAACGTCAGAAATCGCGAAATACTTTTTCCATACATTTGTACATATAAGAAAATTACAGATTCTTTCAAACTGGCCTCTTGGTTTACTGTATTTAGAAGGAAAAGCGCCTTCATAAGTAGAAGACAAGAGCGACATAACTGGACGATATTGTTGGATCTTCCACATAGTAATCTCCGTATGTGTAGTATATGAGGCTAACGCACTAACTTCTTTTTGATCGAACCATTTTCTTCGAGATTCTTTAAAAGGTTTGTAATTAATTATCTTTCTTGATGGTACTTGTCGCAATGGATACTTATTAGCATACCGCACCAACGCAGATTCCGTGTTCCTATTATTTCCAAAATATGCTTCAATTAAGTTCAAACTTTTGCGATAAAAAGATACTCTTTAACAAGAAGTACATAAATAAAACTAACAATCTAGAATTTTTCAGCACAAACATAAAAAAGACCTGAAATAAGCCTAAAATTCTAATCGAACTCTAAGTTTAAAATTTCATACTTTTTTTTACTCATTTAACTTTTTCAGCCAGTCTTCTTAAGTCCAGGCAGTCAAAAATAATTCCCACGCTAGCTCCGCCCATGCGGCGCAACGATCCCCGCTGCACCGAACGACGCGATGTGCAGCGGCGCACGCGTCTCGCTTATAAAAATATTTGTGTACCTACTTGAAATTAGATTCGCGAACACAGATACCATTGAGACGATTTCAACTTTTTTTATAATCTTATTCACGTGACGCATTTCGATACATAAAGTAACTTTGTATATACTGAAATTGATGTCACGTTTGTATTTTTATCAACATTACTAATATTTCTTAGTAAGAAATTGATTATTTGATTTACTTTCCAAAATTATTCTTACGGTCGACAGTAGCTTATAAAACTAAAGCCAAAAGTTTTACTTTTTACAATATGATCATGTCTGCTCGACTTTATTGGTATATATTATTATGTATGAATGTATTGGTATATATATTATTCATATTTAACTGACTTCCCAAAAGAAAGAGGGTTCTTAAATTGACTTGTCTATTTTTTATTTTATGTTTGACCACACATAACTTTTTTACTGAACCTTACAATCTTGAAGATTATTTATTTGCTAGTACAGTTTAACTCTTAATTGGTTTCATTTTAATTTCATCAACATCGGTCGAACGGTTTGCCAGTTACAGTCAAACTTACTAAAAAGTAATTTGCCAAAATGCCTTGACGATCGCAGTGCTTCTAGCAACGAATGTAAGTGGCAACTATGAATATAGATGAAAGTTATTGTTAAATAGTGATAAAATCTATAAATAATATGTGAATAATAATCTCTCTAGTAAAGTCTGTAGTCATCAGTATATCAAATAACCTGTCTAAGTCAGTTACATGAGCACAAAATTGAGATCATATTGCACCGATATCAACCAGTTAGTTACCAGACTTTTTAATTAAAAAAATTGTTTTCAAGTCTTTTTTTTTCTTTGCTATGTTGTTGTGTCGCAGTCTCTGTTTATAGAGAAAACATATTGCACCAAACCAAAATAAAGTGAGACAAGGGTCGGAATATGATGATGGTACATATCAGCCCAAACGGCACGATATATATTGATAAATGGGGGGTGTTTTTAAATTCTCCGTAGTAACGAAAGTGATTTCTACTGATTAAACTTACTACAAAAATTTCATTACCCCTTGGCGTGGACGATAATTTATGAATGAATCAACATTGTTCTCAGTATCTTGGAATGCGATTAATCAGATTACACATCATTAGAATAAAGTAAAATACCATCAAATTGAATGAGCATAACATTATATGTATTATATTCGGTGAATATGGGTACAATTGACCTGAAATAAATGGATTTGATTTGATTAAATGTTAGTTGTGGCCAATATATTTTACCATGACTCGTCATACAAATATGAATTATAGTTTTTCATAACTGTGCTACGGTACACGTTCCCATAATAATATAAAGTAGGTTGTTTTTTTATTGCTATCATATAATTTTTAACTATTAATTACTAATGTTGAAAATATGTTCGTATACATCCTATTACGTTTTATTTTTCAGTTACACTGGTGAACAGAAAGGTGTTATTTTACTACCACTCTGCTTTTAGATACCAACTATGGTAAAAATTAGATAGACCAACCAGATATAGATCTAGCCACTTCTAAACAGCAGGATAAGATTTTTTACCAAACTTGCAGAAGAGTCTATATACGCAATTGTAATGGCCTTAAACTTAGGGTTTTTTAAAAATAACACAACTGCAGAAACATTGTAGACAACATGTTATACAAGCTTCTTTTAATGCAACATGGCAGATAAGTGAGAGAGTGAGTGGCACTGGAACAGGTGACTAAATTAGACATTTAAATAAAAACAGTGGATTCTTAGATTGTTAGTAAGTGGTTATAGACAAATTAAGTTAAGATGTATATAAATTAACAAAAAATCATTTATGAAATAAAAAATATATTATTTTCAATTTATACAGTATTAATGATTATACAGAATTAATGATATGCAAAAGTGTACGTGAGAAATAACGAGTATCGGAACGGGAAGTCAAGTATTTTTCAAGTTTGCAGTCCCCCCGATCGTCACCCTATGACCACGATCACTGCAAAGTGTTTGAAACGTCAGGACAAAAATAATGATAAATATACGCGATTTAAACCGTTAAATGTTGTTTAATTACTATGTGTAACAATCGCGAAAACCTAAGACAACATTAAGTCAAGTCTTCTTTTTATGGCGGGAGGAAGTACTGAAGCATTTGCACTTTGATGTTGCAAGTCACCCTCGACAGCCTCCTCTTGATTTTATCTTTTTCTAGAAGTATCCGCATATTCTTGATCCCGGATCAGTCTTTTCTTAGGGTGGTGGGGATCGACCAGCTCGGGCAGAAATCAGAAATGAACTCCCGTTCATATAGAATGTGACTAGTTTTGTCTCCATTTTTTTCGTCCAAAATTCTTCATCTTTTTGTAGAATTTCTATTTTTAATTTGTTGTCTCCATACAACACGGCAAATTAGCATTTAGTTATATTACAAATGTTTTTTTTTTTATGCCTGATAGGTTACCCTTTGACCACTATCTCACCTGTTGGTAAGTGATGATGTGGTCGAAGATGTTGTTCAGGCTAACCTAGAATTACTGGCTCTCAAGGACAGCTGCCGGAACACACCGTTAGGTGCTTGGCGACAGATTTTTTACTTGAGGGTGGTAGCTAGCCAGGCGGGCATTCGCAAAGTACCACCATGCAAAATGTGCATTTAGCCTTCAGTTTGATAATATCAATCAGATTTTTGATTGATATATATACCTGCAAAATACATTTTACAGACAATCAGTTACCAGAAGCCTTCAGAAAAGCAACTGTACATTTCTGTTTGTCCGACAATCAATTTCGCACAATTTGTAATATAATTTGTAAGGATAAATGTCGGGAGAGCAGTCGAATGACACCTGTCAAAAATCCAAAATGGCGATTTCAACACGGCCACCATACAAATTGCTCCGCCCCTGCTGAAGCTCGGCCTTCAGAAAGGGGGTGTTGGGAATATGAATAAATGAATTTAAATACATAAATTCAGATAATTTGCACGTCAGATTTTTTGCACGTCAAGAGTACAACGTCGCTCTTTACCATCTATCTAATACCCTAATAACCGAAAAGGGGGTGAAGGCAAGTATAATACGTATCAACGATGGCATTCGCAAAGGAGTATTGCTTCAGATAGGAGACCGGCCATAAAATTTAAGTCTTACTCCGCACAATTATGTCAATGCGTTGTCTTTTGTGTAGGTCCTCAGAAAAAATATATTGTTTATACCGATCCTACAGAGGTGTGACAAGTGCAGGGCGATAATAATGTAAAGTTTTTTTTTCAGTGTAAAAAGAAAATTTCATTGTATTTATACATTTATACGTTATTTTATTTAATTTTACCTGCTGCTCTGCTATGGATAGGTCAAAATAATTTTTAGCCTAATATAGGTAGTATATAAAATATTTCCTTTACGAAATTTCCTGTGAATAAAATTTGCAAATTTAGCAATACTAAAGTATTATGTTCAAAGAATTACTCACTTATTTTCGTGTAGTGGAAGAACGGTCTAAACTTATAATATGAGATGGCGACTCCGACAGTTCTCCCTGTTCCGAGTGATCTCGGACTTCGACTGATTTATTATTTTTTTTCCTGAGAAAGAAGGTGCATTTTTGAGCACAGTCTTTTTTATTATACAAGTATATACACAATCTATTTATTCCACTCTATTATTTTTGTATAAATCGATACTTATATGTACATGTCTAAGTGATAAAATGTATATTTAAAAGTATCTATGCAGGTGACTTTGTAGATAATCTCTTGAATATATACCTACTTGCCTGATTCTGAATATTCTTTCATTGATATAAATCTACATCTAGTCTTGAGGGACATAAAGAATGTTCGATGTTTTATTGCGATATACCTACCCACCAAACCAAATGCTTTGATTTGCTACGCTTGTGTTATTATTATTTAGCAACACTCAACTCCATTTACGGTTGAACGGCAGCTGTACTTTAGAGCCAGATAATTTTAGTTTACACCTGTTTGGCACCTTCAACCACATCACTTACCATCAGGTGAGACCATAATTATACATATACCAGATATTATTATAGTACCCTACTAATCATACTTAGATTAGTACGACATATAGTTATTTTACAGCTCCATTACAGTACTATAGGAAACCTAGTTGGTATAGAATCTCTTAGTTCGGTCGAGATAGTATGTTTCATGAATAGAATAAACACAAACGAATATTAAATTTGCATAGGTGCAATAGGTAAAAAAAAACTGAAATATTATACGCTTTTGCCTCTCTCATAATTCTTGCAAAGTCTTTGTATCGACTCTTCTGCTTCCTTTTTTTATTTTTTAGTTATCTTTATTTCCCATATTGATTGATATACCTACGAAGATACGTATTTATACTGCTCAGGTGATAGCGCGCGAGCGACAGGTCCACGTCCAACGGCGTACAGCGCGGCACTGAAGGACAGCTCTTACGCATTGATTTTATTTCGTAAGCGTAAGCTAATAAGGTTGAATATCGAATCTTCCGATTGACCGTAATCCTGCACAGAACTAAAGGTCGTAAGTCTAAAACACAATTTAATTTATTATGAGAATACTAATAACTCTAGGTAAATTTTACTTTTACAGTGGATAATAAACTACATTTCCTTTCTATGTGTATTTATTATTGATATGTAACTGACTTAGTTTCCAAGAAAAATCCAATAATTGAAAGAAAAGGCTTCATTTAAAAAAATTAAAACTATCGAGTAAATTTCTTTCAAATGTGTTTCTGTCTTAACAACGGATAGAAAAAGGTTTGAAAATCAAATATTTAAGTTAACGTGTCGATTGCATATTTAAGTTGGTTAAAAAAACTAGTCGAATGAGAGTATTTTTTCCGCAGCCTCGTCTTAATATCGGATTATAGCAGATCTACCTATAACATAAAGTTTGACTCTGTTACCAAAACGTATAGAAAACGTTTTTCGCTATTTCTTACATTTCTAGTACTCAAACCTTATTCGATCCAGTAGAGACTTTTGATCCATATATGAGACAGGATCGATTGACATCAATAAAAGGTTTTGTGTAAAATGACCATTTTCTTGCTGACTGTACATTTTTCCCAAATCTGTGAATGCAGTTCAGGATACCTTAAAATTTTATGTATAATCTCCTAAAAAAACCCTTACTGTCCCATCTCAAAAATTCACCCTGAATAATTATAGCTAGTCTGTGACAGGCTTAAATTTGGGGCATGCCAAAACCGTATGATTAAAACTTGGTGGAACTGCCATCTGAGCAAGGCAGATGTCAATTTTGAGTAAATTGGCCCTCAATTTAAAAATACGTTTTTTGTATTGGTATTGTTAAAATATGTTTTTCTCAGCTATGGTGCTTCCTGCGTCGTATGCCAAAGACTGCATGCTGTGTGGGAGGGAGTCGGTGCTACATTGAAGAACCGGATCAACGTCGCGCGAATGGACGCCAACTTGGCAGGCGTGAACACTGCTAAACGGTTTCATGTCGCAAAACTTCCAGCTTTTCTCTTGTGAGTTCTTAAATATTTCCATTTGTACATTCCTATTAGATACATAATTACTATATATTTTAATACTGCTGATAGGCCAGCTATTGATCACAATATTATCTAATTGTTACTGAGTCTCTAGTAGAGATTAGTGAAGAGACTAACTTAAAACGGCAACTGGCTTTTAAGCTGCCGGTGTCAACACACCTGGTGCTTGGCTCACATGTAGCAGTGTGTTGGCACTCCAATTGTGTTCATTAACTTTGAAAAGGCGTAGAAATGAGGTGCACGAGATAAATTAATTAAAAAAAACATACAATTGAATTGTGAACTCTTCCTTGTTTGAAACTCGTTTCAAATATTAAATAAGTTAGCTCATTTTTAAATTCTAGATGATTTAAATTATATATATACAGTAGGTATAGTTCTATTTAGGACCTCTTAGATTAGTTTTTTCGTAAAATCAATATCTATTTTCTTTGAAGCGCTCGTACAGACCGCTTCCTAGCTTCGGACGGCACGTTAAGTCATTGATCCCGGTTGTTGTCGTAGGATGGCAGTCATTATAGCATGGTGGAATTCCCTATACAACAACGACTTCCACCCTAAGAGAATAACAGGGACCGACGGCTGAACGTTACTTCCAAAGCTCCAAAGTGCTCCAGTAAATGGTACTAGCGGTTACCCATCCAGTAATGATATTCCATAACTTCGTTGATCGGTTAAGAACGACTAGTGCTACTACTGCTTTTTATTCCGAACATAATCAGCCGGATATGAGTGGTTGTCCGAGCGAAATCACGAAGCCAAGTTCTAAACAAAAATTTCAATAACAGAGATGATAAACATTCAGGCAGCTGATCAGAATCAGCTGCGATGCTTCATACTGGTGCAGACACCATCATTTCCGCAGATGCAGTGTGTTCAATCAAACTGTCTATTTTAGTTATCTAACATACATTTTACATTAGTTGACGTGAGGTTGATTGTGGTTGTATACTTTTCGCATATTTTGAAATGACTTTAAAAAAGGAGGAGGTTCTCAATACGACTGTATTTCTTTTGTGTGTTATAACATAATATATTATCATAGCTCCTTACAGGTGTACCGATTTTGATGATTTTTTTATATTCGAAAGCTGATGCTTGACATGTGGTCCAATTTAAATTTGAGTGAGATCTGACGAGTAGTATTTGAATTATTATAATGAATATTTTGTTACATGTATTTTTTGTTGAAATTTTATCAATATATTATTTGTTTCAGCTTCCGTCTGGGAAAAGTCTACAAGTATGACCTACCTAAAACAGATGTCAAATCGTTTGTCACATTTGCACAAGACTGGTACAAAAATGTTAAAGGAGAACCTGTGCCACTGCTTTCATCACCATTGTGAGTTAAATTATTGTTTATAACCATTATGTAAAGACCCGGCAGTTATTCCCCCTCTGCACTATCAACAATTCACGTTGCGCTACCATCTTAGTTTTTTTTTATATCTGATTGGCTATCCTTTGCCCACTTGATGGTTATAAGTGATGATGTGGTCGAAGCTGTTGTTCAGGCTAGCCTAGAATGACTGGCCCTCAAAGACAGCTGCCGAAACACACCGTTAGGTGCTTGCCGACAGATTTTCTACTTGAGGGTGGTAGCTAGCCAGGCGGGAATTCGCATCTCTACCACCATGCTGCAACGACTGCTATCGTAAGATAACAACCGGCGGCTTAACGTGCCCTCCGAAGCACGGAAGCGCTCAGTAGTAATGTTACTTGCAGTCACCCACCCAACTCCTGACCGCGGCGGACTTTGCTTAACTTAGCTGATCGATTAAGAACGGCTAAGCAAACTTAGCTTACGAGCGCTTCAAAAAGTTCTATAGTGTCGAAGGGTTCGAGTTGGTATTTATCCTAGCCATCCCGAATAAGCCTGCATTAATACACACAGGACAGGACCAGAATGGTTCAAAAACTGGCTTGATGTGAAGTACATGTTTGGGTGTTTGTAAGTATTGCCCCAAACTTTTGTAAGTTGATTGGTTATTAAAATAGGCACATAATGGAGGTTAAGAATAAGATAAAAAAAAACAGTCAGAATAGTCTTTGGCTACTATATTTACTAATACTACTGACAGGCGATTATGCGGTTTGCGAATGTTATGACTTGATCGCCAGTACAGTCCATTCAGTTATTAATTCTTTGCTTCTTTTATTGTGGTGCTGACGGCAGGATTGTCCGAATCGAAGTAACTAACCATGTTGTTTTTGCCACATATAGGTATAGATAACAAATCTGGCATTTGTATCGTTAGCTACCTTCAGTTTTCCCGCTAAAAACGCTTATCAATAATTTATTTCGTTTTTGAAATATCACTACTTACTACAGACAGATACTATAGACCCCATAACAAAAATGGCCTTGAACGGACAAATCTGACGCTATCCCTATATAATTATTTTTGAAGAATACATATAATATACATATATTATATGTAGGCTTTTTGAGTTCTCGAAGTCTAGACGACAACATGCTTAAATAGTAAAAATTTTTCGTCTAAATGGTATAACATGTTTTGAAATATTTTCATGTATTTTGACTGTTTAAATTTTTCTTGCGTACGAACTGAGAATATTTTTTCTTACTTCGTCTGTCACATTATCAGTTTGTCTGGGAGAGACCAAATGCGAACCAAAGTTAAGTTTTTCTTGCAGACCAATTTCGAAGTAAATGTTATCAGTTTGTCTGGCTATAAAAGGAGAGGTAAACCTCTTTGGATAGGTTTATGACTTATATATTATTATTTTCAATGGTGGACAATAGAACAAATATCTCCCTCATATTGTAGTGTAAGAAGTTTTCTAGGTATTTGTTTTTTTTTAATGTTTGCCAATTGTGAACATAAGGTAGCATTTAGTCTGACAAATTTATTTTGTTAAAAGAACCCTATTAGGTCTTTCTGATTTATATTTGTTAAAAAATAATCAAACATTCAGGACATATTAAAAAATAATTCAGTTTCAGGCACTAATTGTTAAAACTAAGGTTAGTTGGGTATTAATTTTTGGATACTTGGAACTTTTTTACACTAATATAGGTAATATATCTTGTAATCCTTTTTTAAATAAAATCATTTTTCAGTACTAGTTATCTTGATTTTTTGGCATAGGAGGTCTAACAAGCAGGCTATTTACCTAGTGGTAAGTAATCACCGTCATATTTTGGTAATGTTCCAGGGATCGAAGATATAGGGTATTTTCAAATTACTCGCCACATTAAAGGCTGGTAGTGCAGATGGGAATTACTTCTGACTTTCTATGTTCTACAATCTAGACAAAATAAGTTTTGTCTTTCCCCAAATCAATGGCAAAGGGCTTGATATTTTCCATAGGATAGCACATTCCTAGCATCTATAAAGCAGCAGCTTCTAAACATATTGTCATATTATTATCTAGCTGTAACATTACAATATAATATTTTGAATTACTTCAGCAGTTTAAGGACTGAGTGAACAAACTTTGGACTATTCCATATCCTCCTAATAGATGTCGTAGAGATTAGGCGCAGAATAAGAAGCATGCCTCTACTTACACACATAAATAAAGAACCGTACAGAAGGAAAGTTTCACCACTACACGCACAGCTATATGTGTGCACCTTGTCGACGACAAGTCGCGCGGGGGTCGCAGCGGCATCCGCTCGGGTCCAAAACCAGATTGAACCAGCTCAGCCAGGGGACGAAGTTAAGGGGTGCCACAAAGCAATACGACGCAGACGATTATGTAGTTAGTTTTATCACAGTATTAATATTGTTTTGTAAAACTATAATAGAATTAGACCAGTCGTTTTTGTTACCTACTTTTTTGTTATTGTGACGGAACAATAACATAAAAAAGGCCCAAACATAAACTCGAGGCCCACCTGATGTCAAGCGGAATAACCTCTGCTATAACAGGTGCATTTCGTCACAAGTCACGAATTGCACTGCGTCCGCCACCGAGTTTCGAACTTTTTGTGGTAAATGTACTATTAGGTATTTTGATAAGGGTTAATACTGCATAACGATGTCGGTTGCGCCCAAAGAAAGTTGCTCTGATTTGGCTGAAAATAAAAATCTAGGTTGTTCTGGACGTCCTCATTCCGAATTCAGAACTTATTTTTCGATGACGTCTGTCAAGTGAAAAAAGTTACTCCGATTTGGCTGAAAATCGATATCTAAGTTGTTCTGGATGTCCTTATTCCAAATTTGGAATTAATTTTTCGATGACAAGTAAGAAAAGTTACTTCAATTTGGATGAAAATCGATATCTATAAGTAGTTCCGGACATCTTTATTCCGAACTAGCTTTCCGGGCGCGGCTCCGCCCGCGCGTATGTCGGTTATCGCGCGAAAACATTAACCTCTTTTTGCGAAGTCGGATAAAAACTATCCTATGTTTTTTCCCGTGTCTCAAACTATCTCCATACCAAATTTCATTCAAATCGGTCCAGTAGTTTTGGCGTGAAAGCGTAACTGACAGACAGACAGACAGACGGACAGACAGAGTTACTTTCGCATTTATAATATTAGTACTGAAGTACTGATTTGGAATTTATTTTTCGATGACGTCTGCCAAGTGAAAAAAGTTACTCCTATTTGTCCGTATATAGATATCTAGGTTGTATTATGAGTTATGACTGTCGTTATTCTGAATATGTATTTTTTTTTGGATGACGTTTGCCAAGTGAAGACAAATGACGTATCTCGAAAACGGTAAGAGATAGATATGGGAGGTTTGAACAATTATCGTAGGAATCGGAAAAGCATTCGAATGATAAGTGTTAAAAATCCAAAATGGCGGAATTCAAGATGACCGCCATACAAAGTGCTACGGATGCAGTGGGATCGGATTGCTTTTTCGTCAGTGATATCCGCGTAATCAATAATAGGCCAAAATTTAGTTGTTAACATCTCTTGATAGCGTGATCCAAAAAGTGATTAAAAACTTTGATGAAAGAATTGACCTCTGTCAGCGTGCTCGTGGTGGACATTTTCCAGATATCATTTTTCATTCATAATTGCCAAACTTTTCTCTTCGTAGTACAATAATAATTTGAATCATCTTCATCTAAATTTTTTTTTTATTTTTTTTTAGGAAGCGAAAGAGATGTCTCTTTTAGGGTTATGTAACGGAAAACGAGACCTTTAATTAATCCTTGACCATCGTTCTGTCCATCTGTCCGATCTTTTGTTCATTTGTCGTGGAACCATTACATGGTTTTCTATTAACCGTGGTAACATTGAATCGTCGGACTAAAATTTCCCCTAAACTAAAAATTTAATAAGTACCAATTTGACACCTGTCACATCTAAGATCTATGACCTGTACAAATTTTTAGAACATTTGGTACCGAAATATGAAACTAAAATCGAGGAATTCCTCATTACCTGTCATTTCGACATGTCATGTCTGTCCATTAGCCCGTCCGTCCGTTCGCTTGTCTATGCTCATTGCCAAATTCCAACTCACGGTTGTCCGGTTTTCCATTTTCAATAACTCAATGACAGCCCTATGAAAAGGCTGAAAATTTTTGAATTTTGAAGCTTTCCATCTGTACGGTTATTTATTCATGTGACTTACGTCGACGCACGTTGTTGCTGCACAACAAGGGTCTTTACCATTTTAATGCCCTCCTTAAGTTAATTCTTAGTTTTGGAAATCTTTTATCCTGCCATGTAGGTGCGAACCACTTTATTACTAATACTATCCACTACCACCTTTATCACCTTACTCATGTACATGCTGCAACTTATGCATTTAAAAAGATTATTATATTTTTTATATATACCTTTATATTATATATTATTATTGTTGTGTGTGTGCTAAATAGATAGTATCTTACATTCTAATTATGCTACAGTTTGAAAAATTTCTTGAAAAACCCTTTTATTGATGGAGTTGATTTTTACATATATATTTTTATAAACATAGTCGTTTTTGTGGTCTTTATGTAACTTTTTTTTTTTATTGTAACTGTTGTTTTGTAAATCCTCCGTGACGTCAACAGACCGGCCCCAACGGAAGACCAGCGCTGGTACTATACTAGCATATGCTGAGTTGGGGACCGATTTATGACACGTAGCGATTACTTTCCAATTTTTCATGTATATTTTATTTAAAATTATTGTTTGTCACTTGGTGTATTTTTCATTTCATTACCTATCTAGCAATATATTTTCATGATGTAATTTGTTGTTTATTAAGAAAACATTTATTCATATATATTAAAACATAAAATTATCCCCATGGGGTACCAAGCTAGAATGTCCCCCCCCTCCCCATTTTTCCCGTGGGTGTCGTAAAAGAGGCGAGTAAGGATAAAATACCGGAAGGTGGGCAGCAGCGTCTTCTAAGGAACTGCTGTCTTACACCGCGATCCCCAATACGCCTGCCTAGTGTTTGGATTAAACCCTCCCTTGATGGGGAAGGCTGTGTTCAGCAGTGGACGATCCCGCTGATACAGTACCATATGAATAAATTAACTATTAACTATATAGGGAATCATACATTTCAGAAGGGGACTCAACTAATTTTATTGTTTCAGTGACGAAACTGTGGACTGGTGTGTGGCAACACTGAAAATCGTAATTGCTTATGGACTAGAAATTCTTGCACAACATCCATGGATTTGGCAAATCGGTGTGGCGGGTTTCGGACTGGTAGCAATAACAGCACTCATTGCATTAGTGAAAGCTGGGCGGTCAAAGCCTGCCAAAGACTCCAAAAAAGAGAAGAAACGCAAATAAACATTTTATATTTAGCCATAAGTTATTGTTTCTTAGTGAAATATATTTTTTATAATATTCCTATTTTTTATATCAATATTTATGACATTTACCTATTTGAAATCAGCATTTATTTTTGTTTACATAATTTAACAGTGGTTTATTAATTACATAAGTTACATTTTTGTATAACTTGCATACATTTAATTGATCATTCACATGATGTTGTGATGATAGGATATGTACTCTAGCTATGTGATTGATTTAAATGTTTTCCGTCCTTTTACAATTTATTAAAAAATCAAATAACAAAAATAACTTTATGGTTTTATTTTATTGCATATAAAATTGCACATCTTTATTATTAATTAAACTATGCAGTGCTTGTGAGCAATACACACTTCAAATACGCTTTGTGATGCATTAATAAGTTACATAATCATTTAATCAACAATGCTACAAACACATAATTAAAGTTATAAAGAGTAAATAACCTTACATGAGCTAATTGAGATTGACCATTATGCATTACAAATTAGTATAAAACTTGTGCATGTTAATGCCAATTATATCTAGGAATGTAATTAAAAGTTTTTGCTTAGATTTGACCTTAATGAGATATAATACAAATATCATTATTTTCATTTCCACTGTCTTCATTCATCCTCAAGGGTCATTAAACTGTTGCAGGTCGTTGAGCTTTTTTAGCCTCTTATCACCCACTATATACATAAAATATATTGTTTAAAATATCTCATTGCTATCGAGATGGTGATAATTTAATTATAACAATGGTTCTATTTAAAATGATACTCATATGCTAAAAGTAAAGCATGAAAGCACTCCATACCGCATAATATGCGTATATTATATGCATAGGCGCAGATTAAAGGTACTTCTACTTCAAAGTTTCTCTCCAACACCTTGAAAGGCTATGTTGCACTATAACTCACTAATACAGGCTAACAGGAACTACTTACTGTACTTTTATAACATTGTTTAATCACCCTAACTTCTTGAAATGCTTTTAAAACTAGTGACAATAGTCAAATGACTAATAAATCTTAAATTAGTACTTAACCCATAAAATATCAGTATTCATTAATACTTAACATGGAATTATAAGTGACTGAAAATAATTGTGATCAAACTTAGCAAAAGTGATTTTTTTAATGAAATTGTTACCTTGGTATATAAAATCAGGGTTTGAGATGAAAACAGGTAAAAATTTGCTATATTATAATAACATCTAAACAGTGTCAATCTCTATATTTATTCTAAACACTGAAGCTGGGTCAGCAAGTTCATTTCTAATGGCATTTTCAAACTTATTAAATATCATTGAGAATTCCATCATATCTTTTGGTTTTGACTCTATCCAAAGCTTATCAAACTCATAAAACAGATAACAGTAGAACTTGTGAAAAAGTTTCATATCAGGTAAGGTTCGTTTAGCATTGAACATGTAAGTCTTTGCTGAACCTTCCTTTAGTAAGTAGTAAGCCATGGAGGTGAGGTTGATGCCAACAACTGCATATGTGTAGCCATATCTTGGATGGTGTGAGTGGCTTAACACATGGCTAGCTGCTTGTGGATACTCCATTGCAAAGTACAAAAGGTTTTCAAGTCCTAGCAGACCCATGCCACGGAAATCTGTTTTAGGATCATCACCCTGAAAAAATAAAAATTGTGATGAAAATATATTTTGTAAGGTTGATTGGACAGACAAACACAGAAGCCCTTGCCCAATATTAGCTAAAGAATTTTAATTTAGTTAAATTGGCAGCAATTCTGTTCATACAATATGCACAAAACTTGACTAAAATTTAGTAGACAGACCACTTTCCTATTCAGAAAACAATGAATTAGACGTAAACTATACTTTGATGCAATTATTTAACATAACTTAGTTTTAGACATATTTTGCAATTCAGTTGTAGACAATTATGTAATGTGTCAGATTTCGCATAAAAAGTAAAATCTAATAATGGAAATAGTGAAATTAACTAAAAACAGTCTACAACTAACAGTTAGCAACTATTAATTAAACTTTATTGTATGTAAACAAATCACAGTTATAATAGAAATTTTAAAATGCAAATGCTAAAAGATGGAAGAGTATGCGGTCACAACCATCAAGGATTCATCTCAAAATTGTATATATTTTAATGGAATAAAACAAAATATTTTCCATAGTGCAATGTTGCACTTGAATCATAAAATTAAAGCATCTATGTTTAAATTTTAGAATCTATCAAGAAAAAATAAGAAAGGCTGAGGGTTATATTGAATCCCTTCAAACAAGCCGAAGAAAAGATTTGGAAGTTATTTATGCTTCCGAAATCTAAAGCCATTTATTTATCTTTTGAATACACTTAATGCAACTGTCAGAGGAAAAAATACCTAAACATATCTTTATGAAGAATCTTTATTCTTAGGTTACCTATATCCAATATTTATGTAGCAGCACCCGCAGCGTGACTCCATGGAATGCAAAGTAATTTTGCTCAACTAAGTCCTTCCTAATAACTTAGATTGTCAAGACCTTAAAAAATCTGTAACCTTGTAATGCTATAAGTCCCATATTGGAAAGTAATTTAAACCACCTCTGAAAAACTGTGCATAGTATTACTCTATCATACCTAGACTCAGCATGTTGTTGAATGCATGTGGATGTGATGTCAAGATATTTAATGTCACATTGGGCAAATTTTGAAAAAAGTGCTTCAACATTTATATTACTTGAGTACTTTACTTTATTTGTACAACAAAATATATTACTCCAGCAGAATTGTCTACTGCTGAACAAAGCCTCCCCCATCAAGGCGGGGGGTTTGCCATAATCACCACGCTTGGCAGGCATCTTGGATATCACAGTTTAAGATATCAATTTCTCAGAAGGTGCTGTTTCCTACCTTGCGGTATTTGATCTCTTACGACATAGTAGTCTTACCTGAATCCCAGTCACAACAAATTTGGGGTTAATGGGATACATTTTTTAGATATGTACACACACACAAGTGCTGCAAGGTTGACAACCTTGCAGCACTTGTGTGCAGTACATTAATGGAGACGATTTTTCAAACAATATATTTTGTTACCTGAAATCCTATGTATTGCCATTGTTTAGTGACTCGATTTTCCAGCTCTTCATTAGGTACCAATAATGTCCAAAGTTTTACTAATTTTTCTTCATGGTCTGGATTGTTTGAGTCATACTGGATTTTCCTAAGGTCTTCGACTTCATCAACCAAACTTCTATAACTCCATATCTGTTCCAGACATTTTTTGAAGGATACTATAAATGCTCCATGTAGCTTTGGGTTGATTTTCTTTGCCCTGAGAATGATAGCTACAGATGGATTCAAAATATCCCGGAAACTCGATGGTTCAAATCTCCTTTCGTATACTACCGTATCTAAGAAGGAAACCACTTCCTTTACATCTCTTGTTCGAGACAACATCAAAGAATTTTCAACATTGCAAGTTCTAGACGCTCCAGGCTTATCACCATAGCATATTCTTTGTAACTCGCAAAGCCGTGTCGTTTTCCTCAAAAACCATTTTATAAATGGTCTCAAGTACCATTGGAGTACAGACCAAATGTTGAATACTATCATTTCAGTTCAGCCACAACTCACTTTCATTAAAAATCTATGAATAACTGCTAGTTTAGTTTTTTTATAATTTTCCCTGTAAGGAAATTTAAACTTGGTTTGGTAAAAATCGGTTGTCATGGGCACCATGATTAGTTTTTTTAGCCATTTCGATAGAGGTAATCTCATCTGTGATTTCGATTTGACCATAGGATTTGACATTGGATCAGGGTTGCCACTTGCCAGATATCAGTAAACTCAATTCGCCTAATTATGCCGATAGAGTAGCCGTAAACGCCGAAAGCTGGTGATAGACGGCGCGGGCTAGCGCGAGCCGGACGACGGACGACGCGTCGTCCGCCATATCACGCGCCGTCTAGCACCCTGGCGCGGCTCGCGGCGCGCGTCCGCCGTCCGCGTCCGCGCGATCCATCGCTTGTCGGTTTTTCGACACGATTCAAAGGCGCGCGCGCGGCCTGCGGTGCGGCTCGCGCTAGCACGCGCCGTGTATCACCTCTGACGAGCCGAGCCTCCAGACGGTACAGAGCCATGGTGCCCATTTGGAGTTTAATTTTCTATTTGAAACACACATACGTGACTTAAATGATTATGGACTTTATTCAACTATATGAAAAGGAACCGTTTATATGAAATCATAAAGATGCAGGTCACAAAAGCCGCATCCGCGGACGGCGCGGGCGGATGGCGCGGTCTGCGCTATCACGTGTCGTTTATCACTACAGGCTCGCGCTAGCCCGCGCCGTTTATCACCACCTTTATACGTTTGTTTTTGTCAAGTACCTAGCCCAATTCATCTATGACTTTGAGCTACGTAGTAAAACTCGTAAAAAGATACATAACATTTATCATTTTATTTTATGTAGATAGGTATCTACTTACATGAAAGGGTAAAAAATATTTTACCTATAGGTAGTTTTTGTTTTTGAAGCGCTCGTAGCGAAGTTTGCTTAGCCGTTCTGAACCGATCAACAAAGTTAAGTAATGTCCGCCTCGGTCATGACTTGAATGACCGCTGGTGACATTACTACTGAGCGCTTTCGTGCTGCGGAGGGCACGTTAAACCGTCGGTCCCGGTTGTTGTCTTAGGATGGCATTCGTTATAGCATGGTGGCAGGGCATTTTGCGAATGCCCGCCGGCTAGCTACCTTAAGTAGAAAATCTGTCGCCAAGCACCTAACGGTGTGTTCCGGCAGCTGTCCTTAAGAGCCAGTAATTCTTGGTTAGCCTATACAACATCTTCGACCACATCATCACTTACCATAAGGTGAGATAGTGGTCAAAGGCTAACCTATCAAGCATAAAAAAAAAGTTAAAACTTTTTTACAATGTTCTTGTAAAATAAATAACAACTTCCTGCAGAAGTTTACCATCACTTTTAGCGGGAGGGTCCTCATTCCTAATAGAAGTGAGGGCGGAAATGAGTAACAACATAGTAAACGGGCAATATAAAATTCGCGCGCGGCCAGTTACACTTTCTGAGTGAAGTTAGTTAATTGTGTTTTGTTAGTTCTGAACTCTGTCTTAGCGATGGTACGGGTCGCATTTATATCAACTCGGGCAACCCGAGTTCATATTTGGCATGACCCGGGTCGCAACTCGGGTTGACACGAGTTGAGAAAGAATGGGAGGTGGGCCCGAAGTGCGGATGTAATTGAGAACTCGAGTAGAGTTGGCCCCTTATCTGCTTATTTACACTACTTATACAGACAGAGTCTGTCTCTGTCATACAGCGAGTTAGAATGAGTTACTACCCGAATGAATACCTGTATTCGTGACATCTCGTTTGTCTAGGTAGTAGAATATTAGAAAGATGGTTTTCACTTTGTCGTACGCGTTTGTATACGTCTATCTCACTCCTCCAAATTGTGTATGGAATACCTCGAAGAAAGCAAGCAGCATGGAAAGAACCTGAGAAAAGACCGTAGACGTGCATATTACGTTTCGTTACATTACACCATAGAGATATAATATTGGATATAGCATATAGTCCTACTATTCATTTATCTATGGTTACACGCATATCTAAAGATCATTTATTAAATTTGGGTTATGCCTAAAGTAGCCCTATCGATAGGTAGCCTTAACGGCAACTGGTAGCTGATTTTTTTTAAAAATTTTTTTTAATCCCAAATGGCGAAAATTCGCCTAATCTGGTACCCGTGCGTTGGATTTGATTGACTGATACCAACTTTCAACTTCAAATTCGTTAGGGTGCGTTCGGAAATGACAGTTAGTTCAGTTTATCGGCTTTCAGTTGTTTTTTTTTTATTTTACAAGAAAGGTGGATGCTTTGAAAATTCGAGTGATTTTTGAACAGGTACGTACGAGTTTCGACGCGGAAGTAATGCGGCAGAAACAGCTCGCAATATCGGCAATATCATGCTAACGAAAGCATCGTGCGATTTTGGTTTGAAACTTTGATTTGAAGAATGAATCACGTGGAAGTCCTGGACGGACACAGGTGAATAACAAACAAATGAAAGAGATGGTGGAAGCCGAGCCGAGCCAAACTACCCAAGAGTTAGCGGCATGGTTTAACGTTACCTTACCAACAATATTGACTCATTTGCGTCAAATCAATAAAACTAGCGGCTCGCCGAGTTGTAAACCCCGCGAGTCTGCTCTTGTATAGCTTACAATTGAACACAATTTAACTACATATTTAATGAACAGTATTTTACAATGATGACTTAGCTGTGCACAGTGCACATGTATAGACGAGAGAGAGAGAGAGAGAGAGAGAGAGAGAGAGAGAGAGAGAGAGAGAGAGAGAGAGAGCCTATCACTTATAGGCAACTGACGTGCGTATCAGGTTTATTGCCATTAAATTTAGCGCAGATGTCTATACTTTCAACATCGTATTATATAATGTATATCATATCATATCATATCACTATCATGTAAAATTTCTAAAAACTGAATTGAATAAAAAAAATATTGACTTATCGAATCTGCTTACAAAATTTCGGACAATCGGTTGAGAAATGCGACCTGTACAGGAGAACAACCGGATATACCAAAGCATTTTTGTGTTAGTTATAGCAGAGACGCTTCGGTCGAACTAAGTTCTCGCTCAGTCAATAAAAAAAATTAAAAATAGGTGCCATGGATTCATCTGATCCGCAGAAAGCCACGCGTGTTGAAACTTGTGTTATCTTGTTGATTCGATACAGAAATGAGGGAATATTGGATCGAATTGTGACATGTGATGAAAAGTGGATTCTTTACGATAACCGTAAGCGAAAAATGCAATGGCTGACTCCAGGTCGGACGCCGCAATAGTGGCCTAAAGCAAAGCTTACCAATAAAAAGGTGATAGTAACTTTTTGCTGATTTGAGCATGGTGTTATTCACTACAGCTTTCTCCGATCTGGTCAAACAATAACGGCAGATGTGGTGTTCGGAGTTGGGCACAGTAGTGCCGAACTCCGAACTCTGAACAGTGATAGCATAACTGTAAAGCGGTGAAACAGCCCCAACTCATGTATCGATCTTCACTATTATTGCTCCATGATAATGCGAGACCTCATGCAGCACGAGAAACCGTTTTAACTATACAGGAACTGCAATTAGAAACAAATGGCGTATCCGCCAGACCTTGCTCTAACGGACTACCATTATTTTCGTGATTTGGTCAATTTTCTACGAACTATATACAACACTACAGCTACTACAATAAAAGCATTTAGAGTATGAATATATATATTTATATATATTATATATATATATTATATTATTATATATTATTATATTATTATTATATATATATTATATTATTATTATATTATATTATATATATATATATATATATATATATATATATATATTTTTATATATTTTTGTATGGGTTACATATTTGAGCCGTTTGGTGTAGAGACGTTGGGTCCGTGGGGAACGGGAGCTCATCGTATTTTCCAAAACCTATCTGAGCGCTTGGTCGATGCGACGCGTGATCAAAATGCTGGCACATATTTGGCTCAACGAATAAGCATTGCAATTCAACGGGGCAATGCTGCCAGCATGCTGGGCACGCTGCCAACTGGGAGTGGGCTGGAGCATTTGGACTGCCTATGAGTCTGCTATGACTTATAGGTGTCTAAATGCTTTTATTGTAGTAGCTGTAGTGTTGTATATAGTTCATAGTATTTTGTTTAAGGCATTTTCTACGTGACAAAAAGTTTTATTCCCAGGAGACAGTACAAAATGCTTTCACACGGTTTGTCAAATATAGATCACCAGAGTTCTATCGCAAATCCATAAATGACCTTCCTACTAGATGGCAGCAATGTATATATAATTATTTTGATCAAATAAATGTGTTAAATTTAAAAATAATGTATTTATATTATTCTGTACAATTCGGCAATTTCATACCCCCTAATATATACCTACTACCAAGAACAAAGTCTCGTTGGATTCATACGGCAAAACTAATCTGTCTGTCGTGTCGGAATATAGATGATGAAGCGTTCGTAGTGTAGCTTGCTTAGTTGGTTTTAAGCGATCAATTTCCGCTGCGTGCATGACTTGGTTGAGTGACCGCTAGTGATATTACTACTGAGCGCCTACTACTGCCGTGCTTTCTGAAAGCAGAAAGCACTTTAAACCGTGTGTCGGTCCCGGTTGTAGTTTTAGGATGGCATACGTTATAGCATTCCGCCCCTAGCTATGTACCACCATTTATTGCCAAGCACCTATAGGTGTGTTTGGGTAGTCGTCCTTGAAAGCTAGTAATTCTTGGTTAGCCTGAACCACATGTTTGACATCATAACATACCGTAAGATAGTGGTGAAAGGCTAGCATATCTGCCATAAAAAAGTAGTTCAATAATTCTGAAATTTAGGTATAAGTATTGGTAGAATGTTGAAGGAAAAACTTATGTTTGACTAGAAATTCAATTAAATTATTTTTAAAGGGGCTCCAATATTTGGAAAGATACCAAAAAAAACACGTGGGATTTGAATGGGACGTTTGAAGCGCTCGTAGTGAATTTGCTTAGTTGTTCTTAACCGATCAGCAAAGTTAAGCAACGGCCGCCGCGGTCATGAGTTAGATTGGTGACCGCTAGTGATATACTGAGCGCTTCCGTGCTTCGGAAGGCACTGGTTGTTTTAGGATGGCAGTCGTTAAAATCGTGGTAGGGTGAATACCCGCTAGCTACCACCCTCAAGTAGAAAATCTATCGCCAAGCACTTAACCTTTTTAGTTTTTTAAACTAAATTTAAGTATATGCATATTTATTTGAACTTTTTTTACACGACTGCCCAAAACAAGGATAGTTATGGATTAATAACGTACGTAAATTTGTAATTTTGTAAGGATAGTTATGTTTTCAGGGTTCATGTATGTTGTTTGTTATACCACCATAACTTCTGAACGGCTATGGGAACCGATTTTAATGTACTTAGATATTCGTCTTGAAAACGCAAGTGACACTAGGTGCATAAAATAAAATTAAAACAAACTGGCGGATTTTAGACTATATATTGTGCGGCAAACATCTATTTTTTTCCAACCCTATCGTATCAAAATGAAGATATATACATAACCCTATCGTATCGTGTATCAAAATGAAGGGCGTTAAAACACGATTCCATTAATATTACTAACTTGCTGTTTTAATTGTAATGGAACGATAAAACGTCAAATGTAAATAATTCAATTACATTCAATTAAATTTATACCTACTTGTTTTATAGTTCATAAGAACTCAATTTTAGAAAATAATTTTAGATAAATTTGCGAATGCGTAAGGAAGTTAAGCATGGCGCGGAAGATAAGTGGTTCCCATTTATACGTATATTATATAAATTAATTACCTACTTAAATTTTGTGATTTTGTTTTTTTTTTTACAGGGGAAATTTGAACAAGGAGTGGAATTCGGACCCGCCACCATCCATATTTTATTTTTACTTTTACCTATGACAAAACCCAAGAATTCGGTATGATTTTGTGGATGCAATTTTTCTGCAACTTTTCTATATATATTCAGTGGATATTTACTATATCCATAATACTGCGGTTATCGTCGCTGTCATTCCAAAGCCAACGCGCCGCAGGTTAGTCAATAGTTAGATTTGTTGTACCTATATAAAAATTAAACATGAGTCGATCACATTCGTTATCGACTCCAAGTAACCCCCGCAGTATTGTTGGTATATTATTTTTCACGTGCAACCTGAATTTATCCTATGTGAGCGTTGTAATATCTTTGGGAACTTTATTATAAATCCGCACAGAATTACCTAAGAGGGATTTTTTATTTGGCTTTGCATACCGTAATAGTTTTGTTATTTTTATTTACTTACTAAATTTTTTACAAATATACATAATATTTTTGAAGACTCGATAAAGTTAAAATATTGATTTAAAATTTATAAAGATCCTTCAGAGATTCCCTTGGACCTATTTCATATCGATACGGCCCGAATTGCACGCTTTTGTACCATAAAGTTTGTCTCACCAGCAGCTCCCCACAGCCATACACCATGATACTGTACAAATACGTGTATTAAGGCCTACGCCTAGCAGTAGCTACTTCCTTTAATCAAAAATCAGAACTGTGTCATCTGCGAATAAAACAATATCGCAGAAAAAAGTAATTAAACGCTTGTTTTTTTTTTTAATTCTCGGAAGTAATCATATGAGTCATTTACAATAAATCTTGACAAGAACACTACATACCTAACTAACAGCGCGCTGGATGATATAAAACTGTGTCAAAAAAAACTACTATTTTCCATCGCCATTTCATTACAGTTTTATGCACAATAGTCTTGGGAAAATCAAACAACGACCTAGATCGAATTTGTGTTTTATTTGATGAAAATTGTAATTAATAAATTTATTTTTAAAATTATTTACAATGCCATAATAATTAAATATCACGAACGGGCGGTCAGCAAGCTGACAATTCATATTTACAAAGGCGACACAGGGTGAATATTATTATTTTTATAAGATTGTGATGTTGAGAAAACGTGAAATGAACAAAATCATAAATAAATTTACCTAAAGGAACATAACAGACAAAGGTAAACATTCAAGCCTGTTTAATTGCTTTCATTGACCCATTTCTACGCCATTTACTCCTATCTAGTCAGTGCAAATACTAGCTTTTGATACCTACTCTTTATACAAAAGTTATATGATGCATCCTAAATAAGTTAGTCAATATGTTCACCTTAGTCACATATAATGTCAAACTCTATACGGATCGCATTCTACTAGCGAATGTATCTAGTTCAAAAGTGAACCATTATTTGAATATCTACGTAGGTATATGCAATAACAAAATATCAATCGATTACAAGTGTACTTATCTAATTTATTATCTATTTAATTGCTTTATAGAAGGTGGGCACCTTACAAATTACAAAATGTGGCCATCGAAAGTGTCGCTATATACATAGCTAGCCATAACTTCGCCAAAGTACCACTACATGTTTCATATGAGGTGTTCACAATTCATCAATATTTAAATTAAGGTGGAAACTCACGTCTGTGGCAAGTAATTCCAAATTTTAATCAGTTTTATCGCGGTCGTAGCTCAGATTTGATATTAGTCTATAATATAATCATGGCATCCACGAATTTAAAATATTATTTCTGGTATTGTTTTGAAAGCTTATTGAACACACTACATTAACACATATCATTCCATAAGTTATATCTAAACCGTCTAAAGTGTTTAAATAAACGTTTACTCGTTTCAAATGTAATCAACTGTTTTAGTACTTAAAACTAATATTAAAAGTCGTTAAATAAATCTGTTACGAATCTCGCATAGTTAGACGACTTATCATCAAAACAAAAGAAAAGTTTAAACTTCCCGCCATAGAAATCAGCTTTCACCTTAACGAATCTCAGCTACTCTTGTGTCATATATAAAAAATGTCTACGAATTAAGTTTCTTATAAGTTATAAGTGTAGTAAAAGTATGGTTTTATTGTATGACCAAGGTAAATAGATAAAAAAGAACATTCGCAAAATATTATATTTGGAATATCTGAAGTTAGGTTTTGCACAATTACGGCCAAAATTGATACGATATATTGTGCAGTTTTTATATTATAAGTAATCTTCACTAGACAATATTGAAGTCAATAACTTTTTACAAGATAGGATTATAATGTTATCTAACCTACTATTTATTAGACAGCTGCCAAAATGACATGGTTTGTTGATTTGAAAGATACATCTTAGATGTAACAGCTGTCAAACTTGTGACTGTTGGTGTACTTTTTAGTTTTTTTTACCTCCATCAAGTGTAGATTTTGGGGATTGCACCGGTGAAACTGGTCGTGATCAATTCAAGCTATTAATTGAAATTCAGAATTGGGTACCAATTTGAATTTCGTCAACATATTTCGTAAACCGTGATTGACTTCTAACCGCTCAACTTACGACGTTAAGGCCTAATTTCACCATACCATGTTTGTTTACGCTAAATCAGGCATTAGCTAATGGGTCTTTAAAAATAACAGAGCTGTTAAATCAGTCTACGTTCTATGAAGTTAACTGAATTAATCATCCATTAACAGTTGGTGGGACACTCGGTTCAGTTAACAGTCCGTTAAAAGGATTAACAAGGCGTCAAATAAATAACAGAGTATGGTGAAACTAGGCCTTAGCAAAACTAAACGCGTTTAAGTTCTTTCACTATCAATAACGAATTGCAGCAAACTTAATCCGAGATCAAAGTCAACTTTTGAAATCGTTTAAGCTGTACTTACGCATTTTGTGATATGATCGGTGAAATCGGCACCTTCTTGTAGGTAAGTAATATTTTGCAAATGTTGTTTTAAGAGTATACAAAAGAAAAACAGGTAGGTGCTTATAGTTAGCATATTTTTCTTATCTTTTCCTTCCACCCTCTGAAGTTAACTTTATTTTACTAATCCTTTAAAAGCATTCATTTTCCAAACACTTTATACCGCTATCAAGTAAGCATGTCAAGCAATGCATAATATACACGATATAACATTTTAATTTATTCAGATATACAGAGGTATAAGATGTTTAAATATTGTAATAGTAGAATTCAAATTAAAACATAGGTACATTTAGTTAGTTGTATCACATTGTTTTATAATTAATGTAATTATAAAACAAAATTACTTATATTTTCAAACTGTGTAGTTTAAAAATTGAAGTTGTTGAGTTCTTTACTCGTTGAATTTAATTATCTCACTAGTGTCTTTTCATATATCGTTTCATCGACGGCTTTAATACTAACATAGTATAGCTAGTTAAGTATATATAATATATAATTTATATACAGTTTTTGCAATTTACTCGTATCTAAGCTTTAACCTATTCAAATTAAAAGGTAAAGTAGGTACCTGCCTATACTCGTTATTTTGAAGTACAAGATACTTTTTTTTCGAAATGGTGTAACCCCTCTTTATTTGTTTTTAAATGTTAGGACCCTATTAATTTAATTTTACTGGTAAATATTAAGCTAAATTCATTTTGATATTGCAATGCGAAATGGTCACGGGAAATATAATTACATATTTTACTCGTATATAACTTTACTATGTGCATCATAATTGTACAAGTCGTTTTCATAAGACCGAGTACCCACCATAGCGCATAGTGCTTTTTTTCTAGAAAGGATTTGATGCTTATACCAATTTAACCAATAAAGTGTCTTTTCAGTAGGTACTCGAGGGAATAGGCAGGTATCGGTAAACATACATGTTGCTATGATTTCTCAAAATATATACAGTAATCGTTATCACAAATCAACCTTATTGTAGAGTGAGTTATGATCTATTAAAATTATTACAATACAGTGTGTCACCTTAGGTAGGAACTTCACAAGATTAACAGAGAAGCGAATTATAATAATTACAATATAAGTTTATATATATCAGCATGCATTTTTCGTGAGGGCCGCTTTAGCTCTGAAGGCCAATGGGAGGCGAGGACGGGGTGAGCTAGCCCTGAATCTCGCATCAATGAAGACTGTTTCGGTTTTGAACTGCATGGGTTCGGATATATAGGTTTGAAAAAGAAGTTACCGCACTAATAGACTTGTTGTGGGAAGTTAGGAATTGAGTAAAGAAATACTGACTGGAGTTACGGATAGTTCCACAATTATTCCCACATGTTCCTTAAGTTCACAAAGGTACATATTAATAGTATATTTCACGTAAACAATGCCGCGAAATCTAATATAACAGAGGTCTGGTATATTTCTACATGGTTCCAACCCAATAGCAGTGTATCAATGATGCCGTATCGCCACAATGTTGAAAAAGCCTTAACCATCTCCTTTACCAAAATCTGAGAGCCCATCGAGGAAACTCTGCATGCAATGCCATATCACATGTTATATTTATCAAAAATGGCGTATTATGAATTATATATCAAAATTTGTATTAATTTAAACGTTTGTAACTATGTATGCAACGTAGAATATAATACTTAAATTTAATAGGATAGCACAGATTAGCAGATACAATCTTATAAAGCGAATGATATGTTGTTAACACCTTTAAGGTAATATTTTTTAATTCGTAGTTCTATTTTTATTTGCGATTAGAAGCAATATATATCACTGTGTGTATAAACCATGGAAATGGTTATTATTCATTGTACAAGTTTTATAGAATTTTATATTGGGTAACAATGATAAAATTAGGATAGTCGTCTACACTGGATCATATTATAGATAATAATACTCAACAAACATAAAAACCTTTAGTTTTAATTAACTAACAGATAATTAATAACAAAATTTAATATTTATAAGTTTCTAACATCTTTAAATATTTGTTTGTTGAAATGTGTTTATTTCCGTAGAGCGTGCTACGTAGGCGTAATGGTGCTACGCGAACTCTTCAAGGTACCTACTTCACAACTTACGTTTAAATTTTCCAAATCACATAAAACAAATACATTGTTACATTATCAGGCATGTCTACAGATACATTATAATAGACAATTTTGAGTAAAAGCACAGCCAAACGCGTATCTTACAATACAAGATATCAATTTGTTATAAAATCTATTATCCAAAACAGTTGACTCGTTGGTCCGCTCATTTAATAAGCAAAAGGCAATCGTATCGATGGTGTTCAATGAATTTAATAACATTTATATGAATCAATCTTCTTCTTAAAAGTTGACACATCAATAATTATGTTTAATAAAAAAAACAACGTTCAAAATAATTGGGTAGTACAGTATCGTATGAATATCCTACCTAGTCGAAGAAAATAACATATTGCAACAGTGAGGCTACGCCTAATCCACTAGTGCTTCCGAACGCTAAACTACAAAAGGTGTGACTTCCAAGATATATTAATAGGTTTTATTTAAATATATCTATCTTACTAAGTTACAAGAAGTAAACTCTACTACATACATACGCAACAAATTAAGTGACGGTATGGTCTCACAGCACGATATTCACTTAAGTTAAATTTGGATGTGATCGAACAAATTAATTGCTGAAGATTTTCATCTTAATTTTTTAATATCTCTGAATGCAATTAACCCTGAAATTTTACAGCGATAGAAGCACTCGAGGGTCATGTACCTTCGAGTGCTTCTATTGGTAATACAGCACTTAAAGTGAATAAGTATCAGTATATAGCATACAGTCTCAAGGCTAGCGCACGAAATTTCAAAATCAATAATAAATAATAACATTTTACAATTATAAATGATTGGAGTCCAAAACTTTTCGTTCCGGCCGAATGGAATACGCATCCGGCGCGAAATCGGGGGACGTGAATTCAATTCTCGTCCGGAACAAAATAAATGTGTACTCCCAAAATTTGTAGATGTGGTTTTCGCTCAGGACGCGATAGTACTTGTAATCATATTTAGAGGTTACTTTATTTTCCTGAAATGTATAACCTTATGAATAAGGCTCGGCAATTACTTTATACGTAATTTTACAACGTACATTTTCAAGTTTTGACTTAGGCAATCAATTATTCATACCTTACTCAAAGAAAGGTTGTTATATAATGTATTTACACAGCGATATACCGATCACTTACATATATAAGGTTGGCAAAAAAACTTTAACGTGTAAAAAGGCATGTTCGTGGTACGTCCATATTAACACAACGTGGTGTTATATTAAAAATGTATTATCTAATATTCATCAATAAATTATGTTTTGATTAAACACAAATAAAGTGTATCTAATAATTAAAAGTTATAGATAACTTGAGCTTTGCCTAACTACTTAATCGCGCGTCGGCCACACAATATTGACAATTCACACCTTTTAACCCAATAACGATTAACAAAACTATAGATTGTTATGTAAACAAGCAGCAGGTAATATTATCACATTTTATGCATTTGCGGGTGAAGGACATGAAAAATGTACTTATATATACTACTGTGGTTGATATTAATCTACTTACATATTACAAAAATTATTCATGTCTTTTGCTATCTTAAAACGTAGATACATTAATTTATTTGACTTAAAAGCTTTTAAACTGGACTGGTCTTTAGGTTTGAAATAGATTTCTTCATCAAGATAGAGACGATTTCCCTTTATACGTTCTAACTTTCATAATTCCCGCAGCACAGCTCCAATACAACCCGTATCTCGACTAGAACAATACATACAATTATGTTATTGATCCCTCTTTATTCTATCATAAGTATTTTTCTGTATTCACAAAATGTCTTGTAAAACTTACTGAGTATATTACATCGATCTATTCAAGGACCCCTCGAAAACTATTTCAAAACCCGTAGAAAATATTAATTCAACTATAATACAATAAACAGAAAGCTGCAACGATAGCTTTCCACGTACAAAGTGCTTTGACTTCCTTAAAACTATGGCCTTAGGGTTCTATGCAGGTTTAACCACAATCGCCAACGAACGTTATTTAGTGTCGTCTTATATGAACGCGACGATTCCAAACGAGAACACAGAATAATAGTCCGTTCACGTGAAGCGGCCAGCGGGAGCGGCAAACGTAGAGGCAGTATTAAGAAAACGCCTTGTAGTGGATGAAGAAGAAGATGAGAAAGACGGCGTAGGCAGTGGGGAATGTAATCCTGGCTATGACGTCGATGGTCTTCGCCACTCGGATCGGGTGCGGGGGTTCTTTTTTGCGAACCTGGACGAAACATGGCTGAAAAAGATTAATTGGCAAATGTATTAGGATACTGTAAGCGAATACTGTGGGTTCACTTTGATGGAGCTATGCCTATTCAGATGTGTTACTCTCACAAAATAAAGCAGAAGACAACATTATTGTGCATTACATGTAGGTACTATGTATTGTTTTAATTTTCTAGTAAAAAATAATTGATTATTGTGTCTTTAGAGTTAAATGAGCTAAGCTTATACCAATCGCTTGCCTGTACGTTTAGATAGCTAGTCTAGATAGCTTTGTACGTTGCAACACATTATCACAATGAGATAAAGCGTGTGTTCTACGTGATACCTACTTATGTAAGCCCATGATATATTAATAAGAACGTACTTACGATGCGTGAAACGCATACCATGAGTTTACTAACCATTTTCGTTTATTACAAATTGTTTTCGTTAATTTGTGCTATGCAATACTGACAATAACGATGCGACCAAATAACAACCTGAAGACATATAAGGAAAACATACAGGTTTAATTTTTCTAAGTTGTCCTTCATGAACAGCGAAAAATGACTTCGATTCTTTACCATCCCAAATATAATGCGAGTCATCTTGTTAACTATAAAAACTATAATTCAATGACGCAGTTCAGCGGCTTAACGTCTTGGTCATGCTCTGGTTTTTATATCGAATGAAAAACGTGGGAGTTTTTATAACAAATGAACGAAAAGAAAAAAAATGAGCCCGTTATTTACTCTGCCATATTGAAAATTTGATTATAATTTTCACATGATGGACGGGTTGGATTTCCAGCTATATCTAAGAAGTCTATGAAGGCTCACCTGAAAAATGTATTCTGTAAAATGATACGCAGGTTATAATTAAAATTTTATTGTAGACCAACTTTTTAAATCATTATTGTTGAAGGTAGCAATTGTTGACTTCGTGTCGCATCGTTTCCGCAGCGTAAGTTCGTTCAGTAAAATATTTATAGCTATACTAGAATAGGTACCTCAGAAACACCGCCATTGTTAGTGGTATGTGTACACGAGCCAGGGGCGCCGGTACACGCAGTACATGTAACCAAATCCGCACCCCCTGTTGATTCTCGCTTTTTGTCGCCCTGGAATTATATTTCAAAATAAACGTTTAGACATAAAGCGGATTGAATAACAAGCCTCCATACAAGATCAAATACGAAACTACTCTATTATACAGGTAAAGTTTTGCCAAGCTCGTAGTATCAGATTCGATTGAAATTTACCCTATCTTTATATACCAAAGGTACCAAAATTTTATTATTTTAGTCGTTCTTGCCCATTGGAAAAAATTACCTTGTATAGTAAGTCTACTTTGAAGCTCACTTTAATATGATTCTTATGTTGTTGCAGTTTAAAATCTAATTAAGATGAAAAGGTGCTTGTGGAATTAAAATGAAGATCACAGAAAGTACGAACAATGACCTAATCTTAAATTAGAAGGTAAATTATGAATATGTACATACTTGTAATAGTGGAGTAGAAATAAAGAATCAAAATGTAATAAATGAATGAAATATGTCATATGTACTTACAGGCTGTGACGATCCAAGGCAGCGTTAAAATAAGTATATGCGTTAGTTTTCGTGATACCACATTCATTCAATGATGATGGGGCAAATGATGGTTCTCATATTCACTTACAGCGCCGCTACTTTCAGCTTGCGGGACGTCTGATTTTGCCCATTGTATGAAAGCCATCGCCTCCTATGTAAATATGGACATAGATTTAGCAAAGCATGAAGGCAATCAAAGTCGCAGTAGAAAACGACCAAGCGCAGTAAGAAGCGTTTTCTTTGGCTACTTGCTAAAGCCTTTGCGTACTTAAATTAAATACATAATCAAGTAAAAATTAATTTATCGAATTATCATAAAATTAAAAAATTCTGTCACATCCACCAAGTAAATGGATATTATTTCTTTCAACGTAGAAACAGTAATCTGAAACACTTAATTACAGGCCACAAAAGCGCAGGGCACATGCGAAGTAAGTTGATAAATAAAAGTGGTGCATCATAACTGAAAATACATACTCACTTTCTAATATACTTAATCCGTAAGGATTAAGCTTTTAGGATTTCAAATACTTTGCAGTTGTGGCCAACAACAAAATCACTGAAAAGTATTTGAATTGTTGAAAAATATAAGTGAAGTTTTCAGTCTAAATTGTTTGATAACTATGTGTAATTACCATTCGTTAAAATCTAAGGCATAACTTACCATTTGTAAAAAAAAAATTTTTTTCGTGTAGTTAATTGTAAAATTATCAATATTTTCATGGCTTGTTTATGGCATGCTGTTATAAACTAAAATATTGCGTGCGTTTTCAAAATGAACATCAAACATTGTTTATATTTCTTTTCATAAATGTGCATTATACATAAAATATATTACTACTAAATTTGGTAGCAAATATGCAAGGATCTAAAAGGTGTAACATCAATTTTCTAATACGGCATTCTCTATTGTATAGATAGGTAGGCATTTCAGTAACACCAGTAATTAACTGAGGTATAGAGTTAACTGATTGGCATTCATTTGCGTTTTTGATACAAACGATTCCATATGTACATTAATAAAAATAAATAAAAAGAAATATACACGACAATGTTCGAATAGTGCCAATGTATGTGGCGAACGTTCTTACCAAAGGGCTGGCCAGTATTATGCCAATTCTGCTCAGGACAGCGGGCAGTCGCTGCGAACACATCACACACACATTTGTTCACTCGTGACTGATGGTCTGACTGTGCAGTGAACATAGACTAGTTTGTTGTGGCCACATGGTGACTATTCATCAATAACAGTATCAAAACAGTCTTCGGACAATCTTTGCAATGTTTTCTATTCATCTTTCAAGACTCACTACACTCCAAGATTAAAATTAGATGATATAGACATTATATGATAAAATGTTGAATTAACAAATTGTATATTTTTTATACTTAGTGATTTATGGCCACACAAAATAGTCGTATCATTTATGTGGAGTGATTCAATACAGGTGATAAAAGTGATGAATTCTGGCTTGGCGTACCCAACGTTTTGTATTTGAGAGGATATTCGTGCAGGTTAATTAATGTATTAAAAAGTGTGACATGCTGTGAAAAGTTATCTGAACAACATGACCTATAGTGTCTGATAAAATATAAAAGTGGATAAGTAAATACACATAAAAAGGAAATAAGGTATGTATATCATGCATGTCTTAAATTGTTGTTAAAATGTTTAAAGAAAACATTGCAAAGAGTAAAGAGAGTAAAATCAAAGTATTCACGAAGGAACTACACGCCTTTGCTAAAAAGATTTGGGATTTTGACCCTAGCCTTATATTTATATCAGAAGCCAATATTTTGAAAAGGTCCTTCGTAAATGCTCCAAATAGTCGGGCCAATAGGTGCTGAAAGAGTTATATTGCATTTAGGATCAGGGTATCACAACTAATAAAAAAATAACTGATCAATAGCACAAAACACGAGTGTATTTACAAGTTCGTAGCTAGGATTATATGGAGATAATTTGAGTTATTTTATAATTTATAAATAATAAGATAATTTTTGTTATTCTTAGAATTCACTAAGATAGAACAGTGCAATTTAGATTGTAACAATGTGGCACTAGAACACGACATATATCACAAAACATTTCGAACACTGAATGGGCACAAAAACATCAATCCATTTAGAGCATTAAACATAACTGCAGTAGTTATAGCCGCCATTATGATATCGAACATCTAAACATAAAACACTAACGTGACATAGATATCGACCGTATTAGAAGCGTTTCTCACCTGAGTGACCGGATTTTCGCCTGGTCGGTATACCACGTTGTGTAAAGGTCTTTTCCTTCCCACGTAGTTGACGCATACGAACTCGAGCAGCGAAGCGTAGATGAAACACATGCACACCCCGTCCCACACGTTCATAGCAGTCAGGTTTGACACAACCGGTAGTGTGGAACGGAACCCGTTCGATGTCGTGAAAAAATTCAACATCGTTGTTACACCTGCGTCCCAAAAATATTTCGTTAAAACTTATGTCCCACACTGGCGAGAGAAAACAAATGAAGCCGGTAGCCCGTTATTAGTAGAGTATTGAAATATTTGATGATTTTAGTGGATGACATAGATATGAATAGATTTAAAAATAAGCGCTAGTGTCTATAATACAAGCGTTCATGCGTTGTAAAACGTAAAAACATCGTAATCGCTTTTCGTTCAAATATATTAAAATAGCATTCGGCCTGTTTGGTTACTTACATTAATGTGTTATTCCAACCAGTATTTTGCTATCAGATCTGATTGATATTTGAACACGACTCAGTGTAATAAAAAAAAAACATATAAAGCAAATAAAATAAACCAACCTATCATTACTCTAGCAGGCACTGCATTCCATTCCAGCCAAAAAGTAATAAACGATGACGTCACCAAAATAATCCCCGGAATGAAAACTGTGGTGAAGTAAAATGATCTATCCCGTGTGAAGATAAGATCCACTCTGAGGCAGCTGTAATTACCTAAAAATTACAAGCAAAATCTAAAAATAAATAAAAATCTTGAAAGTGATACTAAAATCTTTTACAGCGGTTATAACATTTTAGTTACATTGCATAATTTTATAATGCCAATAAGCGGAACCTGCAAAATGAATAAATAGCGTGTTGTATTGACAGCCCCAGCCACATCTACGAAGAGAGAGAATAGAGAAAGAGATGCAGTACGGAGTATCGAGACCGATTGCCAGCCGAGTTTTACCTATCATAGATCGGGCTGGTACTGCGTTCCACTCCAGCCAAAATGTGATGAAAGAAGAGGTCACCAGAATAATTCCAGGGATAAAAACAGTGGTAAAGTAGAACGCTCGGTCTCTAGTAAATATTAAGTCGACCTTTAGACAGCTGTAGTTACCTGCGAAGTGAATTGTTACATAAGATCTAAACATCGCGCAGCACATTTGATTTTAATAGCGTATGTTGAACTTTGTATCAAAATAAAAATAAAAAATTGGATTCCAGGTGAAGAAGGCGTGGATATAAAATTCCAAATAACTCCATTCAGAGGCCTTGCTTATCGCAAATATTTGTAATAATTATTAGCGGTAAAAAGAAGGTCTTCTAATTGACTAACTACAATCCAGTATGTATGAGTAATGCGTGTTGTGTCATAGTGTTCATGAACATAAATCGTAGCACATGGAATTCACCAAAACAAGAACATAAGTACTATTAACACGTGCTTCCACATAGATAAATTCATGCATGGCAAAGATGAAAAGATGACAGTTTTATCTGCACAAACATGGACGTGGCTCGTGGGTATGAATCAACAATGGCCCTCGGGAATACCTTTCCAGCGCTGACTTTTTACACCGAGGACGTCTGATCGTATAACACAAATACGCATTTACTCACACATAAGCGGAAAATATGTGAAATACCACGACACCGGACGGAACGGTGCTCGTCCGGTGCACAAGTACCTTGCTCCTCAAAGCGTCTCTGGCAAAGATTACATGTCAGCTCTTCATCTTCCTCGTAAAGTGAATTACCCTCAGCTGCTTGCAAAGACGTTAACAAACTTACATTCTACATTTACTTTAACAAACATTTTTGATTAGTCCGCTAATGAACGAGTCGGTACTTTGAATTGCAGTAATAGCAAACGTGTCAGTTTTTACAGTACTGGTTTAAAGTGTTGCTACGGTAGTTAAGTACCACGATATGATCAACAAACTAATGAACATGCGTTACAGCTAGCGAATCGATCGGTACTCTACAGTAAACTCACACATATTAAGAACAATACGAAACTTCTAGAAGCTAACTACGACTAGACCGGTGAAAATGAAATAAACATATAAACAAATTACATTTCTTAGAAATCAAGACCAAGCTGAAAAGAGTTAATCAGAATTTCAATTACGAAATCATCATTGTTCCTCTGTGCAACGTATAAGGATGTGCTTGAAACTAAAAGAAAAGGTTTTCTGGAATCTAATCTACAAATTCGATTTGTCGGAACTTAAAATCTTTTTGTCAAATGCTTCAATAAGCGATGTTTTTCTTATGTAGGTATGAAGGTTCAGTGAAACGATATTTACCTCTCCAGCTGGCCTTTATAGGGCACGGGATCGTCTGATTTTGAATCAGGTACGCGTTTAGTGTCGTTAGCGACGGAGACTTCCTCAGAGTGTCTTCATCGTTTTTCCATACATAAGTTATGGCAGATTGCTCATATGATACTGAAATTCAATACAATAAATTAATATTTGAAATTATAGATGTAAAGAAGCACTAACTACATCGCTAATGAAAGTTTCCAAAGAAGACTACTGAAGGGTTTACTTACTACTTTCTAAGGCAAATGAACACAATGGGTCATCAAATGGAAAGATGTTGAGTCGTCCCTGACAGGACAGGATAAGATGCCGCCGCATCAAGTAATTTATTGTGCCGTTGCGGTATATACGCAACGCAAAATGCATTGGTATTATTGGATCCTGAAATGCAATAACTACGTTTACTGGTAAATATATAATAAAGAAAAAATATAAACAAAAGCGTCTACAAAATCTAACTAAATCCCTGTAGAACTATCAATGTGCCAACTCTATAAACACCCATATTTTGCAACTGCTACCACCTCGTCAACCTCTGGACCAGCATACAGGTGGGCGCTTAGGAAGTAAAAAACCGCCAATAAATAGAGGCCAATAAAAGAATAGTGCGAGCTAATAAAAAAACTTGTATTGCACAAAGTCCTTTGAAGTTCAAGAAGCATTGTATGTAGTTATAAATACCGATGAGTGCTCGGCAAACTCCTTCAGACGAAAGCATGGTGGAAATAATTATGTATAAAATTAGATGTTACCGTTAAAAGAATTAGTTTGTGGACCGTTGCGATGTAAACTGACCTTAAAGTCTCCATGCATGATGAAGTATGTGTCAGGGAGCCAGATGTCCTCGTGGTGATGGATGGCGTTCAGAAAGTCGTAGTGCGACTGGTTTGAGTAGCGCAACCGTGGGTCGTACCACTGTTGCTGGAGTAGAAACTCCACTTCATATTTCTGTAATTAACAAACAACCATATATTCCAGAACAAATGCTACATAAATATACAAAAGTTTAAGAATGCAGAGAAACTTACAAGACTAGATTCATCAGGAGATGCTAAGCTAAGAAGTAGCACGCTAACATTAACGGTGAGGACACCTGAAAATTGATACAGTAATGATATGAGTTATATTGATGACAAAAGTAAAAAAAATATACATAAAATGCACTTATACAACAAACACGCAACAACAACACTCATGCTTTTACAGTGGTGCAAGAGCTCAGCAAGTATAAAATAATATTAGGTTATATTTTAGGTAGTTGTTAAAACTGTTTTTAAACAAATGATTTTATGTTCCTTTGTAAAAAAACAATAAACTGTTGATATGTTATTATAACCTCAAACAAATAATCGATGAAAAAATGTAGATTTAACAGTAAAAATGATTAGCCACAATTTGCAAGAATTACTTTAACTATAAAGAGGCAGATCCGATTTCAGTTGAAAATGAATATGAAATACTGTAAAAAATTTAAATTTAAGAGCACCTCGTGTTTAATGTTTGTGAAAAGAGAAAAAAATATTATAAAGCATGAACCGAGTAGTATTAGATAATTTAAGACGTACAATTGTGATCTATCAATAATTTTAAGAGAATACGAAACTGTAGAATCCAGCGTTATATTGTTTTATTAGATAATATCGTTATTAAAAAGATGTTTCGGACAATTCATATGTACAATAATCAATTTGTAGAGTTTGAGTTGTGTATTAAATTCTACCGACTAAAACATCAAGAGGTGCATTTGAGAAACGAACAGAAAACTAAACATAATAAAATATAATTAACGTGGTTATCTTCATATACACAATCTAAAGCGGAGAAATAGAGGTGTCTACAACTTGCGTGTGGTGGTAAATAAGATTGCGTGCAAATGTTGGTTGCAGTAGGACATAAACTGAAGGAATCTACGATTTACATAAAATGCAAGAAGGTTATTTCTCTTTTCATAAACACGGAACACAACGCACCACGGTTGTGCGAGCGAGGCCGGAGCGACGAGAATCCGACCCTATTTTGTGCCAGAGAGTCGTTAGGCGATGTTAGACCACAACAGAATTCTGGATCTGCAATATTATACCAATCTTGTATGACCTACTCCATGCATCCTATTGTAAAAAAACTATCAGAGCTCAAAAACAGAACACTTAGTAATAAATTATATGTCATATAAGTTATTAATGGTGAAGGAAATATTAGTATATGAATACAAAATATGGAGTGTATCTAACAAAACATATTTACCATCTACTGGTGGAAGCAGTCTTTTGTCATAGCGGGAATTTTTCAGGAGATTGTCTAATATCTCCTTGTCCGACTTTCCCGCTGCAAAACTAGAAAAAACAAGTTATATATTAGTGAGCTTTTATAAAAATCTTTCCTTAGACATGTCACTAGCAAGCCTAAGCAAAATTGATTTATGGATTATGTGATAAAACATTGTAGTGTTATATCGTAGATTAGTGTTTGTTTACATTGTATACAAGGTCAGTAATTTTCGATAATATCTGCTAATGCTAATTTAAAAAAGTAGGCAATCTATAAAATCTGTGATTTCAATCGTGTATAGTTTGAAATGGACGAGCTGAGCAAACGGATCCAATCGACAATGCCAATTAAATCTGTCGCCCGGAAGAAAAATGCTTCCGCGTTTTCCTGCAAAATATTTTGAATTCTGTAAATTACTTTGTCTTTTTGTATTATTTACAAGTGTTTTTAAAGAATGAATCATCGTACTGTGAACATGCATAATATATGATGTCATTAGTTACCGACCAAAACCGATGTTCACTCAGAGTCGACATACTTCTTGATGAGGTGGTTTTTATCTGTTACTTAGTTTTTTGATTATCACAAAATACCTACCATGTTGCTCTTGGGCTTGACATTCTGTTTCTTTCAATTTGTCAGTATTTATGTAATTAAGTTATAGATCGTAAATTTTAATCGTAATAATAAAAAAAAATTCTTCACATAAACGCACGCAAGTTTTAAGAAAGTACCACCACTTTCTTGAAAAGGAGTTATAAAAACCGCACAACAGTGTAAGTCAATGTGTACCTACTCCATTTTCAACAGTGAGTTTCTTATGTGTTTTCATTACGTATTTATAAATGTCGGTGGCCTGTTAACAAATAATTAATGACCCTTGATCTATCAAAATAGTTAGATATATTATATATCAATTTATATACCATAGATTTTATATATAGATTGCAAATAGGCTAACTTTTTACCAGAATATCACCTAAGGTTATGAAGATGGGGTCAACGGTGATAAGCCAGGTTTAAACTAGAATGTGGACTGGCTCTCAAGGGCCGCTGTCGGAATATCCGGTTGGTGCTTGGCGACAAATTTTGTAAGTTCTTAAGAGTCGTTGCTAGCTAGGTGGGCATTCGCAAAACGCCCTTACATCACGTAGATTCCAAAATAGCAAAACAAATTAAAAAATAAACTTGAATAAAATTGACTATCCTCTTTCAATTAATGAACTTACGCCACGATTTGTTTACATAAGCAAGATATGCCTAGTTAGAAATTGTCAGTCTTCTTGTACTCCATGAATAGTACATAGAAGTAGCAAAGAGGTCATCAGGTCACACACGGCTTTATAATCCCTTGAATAAGTAATGATTTAAGTGAGATACAGTAGGGACACCGTAATCTATAATATCGATAAGTAGATATAGTAAATCGCAAGATAAAAGGAAATATAGTTTCTTTCTCCGAACTATTTTATAGCCAACGTTCTACGAATAAAAATGGATATACATATATTATTATTCGTAGCCAATACGCCATATCTCAATTGGACCAGCATCTGTTCTCGAATTCCAGGAATAAATGTTCTGTGAAAAAAACGGCGAAACATTATGTCGGGAAATTGGTTTATAGCAAATTAGCCGTATGAGAATCGCAGGGTTGCTGTTATCGATTTAAGATTAACTGCATTGCCTTGAGAAAATATAAAAGATCTTTAGTTTTAACTAGCTGTTTTTTGAAAATATAAATGTTGTTAGAAAATATAATAGATCTTATGTATAAACTAGCTGTTTCTTAAACATTAATTTGGAATAAACGCTAATCGGCTGTGATAATTTACACATAATACAATATACAGGGTTATTGGTAAAATGCTAACAACCTCTTAGAGTTGACTTCTGCTAGTCCTAACAAACATTGTAAAATTTTTTTTGTTTTGAAAATTTTTTTTTTTGTAGTTGTCTTAATAATAATATAATATATATATAATTATATATAATAATTATAATTATTTATACATAATCTTCTTAATCTTCTTAATTATTTATATATAATCTTCTTAATCTTCTTACTCCGAATCATGAGCGCCCGCCGCGGCAACACTGGACCGAGCCGTGCTCCCCTTGAACAGAGCTTTGACTATTTACATCGAGCAAAGTAATATTTTTTTTAATATAACTGGAGTTTAGTATTCAATGTCTAATGCAAAAAGAAAGTACACTGCCAAAGTTTAGGCAAAATTATCAATACATTAACTATGACAGCTACAACTCTGAGCTACTTAGAAACCTACAAAAGATTGATATCTCAAATGATACTGAACAACTATGGACAGATTTATTAAATGCAATTAATGATACCACCAACAACCACGTCCCATTAAGGAAAGTAAAAACTAATAAAGCCAAAAATAAACCATGGATAACCAAGGACATACAAGTATTAATTTCTGAGGAAAAACTATTATAGGACAAATACTTGACAACTAAAACCAAAAATAGCTATAAGATGTTCCGAGAGATGAATAATAGATGTGTGGCCCTGTCTAGAAAAAAGAGAAGTATATATGAAAGTAAGATCCTTGATTATGGTGACAAGGCCTTCTATTCACACATACGAAGATGCATTACATCTAGAGTAAGCATTCCACCAGCAATTAGAAACCTTAAAGGAGACCTTGTAACAAAACCCAGTGACATTGCCGACGTTTTTGCTGAAGTCTTTGAGAAAGCCTATTCAATAGAACCTGTGATTGACCCGAATACAAATATTACTACAGCACCCCGCGTAGAGGAAAGTCTATGTGATGTTACGTTTTCCACAAAAGAGGTAGAAAATATAATAATGAGCTTGAACACATTGTCCTCACCAGGTCCAGGCCAGCTGCCAGGTTGCATTCTCAAAAACTGCGTTAATGTTCTTACCCCTGTACTAACCTAACTTATGAATACCTCGTTATTTCCACAAGACTGGAAGCATGCCATAGTGACACCCATTTTTAAAAAGGTGACAAAACAATAGCAGAAAACTTTCGACCCATCGGCCTTACAAGGAATTTGGTGAAAATTATGGAGAGAGTTATAAGCAGACAATTAACTCAGTTTTAAATAGGAATTTCAGACAAACAACATGGCTTTGTTGAGAAGAGGTCAACCATAACTAATTAACTGACATGTGTTCATACTTGGAGCAATGAGATTGATAACAAGAACCCGGTAGATGTAGTCTATCTAGATTTCGAACGCGCGTTTGACAAAATCCCACATCAACGTCTACTAATGAAACTACATCACTTTGGTATACGTGGTAAACTGCTCAGGTGGATTGAGAACTACTTGACGGGTAGAACGTTTCAAGTACGCGTTAGCAGCTCCGTATCACAACAGAGACAAGTGTTAAGCGGTGTTTCCCAGGGATCGGTCCTGGCTCCGCATCTGTTTGGGCTTTTTATAACTGATAGTAATTAAACAACTTTAAACGGTTTAAATCGCGTATATTTGTCATTATTTTTGTCCCGACGTTTCAAACACTTTGCAGTGATCGTATACCCCGTGACCACGATCACTGCAAAGTGTTTGAAACGTCGGGACAAAAATAATGACAAATATACGCGATTTAAACCGTTTAAAGTTGTTTAATTACTATGTGTAACAATCGCGAAAACCTTTTTATAACTGACCTGGTGGAACTGATACAATGTCAATCAGCCTTCTTTGCAGATGACGGAAAGTTCTTTGTAAACCCAGTAATTAAATCTGGCCAGTTGCAGGATGACATTAACCGTATACACAACTGGACTTAAGATTGGATCATCAAATTAAATCTAGCCAAGTGTAGTGTTCTTCACCTTGGAAAGACGAACCCACAGAAAACGTACAATATTAGTGGCATTCCTATAGGTCTATGGTCAACCAGCAGAAAGACTTGGGAATTATTATTACTACAATTCTTTAGTGTATTTAATTCGTAAGTCTTTTCAAACAATGACCGTGGAAGTCTTCCGTAAGATCTATAAAACATATATACGGCCAATACTAGAGTATGGATTCCAAGTTTGGAGTCCTTACTTTCAGAATGATATAGACTTGCTTGAAAGTGCACAGAGAAAAGCCACTAGAATGCCACAATCTCTACGTCACAAGTCCTAGCAAGAAAGGTTAAAGATACTGCGCCTCACTACTCTTCAAGAGAGGAGGCTACGGGGTGACCTCATAGAAACATTTAAAATATTAAACGGGTTCTACAATCTTCCGGAGATTTAGAATTGTTACTTAAAACAGACTCACTCAATGACTGTCAGAGGGCATAACCAGAAAATTGCGCGTGGACCAGCAAATACCAATACTGCTCACCACATCCTCAGCAACAGAGTTGTTCACAACTGGAACAGGTTGCCTGAGGTGGTGGTCACTGCCAGATCAGTTAACTCCTTTAAAAACCAGCTGGATGGCTGGCTACAGAAAAAGCAAATATCTCTTCCAAACCTATGACAATATTAGTGAAATAATGAACAAAAAATATTCAACACAACATGATATAGACATATCAGCTTCGCGCTGCTCGCCTATTACTCAATAAATAAATAATACATTACAGGCCATAAAAGACTTTTAAAATCAGGTGGTCCTCTTGCTTATTCCGTCAAAAACATATAAAAACACAAAAAAAATATAAAAAAATACTACATATGTTTCAAACCAAAAAAATTCATCTCCAAATGTTTGTTAGGTTAGGACAAGCAGAAGTCAACCCTAAGAGGTTGTAAGCATTTTTCCAATAACCCTGTATAACAATACATTTATGTTGCTTAGATTTAGTAATTGATTTATAGCGAATAAGTATTTTTTATATCAGGTAGGTTACATAACAACAGAAAATTAGTTCTACATTTATTGAATAGCCTCATGTAAGCTACGAGATTTAACTTTCCGGTACATACGAGTTTAAATTTTCTATTTGATACGCTTACTTTGATGACGTAATTTCGCAAACAGTATCCAAGTTTCTACAATAGGCATTGTGTGTGGAATTAATTAAATTTGGGTAAAGTTGAGACTTGATTGTGTATTTCACGTTAACAAGATAGACTAAACTATACAGGTAGACATTTTGTCAATTCGTCTCATTGGTGCATGAGACATGTGTCTATATATACTCGTAATGAGAACTGACTATAGGTCAGTAGTTACAGAAGTCTTATAGATAAGTAATTTTTGAGCAATTATATTTAAATATCTAAGACCCTTTCTCTCACATACTATAAAATATTATAACAATACTTAATAGTAGAGTGCCGAAATATCGGGAGCTCAAAACTAACCAAAAACACGGTAAATATCCCGTTGGTAATAATAATTCTAATGTTAATGGCCGAAATAAAAACTCAGATAGCAAATATAATCACTAATGCTACAAATATATTATTGTATTTGTAGTATTAGGTTACAAAATTACAACGAGAGGAAAAATTATACTCATGTGCGGGTTCGAACCCGCGCCATTCACCCCTATAGCCGGAGTACGTTCTGAACGCTAAGCTAACATGTGACTCATAACTCTGATATTTGTTGTAGAATTAGTCTTTGTTTTCTGTCTTGTTACTTTACATAACTTTATTATTGCAAAAACTTTACCCATTATGGTAAACGAGCGCGTTGATAACTACACTGAGAGTAATAAATGGATGTGGATTGATGTATGTTGCTTGGTTAGCAAACTTTGTGCGGTAGATTCGATTCATCTGCGGCAGGTAGGTAGTTGAAGGTTAATTTTCCAGGGAAAGCTCTATAAATGGCACGGCCGCGTCGGTTCACGGTTGGCTGGTGCCCGCCGCTCCGACTGGTTAGCGTATTATATGCACTTCATCGCTTGTCGTTGGTGTCACGGTTTTACGTTATGTAAAAGTTTTATTCAGAATACACAACAATCTCATTCCAGAAATAATTCTAGAGTTATTTAGTTAACTTAGTTGTTATACCTTAAACATCACTGTTCCTAATATCAGAGCCTATATCCTCCAAGACCTGGGGACTTATGGTCTTAATAGAATGTAGATGAACGTGAACTTCATTTTGAAATTAAAATTCCATAATGTTTATTATTAAGCCATTAGACATATAAATTGACAAAATTAAACATGAGGCTTTTACAAAACATTTAAGGAAGCTTTAGGCATTTTTTTGGTATCCTTCCATATCTTGACGTCCAACCAAATTATGGAACAAAACATTTGTTCGGGCTCAATGGTAATCAAAATTTCGAGTGTTGTACGAGGCTTTACAAATAATGCCATGCAATGCTAAAATATTAAATTAAACGAAAAAGTCTTACATGTCGGATGTGAGAGCAGATACTCCACTGAGCATTAGGACGAAGGCCACGGTGCGTGCCACGACGCATGACCAACCCATATTAGGACATCTGAAAATAGAAAAATCTAATTTTTATTTCTATTTACTTACTTGCTTTTTTTCATAAGATGTATAGAAAATATTACCTACTAATGTATACAACGAATGATGTAAAAGAGATATAAAATATTATCTTCTCTTGTTTGCCCACATGCTTTTTTTACCACCATTACCCTGAGACACCGTTGACTGCTACCAGAGAGACTACACACTGTTAGGTGCTTAGCGACAGTTTTCCTACTTGATGGTGGTAGCTAGCCAGGCATTCCCATAATTCCCTTCCACCATGCGATGAAGCTTAAACCAGCGCTGCGGAGCGAACCATGGACCTGCGGCATGGCAGTCCATAACTATTACTACTCGGCTATCATTGCTTCAGAAATATATATATATAAATGTATAGCGATAACATATTAATTATTAGTTAATTTAGTATCTACTTCACATACCACATCCTCTAACTAATTAGAATGTTCGCAAATGGCCACATAACTCATGGCAGTTACAGCTAGCTATGACTGCCTTATGGGCAGTAATCAGCTGATACATGTATACGAGGAAGTTATTGGTACTGACAGTAGGTATCACCTAAGATTTTTATATAAACTTATGGATAGGTATAGTTTACACAATTATCATTATGTTGTTTCGTTCTTATTGTAGTATGTTATTGTCTTCCGGGGGTACAAAAACTATGATACTTTTTTTTTCTATTTACAAGCCAGGACGGAAAGTGTTGCACATGTGAAAAGCTTCCAATTTGACACGCATAAAAATGTAGATATATTGGTATTATATTATTATTGTTGTATGTTGGTAAACTAACTCTAAACCTTATTAGATACTGCATTGTACATCATTTAAGTTTTTTGTGTCAAATAAATATATTTTCTTTCTTTTTTTTCAATTACATTAAAGTTACAATGGCTCATGCGCCTCTATTACATGCGACGTAAACATGACTGGCGAATCGTGGGCGCCTACTGTTTTGGGGAATACACACGTGACTATACATGTTGTTCTTGTCAAATATAAATATATAGATCAATGGAATTGCCCCTTGTTTTGTTAAAGGGAAATATATATTATATAGTCATTATATTATATAGTGAGCTAAACTGAGCTAGCATGAGAGCTAAACTGACCCGACACTATACCGAAGACATCCCGGACATCAGCCTATACGAGATTAGAATGGCTCTCAAACAGCTTAAGAACAACAAGACGCCAGGCGATGACGGAATCACGACAGAACTTCTGAGAGCGGGTGGGAAACCGGTACTCTCAGTCCTCCAGAAGTTATTTAATTCCGTCATCCTTGAAGGTAAAACGCCAAGAGCATGGAGCAGAAGTGTAGTGGTACTGTTCTTCAAAAATGTGACAAGACCTTGTTGAAGAACTACAGGCGCATTTCACTTCTGAGCCATATTTATAAGCTGTTCTCGAGAGTCATTATGAATCGTCTTGCTCGTAGGTTTGATGACTTCCAGCCTTCCGAACAAGCCTGGTTTCGAAAAGGCTTTAGTTCCATAGACCACATACATACGCTCCGCCAGATTATACAGAAGACTGAGGAGTATAATCGGCCATTATGTTTAGCGTTTGTGGACTATGAAAAAGCCTTCGATTCAATCGAAACCTGGGCCGTACTGCAGTCTCTTCAGCGATGCCAGCAAGAACTGCAGAAGATGCAAGTGACTATAGGTACATCGAAGCGCTGAAGTGTTTGTCAAACGGTAAAAGACGCAGAGGACGTCCAAAGAATCGTCGGACTAACGAAATAATACCTATAGCTGAAAACAAATGGTCAAGAAAAGCAAAGGACTATAAAAATAATATTTATGAAAGTTTGCATCTCATTTTTATAAAACATTCTAAATTGTAGTAAAAAAAATTGTGTTTTTTAGTTTCTTTGAAATAAATGGGCTATTATTAATATAATGCAGAACAGCGAAGCGACCAGGTAATTGATAATTTATTTATTTAACAATTATTTTATATGCATCCGCCCATGATGGCCATATGAAGCTCGAAAATTGAAAACAATTGTATGCCCTTGAGTCTGAAACTATAGTGGTTACATAACTGATATAACCACTATTGTTATATTATATTATTTAAATTCTAAATCTAGGTAGAGTTCAGCCTTTTTGAAGCAGTGATAGCTCAGTGGCTTTGGCTATGGACTGCCGAGCAGCAGGTCCATGGTTCGAATCCCGCCGCGGGCTTGAGCTTCACCGCATGGTGGAAGGGCATTTTTGCGAATGCCCGCCTGGCTAGCGACCACCCTCAAGTTGAAAATCTGTCGCCAAGCACCTAACGGTGTGTTCCGGCAGCAGTCCTTGAGAGCCAGTCATTCTAGGTTAAGCCTGTTAACATCTTCGACCACATCATCACTTACCATCACGTGAGATTGTGGTCAAAGGCCAACCTATCAGCAATAAAAAAAAAGCCTGCCAGTAGTATATGTTATAAGAATATTGCGATGTAATATAAGTACGCAACTTTTTTACTTGTAGTAGTATTTTTATATGCTTGTAGACTATTTCCGGTGTGAAAATTCAGTTTGTTTTTATCGTGCTAATGCAATGCATTTTTAAACGCAAACCTACGTGACCGTATTAATGCGCTGAAAACTGATTTTAATTGTATATACACAATTTGCTTATCTGGATAAAATTATGAACAACTCTCCGGTTTCCAGGTATACAGGGTTATTTGAAAAATGCTACTCGTAACAACCTCTTGTGGTTGACTTTGACTTTTATTAAACCTAACTAACATCTTTAGTTGTATGTGTTTATTATTTTACCTAATTATTATTTCAATACAATAATTAACTTGCTCGATCTTACAAGATAGGGCTAGACCTATCTAAATTACATTGCAATCAATACAGTACATTTTTAAGTGATTTCCGTGAAAATAATATGTAGTTCAGTGTGTGTTCTTCAGAGGGAAGTAGTTATTTAATTCGATAACAGTTTAACATTTAATTCTGAAGAGATTTCTGTATTAGCCAAACCTTCCACTGCTGAACACAGCCTTCTCCGTTTAGGGGGGTTTGCCATAAAACCATTGTTTGCCATGGTTTGCCCACGCTTGACAGGCGGCTTGGGAATCGCTGTGTAACATGACAGTTCTTCAAAAGCGCTGCACTGGTATGTATTTTTCAACTTTTGGCCTCTTAACGACTACCACAGGAACAAATGGATGGGAAACCAAAATAAATTATTTAATAAGTACATACATAGGTACTTATATGGTATTGTTCCTTCTTATGTTATTGTTCATATCAATTGATCCAAATAATGAACATAGCCGGATAGTTGGTTTATTATTTCTTAGCTTAGATTATAGGTTAACCGATGTTTCTGTTTCAGTGTTGTCAGCATTTAGAGGGTTCGTTTAGCTCCACAATCTTCAAGGTAGAAACCTTCGCCACAACACGACGATGTAAGTAGTGGCGTAAGATAGGAAAAAATCCACAAATTTTCAGCCGAGGACCGTATGTATACAGCGTAACATTGTAGCGTTACTATATATGCACTTCATCGCTTGTCGATGGCGTCACGGTTTTACGTAATGTAAAAAGTTTCTATTCAGAATAACACGACAATCTAATTTCATTAATAATTCTGGAGTTTGTGTACCTGTAACATCATTGTTCCTAATATCAGAGCCTATATGCTCCAAGACCTGAGGACTAACTGTCTAATTACAATGGTATTGAAAATGATATTTATTTTAAAATTCGAACTTCATATTGGGCTTCATTTTCAAAAGAAAATGTAAAATTAAGTTCATCTACATTACCATATTGCTACATAATAAGGCGTCCCCTTTGTAATTTTCCGAAAGACTGGGCAGTTGCCAGCACGGTTTCGCCACAGTGTCATAATTACTGTATTAATCATGTAGTAAGCTTACAAGTGAAATAACTCAGGGTTGGCACATGCAAATCACACCACGTGTAGGTACTTCTCGCAAGGTTGTTCTGATTTACCGTTCGCGTTGCATTTACATTACATACAGCTTATATCATCTATTCGTACTCTCCAACGAAGAAGTAACATGACGACGGAAAGAGCCTGTCCATGTATTTCAATTAGTTATCAGATTTAATATATAAGTTCTATATACGTAAACTTACTATCACGCATGTATACTATGCAAGGGTAGGCAGTGGTGTCTAAACACCCAAGTTACTCCAGACATGTTTTGACCATGTGGCTAATAGCGGTTATTGCCGTCAACCGAGCACAGTTCCTGATTAAGGATGGCTACTGAACATTGCACTGTTAGATAACCCAATAACTGTTCGTCGCGAGAATCAAATTCAGAACCTTGATATTCCAAGGCGGCGCACACATTGTTCACACAGACACAAACACACACACCAACGAGCCAGTTAAGTATAAGCTGTAATCTAAATTTAACATAAATGTTTCTAGTTGTAATAAGCAGGTCCGTAGTTTAAAATCAGTCCCCACTAGCTCGTTTTGCTGGTCCATAATTTCACAGATGACCGAATACTAATAATATTAAACTTATATTACACCAATGGGGTAGGTGCACGCAAGGTGGCACCCATATCTTTCGCCACATATATTTTAATCCATTTAACATGTGGTAAGTCGATCGCCATGAACAAATTTTTGGCCTCTGGAGAGCTATTAAAAATTCTAGAAAAACCTAATACTTTCCGACCGAAATTCAAAGCGAGGGTCTCAATGCAAAGCGAACATTTGCACTACTCACTAACGGTGCAGTCTACATAAATACACGTAATGTTTTTGGTTTTTATAAAATATTAGGTACTTCATCCACAGAGCATGCGTTATTGCAAACATAAAAATATTAAAATTATATGGTTGCGTCATCATTAACAAGTTTAAAGCTAATTTCAAAATAAGTCTTGTTTGTAGTACAACGTAAGTTGAACTATAGATGTCGCTCCATCCCAATACGATGGTTAAAGAACGATAGGAAAATTTTTAGTTATGACTCATTGTCATGTTAGCTCAATTAGATTAGAGCATACCCCGGCTAAAGGGGTGGATGGACGCGGGTTCGAATCCCGTACATGACTTAAATTTTACCTCTCGTAAATTTTTAATTATTTTATTAATAAGGAATCAGGTATATTCCTTATTAAGGGTATATTTCCTACTAATTTCAAATTTTTACTTATGAAAACGTTAAGATTTCTTCTAATGTATGTGTTTATAAGACATTTCAGTTGAAATAAATAATTATTATTTATGAAAAAACCTTATGTATAACTTCTTTTTGCAGTTTACGGTATGCCGAAAGATGTACCTAATTAGATATGTTTAAAGAGCTCTTTTAATTACTATTTTCTGTAATTGTAGGTATAAATAAAGCTTTTAATTCATTTTGTGGCAGTATCGTGTATTGTAATATATGCACATATTACAATAATTATGACGAATACGTTTCCAAACGAGTAATCCTCTGTTAAGCACATGCAAAGCGCAGTCCTGGCGTGCAGCAAGGCCGTACATACGAATACCTAATATGTTTTTTTGTCGGGTGCTGCCGTGGATTGAATACGTGACCTACTTTCAAAAGTTGTTATAGATATGACGTCAATGAGCCAGAGGACACGCAAATCATTGACGGAATTAATGGATTTTACTTGATGTGAAAACTTGATCAGTTCTGCACCTGCCTAGTTTATTCTGATTAATTTAAGTTTATCATTAAACAGCTACAACGTCTACCACAGAAGAAAGGCCTCACCCATCAGGGGGAATTGCCATAAATCCCACGCTTGGCATGCATCTTGGGGATCGCAGTGTAAGGTGGTAGTTCTTATTTATTTTTCTCTTCGTTGCCTCTTACGGATTCCACAGGAAGATATGCAGAGGGGGAATTCTGACCTGGCACTTAACGGATTTTGTTGGCGTGTAGGTTAGCTTTTTCCATGCTCCTAGAGAATTATATAACAATTTTCTAATCGATATTAAGTTATTATTATAATATTCCAGATTTTCCAATTACATCTCATTCAATTCAGTTAATATTAACGTGATCTTATCATTCTGCCTAAAATATGTATTCACCGAGTGAACATGAGAGGAAAATAACGAGAAAATTTCACCCCGATTTATTTGGTTTTTAATCTACAGTTTTAGTTTTCATGCTGACGAAAATAATATAGAAAACATTATAAGTTTTTTATATGTACCCAGTATACCGTTCCTTCCTAATTTATAAAATTGAAAAATAATTGAAGTGGCCGGACACGGATGGTTCCGTATTTCTTAGGTTATAGTTTATGAACCGACCTTTCTGCTGACTGCAGAGTGTTGTCGGCATGTGGAGGGTTTGTTCAGCTCCGCACTCCCTTTGACCTTCGCCACAACATGTCTCCCGATCTGTAACAATGTCGTAAAAGTACATGTCAAGAGAATATCCTCGGGGCTACATCTATGGATAACGGGGAGTTTAGAAGAGTCAATACAGGTGGAGCGATTATTAGCGAACATATATCAATGTATTGGCACGTGGCTTATCTTTGTCTAAAGTAAATTAAGGCAAACTTTATGCATAAATATCGCAGAAATTTTATGCTAGGAGTCTAGCCTGTATCGAAATATTTTCGAAAATAAAGAGTTAATTCTGATTACATTTATAAAACACAACTAATAATTTTTACTTGTAGTTATTTTAGAAGAAAAATTGCTGCAGATATTGTGCAGATAGAATAAAATTTATTCGTGGAGACGATGACTTATTTTAAAATAAATAAAGAACTTGTCCAAGTGTTGACACAGTAAAGTTACCATGGTAACATAAAAACAGGTATTGAGGGCATCTCACAAAACATATCGTAGAAATTACTAGGTTCGTAAGTTTTTATGGGGTGAAGCATAATCCCTTAACATCTCACGATGTTCTGTAGGTTAAACCCTTAAAATGTGAACATAATCGAGGTTATTCTCCGTCATAAAATAGACGGAGTTACAATTCGGGACTGGCAATGATCCTGGAATCATATTTCTTGCTTATAGCGCACATATAGATAAGTTTAACTGTCGCACCTTTGCTATCTCGTTTTATTTCTGGGTCACAAGGGAAAATGGTGTTTTATTAATATAGCTAAAGATTTTACCTACAGAAGCTTCAAGACGATATTCGGTCATTTTTGGTAAGGGTATGAAGTTTTCTTTGAGGAGTTAGAATATTGGGGTTTAAGAAAATGGTCCTGGAAAAATCCCGAGTCTTCGATTATTTTCAAAAAAACCTTGTTAGGACTTTGTTTTTGCTGAGTATGTTTCCGATATCCCTCGATTTTTATTGGCCTATGTAGTAAATATGCCACTAGCTTGCTTTATTTAATACGTACGCCATGGGTATTTATCGTTGTTATATTTCACAACCGTGCAATTTGCACAGTCATTAGTAATTTTTCAAACGTTACAATTCTTTAAACAAGCAAAAAATATAAACTATTCTTCTACTATGTTTTTTGTGTTTGTAAACAGCATGAGAAGGTAGAACATTTAATTTCTGTGATGGCTGCGGCTTGAGTAAATCTTTTCGTGCCACGCAGAGATAGCGGTAGCGATGTCCTTGCTGTCTTGCGATGGATCCTCATTATACTATGTTCCATTAGGAAAATATTTACCTTTAATCGTCAACAAATTAAGTTTTAATTAATTAATAACGAGTAAAAGCGGAATAGCTTTGCCATCTAAATGAATTTGGAATTTTGTAAGTTATATAGATTATTTGAAATATTTAGTTATAACTGATAATTACATTTTTGGGTTATAGTTTCTTAAATAATTATTTAATTACACATAGCTTCTACTTTTACAAGAAGAGTCATATTCTTATTTTATTCTTGTCTAATTAGATAAGAATAAACTAAGGAGCTGTTTAGTCTAAATAAATACTCACACAGATAGCCCACTGGGGGCTATGTGTGAGTATTTATTGAGACGCACAGAACAAATTACAGTCAATTTTCTTGTTTACAATTATACAATTCTAAGCTGCATTGTAATTCAACATATGTGTATACAGAAATGTAAAGCAAATTCCGAGACGATGTAAATGTAAGTACTTATCCGCAAATCAAACTAATATTTGCAGGTTGGTACCCTCAAACTGGTACAATATTTTATTAATTATTAATATTTTATTTACTTAGAACTAAAAACTAAGAAAGATTATCCAGACACAACATGGTTTTTGTGTCAGAATTATTTATTTTGGTTTAGGTTGGAGAAGATATTTTACAGCTATAACATTCTGCCAGGTTTTTTTAACAGGATATTTGAAGAATCTTAATAGCATTAAAACTATGACCTATGTATATTTTACTTTTCGGCGTTTTGACCAAACTGTGCACGGTTAGGTACGTAGCACGCACAGCACTCTGTGACATAAATTTGATGTGCATTGTACAAAGCTTTTTCGTTGTTGATGATAGTTATATGTATTGATCTTACATAAGTTTTACATGATTTTATAAAGGTATATATTAAGACGGACGATCAGGTTATCTAAAATATAGATTTGAATAAGATATTGGAAAAATACATTAGGACTTACTGGTTTAAGCGAACCAATCGTATACATTTTTTTTATAAAATGCTCTTGCCAGCAGATGTTTTGCTTTATAAGTTTGTCAAATCCTGAACCATTTGCATGAAATGAAAATATATAAACAACAAAACAATGCTTTTAATTTAGATCTTAATTCAACGCACCCGTAGAATGTCGACTGGATGCCTCGGCAATGTTCCACCATTACAACCTTTTTCACCCCTTTTCATTGGGTCACGCACAGTTTAATGAAATGAACAGACGCCTTTCATTTTTGCCATCATTTTTTGCGGCGAGCAGTATATTTTACTGTTAGCGGGTTAATATTAAGTAATAAATAACGGATACCCATTGTCTGGGTATCGTTTTTTTATGACATTTTTCCTGTATCTTGATTATTGTGCTACTCGTAAATATAATTTTTAGCAATTTATGTCATACAGATAATTATGTCCATATAGACCAGGCCCGTTTTGAAGATCGTAAGATAAAGAAAAAGAAAGAAGGAAACCTTGTATTTCGTAAGAGCCGGGTAACGTTAACACCTGATTTTCAAATTTTAACCCAACACTTCGAATATAGCTGTCCTAACTTAATTTGCCAAGCATGTTCATATAATGTCGCATTTGTTGGTTGGCACGTTTGAATAAAACTTCAAGACTTTTATATACAAAATTTATATTTTATTACCTGAAGTATAATCAAATTGTTCTGCATTTATTCTAGTGTCCTGGTAGAAATAATTATTGTTTCCTCATAGCCTAAACTAAAAGTGGAGATATTCACAAAATATCGTCGTATCGAAATATATCTGTTTTACTCAATCACGTTTGCATTTTGGTATATTTACTCATAAACGTTTTATTCACATGCGCATCACAGATAATGATAACAATTTAATTACGCCCACATTCGGTTGCGTGCGATGCTAACTGGCACATTATTGCGCTCTACTATTCTTGTTCCAGTGATCCTACATTAACTATTACATCCACTATATGAAAAACGACTCTTTCAAAAGTTTTCAAATCAAAGTGATTATAATTTAAGCTATTTTCTGCTTATCTTTGGACCAACAACAACGTAAGGACGGTCTGGATCCACTTGATCCTTAATACTTAAACGCCCCTCTCTCCCTAGATGGAGTTTTGAATTTATTTTCGTAGACCCAATTATATAGATGTGAGAACAAAAATGATGTCCCTCTTGATTTTACTTTGTGCTTTATGTAGAACAATTTATGGAAAACAGTTTCATAAAAGGCCTCGGTATAAAGGCGATTATGCTAATGTGAGATTTGTTTTGTTGAGTTATTCAAAGAAATGGATATAACATAAATAATATTTTACCCCTTCCAGTAACTTTTACCAGTTTTTTGTCATGTCAGGGTGATATATGGGAACAAACTGTATAAATGATATATGTATTGTTATGATAAATTGCTATTTGTTTTATCCTACACATCGGCATAATATTTGTCAAAATCAATAATAAGTTGCAGTTGCTAAAAATGTGGCTCATTGGCTTATTATTAATAGCATCAAATGTCTGATTGACATTTTTGTTCATTGACAACTTTGCTTCAGTTTGTTAAAATTATCAAGGTACTGCTCGAAAATCGATTAGGTAATTGATATCGTTGTTGCTCTTAAACTAAGTGATTATTCGGTTAAAGAGTATCCTTTGCCGTATACTTTTTACCAAATATCACTAAAATTTGGAGGAAAAGAAAAAAATACAGCGATTTTATTTATTGCTTTTTTAAAGGTACGAAAAGACCAGATGTTACGTTGGTAATCAACTCTAAACAAAATGACTCAATCAGACAAAGTAAACGTAATTTACGATACTAAAATAAACTATTCGATTTTGAAATTAAGGGGATAAATCTTATATGATTAATTTCTAACCCTATGACATATAATAAAATGTAATAAGACATTACATGCCACATTTTCAAAATGTTGGGTCTTGCATTACAAGCATAAGTTTAGTAAAAGAAGGAATATAAAGTTACACTCCTTTCATATTGTAGTAGAGGCACATCAATTTCTCGTTACATCAAATTCAAAGTAATATTATAAAATTTAATTGCGAGCGAGTTTAAGAACTCAAACAAAATTTAAATTGTTCAGCAACATTGTAAGTTTCGCCCCAGGGACGTTTGGCTTACAAACAATATCATCGATGTATAATGGAATGGAAAACGACAGGCTCGGCACTGAAATAATAGCGGTAAAATTGGTACATGGCAATTACTGTTACATTCAAGTACTATTGGATATGTTATAACTGTTATATTCAAGTATTAACACACGTCACGCATAAAGCGTATTAATTCCAACAGATACAGAACCAAATTTACAGAAACTCAACATTGTTATTTATCTCCTTACCTATATAACCGACTTAATAACGTATTGATTTTATCCTCACTAAGTAAATACAATTGCAAAGCAAAACTTAAATCGTGGTTACTTAATCTGAATTATGAGGATACGGAAAAGTTACTTAAAATAAATATTTAGTCTACTGACATTGGAATTTATTTTACAACGAACTAAATCTTAGAATGCTATAATATGTATGTATTGTTTTTGGAGTGTGTGTGTCTGTATGTGTATAAACACTTTTATTACAATTAGATACACACACTCTTACCCACGTACTTGGTTGCATACATGTATGCATATTTAAAATCATGTATAATTGGTATCATGCTTGTGGTCTACGTATTTTGTATCTAGAAATACCTACTCATATATGTAATGTACTATGTACTTTTATGTTGTACAAAGAACTTCATTATCTATGCTACTCGTAATGTAGCAGTGTAAACAATGAGCAGCGAGCTTAACTTGATCTTGCCATGCACAACACCTATACTCCATTAAAGTCCTGCTTACCTATTTGTACCAGTTATTACTCTTATACTGTTAACTAATCATTTATTGCATATTTATTAGAACTTCCTACCTTGCTACTGATTATTCATTTGTTTTTTTCCTGACAAAACTCAAGTAATTTAAGCAATTTTAGCATAACTAATCATAATACGAGTAGTGTTTCTAGAAACGATCAAACTGAATGTGAAGGAGTCAACTTATAACATAAAACTAACCTGACCAGTTTTCAGAGTTACTAGTATGCACTTCGACTCGGCACACGCACAGCTCAATCCTACCCACTACTTACATTGTGTTATGATTTATGATATCATTGTTCTTGCCTATCTGTAAGTATTTTATAAGTAGGTCTACCTACTTTAGTTATTGTCCTACTGCACTACGCAAACATATAATAATTGCAGGCTATTTTGTGTAAAATTGTTAGTAAATGCGAATGTTCTTTTGTATTTTATTGTAGATCTTTTACTATAAATATTATGTTATCTAGTGCCTAGTATTATTAGTCTTATGTAGTATGTATAATTAGTTAACACCGCGGGAAGACGTCGGTATCGGGGAAACAGAATAACCTGTCTGGACACCGACACACTATTTTATGTTTAAGTACTTTAAATTGAAGAAATAAATATAAAAAAAGAAAAAAATTGGAGTGATAGGCTAGAATTACACCCCTGCCATATCTTCCTTTGGTAGTCATAGGAGTCTATGAAGGTTGACAGCAGCGCCTTCTGAGTCCCCGAAGCTTAAAGAACAGATATCTTACACCGCGATCCCCAAAACGACTGCGAAGCAGTAGGGTTATGGCAAACGCTCCCTCAGGTAATAGGATTGAATTAACACTGACCCATAAAAATATATACCTTACAGACTAACATAAACAATATAATATAATAAAAAACACCTTTAAACAGTTTTGGAACACACTTTTAAGGAGTTTTCATTTTCGGCCTCGCCTCTCTCTGGCGCATGTATACTACGCCTTCCGGCCAGAAGTAGCCTAGTAACGCATCCTTATTCTTCGCTGGAACCCGAAGCACGTATGATTTAAAAGTTTTCACCAGGTTGGATTCCAGCCGTTGTAACGCCACTTCAAATAGTACTCAACGTCTTTCACACCTCTCTTTAATGTAAAAAACGAGATAGATATATAGAAATGGTCGGCTCCACATCATGAAGTACCGTTTTCTCTGCTGTATGCGTAGCTGTGCCACGATTATTGCGCGTCGGTCTAATATATAATGATTAGTTATGTGATTTGTTATAATTATTAGATATTATTTTATTTGTTATTTCCTTCTTCTTAGTCGGCATCTTCATTACTGAAGGTCGTGTCTAGTCTGATTTGACAAATTGATGCACTATCCTCTTCCAAGTGTCTCTGTCCTCGGCGCTCTTAATGGCTCTGGTAATTGGCAGCCCCGTAATCGTCTTGACATTTTTTTCCTACACTTGCTTATGTTGCTAACAACGTCGACCACCACCGTAGCACTATTTCATACACGCATCTGTTTTTATTATTTTGTTTGAGATTGAAGGATATCCTTGGGTGGCCAGAAAGAGAAACAGAAGAAAAGATCTTGAGTGGTGAGGTCATTGTTGAGCTGATCAAAGCACTTAGGTGCTACGAGTTGTTTGCACTTGAATTTAATCCTGTAATCGATAAGAATTAAATGCAATTTCTTTAGTCTTGATTCAGTGAGCAATCTCGATAGCTTTCACATTATTAAAACGATTGAAATCCCTAGCGGAACAAGCGCGCAACCCTAAACTTAAAGTTTCAATAGCTTCCGAATTGGTTTAGGGCTTCAAGTCTACTGGGACTTTGGGATTTCGTGTGATACAGATATTGAAAGAATGATCTTGATTTATTAATAGATTCAGGTGTTACTTTGTGGAAATTCAAAGTGAAAAACAACAAATATTTACCGAATTCAAAAATTAAAATTTGTATATGATTTTTGAATGTTTTTCTAATTCGATGTATTCTCATCGCAATCTTTAAATATTTGTCATAATTAAACTTAAATAATTATTTTTGGTAACCGTCCAGATTGTTCAATATTGCAACTATTCTACATCGGTGGTGTAGTCTGTACTGATATCATTTCTAAGTCAAATGGCAAACAACTTTAGAATGCTCTTTTTGGAGTATATTTTTCGTTAATAAGGCGTTAATATTGTAGAAAGTATCATGTTGTGTGTGCCTGATGTGCAGCGACACACTACTTATTGTTTCCTGATCCGGTAAATTTGGCCGAAGTTCGGCCAAAATGCCATCTATGTATCTATTATAATAATATTTTAGCATAAACAATAAACACTACAGTGTATAAATAGGGACAGATTGATATTATGATTGCTGTAGAAATACTAAAATTAAGCCATTTTAACCGACTTCAATAGAAGGAGGAGGTTCTCAATAAGACTATTGCTTTGATGTTTTTTTACAGTCGAAAGCTGTGTTAATGTATAAATAAAATAGTCTCCATTTATTTTTGTCAATAAAATGTCTTAAGCATTATATAATTATATATTAGTACGAGTATAATAGATACTGTCATCTGAATCTGATCATGAAGTGTACGTATTTTTAAAATAACGAGTTGTTCAACGTGATTGTTCCTCGGTATCACCTTAAAGAATGGTATATCAAAGTCCTACAGATGGTGTTTTTGATAAAATTTCATTGTATAAAAGTAAGCCTGTCACCGCATAAATCCTCCAAAAAGTTTTCAACAATTCGCATACAAATTGGCTATCTTTAGAGTTTTTAAGAACAATGGTGGTTTCAAACTCATAGCTAATTGTGGACGCCATTGATGCAAATTAAGGCTATTGTTTCGAGGCTTATCAGCTACAGCCGCTGATCCAATTATGTAGAGAGAAGCCGTCGTAGCACTCGTAGCTACGTAGACCGTAGACGGGCTACGCGACTACGAGGGAAACCAGCGTGCGTTACGCAACGATGTAAATTTCATTTCGTTATGTAACCGGCAATTTGATCGTGACGTGACTTTGTTTAAGGGTACCATTCTTGCGTTGGCGAACGTGAAAGATTTTTATACGCTGTAGATTTGTGATTGTTTAATTGATGTAGAAAATAATAAGATTTAAGGATATCTTTTTCGTATAATTATATTTTAATTCGGAAGCTTAGGGTGTGAAATCTCCATAATTCGCATGTTGGTTTGGGGTATTTTGCGAATGCCAGCATGGCTATCAAGTCAATGGTATCAACCATTCAGAGTAATTTCCTGCCTGTTTATTGTCTACAACTACATTACCACTTAACACCAGATGAGTCTATAGCCGAACTATGTATATATATATATTATATATATATATATTTATATGTATGTATATATATATATATAATAATCTTTACAAATATGATGGGAACGTTATATATATGTAAATTAGACTCGTTCCTCGTGGTTACAGCGCATGTGACACCAGCTTAACGACAAAGAAAACTCTATACCTCGTCGTTATACCACAGTCGAACGAGGGATCGTATGTCTATTATCGATAAAACAATGAACTTATGTGTATTTCATGCAATAATGACATTGTTAATGAGTAGATTGTTATTTTTAATTTTTTTGTTGATGACTACTACGAGTATATATATTTTGATTATACTTCGTTTTGTGGCTTATGGAGCACGTTGAAATACAGTATACTATGTAACGAGTGAACTGTGATAGAATTCTTTATACTTGTTAAAATGTAAGAAATAGTACTTTCATGTGACTCTGTAAATACAAATATACCCTTACAAAAACTGATTTCTTTAGAAGAATTTTTGAAGACTTCTCTATATAAGTATAAAAGTGAAGATCTCCTGATGGTACTTCATGTCGAAGCATAACGCGTTGTAAATTATCCATGTAAGGCTGAACTAGAAAGGTGGAATTGTCTTTAGTATTATTTCTAATGAACTTTGTTCTGATATTTTAATTTGATAAATTCTAGTATCTTTTTCATCATTATCACCGCATCAAACTGAACGTCCATCGTTGAAAAAGTTCTCCTTCTTGGCTGCAACCCCTACGCTTGGCAGGCGTCTTGGGGTTCGCATTATAAGTTTCTCAACTTCTGGTAGTATTTTTTTAAATGTTATTTTGTTTTATTTCTGATAGGCTAGCATTCAACCATCATCTCAATTGTTAGTACGTAGGTAATTATGAAGTTGAAGATATTGTTTTGCTCATCCTAGAATGAGAGCTGGCTCTCAAAGACAACTTCCGGACTGTAAGATGCTTTGTCGTAAATTAGGCGAGCATTCACGAAATGCTGTGCACTCAAGCATAAGAGCATATTTTCAAAAACTTCACCATAACATCTACTAAAACAAAATATTATTACAAAATATCATCTGTATGTACACACAGATTTGACAAATACTCGTAATATGATATAGAATTTGCTATCATTGATGTCTCATGTTGGCACGATGTAGGCAGGAAACTTCGACATCGGATGCTTGGGCGCTCGCCAAGAACGTGCCGTGCTCTTGCATTCTCATTATCAAGTACGTAGGGAAATTGCGCTTTATATTCCATTTAGGAAAACCATTGCAACTTACTCTGGTACTTTTTAAGTGACTTTATTTTATGATCTTTTTTTTAGAGAGTTCTAAGGCTTCTTTTTTTTTTTTTTTATTTTTTTTTTTTTTTATTTTATTGTGACGGAACAAGCTCGAGGTCCACCTGATGTTAAGCGGTTACCTCTGCCTATAACAGATGCAGTTCATCGTTCAAGTGACGTATAGCACTGCGCCCGTCACCTTGAGAAATAGTTGTTAAGTCTCATGTGCCTGTAATTTCACTGGCTCTCAAGGACTGCTGCCGGAACACACCGTTAGGTGCTTGGCGACAGATTTTCCACTTGAGGGTGGTCGCTAGCCAGGCGGGCATTAGGCTTTTAGACTGACCCTGATCTTTGGCACCGACCGTCTTAACGAAGCTGTGTCAGTGATGGCCTGCCAGCTTGATTTCTTTTAGTCTTATGACTGAAATCACTGACCAATACCGTCGCAATCATTTGTTAAAATTGTTATGCCCTCCGCGTGACTGTGCTTCGCAACTGTACGGTGTGCACTGCACGCCGCTGACACGCGTCACCACTTATCGGTTAGCTTGACTCGGAAGTTTCTAGGACCACCCTAACACATCATGGTAGCCAATTGTCGAGTTTAGCACGTTTTATTGCCACTTTAAAACAACACTACCTTTATCTCATCCGTGTGGGGTTTAAGCGAATAAAAAAATTCAAAAAAGAAACGTCGTTAGATGACTGCGTTGCTTAGTTGGAAGAGTACTAATACCGACGATGCTCTGGGTTCTATTCTTATAATTTCATTGTTATGACTACATTTTAATGTTTGTAAACTATAATGCATTTTGTTTTTTGATAATAGAATACTTACCAATTTTTAAAGTTTTTTTTATATAATAATGTTTCAGGCTAAGATAAATCGAATACTAGGTAAGTGTTTCTAGCATGATCGCACCATTTGAAGTGATAATAGTAATACTAATTTACTCGTAAGTCTAGTGATTGATCACTCTTGCAATAAGGTTTCTTAACACCAATTTTTTTATAGCTGTACCTTCCGTCTTAAAGGATACTTTCATGGTCTTTTCAATCAGCTTGATACGTTTGTGGGTCATATTACTATTATAGCATTGAAAATTATTAAAATAAAATCTTATTCTTAGAAACTACCAAACATATGTAGTTTCAAATATGCGTTCACTACATAAAACTGGTAAAAACCATACCTATAGCTGCTGTAAGTACTACACTGCCCCTCAATAGTACACACAAATCAGCCGTCTCGTTAGTCGAAAGCATGACATTAGTCGGATCCATCCGGAGCGTTTCAACTTCTTTCCGGTCACGTCGCCACACTAATCCCGGAGGCTTGCTTCCGGTTCCCGCCCGGTTTCCGCTGGGTTTAACACCACATCAACCTACCTTACTACGTGAAGCGCCTTTCATCCCGACCCGATCGGTTTTGGGCTTACGTATTTGAATTTGAACAATTAGAATTGTTATTTGCACAGAAAAGAGAAAGATATCTCTATGGTTATTTGTATGGTGTTTCTTGCATTTTCCAAATGCAAATATATGTATAATAGTTTTAAGTATACTCAAATGTTTTGAATTAGGTTAAAAAAAAAAATTAACCAAAAATTGTACCAACTACAACACTCAAAAGTGTGAAATAACTTGTTGAAGTCGATACCATGTTTATCATCATAGTTCAAAAGTACCTATTATCACAGTATTGTGCGCATGGTACCGACTTCGACAAGTTATAATTATTAAAGTCTTTTAATTTTTAATTATTAAAACTTTTAATTATTAAAGTCGGTTCCATGTTCGGTTAAAAAAAAACTCCCTTCTTAGTGACCTTTGCTACTAACGGGATCGATTGTCATTCACTGTCAACACAATCTAGACTACATCAAGATATAGATATTTTCTTATATTTTTAGTTATTGGAGTGTAACTCAAAAACGGCTTGACCGATTTTGATGAAATTTTGAATGGAAACAAACGACAAACATTGACTTTCAAATAAAAAAGCATCATCAAAATCTGTTCACACAGTCAAAAGTTCTAGGGGTAACAAATATAAAAAAAATACAAACGCATTGAGGACCTCGTCCTTTTTTTGAAGTCCGATAAATAAAAGAGAATTGATCATTGACATAACTATCACATTGTTATAATGTATTCACCCACCTAGTGTTAAACGTTAACATCTGCCTTTAATACAACACTAACACTGCGGCCATCGCCCTGAGTCATTCAGTTTTTAAGTCTCTTGTTATAATGAATAGATTCAGGTGTTAGTTTGCGGAAACCCATATTTAATAGTGATAAATATTTTAAGAAAAAAATAAATTAATATTTTAATAAAACACCTAAAAAATATATCTAGTGACAATTACGCTTAATTTAAATTTAATGTTATCTTAATACATTTTTTATTATGTAATCGCTTGTGCCTGTAATTTCATAATTACTTACTGGCTCTCAAGGGCTGCTGCCGGAACACACCTTTAAGTTCTTGGCAACAAATTTTCTACTTGAGGTACTAGCCGGCGAGTATTCGCGAATTGCCCATCATACCATGCGTTGAAGCTCAAGTCAGTGGTGGGTATCGAAACATCGGCATGGCAGTCCTTAGCTATTACCGCTCGGTTAGCATGCTTCAATATTAATATTATTACATTAAAGTAATATCATAATCATTCAATCAAAAAATCGTTCTAGATCGTGCGCTCGGTGAGTCAAGACCTCCTGAAGATGCTTCGTTTAGAAGTGAATCTAGTCGAATATTCTTCCGGTTAGGCCTCGTGGCGTTTGTGACGTCACGTAGGCTTGACAGGAAAATTAGGCGGAATTGTCACTAGATAGACTAGATTTTTAAACTTTTTTAAGTGTTTTATTAAAATATTTTTTTTTGGTTTTCTTAAGATATTTTTAAAAATATTTGTTATTTTTAAAGTAATATTTAACTTATTTACGGTTAGCTGACAGGCGAGAAGTATAGCAGGTGAGGACGATATTAGCATTTCATCACCAGGCTGAATCTAATTGATGAAACTTTTTAAGCAATTTACCTTAAAATGGAACCAACTTCAACACTCAAAAATGTGAAATAACTAGTTGAAGTCAGTACCATGATAGTTCAAAGGTACGATTGTCATTCACAATCTATGACTATATCATCATCAAGATAGGAAAACACTTTCCAGTTATTGGAGTGTAACTCAAAAACGACTTAACCGATTTAGATGAAATTTTAATAGGACTACACGGGAAGCACCAGCTTTTAATTAAAAAATAATTATCAAAATCAGTTTACCCAGTCGTAAATACTGAGGTAACAAACAATAAAACATCAGTCTAATTGAGAACTTCCTCCTTTTTTGGAGTCGGTTAATATGGTAAAGTGACGACCTTTTGATTTTAATGTGAATTATACATAACATAATGAACACAGCATTGTAAAGAGGATAATTCTATTTCATTTATACCCTACTAGTATGTGATAGTGCATAGAAAAAGCTAAGGCATAATTAATTTTCGTCCGAAATTTGAAAGAACATAGTGTAAATATAAACACACTTGACGATGGACGTTGATGCCTCTAAAATTGTAGGTTTGTTAAAGCTAAAAACAGTATACATATTAAGTATATTTCTTCGTAGGATACCGGGCTAGAATTGCAACCTACCATATCTTCACGAAGAAAAAGGCAGAGAAGGAGGCTCAAGCTGTGGAGAGGAGTGATGACATCGTAAAGGGGCCCTTAACCCTGCTCCCTGGGTTGCAAGATCCAGGCACCTGCGACTTGGGGCTCTTGCTCTGCAACGCTATAGATCCGGCACCCGCACGGAGAATCCATGGAATACTAAGTAATTCGTGTTTACGATCCGCTTTGTAGCTGGTACGACCCCGGATTCCGCCTGAGACTACTTACCCTGACAAATAGAAACGTAAAATCGCCACCATTGGTGCCTTTACCGTTGTCGTGTGAACCAATACTTACGGGTGCAGATACATATTTAGTTTTGAAAAAAAGTTTGTAGTAGCATGTAAAAGTGAGAGTTCTATTAGAATTTATTTTAATTAATGTGAATGACGTGGAGTCGGCAAACATTAAAATCTTCATTGAGCAGTGATTAGTGTCAAAGGTAGCAAATCTACCAATTTTAAATATTTTCTGTCCGCTTTCGTTTTAAAAACTGTCTAGGCGGTCTAAATATATCTCCTTCAGTACTATGTATCCATCTACCTAAGAATGTTATCCTTGGTAATGGTTTCCATACACCCTATAGCTTGGCAAAATATTTGACATTGAAGTGGTACCCATTATAATTTGGTATACCAAAACAATATTTTGTAAAAGAGGCAATGGCTCCTTATTATTCTTTCGGGTAATTCATATGTGCCCGTTGGGTTGTTTTAGTAAAGTATAAATACCCTGCAGACATTACTTATTCACCCATTGCTTTACACTACAGTACTGCAGTAGTCATCGCAGATAATCAATAAGGAGCTGGTGGAATCAAGGTTGAGCCGCATCTAGGTCTTACACATGTGCCATAGTTCAAGGTACATATACCTAACAATGTAATTCAGTGTTTCTGTCTTAACATATGTTTGCTTAAAATATTAGAGAAAACAAATAATCAATCGACACATTTATGGTGTATTTATTGTAGAGATTTAGGTACTCGTACATACCCTATGAAACACTATTAGAATTTACCAGTAAGTTTCTATATTAAGTATAAGAAGCCTTGATAGGGGTATATCAGTACTCTGCTCGTGTAATTGTATGCTTGGCTGTATTATAATTTTTTATATTTATAAGACATTTTTAAAACAATGGTTAATGTCTTGTGTAATTTAGTAGTCGATTTCAAGATCTTTATATTCCCTTTTTCTTTTTTATATTAGCTTTATATTCCTAAATTGTAATACAATACAATACAGTATTGATTTCAAGAAAATATTGGAAGTATTATAAGAACATATTAAGTATTATCATGACAAATTTAGTGAATATTAATAATAACAAGAAAGATTGTAATAATTTGAACGAAGTTTTGACACAATTTCCAGGGTTTGATCCCCACTGCCGCCGCCGGCTTGAGCTTCACTGCATGATGGCTTTATTGCGAATGGGAGCATTCGCTAGCTAGGGGCTAGCAAGGGTGCTAGCTAGCTACCACCTACACTTGAGTAGAAAATCAGTCGCCAAGCACCTAACAGTGTGTTCCGGCAGCAGTCCTTGAAAGCCAGTAAAATTACAGGCGCATGAGACTCAACAAGTATGTCTGAGGGTGACGCCTACAGTTACAACTCACAAGTGACGTACTAAATCTATAATATATATGCATCTATATGGCAGTGGATACCGTTTAAAATCTGGGCCCTCGTGCTTTTTTCGTGACAATGACATAAAAAAAAAAGACGTATGGCACTCGGAGACTGCCGCGGTAAAGCTATTACATAACATTTGTTATCAACATATGCAATTATAAATATCGACACGTTAGTTGTCAAAAACCTTTTTTTCTGCCAAAATTTAGTTCCTTTTACGCACTGTAGAGGCGCTGCTCAAATATAGCATCACCGCCGTGCCGGTCGGAGTGGGGGTGTTAGGTTATTTTCGTTACGGAATTTCTGGATTAGGTCTCCACGCTCAAGGCCCGCGATAGAAGCTATGCAATAGCTTAAAAAATACATATAGAAACTACAACTACTTATGAGCGGTAGACTTTTTGTATTATGAACGATTGTCGCTGTCATAAATAGCACGAGAATTATTGTTACAATTACCCGAATTTTAATAATAGCAACTAGATTTATTTCACTGCGGTCCCAAAGATGCCTGCCTAGCATGGGAATAATATTACCGCTCCTCCCTAATGTGGAATGCCTTTGTTCGACGGTAGACATTATGGTTTATGTAGTAAATCGGTCTATAAACACAACGACTTATTTAGAACACAAGAACAAGTAGGGTTTTATATTTATAATATGATTACAAGCACTATCGCGTACTAAGTGAAAATCATATCAAACAAATTATTGGAGTAATAACATTTTTTTTCCCTAGGCGGGTTCGATTCCGCCTTGGGCATACAATTTTGTACAGATGAAGTCTAGTAGTCTGGTTAATGGCTGCGCACCGTCCCATTGCGACACGGGTTAAAGTATCAAATCAAATCATTTATTGCAAAATTATGTGTTTTATTTTACATGCAGATCTTAAATAAACACAATTTGTAGGTATCACATAATTACCCTATTTGGGTGTAGCAATGTTGGTAAGGAGTGGGCCTAATTTACTACATTATTGTTGAAGGAATTCGTCAAGAGAATAATAAGATTTTTCTATTAATAGGTTTTTAAGTTCTTTTTCAAACATATATTCATTTTCTTCTTCTATTAATCCTACTGGTAATTTATTAAATATTTTAATGGCCATTGAATTTAGGCTGGAGCTATGAATTTTTATTCTAGATTTCGTGATTACTAGATGGTGTTTAAATCTTGTCGGATACCTACGTGGTATATCAGTTTCCTTTTTAAAAAGTAGGGATATTTTTTTGACGAATTTACAAGTTTCAATTATGTACATGGACGAGAATGTTAAATTTTTATATTTTATAAAAAATGGTTTATGAAAGTATGGTTTACTAATATTGGGGGTTTTGATATTGGCAAAGATACGGATGCATTTTTTTTTGAGGTATAAAAAGATCTTCCATCATTGCACTATTTCCCCAGAGTATAATTCCATATCTGAACCAGGAGTATGCGAAGTAGGAGTTAAGGCTGTGTTAGCGTCAGTAGCTCGTCATAGTTCTCTCAGTGCATGTACAAAACCAGATAATTTTGTTTTAATTTTTTGGATATTTGATTTCCAATTTAGGTACGAATCTTTTTCTAGGCCTAATAGTGTTGCCGCGTCAATGGATTCCAATCGATTATTATTATATTCAAAGTTAATGTCAAGGGGGGCTTTTTGGTAGGGTCTAGTTTTAGGTAGGGTCTAATTGGAGCACAAAATTTCGGCAGAAATGCCAAGTACCAGGTGGCGATATCGGAGGACGCGGTTTTGATTCCCGCCTTGGGCATAAAATTTTGTACTCCAACAATTTGTTTGATAGGGTTTTATAAATTTACTAATATGAAAATAATAATTTACTTGTCATATTTTACGGTGCCCGTATATTTTATTTAGTGAGAAGAATTGTTTGATTCAATTTACATACTTATATAGTTAATAACTTTCAAAGAATTTGTCATTCAATTTAAGCGATTTATTTATTTATTATACATACATTAAAAATACTCCAGAACATTCCTTATTCATACCTTATTTTACCGTCCTACTGTGCCGTCATAAAAATGAGAATTGTTTGCCGTAGCCTTTTTACGCTTATTAAGAGAGTAAAAAAGCCACAGCTAACAATTCGCCCCCAAATATATTATTTCTGCCCGAACGAAACTTGATCAAAAGCAAAAGACCCAGAAAAGGGTCTTAAATAGCTGTACGTTACTGCCGTGTGTCTAGTGGTTCAATGCGTGAGGCTCTTAATGTGCACGTCATGAATTCCCTCGAAAACTTTATTATTAGCCTCCTGCCAAAAGGCAATAACGCGGAGCTTATGGTTTTGACAAGCTGGTAAATGCCGGCTCGTGACAATGTTGTCTTAGCTGTTTAATGCTTACGCCTTGTCATGTTATTGCGATTAATTGAGTTTGTTTAGATATTTCTTTAAGGTTTTTTGAATAAAGATAATAAGCTTGAAATTCATATAATTCCCTTGTATAGAAACTCCCTATTGGGCAGAAATGGTTTGGCTTTCGTGAAACTTATTGACCGCATTAGTACGCTGTATATAACGTACCTAGCCCTTAGTCCGCATATCCGAACAATATGTCGTTATTTGAATTTATACACATTTTCACCTATTAAGCTTTCAAAGTACAAATAAATTTAATAACCGAGGAATTTTTTCGGCCCTGTATCTTCGCAATGAACGAAATGACAACGATGTGTACATGTGATAGCAAGCGCACAATCTTAATATCTATTGAATGATAATTTACCAAACAGTGGACATTGTAAGTATAAGAAAAAAATATATTTATGTGTATTGGTTGTATTGTTTAATTGCTGACAGGATAGCATTGAACAACTACCTCAACTGATGGTAAGTGATGTACAGGCTCGCAACTGGAGCCAACCCAATTTACTCAAACCAAGATAATGGAATTTCTACAAACCAATTACGCCATGTACAAGTCACAATTCTACACGTCTGCTTGTGCCCTGAAGCCATTCAGATCTCCAAAGTTCATGATCCCCTTCTGCTACTTCGCAAAGTTCCTTCAGTTGAACTTCCTTTATCGCAGTCAAGATAACTAGGTTGAGTGTTATTATCGGGTAAGAGATAGCACAGATTTATTGCAATAGAAATAACAATATCAAGTGGTACCTTATATACATGTAGTTTTCGTGTACGTGAGCTGTTCGACTAAAAACCACCCGAGTTCTTCAATATGGCCACGGAAAAAATATTTATTAGCGCAAAACAAGAATAGACAATATTGTCTAATTATCATTTGCATGGTGGTAGGGCATTATGAGAAAGTAAGCCTGGCTAGCTATAAACCCTAAGGAAAAATCTGTCATCAAGCTCCTAACAATGTGTCCAGCAGCTGAACTTGAAAGCCAGTTTCTATTCTAGGATTATCGTGAACAATATCATAGACCATAATTATCATCACTTACTAACATGGCGTTGATAAGTAAGATACAAAGTTTCTCTATGGTGAAATGAAGGTAAACATTACACGTTCAAATACTCGCGCAAAATCTTCAAGTATTTCCTTTCACGATGAAGCGATAAAAAGGTAGATACTACCATCTATGATAAAGACACTTAAGAGAGAGGTTTTTAAACGTAACTCGTGAAAACTTAAATATAGCGAATTACCTATAGGCAAGTTACCGTTAAGTTGTGTGGAATACAGAATACCGTTTCTAGATTCCTTGCCTATTGAGTGCGTTATCAAACGCAATATAGTTTAGTGCACGTTGTGACATCACGCGTTATTTGCAAGGAATCTCTTGTGTGGTAGTGAATAAGGGCCCAGGTGATATAATGATCTATTGGCAAATAAAAATATTAAAATCTATGAATCATTTATTCTAAAACCTAAAATTGACGGCAAGATTTATTAAAACGAATTCTTTCTTGTTATATTTCCTTTTAGTTAATTTGTTTTTATAGAAGAAGTAGGTAAGGAATGCGTTTAAAATACATTATGGTACAACTGTGTTATGTTGGGGTTACCGCTGAGGTGTCATTGAGACCCACGCCGTTAGGTGAGGGTATAAAGGGAGCCGAGGACGGTAATCATCTATACACACGTGTATCATACGACGTATTTCAACACACTTGGGAAGAAAATAATACTAATAAATTTATTTAACTAACCTTAGTAGCCAGATATCGGTTATCAGGAGCACCTTTTATACATTTTTCAAAATCGACAGACGATAAAACCTTTGATTTCTTGCTTTTAAATCCATCGGATAGTCTCTTTGGATAAGCTGACAAAATAGAGTATGTTTTTAAGTTCCACTGCATTATTTGTTCGGACTGCACTTTTTAACATTCAGTATATACACCACAATGAGGTAGGTTTGTGCTTTAAAGTACACCGTGAAAACATTTTCTGAAAAAGACTGTTTTTGTTTTGCCATTTTATGAAATGTTGGTATGCTAATACGTTAAGGGCTTCCATCTTATATCGGGCAACATTAATAATTTTCTTCATAACTAATACTTGTAGACATTTTAATTAATAAATAACTATAATTTCAACAGTAAAAACAAGACGTGGTGTAAAATTTCTCGCAATGGCGGGAAAAATTAATGACCTATACGACACGCGCGCATGGCGATCGGCCATAGACTAAAGAATGAGGTTTCTTTTTTTTTGCCACTAGCGTTTTAGCCATGTACAAAATGGGGAATTTATAGTTTTCTTTATTTCAGAGGAAATAAAAGTTATATTAGCGTAACATTTTTATTTATTAAACACTTACAAGTTGATATTATCTATTTAAACACGAATAATATATGAAATGACCAAACAATAGGTACATTAATTTATATGTACTATTGAGCACGACCTTTTTTTTATCGAACCTTTTAAGAATAAAGGATCTAATAATTATATAAAAAAAACTCTTTTTTCTCATTTCTAAATAATAGAACACAGGTGTTTTATGTGCATAATTGCGGTAAAATTAGAGCCACTTTAAGAGCAAGTGTGTTGAAAAAATAATTATATATTTACTAGATTTTCGGGCCCGGCTTCGCCCGCACGTATGTCGGTTATCGCGCAAAAACATTAACCTCATTTGCGCAGTTGGATAAAAACTATCCTAGTTTTTTTCCGGGTCTCAAACTATTTCCATACCAAATTTCATTCAAATCGGTCCAGAAGTTTTGGCGTGAAAGCGTAACAGACAAACAGACAGACAGACAGAGTTACTTTCGCATTTATAATATTAGTACTGAAGTACTGATGAAATGCGATTACTGATAACGAACGAAGAAATCTACACCTTATGCTGACTAGTTGGCGTGGGAGACGAGCAAGAAAAAGAAGAGAAATAACAAAAGGAAAGAAACAAGAGAATTATAAGATCTCGACTAATAAAGCTCAATCACTGCTTAAAGCCACTTCACAGTGAGAAAGCACTTTGTACGACAAAACGGACAAAGCGCTATTATTTCTAATTTATCCCAACTCATCGGGGCGTCCGCGTCCTGGCAAATTTAAGAAAAACATTGGTGCCGACGAAAGTAAATTCAGTTTGTCTAAAAAAAAACATTCATGGTAGCTGGCAGTAATCGTCTGTAAAAAAGATTGTCCTTCCATTTGATATAAGACGTAGTTCATAATTAGGTTTCGTTCGTGGTGATATACCTATGCCACTGAGCCCTAATTTGTTCCTCCTGATTATGGATGCACTAAGATCAGACTTACTGGAGAAGGGGCCGTGGTACCTACATTTTGTTTCCAATAACATTGTACTTGTACAGAGCATTCTGTAAACATGGCGGGAAAGATTGGAGTGTGTAGGATTTAAGATCACTAGTAGAACGTAATAGGTATGGACTGCTGTTCTGCAGATACATGGTTCGATTTCCACCTCCAACTTGCATGGGCTTCAAGTCATGGTGAAAGGGCATTTTGCTCACCATTTAGTAGAAATTTGTCACCAAGCCCCTAACAGTGTGTTGCGGCAGCTGTCCTTGAGAATATGTATAAAATTACAGCACATAATATGGTTTTAACAACTGACTCAGAGTAATGGGCCTATTGCAGTTAGCACGGCCTCGTGGTCAATTGTGTGTTCCGTCACAATCCTATAAAAAATCTTTAACTGAGTAGGTATCTGGTCTGCGACTTTGATTATGAGTAGATTAAATTTTTTCCATGCATCCCTTAATGGTGTGGCCCTACTAGTCTGCTCTAATTTTCCGTACCTAATACCAGTCATGTTAACATGAAGTTTAGTAAACTTAAAAAATACTTTGATGATACTTATGATAACCAGACCTACCTTATCGACATTAACCAAATGCGTAAACTAGGAAAAAATATCACTTGGTTGTATAATAGTTATTTGTTATACAAGAGTGCAAAGTTGCTTTTTAACCGCGTGTTCAATTTTGATGACCGAGCAAGCGAAGGATTGTAAAATTGAATCACGAGCGCAGCGAGTGATTCAAAATTAGAATCCTGAGCGTTAGCGAGGGAATCAAAAGAGTACGAGGTGAAAAATCTTTGCACTCGAGTGCAACACGTAACTTTTCATTCCACCTCAGCGAGGAAATTACTCTCGCGTGATTGTTGAGGGAGAAAGCTCATTTGCGCATTATTAACAGTTTCAGTCAATTCTGTTGGCGTCAAACAAACTTCCTCGTCGCTAGAATCACTCATTTTAGTTTTTTCACTTGTTTTCAAGTTTCTTGTTTTTAATATAAGGTTTAACAATGACGTGAAAAAATGCCGCGTAAAGAACCGCGTACAAAGCAAATTGGAAAAAGAACACCAAGAAGGTTCCGAGTCTGAGTTTTTAACAAATTAAAAAAAAGTTGTATGATATATTTGGCACCATAGAGGTAGCAGTAAATAGGTTTAATGTTTTTTTTTAATTCACAAACTTAGTGCACACGATGTTCTAAATTCAATTTACTTTATCCTCTAGAGAATAAAAACGGCTTTTCCACTCAGATATTGAAGATTAAAATTACTCTTTCCGAGATGGTGGGATGAAATAGTTATTTGTTATACAAGAGTGCAAAGTTGCTTTTTAACCGCGTGTTCAATTTTGATGACCGAGCAAGCGAAGGATTGTAAAATTGAATCACGAGCGCAGCGAGTGATACAAAATTAGAAACCTGAGCGTTAGCGAGGGAATCAAAAGAGCACGAGGTGAAAAATCTTTGCACTCGAGTGCAACACGTAACTTTTCATTCCACCTCAGCGAGGAAATGATACAAAGCAAATTGAAAAAAGAACACCAAGAAGGTTCCGAGTCTGAGTTTTTAACAAATTAAAAAAAAGTTGTATGATATATTCGGCACCATAGAGGTAGCAGTAAATAGGTTTAATGTTTTTTTTTAATTCACAAACTTAGTGCACACGATGTTCTAAATTCAATTTACTTTATCCTCTAGAGAATAAAAACGGCTTTTCCACTCAGATATTGAAGATTAAAAATACTCTTTCCGAGATAGTGGGATGAAAAATATATTAAAGGCTTTCAAAATATATATAAATAAAATCAAATTGTCATTTAAATAAATTACTTTCATTTATATAGGGTTAAGCAAACTTCCCTACAAGCGCTTCAGTTACTTTAAGTTTGGGTTTCATCATTTGGGACACGTAATTTAGCATTTTCGGAAGGTAGATAACTGAACGCAACAGTGACTATGAGTGGATTGACGATGTTTAGATTCATTCTACTCGGTTTACAGTACCTTAAAAAGTTCAGGAAAAACTCATCACTGCGTGAATATTGAGTGCAGTCATTACTTGGTTTACTTTTTTGGCAAATATAATATTTCTGCTGCAAACATAAAAACACACGGTTAGGTGCTTGGTGATAGAATTTCTGCTTGAGAATAGTAACTAGCCAGGCGGGAATTCGTCAAAATGCCCTACCACCGTGCTAACAGAATCTATAGCAGCATCAGTCACCTACACCGACCACTCTCAGCTACTTGCGAGTTGTTATTATAGCGTAATCTTTCTGAAAGGTGAAAACTGCACTTGTGACCGTACCGTTATGGTATGTAATTGTTAGAAATGCGAAAGGTTTCGGTTATAATTCATAATTACATTATTCACCGAGGGAAAAAAGTTACCAATTCCAATCGAGGATGTAGTTTGCGGCCTGAGGCGCAGCCAATGGTCATAACATAATACACCCGAGCAGTGAATCACACTTTCTACCGAGTGACACATAGCGCTTTGTACTATGCCTACGAGGAAAATAAAATACACTTTTTACTGCAAATAACTTTTAGCATTCCGTACGTGCGCAATGTTTACTTTATTTCTTTTCTTAGAAATAGCTCGTGGCCAGTATCATTTTACGGATTTAGTGATACAAACTTTTTGGTCTATTGACTATATAACTATATGAAAATAGGTTACATATTGATATTTAAACAATATTAAATTTTGTTAGGTTTTAAACATATACAACAAAACACAGCACGTCAACAATTGGTTTTAATATTGGTACCTACTTCTTCTGTTACCTACTCCATGAATATATTCGTACTACATACTTAAAGCACTTTCTACCTCATACAGAAATTGTAATGAACTACTTTCCAGTTATATTATAAACACATTTTCCTGTGTCATGTTTGCTTAAAGTTAAGCAAACTTAAAAAATAGTTTCATGTTACTCACTGAAGAGAACCGAAAATTAGGAACAAAAATAACACCAGGCTGTACAAAATATATTAAACACGTGTTGAAATACATAAAACTGTAAATAAATCAAAAACTTCTCGTAAACATTGCCTCCGATTCAAGGACGATGTTTTTGTTTTTTCTAAAACAGTTTCAATTGATGTTGTCCTTGGAATGCCGAGCTAAAACTCGCAGGCCCCAATTTTTCCCATGGGGGTCTGGAAAAGGCTCGAATGGAAAAAATGCGTATGAGCAGCATGCCACTATTAACACTGCTCACGTAATATGCTTGGTGCATTACTCCGCATTGGATGTATAACAGGACACCCCACTTCCCGGCAAGCTAGACGGTATACAACCAAAGCAAAGAGAGTATTCCTTGAGATGGTTGAATACAGATGGCCATTACTGAAAACCATAGGTTGAAAGTGGAGATTAAGAAAAACAGAAATATTCTATATGATTCTATAATAATATATTTGACATTTTTATTATTACTATTAAGTATCAATATAATTTAAGTAATATGTATCACACTTAAACATAAGTCGTTGAATACCTTCGAAGCGTAGATTGCGTAGTCCAATCACGTACCTGCGGTCATGCCTTGGTTGCTTCGAGTTTCTATGAATAATCTAAGAAGATGGGTGACCACTAGTGGCATGTCTATTGACCGCTTTGCTTCGAAAGCAGTCGGTTCCGGTTGTTGCCTTAGGATGGCAGTCATAGCACGGTTGCAGAACATTTTGCAAACGCTCGACTAATGGCTGAAGAAAGGTGACATTGAAGTATAAAGCCTGTCGCCGAGCTCTATTCTATATCAGCTTTACATCAGCTAAAAATAAAATAAAAAAGTATTTATGATTAATTGTACTAGGGTGACACCAATGGTTTAGCTATATCTTACCACCTCTGAACCAACCTATCTACGAGTGGCCGATTGCATACTGATATCGGTTCTACCGATATTGATTCCAGAGAATTTGTGTGCTAGTCGCGTCTTCGCTTTGTGGCAGTCTGCCATCCTTTAAGTTAAGGTAAGGCATTTTTTATGTATTTTAAATTTTATTAGGTTACTATCTACCTTCCGTCTGCGTGGAATCTTATCAAATTGCTCTCGCTTGGTTCGAGCTTTTTGAAGAATTTTTGGTAATAAATCCTATATTGTAGAAGTTATAATATCAACATTATATTATAACACTATAACGAATAAAGAACTATAGTAATGTATGTTGTTTTTCAACCTAACTATTTATAATCGGGTCCAATAAGTTTCTTGCGTAACATTTTAAAAAATATTACCTATACTTACAAAATTACAATGTTAGAATTATCTGCCTCATCCTTGTTTTCTAAAGGCGTAAGCAGAGACCACGGACTTAATTTGTCATGATCTCGTTATACATTTCTCCCGCATCCTTCACTTTCATAACCTTCTTTTTCAAAATATATTCACCAAGGTCAAAGTCAAACTCAAATTTTATAGAACCTGAACTATTATAGAAAAATGGAATGCTCGAAACTCGGAGCCATTGTTCTGAAACGACTACATACTAAAATTATTGCTTTTCAGAAGCGGAATTTCCCCAACATTTATGTCGTTTAAATAATCACAAGTTTATTATTTAAGATTTCTTAATCAACGTGTGTTTCATCCGCATCTTCAATTTTCCTTCTGTGAGCATTGTTATATAACCGCACACAATTCTCCTCCACTAGGTCTTCCTTCTAAAATGTTCTATGCACACTCACCTTGCATACTTAACTTACTTACTTAATACTTATTTCGTCTATCTTTTCTACATGACCATAGCCCACAGATTACCCCTAAGTGGGTAATAATCTTACAGGCCATTTTGCTTTACCAAATTCACGATATTTCTTATGTTTTAATTATTTGGGCTGATAGCACAGCACGTTCAATCTGGAAATATGGGTTTTATCCCTGTTGGTACGATTAAAGAAACGTGTCTCGATAATGTAAAACTTTTCTAGTTCTCCGATCAATCGGACTAAAATATCAACATGTTAAGGGGAAAATATAGACGACCTTTAGTTACACTTATTATTGAACTTTTTCAGCATCATAAGTTGTGTCAACAGTCTCTTTGACATACGAAGCTCAGTTCAGGCTAAGTATGCTCGACTCAGCGTTAGTCGTTAGCGTGCTACATTACAGTGTCGAGGTCATTAGACTGGCTTCAGTTTTGAATCAAAGCAATGGCGCTAGAGAGCTATTGTCATCTTTGCAGTCTTAAGCATGAAATTTTGCATATCGATTATTGACATAGGGATTTTCATTGGATTAACTGCCTGATGTAAATAATGACAAATTAATATTTTTTACTTTACAAGTTCTCGTGATTGTGTGACATTTAACTGTGTCATACTACTACTTTATGTCAGATCTGAGGTATGACTAGTCAATTTAGTATCGCCCGAGCTTCGATGTTTGTCCGTGAAAAAACATTATATAGCCTACTGCTCAGACCGAATAAAAAGTCAAGACAGAATGTTGTGTAAAGAGCAGTGAGGCCGGTAAAACTACGCCTCGCCGTGTACAAACACGATTACACACACATATGTACAACGAAACTACGCCTTGACTCGTCAGTCGAACTATTGCGGCGTGGTGGCATTGGTGTTGCCGTTATTAAGCCTATAAGGTTTACCCTATTATTGGGTGATAATACACAACGCATTGCTATTTTTTTATTTTTTAATAGTTGATCAATGTGTTTTAACCGACTTAAAAAAGAGAAGGTTCTCAATTGGACTGTATATTTTTTAAATACAGATATTGCGTCGTAGATGCCTACGACGCAATATCATTATCAAAATCGGTGGTTTAATTGCAAATTTAAAAGATGGATTTCATTCATTCACTCTATTTTCAACCGACTTCAAAAATGACCAGTTTTTGAAGTTGGATAGCTGATACCTTTAATTATAATTGCTGATACGTCATATTCATTTCATTGGTATTGGATTTTCGGTTTCGAAGATATTAAAGTAGATGATGTTTTTTTTCGTTATAAAAAAACATATTTCCATTGTTTTTTTGTTGTTGTTTTTAACGTTGTTGTGTATAGAGTTGAATTATAACCATATTATTATTACTATTACGAAGGCAAATTTAAGTTCCCTCTTAACTGTTCACGCTTTACTGGTCACTTACCAGTGTTACTGTTTAATTATTTTTTCATTTTCCGAATTGAGTCCAAAAATTAAACAAAATTGGATCGAAATCATTCGTAAAAGTAAGAAGGAACTATCATGGGAATATTTTAAAATCGGCGACTTATATTTATTTATACCTATTTCTACCGCCAAGCAGTAAAGTTCACATTCCTATGTTCCGGTAAAATTACAGGCACATGAGACTTAACATCTTTATGTCTCAAGGTGATGAGCGCAGTGCAGTTTGCCACTTGTGACGAACTGTATCGGCAGAGGTTACAGCTTAGCACCAGGTGGGCTTTGTGCTTTTTTCCCAATTGCATAAAAAACCCGTCACTAATTAGCTACAAGAAATAAATGCATGTAAATTAAATACCCAGTAATGTTATTTCTGAAACACTTTTTCCATTCCCTTCCCTACTTAACGACACTACTTTTACCGACACGTTACATCGGAACCCTATTGTTGTATTAATACTAATTACGTTATGAAATTAGTAACGTTATTTTCATAAGGTAATTTGATTATCATGGCAACACCGACACACGCACACATGTTTGGAAAACCGGCCTCACTTCTCTGTTCACAACATTCTGTCTTGACTTTTTATTTGGTCTGAGGCCTACTGTTTATATAGCAGGTAAGCAAACCATTGACCAAAACTATTTTGATTTTTAGATATAGAAAAAAATATCCAACTGTTAAAAAGTGTTATATAGTAGGTTGGGCGAATAAACAAAGTTACAAAAAAAATATCTCTAAATGCAGTTCTTGCCTAGAGCTTCGCTTTAGGGCATTGCTTTGGCGTTTCATCTGAGGTCAGTCATTGTGTATTTGGTTGGGATTATCTTAAAGAATCCACTCTTCATCATATATCACTATTTAGTCTAAAATTCCTTCATGACTGTTCCGATATAAACAAGGTAAGGCAAGCTTCAACGCGCGCCGTTTTTTTGCATATCAGATAATCAGACAAACATTTTTAAGTTTTTTAATTTTACCAATTTGCTGCATATGAATCAATATTGTGAACGTGCTAACGACAAATCATGTCATTGATTCTTTGGTAGTTTGACCCGGATCGGCTTCTACCATCACATTCAATTCATCGGCTGTTCTTCCTCGTGGTTCATTCTTTAGGTCCAAGTTTCCACTAAGAAAATGGTTAAGTTTCATTTCTATGCCAAATGGCCAGTGCGTTAAAACGCAGCAAAATCCTATTATATTCGATGAATATACTGGGTCTTCGAAGCATTGAATTTTATCAAATTGTTGCAACCAACAATCCTTGTTAGCAGCGTCCCATTCTCCAAATGAGTATCCATCAAACGAACTCGTACCGATCTACCCTTTATATAAGAAGTCAGCAATCCAAGAGTATAAGCTGTATTTATCATCATTTTATATTAGATAAAATGGCGGTAAAACATCCACATATTCGTTGAAAAAAAGTAACTACTTTGACCGCTACGGCATTCGCGTAACAGAATTTCAGCAACCAATTTGTAGTGGTTCCACTTTATTAAGCGCGCCATTCCGATATTAAAAAAAATATTTTCACCACACGTTCCCAGGTCGGCTGAAACGAGCAATATGAAGTTATTTTCACAGGCACATACAATGTTATGATATTTTTCCTACGTGAGTGTTGTTATCATAAATTATTTTTTACGTAACGTGTGTATGTATAGGTGTGTTATGTCTATATTACGTTTTGGGTATTGCTTTTGTGTGGCCTCATCCTGGATTAATATTATCTTTCTAAATGAATTAACATTGTCACCAGTTACCAATTGCTTTAATTCGAGCATGTGGATACATCCCGACATTATGTGACCGCTTTTTAATATTATACAGGTCATCAAAATACCAGCAGGAAAATCAAATACGGTTTCATTCATCTTCACTATCGCTTCAAGCTAAACGTGGAAATGAAATCGCATCTACTGAAGAGTTTCGAATGGATGTGAGAACGCATTGCAGTAAACTCAGGACTGAATTAGTAATGGGAAGATGTAACTGCACACAAGGGTAGCGATGTTCATGTTACTTGTAGCAATATATCCTAGCCTTGTAAAACGTGAATATGTCAGGATAATAGGTATATACATAAATATATATTACATATTGTAGCTGATATGTTCATAGCCATCGCTACCATTGCTTTGGAATAGTTGTAGGTATAATTATCGTAGTTAGGTATAATTAGCGTTCAATGACCAGCCCAGCTTATTTACGAAACGACGCCTATTATATAAGACGTAAATTAACAGCTAATAAGGCTCATATCAGGGCACGTTGCAACATGACAGGTCACTCCGATCAAATTGTATGAAAATTTGAGAAAATAATACTTTTCATATGGGCGCCGTTCTCTGATTTCATAATCTAATGTTATTAGTAGTCTTAAGGTATTTAATATGTTATAGATATTAAGTTTATCTATCGATTGACATGCTTTTGAGGGAAATGCTCAATGCCGTTTAAGAGAAGATACCAATTTATTTCCGTACCTTAACGGAACTTCATTTCACAAACAAATTTTAAACTCGAGAAGTTTTGTCGCTACAGACTAAGTATACTTCTATTGAAATTGTAGTCAAGGGTCAAATCCTTGACTACAATTTCAATTTTAAGTTGTTTTTTTTTCCTTTTCTTTTTGCTTTGTGGGAATATAAATAGCTTTTAAAGTCTGTTTTAGGTCTGATTCGACTATAGTTCTTACAAACGCCAGAACTAGTGGCCTAAACGATCCTGAATGATATTCAGCTATTCATTCGTCAGTTCAATCAGCCAATTAGATGACTTCGGCTTGGTGACGTTTAATTGCCTAGCCTAGTCATCTAATTTGCGTTTCTTAACAACCTACCTAAACTACTCATTCAATTTGTGTAAAAGATTTTCTAGCACCTCGCCGGTTGCTCCGCCGGGCACGCTGTCTTTGCTCGCTTGGCTCTCGCGATCGTTGTTGTGGTCACCAGTAACACAATACGCTTCGCTTGTCGACACACAATATATGGATGACTTTGCCCTAGACTAGTCATTTTATAAATGGCAAAAGCATAGCCAGTTCATTATCAAATGTTATGGCTGAATATGTTGTATGAAATGTTATGGCTGAATTTCATTCAAGCCGCTGGTGAAATTGGCTAGGCTGTTTAGTAAACGTCTGATCAAGTTGGTTGGCTATTTTTTAATTTATTAACAATTACATTAAATGAGTTCACATAAACCAATAATTAATTTATAATACTATGCAACCTTTTTTTAATAGCTCAAAGAGTTCTCACGATAACTTCTGTTGTATTTAGTAATTATTTCTTCTTTGTTTATGTATTGCTATATTATTTAACTTAAATTTTATGAGAATATTTTGTTTAATTGATAAAGCAAAATAAATTAAGCCAATATTTCCCCGAATAGTTTTTTTTTATGGTTTATAGGTTAGCCTTTGACCACTATTTCACCTGATGGTAAGTGATGATGTGGTCGAAGATGTTGTTCAGGCTAACCTAGAATTACTGGCTCTCAAGGATAGCTGCCGGAACACACCGTTAGGTCCTTGGCGACAGATTTTCCACTTGAGGGTAGTAGCTAGCCAGGCGGGCAATCGCAAAATGCCCTACCACCATGCTATAACGACTGCCATCCTAAGACAACAACCGGGACCGACGGCTTAACGTGCCCTCCGAAGCACGGAAACGCTCAGTAGTAATGTCACAAGCGGTCACCCATCCAAGTCATGACCTCGGCGGACGTTGCTTAACTTTGCTGATCGTTTCAGAATGGCTAAGCAAACTTCGCTACGAGCGCTTCGAAGTTATATACTTATTGCATCTCAAATGTTTAATGCAACTCTATGTCAAGTAAGAATGACATAAAAGCGTAATGCAATAACATGTTTTTAACGTTTGTTTTCCAAATGTTATTCTGCTTAATTACAAGCCAGGCAAAAATTATACATTGAATTAATGTAGAAGTTAAAGCGTGGCACTAATTAGGTAGGTTGTAAAATTCTAAATGACGACCTCAATTCCGCTCCAAATTTTATTTCTACACCCTATTTTATTAATGCCACTGCGTCATTTAGTATTTAGGTATGGAAATTTATATGAAGGATTACATTATATTCTAACAGAGAAACTGAGCTACTTTTAATAAGTGCTCAGTTGATATTTAGACAGTATTAGAAAGTAGGTAGAAAGTTCAATTCACATAATATGTTTAATTATTCATGGTGGATTGCCTAACGAATAGAAATAAAAACACAGAGTAATAAATCAAGAGGAGTCCTCATACAATAAGCATGTTGTTTTATCGATGTTTTTGTTTTTGCTCTATTGTTAAATCGGCAATACACGCAAACGACACATTAAGTGTGAGTTTAATATTACACTAGTAAAACAACAACAATGAAAACTGGCCAAATGAAGATCGGACTTTTACTTAGAACACAATTAATAAATAATGATTTTTCATAAAAAGACAACGAAATGAACAACAATACTAACAATCGTAGACAAACAAAAATATTATCATATCTATCAGGTTATTTCTATAACAATTGAAATGGGAATTTAATAATTTTGTATCACTCTCCCAGGGGTGTTGCGTGACCAAATTATACTGTGCTTAGACATTGCCTGCGGTTTACTTATATAGCAAAACATTTAAATTATTGGACGTCCAGCTTATCGGTAGTCATCCAAGTCAATATAAAATGTAACTTTGTGGTTATAAAATCATAATCGCGATTTTGTGATATAAGTAGCTACTATTTAATGATTAAATAAATTTATGTAAGGTGCTGCTATACTTTGGACGAAACGTAAAACCAAACTTCCGTTCTGGGATATCAAAAACAAGCTCAAAAAATAAGTTTCCATGAAAATATTTTTAGAAAGTTTTATGGTATACGAAATTAGTACTATAAGCTGAACAGAATATGTACAAATACTATCAACGTAATAAGAACTTTCGTTATGTAACTTCTGCCGCCATCATCAGACAAGCTCGTTGTAATAATTCTTGTATTGTGGTCGGAATTTAAAAGAAATAAATATCTGCTAGTGCAGAAACTAGAAGTCAGCCAAAAAGACATACGAACGAAGCTACTTTAATAAGTGAAAGCTATGAAAACACTGTTGTTAAATAATAGTGATTTTGCTCTTGGCCATGGTAAGAAGAAGCAAAGTTTGATTCCTAATTTTACTCTGTAAATTGTAAATAATAAGATTGCGGCGCGTACTACGCTTTCTGTTCAAACTTCCTTTTTTGTTTTTCATACAGAATGGGCTTTTGGAAGTGTAGTCACGATCACGTACCTACATCTTTTGCTTACTAAGTGTTGAATTTCAAAAACAATATTTAGCTCAGAAGGCTTGATAAATAAGCTCCAACTCAGCATTAGAATTATACGTAGTATAAACATAATATAATTTTGGTTTCGTTTGTATAACCGGCTGCCTTGCTGACGTTTGGAAATGTTCTTGTTGGTAGTATTCTCCCTACTTTACGGTTAATAATAAGCGGCGTTAAAATGGCGAAGAGACCTGTTGTGTGCCCAATATTCACCAACACCCTACTAATATTGACTGAATATGCTACACCCGTATGCATAATGTGTGACTAATCGGAAATATTTGTACCAATACTACTATTAATGAATAATAGAGTAATTTTTTTTTATATAATAACAAAACAGCAACTCACGAAAAAGAGCATAACGTTAATTATATAGGTACCTATTTGTTGATATGTTTTGTGTTTTATGAAATAAAGCAGAAAAATAGCAAGTGGATGACCTTATGCCATCGAAAACGCTATACTATAAATAAAAGAAAAAAACTTGCATGGCTTACTTTTAAATTATCCAAAACTAAAGCAAATAACTCAGTATTCTATCGCTGATATTTAACTGAACTAATTAATAGTTAAGAGAAACCAACGAGGAATTTGATTATACATTTTCTGAATGCAAAAGAAAAAAAATGTATTTTCATATGATTTTGGTTTCGTTATGATATTTACATATTCACAACGCGGGTAAAGCTGACTTTGTGTAATGACTTAAAGAGAGTCAAAGTTTGTTAATAATAACGTATAAAACTCAATGAGCCATAATACAATAAGTACTTTCCTGCGGCATTAGGTACATAAAATCTTTTTGGTGGAAGTAAATCTATTGCTACAGAGGTTATCATTCAAAATTGTATTGAATTTCATTCTTAAAGTTTGCCAACCTTATAAATTACTTAAAGCAACACGGGACGGCGGAAACGCGTGTTGCCCCTAAGGTACAAATACAATACATTATTTTCAAACTTTACAATATGATTGAAAAGTTTCAAAATAATCACCACAAGCTTATGTTAGAGATAGAGGTGAACGGCTAAACTATCGGCGAGAAACCTTAAAATATACAAATAAGACACCGTAAAATTCTCTATTTATTTATTTGTCATCATCAACAGTCACGGCGTCCACACCTTTTGGTACAATTTGAACCCGCATACCACTCTAAAACATAGGAGACAATTCTGTTTAGTCTGTAAGCCAAATTGATGCAAATTTTCATTTTGATTCACTGTACTGTATCAGCCGGATTGTCCACTGCTAAACATAGCCTCCTCCATTCAGGGGGGTGGGGGAGGTTGCCATAATCCCCACTTGGCAGGTTTTGGGACACGCAGTTTAAGATATCAGAGCCCAAGAAGGCGCTGCTGATCACCCTCCGTATTTAACCTTTAGTCGCCTCTTACGACACCCACATGTCGAAATGAGGAATGACATTCTAAACCGGCACCCCATAGGTAACCTGGCACCTCATGGGCTTTTTTATTTTGACCAACGCAACTTTATATTTTAATATTAATGGTTAATGGTATTCCAAGTTTTTCAAAGTTTAGTAGCAGTAGAACTCTCTGTGAACTAATTCATCCGGGGAAGTATTACCGCTATACCTATTTATATCACTAGGCAGTTATGTTCTCATTGCTTTGTTCCGGTTTAAAGGGTGCTATGAGTGCCGACTGCCGATGAAATTACAGGCACATGAGACTTAACAACTTTATGTCTCAGAATGATGGGCGTAGTACAGTGCAGGAATGCATCTGTTATAGGCAGAGATTACCCATATACTGTTGAACCAGGGTTGCTTGTTCTGTAACTTAATCACATAAAATACGTTTATAATTTTGAGTGAGGGTTGAATTTTCAAAAATAATATATTATATAGTAATTAAACAACTTTAAACGGTTTAAATCGCGTTTATTTGTCATTATTTTTGTCCCGACGTTTCAAACACTGCTGTGATCGTGGTCACGATGACGTGACAAATAAAACCAATTAGTCACCCCGTGACCACGATCACAGCAGTGTTTGAAACGTTGGGACAAAAATAATGACAAATATACGCGATTTAAACCGTTTAAAGTTGTTTAATTACTATGTATAACAATCGCAAAAACCTAAGACAACATTAATATATTATATTTCAGTTAATTACATTAAAAATACGCTCCGTATGGAAAAATGAATCCATATTTGAAGGCTGGTAAAAATTATGTATGTATCTAAGCACAGTATTTTAATTCCAACAGAGCGTTTAGCAGACGTGTTGGTTGCGTGACCGTACCCATTTGTGGGCTATGTTTGGACTCCTTCGTTACAGCGAACCTTGAAGGAGTGGCTCACTTTAATAAAAGCACGAATTAATAACGAAGAAAAAGATTGAATATTAATATCACTTTTTAATATTCTTTCTTTCTTTGACACAGCCTGAATATTCAAATTTATGAATTAAAATGACATGCAAAATGTAGTGGAATTATCTGTTTCTTATTGGTGTTCATATCAAGCTTGATAGAAATACTGATATACTAATCAACACTTATACAAATTCTCTCATACTGCCGTACTGAAAATAAACATATTGAAACAGAGGAGTTAGTTAAGCACGGTTAAAATTCCATTAATATAATCAAATTAGGTCAATTTGTAGTAATTCACTGTGATAAACTGTTAAAACGTAACTCAAAGATGTAGCAGGATTACTTGCGAGTAAAACATCCGATTAGGTACCACCATGCGTTTCCTAATTAATAATCATTCTTCATCAACCGATATCTTTTTGCACATTCCCGGGTGTCGGATTGAATAACCTTAAATGAGGGCCAGATAATCACAGGCATTTGGTAAACAATGAAGTGCATAGGCAGTGACGTGATTCGAGCGTTCTGTATTTGTCCAGCAGCGGTAATAAATAAATTCTTATCATCATGTAAAGAGCGCCGCTCTTGTCAGTGCATTATTTTTCATGTAATTTTATCTTCCGCAATTTTCTACTTTTGAGACTTTTATGTAAGGTAATGTCAACTTTATCCTTTATTTGGTACCCAGACTACAGAGTAAAACGATTTATTTTGCACCATTTATTCGGCTCATGCACATAATTGCAAATATTTTTACTCAATAAAATTATTTATTTGTTTATAATAATTTATGGTACATACGTATGTAGCGAAGTAGATTCGTCCAACATGTCAATAAATAGTCTATTGATATTCCTCTTCTACTTAGTAATCTCAGTTATTATAAGTTTTGCCTTTTATTTTACCAATTTGATAAAAAATTGAGGAAGTCATAAATTATACCAGCAAAATATCTACTCAATTTACATTATATTATGGCTCTTAAAATAACTTGTTCCAATGCTTATAACCTAACGCTATCGACGATTTACTGGAAATATAAACAAATATAGCAATTACTTAAGTAAAATAGACCCTTTGAACGACGAGGGCGTGTTTAACTAGAGAACTTTCCGAAACTTGACTTTCTCAATAAGTAATTAATTGTAGTTTGTTCCATAGAAACTTTGATATGTACAACCTTGTGCTATATTAACAATACAATACCACTAGTAATTAACCTAATAAATCTGAGCTAAATATAGTAAATTACATGATAAATATAGAACCCATATAATACCTATAAATGTCATGTAATTTTATGACTTTGATTCTTATCGCTGTATGATAAGTTTTAATTTTGAAAGATCGATGCAAACGGTGTTTGCATGAATGACCAATTAACCAACAGTAAATATCTCGTTAGTGAGATCATCAGATCGTCGAGAGCAAATAAGATGTTGGTTGTATAAACAGCAACTGTTTCCTGTTTAATTGCAGATGGAAGCCGACGTCGATCTTCATTAACTGAGGCCTTAATTAATTAGTACCCTTCGTTAGCCAAGGTTATAAGGTCTTACCAATATTGGAACAGCTCATAACAGACAAAAAATATATAAAAACATTGTCTCACCTGTATATCCCTCAGGGGAAGGCTGCAGTATCTTAACACCTACGTTTAAACTGATAGGTTATGGTCTCATGTAATAGGGGGAGAGACTATTGACATCTATCAGGCAGAGTTCCTAATTTCAGACTGTATCTAAAAATTTCTTTGACAGGAACAGGGGATCGAACCCTGAAGCTCAAGCCCTTGAATTATCAACGCCGTATTTTTTTACCTACACACATATCAAGATGGACAGACCTATTATTACATACAAATATGTACGACTACTGTTCACTATCGACCAGAGTAGCACTTGAATCATGCAAGTATGCAATCAATAATAATACATTTGTCAGTTAATTGACTAATAAAAAGGACGCCAGTTTTGATGAAATTTGAAAGAGACTAATTTGGCGGTATACTCTACTCAACAAAAATAATCATCTAAATCAGTTCATAAGAGGCGGTAACAACAAAAAACCTCCAAATTGAGAACCACCTCCTGTTTTACCTACGGATTTACAGGTCTTTAAACACTTGTTTGGATCTTGTGACAATTGCTTTATTATCAGTACTAATATTATAAATGCGAAAGTAACTCTGTCTCTCTGTTACGCTTTCACGCCAAAACTACAGGACCGATTTGAATGAAATTTGGCATGGAAATAGTTTGAGACCCGGGAAAAACATAGGATAGTTTTTATCCAACCACGCAAAAAGAGGTTAATGTTTTTGCGCGATAACCAACATACGCGCGGGCGGAGCCACGCCCGGAAAGCTAGTATTTCATAATTCAACATTCCACCTTGGGCAAAATTTATCAAATCATGTTTTCGTAAAGAAATATTATTCATTTAGTCTCTCTTCTAGCCTGATATAATTCAAAAGTCAATGTTTCAAAAGATCAAGTGTTCAAAAGGGGAACATCGTTTGAGTGGACATTAAAATCTGATAAGAAATAGAAGAATTAATCGATTACGATAAAGTGGATAATGTTTACCGTTGAATATTACCTTATATACATTGTCATAGTTTACACTTCTGTCATATTGGCTAACGTGGTTTATCTAGAAATAACATCACAGCCGTAAAGGTCAGTGCCTATATACTAGCAAACAAGGTTCATTGACCGTATTACACATACGTAGGTACCTAGAACCAAGCTAACGTCTACTTCACTATTGATCCGGTACACTGGTAACGTCTCGTTACAAAATGAAAGAATGGGTTTTACTACAGTTGAAGTGAAGTCTCAAAGCTTTTAGACGATTAAACGTGAGCTGCGAGTATGTGACAAGAATCTTACTGACCCACTTGTGTTTGTTAAAATCAATCCCATTATAAAAAAATACCGATAGGATGAATTGTAAGGTCAATAATTCAAGAAACAAAATCTTAAGGATCCACCATGTAAGTTTATGAACTAGTCTACCAACTAACCATTCGTTATATAATATAGTACTAAGACCTTCAAAAGTTTTCTTAATAAAAAAATCCTTGAAGTTTGTAGAAGAATATTCAATGTATAATATTACATTACTCAGGAACAAGTTGGAAACATTCTGCAAAGACAAAAGTCAGAAACGGTTGTTAAAATATTGCCCATATTTTATGATATAATCTCTGGATAGAATAAGATAGGGCCTGTGTTTAGTCAGTTAGCTTTGTATAAAGACATCGAAGCAAAATGCCTTTGTTTTTAGACGAAATACTTAGGACAAGCTATATTTATTTCCCTCATCAATCAATAGCAGGGTTGAGCTCTGGGATTTCTTTAGGAAGGGCAATTTTGGCTTAGTGGATATTATTTATTTATTGATACCATAACAATAAGGGATTAGGGAATGCATCAGATTAACATGAATTGCGTAAGAAATTCTAGGATAAGCCTGTTAACACCTTCGACTACATCATCACTTACCACCAGGTGAGATTGTGATTAAAGACTTACATGATTGCAATAAAAAAAAAATGCATTAGGCATAATAAACTTTACATTCAAATTACGTATAAGCAATTTAAAAAATCCTGTCGGTTATTAACGAAATCCTGGCAGTTAATTAAACTTAGTTTTACGTTATTCAATTTCTGATAGTATGCATAACATTTAGAAAAGACGTAATGCCAGATTGTATTGTTTCCAATATCTAGAACGACCTTTACCGTTCAAGTTGGTTCTATATAGTATGACTACAATGGACGTGCAAATATGCGTAAAATAAGAAAAATATCATAATCAAAATATTTTTTTCCATTCAGACATCTGAGGGTAACTTTTAAAGGTTTAATAACTGTTAATAATAATAGCCACTACCTACCAAATTTTCAGCCAAAAAGGGATAGTCACTGATAAGAACAGAACTGTAGAAGCATTTGACAATTTAAATAATAGGTGACCAATTATAGGGAAAATACTCGTAATTTATGTCAATGATGGTGGCGGTTCCATTAGGTACTTTTAATTTACATAATATTTCACGGAAAATGGAAGAACATAATTTTATCTTAACTTAGAATTATGACCGGCCACCAATAAATCATACGAAAATTAAAATGAAGACTTACGTATAAATTATCATTCTATTAGATATGTATCAGAACCTTATCAGTATTTTGAAAGCGTACTGCCAACCTTTTTACAATTTGTCGAAATGCAAATGAGGGATGCGTGTGGTGACCCTACTTCGGCCTTTTTCGTCCGCTAAAACAAAGAGGGTGTTCACTCTTCCGGAATAAGTTACTGGGGCGTTTTTTTCACGTCGGATATCTTTTGTTGAGGCTTTATTTTACCTGTCCTAGACAGTTTGCTTAGGCCTCCTGAAAATATGGTCATGGAAAGTTTTATGATTTACGTACTACAAAGGAAACGTTGTGATGTTAGTGGGAACAGAGATAAACACAATATTTTTTTTACGGAAAAATACTTGTATAAACTGTATACGCACATATATTATACAGACTTAAATATATGTAGATACGTCTCCTACAAGTTTTATTTTAACTGGCTATTTATTAAAATATTATAGACTACCTTTCCAGCCGCGGCTGTTTCGGTTATCGCGCAAAAACATTAACCTCTTTTTGCGCAGTTGGATAAAAACTATCCTATGTCCTTTCCCGGATTTCAAACTATTTTCATGCCAAATTTCATACAAATCGGGCAAGTAGTTTTTAAGTTTATTCGTTGTATACAAAAATAAAATAAAAAATCTTTTCTCTTTATAATATAAGTATAGATTGTTATAAAAACTTACGCTCATATTTATATCTTATATAAGAAGACCACGGGTGTTTGAGCGGTACAAGCCGAAACATTATCGATAGCGATGTCGACTCATAGTAAGTTCACGCTCAAACACCCGTGTTCTTCTTATATAAAATTAGTATAGATTGCTTGAAAATCAACCCAAGTCACAGTAGTTGTGATTTCAGCCATACTGTATGGCACTGGCTCATCAATAAAAGTTCTCAGAACGTTTATTTCAGATATTCAATTTATACGAAATCAATCAATAGTTTACAAACAAACTCCTTAACCAATTTGTCTCCGTAAGTACGGCATTAATCAACACTCAAGGAGAAACACGAAGGAATACTCAATTCCTCCCAGCCGCGAAAGGAAGACGATTATTGTTTACAATTTATCACAAACGACGCTTAATCTCAACGCCGAGAGAGCTATTTCAGTTTCCGTTTAAAACCGCTAGCCTACAACGAGCCACTGTGGAACCACTCAAGCCCTTTTAGCTCGAGTCACAACAGACGTCTTATCTTTGTACCGAGGGCTCTTACATCGAAACTTTTGTCTGAACCACCCTGACATGGCTCTACAGTAGCCCACAATCTGGATACGGGTCGGAATGTTAGCTGTAATAATTTATGGGTTACTTAGCTGAATAATAGTATGAATGGAGCTGTTTTGCATTGTATCTGGGACGGCCATTAGGCAAATAACCACGCATTAGTTGAAGGTTGTTAGCTAAAGCTACGCTTTGTTAATGCTTGGACCATGTTTTGACACTTACATTGTTGTAGATAAGTTGCTTTTATCTTCAACAGACAATTAGTTTGCTCGTTTTGGTCGATATTACACGTAATATTCAATTGTTGTAGGCCATCACCTCAATCAGAATGCTTTTTATTACAAATAATTTATTATGATTATTCGATCTGTCAGCACATAGGTACTCTTACCACGTAGGAGTGTGGCATCCAAACATGTAACTAGGTAATTATTTTCAATACAGAATTTAACCAATTCATAGTCAAAGATGTCATTTATTGGGTTAATCTTAGTAAATTACAATATCTGCAGGGCGTTATTTTACTCGCATTTTCCACTCGTAACCTATGGGTTACAAGTGAAATATGCAGATATGTATGTACAATAGGTCCTTATAGTTGTATTCGGATTTATTTAGCTTGATGCAGTAGAAGTTACTGAATCATTATGAGGTTTCCAATTGCGTTCACACACCGTTACCTAATTTATCATGTATATTAATCATTAGTATCTAGAAAGGCCAATTAAACCTAATTGAAACATGCAGATCAGAGGTCAGATAATTTAACTATTTGTTAGACACCTCAAAATGTATAAAAATATTATACGTTACAATAGCACTATGGAAGAAATCAGCTTTGATCCATAAGGAACGTACGAGTATTACTGTTCAAAATGATTCCGTTAAAGACATTTTTTGAATTGGGTAGAATAAGATAAAGATGGCCGAAAGTAGATAGCAGAAAACAGTAAAAAAAGACAGTAAGTTAGTATAATTTTTTCGCTGTAAAATGTTTGCACCGTTTTAGTTCTCAGTGAATTATTTTACTGAATTTCTGTAGTAGGTAATCGTTGTTATCATCAGTGAGTACTACAGTTACGGCCAGCGCATGATTTACAAATTGGTGTGATTAATGATTTTTATAGGTATTTATAACAAAGTTATTGTTTATTTTTAGATTCTTTTGCTATACCATACATGTTATACCATAAATAATTCACTAATATCATTTCATAGAAGGTCTTATTTGTCGTATTCAAATTCCACAAATAGAGTATGTGTGTAATTACTTTAATAGGTTTATTATGTCGTTAGTAATATTTGTGTTGACCTATTATTTGTAAAGACAGCGTGTTCGTTGATCGAGGGCGATTCAGGTTCGTTAGTAATTACATATATTTGGCAAAATCTTTCCGGGGATATGAGAGAAGAAGATAAAATATTTTTATACACATGTCTTTGAGTAAATATTTAGATCTAACAGTAAATATTATGTTTTTTTTTCAAATCAAGTCTTGCATATTCAAATAACAGTCAAACAGAATATTAATTTTTAAACATAACTACTGCGCTTTAAACTGAAATCTTGCGATATTTCTTCTAAATTGTGACTTATAAAATGTCAAATACATTCGTATTCGACATTTCCAGATGGCTTTTAGATCAGATCGCTGTTTGCGTAAAAAAAGATCAACCAGGTGACATTTACATATGAAACCCTGCTACATATTGATGAATAGTCTTCATTAGTGAAAAAATATAGTCTGATTTTAGTTTACAAGTATTAATATATTAGAAATTTTGAGTAACGGGCTGTAAAGTTTACTGAACTTTCTCTGAAAGGAACTAAACTAGTTTTAATAACGGAATAATATATTTCTATAAGCGTCGAAAATAAATTTCATCATCATCGTCAGTATAATATAAGACTATTCTTATGAATAGCAGCAATTCCTAAGCGAAATAATTTTAAAATTTTATTATAACATACCTACATGTTCGTTACAGAAATAATATTCAAGGAAAATTTTATCTTGGTAAATAATTAAATTCAAAAAGGAGGAATGACACAGACTAAATAGTCAAACTTGCCTTGGGCGGGTGAGATTGATTCAAGCCCATGATTAAAAATGTATGAAAGGAGAGACGGAAGTTAGAAAATTTACAGAGTTGTAAAGCTGGGAGCGTGGGGTAACTTTATGATCTTGAACAATACCAATGAACATCGAACAAAAAAAAAATATTGTTGATAAAATAAAAGAACAAGGCTTAACGTATTATTTAAGATGTGCAGCCAACGTAGCTCTACGTATCTCTCTTGCACTACAACACGACAGTTAAAGATCTGGTGGAGTATATCGAGCTCAACGGAAAACATGAAACTGAGTGGTCAGCTATTGGAATCTGGTCAAAAGGTGACCTTTAAATAATTTATGGTGAGATTGCCGACACGCGAACTCCAGAAATTCAAGAAAAGTAAATTTTGCCCGCAGGGAGTCAAGTTGCGGCGTTTCCTCGGCCGGATACCTGACGCTTCGTGCATCGCGTCAGCAGGAAGCGTGATGAATAATTCAAATTGATATGATATTATATAAACCTGCATGGTGGTAGGGCATTTTGCGAATGCCCGCCTGGCTAGCTACCACCCTCAAGCAGAAAATCTGTCGCCAAGCACCTAACGGTGTGTTCCGGCAGCTGTCCTTGAGAGCCAGTAAAATGACAAGCATATGAGACAGTAAATGTATGTCTCAGTGTGACGGGCGCCGTGCAATTCGTCACTTGTGACCGAACGCATCTGTTATAGGCATAGTTTAGTCCACTTAACATCAGCATAAGTGGGACTCGCACTTGTTCCGTCACAATTATGTATAAAAAAACTATTATGTATGTTAGTCTAAACTATATATCTTGTGTTATTAATAATGCTAAGTTGGCTGAAATAAATTGATTGTTATTACTATATTATTATGCTTTCAGAAGTTAATTAAAAACGTAAATATTAATTAACATATGTTAATGAGCTTCAGATCAGCGATTTTCATTGTTGTACGGATTGCATCATTACCGGAGAAGCCTCATATGCCGGCCGTGCTACAATTTCTCGGGATAACGTTGATGAAATTCGGAACAAGATTGTATTTTAAGTCTAGAACCTGTAGTCAAATGTGTGGGGCCGGCATAACTTAGTCCAATATAACTCCAAGAAGACAAGTCTGCGCGTTTTCCACTAAACTATTCCGATTTGTTGTATCCTTCCGGTTTGAGGACACTCCGCTAGCTGCCTTTACCAGTATCTTGGCGTTGATATATCGAGCGTCGTTCAGTTTCGCTGTCACTTGGAAGGGAAGGGTAAATTAGTCTTTGAGAAGATTGGTGTGGTCGGGAAGGCGATGCGATACTTCACATCAGTATAAGCCTCAAGTTCAGCCTCTCATGAAGTTCCCGGTATCAGTTCCTTCCAAATACCGCCGAACGGCTAGAATCATCGATGATCAAGTTCTCTCCAACTGACTCGACTCTATGGCAATGCGTTGAGATGTCGGATCTCTCTGCATCTTTCTAAGCATCTGTCATGGATGTTTCGCCAATTTCATGTCAACGTCTGGAACTCCACAACTGTGCGATTCTCACGCCATTTTTGCATCGCATTGCCACAATGTGGTTCCAGCTGCCTGCAGTATTTCCGAACCGATACAACCTAGAAATTTTCAAGGAAAGAGCACTTAAGCCAGCAAAGCATCCTTGATACCTCTGGTGCAGCGGATGTACATGGGCGATGGTGATCATTAACTACCAGGTGAACCACCTGCTCGTGCATCGTACTATCCTATGAAAAAAAACAAGTATGAGACCATTGCTGCTTGGCGGTAAAAATAGGTAAAAATAGGTGGTAGTACTTTCCCGGACGAACTCGCACAAAGAGTTCTACTGCTATTAGTTACCAAATTTACTTATTCATTTTTAGTTTTTTTAATACTATTTTAAACTGGAGCTTACTTACAACACTTAGCTAACAAAATCTTATGTGACCATATACTGAGCTCAACAATGACAACAATTATTTTATTTCAGGTTGTGTGTTCGTTTCGCTTCTGTAACATTTCGGTGAAAAAAGGTTACTTCCCCGTTACTTGGTAAGGGCGGGACTTCACTTCCGCTGGGCTTAATGCTACAGCGCCCTAAAATCCCTCCTGTCATCGATACCATAACGATGATTTACCAATGTTAAATGACCTCATTTGTGGTTTAAATGAAACAAGCCATTTGTAAAAAAAATTGGACTAACGTTTACTTTTTCGTCGTGACTATAAGCTACAGCTACTCTTTGAACCTAAAGAGAATAGCAAGCTTATCGTGTAGATGCTAAGTTCACTCCAATGCGGCATGAATTTGGATATCCGTGCGTGAGATAAGCTTCGCTGTACTGTAAGACGTAAAAGTTGATAGTAAATATAGCATAATCCATGAGGTACTTAAGCATATCATTTTCGTAATGTATTCCATGTTGTCTACTTGATGGAACGTTGCTTATTTATAAATAAATATCTGCTCAAGTACGTGACTAATATTTGTTTATAACATAATGTTTTCATTTCGTAAAAGAGACAGGCTTTCAAACGTCCGCGTCGGAAAGCAGCGTCGGCTTCGAAGCCTTTTAGCTCAAATGGGTTGAGATGGACGGCATTCACTCTGATACAAACATTGACCTCTTTGTATTAAAGGGGATCGCTAAATAAAACTTTCTCGTTCTGTAGAGTGTTTTGTACCTATCGGAGAATCAGAAGATGTATGCGCTGATAAGCATGCAAAGGGTTTGTTACAATTTACCGTGGTACATATTTTATCGATTTTTTATTTTGATTATTCTGCTTCTGTTCTCCTTTGAAATTGCCAAATATTTGATACTTATGTTCCAGAAAAAATGAAAGGTATACTGAATAATAAATTGTAATTAAATCTGTTAGTTAACAGCGTTGAGGAACTATTTCAAAGTTAATGGAACCAAGCTTATATGGTACATCATAGACGCAAAAGAATCATTACAGGTGGTTTGAGTACGACGGAATTAAAACAAAACGAAAAATTTGTCATAAACATGCAGCGAAGTACCTAAATAACTTATTCCGGGCTCTCCATTTCTATTAAAAGGGCGTAGAGTTGAGATATTTTAGAAATTTGATAATTATAAAATTTATTGAATTGTAAAAATAATAATTTAGAAGCGAATCAAAAATGAATGGCAATACTTAAAACCTGTGAAGTACAATTACATATTTGAAAATAAGAATGCTTATACCCGTACTTTCTCATCACGAAGCCTAAAACACTATCACAAAGTATATTAAGTTAGTAATGATTAGATACTAAGCAACGAGTATCAATTAAAGAAGTATCTCAAAGAGGGCAGAGTTCCTTACAAAGGAAAGCAGATATAGATTTAAATATTAAGTTTTTATATTTATATAGTGGTATTATAGAGTTATCAATCAATATCTGGTGTATAACAATTTTCCTGATAAAATTACGTCAGCAAAAGGGATTAGGTACGTTATTACAATAACAACGGTTAATTCTAAGCAATGTCGTAACCTTGAACAGTTATTCCGTTTCCACGTAGCATGGCTATTACCTCGAATTACTTTTGCCATTTACTAAATTACTTCTAACCTAAAAAGGCCTTTAGAGCAAAAAATGCTCAACCTTTCGAGGAGAACGTGTTTTCGAAGGGTTGAGTATCCACAAATGTAATCGAAACATGCCTCAGCAGAGCAAATGAATGATAGCTATACAATATTCTTTTGAAGTCTGGTTTTGCAATTATATCGACATTTGTCGATTTAATCAGACTCGTACCTTTTTTCTACGAATGCTTCCATCCAGATATCTTCCTCAACACCAAGGAGTACACCAATGCACCTTCATATTGTTTTAGTAGTATACAAAGTATCCTACCACATAGAGCGCCTTAAAGGTATAAAGTTTACTTGTGTTGAGGACGGCATTTTTGTTGCACTTATTTTCCACCACATTATGTAGCGCTAAGTATTATGTAATTCATATTTTAATTACATGAAAAACGGTAAAAAGGCTTCACACTTGCTACGATCTTACGGCATAAATGACTTGCTTCAACCTGCCTTTTCGTAGAACTTCCCGCTTCTGGTCAGAAAATGTTCTCCTGAGGTCTTATCTTTGTAACTATTCCATTCACACTCAGCTTGTCTACTTCTTTTATCGCCCTCCTTTTGTCCTTCATTGCTACATGTCCAATCTATCTATATTATACATATGCAATGATATATACAAGTACTTCATATAAAAGTATCATTATTATGATACGCTCACTCAATGTCTCCTTTATGATTATCTGCTTAATACGGATACTTTTTCAGATTCCGATTGAAGAAGGACAACTCATCAATCACTTTATATCTCACGATCTATTCATTACGGCTTCATCAGAGAAGCCATGCGTAAAGACGAAATGAATTGAGGGTATGGTTGTACAGATTTTTATTAGGGCTATATTTTGACCACTAGGTCTCGTCTAAGTGACATGCAAGTTAAAGATATCTTAATTTTATGTACGAATAGACTCTGTTTAAAATATCTTGGCAAAACAAATCTCGCGAAGCTTATTTGAGCTTATTCATAAGTAGATCATTAAAGAATTGCTGTTCCATAAATCTGACTTCCTTCAATTGTTCTCTCATGATCACATCTTGACGCCTACATAATATTCTTTAATGATTATTTGAATCTCTGGAAATATTTTTTAGCACAATTCAAAAGCTTGTTGGCTGGTTTGCATGGCCAACTTATAATCTCACGATTCATCATTGTACACGATTCATGAATTCGGGATCTAAATTGACTTATTAATGTACGTCTGTAGGGGCGTGGTCTTTTAAATTTTAAAATTAATGAAGCTCAGCTTTTTTTTTTAATATCAAAGTTGACTGACATGGTAAATGATTCAACATAAGATATTTTTTTACAACATAAAACTCTTAGAACACTCAAGGTCGTCCAGCAAATGTGAAAAATTTCAAACGATCGAATATTCGTTTGAAACTTTTCACATTTGCAGTTACAAAACTTTGCATGAAAATTAGCTCACCCACACCCATTTCCACGAGGAAATTCTTTGTCAAAATTCCTGAATTCTCATAACTTACTTAAAAACTGGGTACGACTGTGTATGCATATCTGATATTGCCGTAATGTCCATTGATTTTCAATTAGTAGGTGTATGTAGAACAAGTATATAATTTAACTCTATCAAGTTATTTGTAAAGAATTAATATGATAGCTTTACTTACCTGGTTTATTTTTCATTTATGAGAATGGAGAAATGTCTCCATTGCTCTCAGTTCACATCCACGTGAACAAATAATTTTTATCATCATCAACAGCCATCCACCATAGAACAAACGCCTCCTCCATAAGAAAGAGGGGGTTGTTGCCATATTATTATCTCAATGCTAGGCTGGCGTCTTGTAGAAGCAGTATAGCGTCTCCCACAAAAAGATATGGTGATAGAGTGCAATTCCAGCCCAGTAACCTACGGTTAAAATCATGATGATTTCTTATACTGGATTTTTGTACGCTATCTTGTTTTTTTGAATATGAAACTTTTTCTGTTGCATAGAATCCAGTATGTAGCCAATATACTAAAACAAAACGATAACACCTTAATTAAGTACTCAACACAGGTACTTACATCATAAGATCTATTAATAATATAAACACGACGTTTGAAATTAAATTGGGTTTGGCACCCCTTGTGTTTTTGTTACTGATACATGATTCACTTGTATATCACTATGTTCTCATGTAGGGTAGAAAGGAAAATATTTACCGACCTTACGAAATGAAACACAAACAAAACCGAGCACACAAAGAAAACCGTCGGAATAGTTCCCAAACTTTATTCAATAGAATAGTTGAGTTATACTTATCATAAGTAAGGTAGAAAAAGCAAAAATGCATGCCGAAATAACAAAATTGTGGATTTTCATGTATAGGTAAAAATACAAGCCGTATCTTTCTTGCATGAAATAAGGCGAAAGTAAGCTAACGATACTGAATATCATACAGACAGTACCGAAATATTAATAAATGTTTGAGTGGTTGTGCATGGGAAGAGCGTTATTTTATTATCCACAAGGCGTCTCGGAGGAACCAGAAATGTGAAATTACGGCGTATTGGGTAAGGAGGTACTCATAAATCCAAGGAAATAGTGAAATCTAGTCCACCGGCAATTTTACGTATTCTGGAAATCAAGAAAGATACAGAGAAAACCCTGAGCAAGTTCAGAATACTTTCTTTTACAAATAAAAGTACCATAGCAATTCTATGAAATCTACTCTTTCCGGAAATAGATGTTGTAGGAGAATATATATATAAATTTATGTTTTAGGAGAATATGTCCGGTGACATAGTGAGTGAATCGGTTCGATAATATCTTTTATACTTACCTATTTCATTGACGATTCAACTGATTGATGCCGAAGTATGGTTGGTAAGTTCTTCTTGCACCTAATCGTGAGTGAAACAAGATTAGTTAAAAGGAAGTCCTTATAATATTATCAATAAGTACCTACTTCAAATAAATATTGATAGGAGATATTATGTACATGCACGATTTTGTATGTGTAACCTGCATGGATATATTTTTGTATCGTACAATAACAAATCATACAACGATTAATGATATTATGTGACTATCAACATTTTACTGAGTTGTAAATGTAATAAAGTTAAAAATCAAGTAAGAGTTAACATTTAGAATAAAACGTTTATATATACATTGTGACGACCAAAGTTAACTATGTGGATTGTAAAGCCTGTATATGAGGTTATTAGAAAGAGATATAGGTACTTTTATAATTAATTAATTCCATTAACCTAAGAGATAAATTAATATAATAATTATAATAGATTAATGAGGTTTTCAGTACAAATGTATTTTTTTTCTACCTCATAACTATAGGGTGTATCGATTTTGATGGCTTGTTTCGTATTCGAGTGGGTGCTTGTAATGAGGTCCCATTTAAATATGAGTGAGATCTAACAAGTAATATCTCTAATAAGGCATATTTGATGTTTAAAGTCGTTTTTTGTTTCTTAAAACTATCATGTAGTAAGTTAAGAAGATGTGATAATATAATAGGAGAGCGTGAAGAAAGCACTCTGTAAATTTCAAATTGCAGAGACTCACACAAATATTTAGAGCAGATTAACTTCTTTGTTTATCTAACAAGCGCCTACCACCAATTTCTGACTGGTATTAAGCCAACGTATATATTACATAGTAATATCATCCAAAGGTATTATGTGAAGCGGCTATTAAAATCTGCGCATTATGTGTCAGGGCGTAGAAAAGTTATGACAGGTGAATATATGCCAAGGCCGTACACGCGGTGGCTTCAGAGTGAAGTCAGGGGCGTGCACCACTCCAATTTATATTAAATTATATGATTATGTCTCAAGACGAAAACTCTTTGTGGCAAGGGGCTCCGTAGATTGGTGAAGTTTCAAGATTTTGGAGAAACGAAGTTTCTTCTACAAAGTTGTTTTGAATTTGTTAGCTAGAATACCTTTTTGCACACCGGTTAATAATTTAGTTTTATGATCTTTTTATGTCGCTATGATTACATATATCTCCCAACTAAATTCAATGCACAAGTCAAACTTTTGTAATAAATACAATCAGTCGTGCATGTTAGATCACATGAGAGAGACGAACTGAGAGATTATGGATACCGTAAACCATGAATCTAATAAGTAAAAAATTAATTTCGCCCCAGTTGTATGTAATACTTATTAAGTTAAGGGAATAAATTAAATTTGACAGATGAGTGTGTCTCTTTCTGATAACCTTATATGCTTTGCAATCATCTTAGTTAACTATACGTATGGTGAGTGGAAAAACATCAGACTGCTTGACCTAGTAGAGGCGATCTAACTACATAGAGCCAAACAAGTAATCTTTATTATAATTAAAATTATTAGATATTTTATGTTTAAATGACATTTTAAAATATTATTTTCTTTTGTGCGTGGAATGTACACGAGACCCTAACAACGTGAGAAGTGTCATAGTGCTCATTTGGCGCACATTTCTTTCAGTCGCCTTTTATGACACCCACGGGAAGAAATGGCGAGGTGACATTCTAACCCAGCGTCCCAAATATAGACAAACGTTTTATACTATGGGTGTATAAATGGTTAATGTATTTAGTTTTAACTAATTCAGTAACATGTTGACGGTTACATGCTGTAGTGTACTAACATGTAAACATACTGGTAAATAAAGTACCTAATGTATTTTATTAATAACATGGCCGTGTTTAGTTAGCCACAATGAAAATATTGATTATTCGAAGGCTCGATGAAGTCACACCACCGCTTGTACCAGGGCAACCTGTTTTGCGTAACAGTGAAGCCATATTTATGTCGTTACTTTTTCATATTTTCTTGACCTCATTCACATCATTTGTTCATCTCATTCAACTCTTAGCCCAATCAAAAGTATGGAGTAAGCCAGATAAAGATTGACAAGCTTAAATTTTATATCGGTAAATTTATTATGTGGTTAGATTACCCTCGAGTGTTATTTTTTTTATAAACATTTAGTGTCCAGTAGCCAAACATTGGCACCTAGACACTTGACAGGTTATCAGTATTTTTAACATCGATTTAATCAATCAAACTTACTAAAGCTTTTTCGATTGCTGACAAAACAGGTCAGGTTAACAATCGTATTTATAAAAATGTCTCATAGCGTCTCACGACGATACACAGGGTGGCACCAACTAGAACGATATTGAGTGCTAATCCACGTTATGCGTTCACTTTAATAAACTCACAAGCAAGGTCAGACTCGAGTTATACCTACGCATATATATACACATTCTATAAATTTCATTGTCAAAGAGTAAATTTCAACCAATAAAATTGTGTATAGCATTTAATGACAACCAAAAAACAGCTCTGGTATTGTACGCAGTGTGTTTACTTATAGAAGTGTTTCGTGAGTGTCGTTTATGAGATTAAAGAACATTATTATTGATATATTTGCTGACAACATAGGAACACTAATAAGACATGCATATTTGTACTTAAATTTGAACTATAATGAAATTTAATGTAATCTTCGCTTAATTTAAATATTATTATATGATAAATTAACATTTATTGATTTTATTGACATTTTGTATTTCTTTTCTTTGTATTATTTTTCTTGTGACTGTACTTTAATTTAGTATGACATTGAGAGTTAGTTATAAATATTAATAATAATAAGTGTATAGGATTGTATAATAACTGATGTATAATGTAAGTAATAAGGTGTTAAGTAATAATAATTTGTGTTTGCAACTTATGTTTTAGACATGTTGGCGTTTTGGACATTATAGTCTGTCAGCCACATTGTTTTTTTAATAAATAAATAAAATAAATTAAATTCTCTGGGAAAAGTTGGACACAGCAACATAACCTAAAATGTCTTATCATAGCATTACATTTTGATATATGTTGTTTAAAGGTATTTGTATCTTATCATTAAATTGCAAATCTAAATCAAAGTCGGAGAGGTAAAATACCAAAATTGATTTCGAGTAAAAAATATAATAGTTATTATAACAGAAACAGGATAAATTTATGAAATAAACTCGCAATGAATTACATGTGTTTTTTATATATAGTAACTAGCAGCCGGCCCCGACTTCGCACGGGTAATTACTATAATAAATAGAGATGTAAGCTTTTTTTTTTTTTTTTTTTTTTTTTTAATGCGTGATAGGTTAGCCTTTGACCACTGTCTCACCTGATGGTAAGTGATGATGTGATCGAGGATGTTGTTCAGACTAACCTAGAGTTACTGGCTCTCAAGGACAGCTGCCGGAACACACCGTTAGGTGCTTGGCGACAGATTTTCAACTTGAGGGTGGTAGCTAGCCAGGCGGGCATTTGCAAAGTGCCCTACCACCATGCTGTAACGACTGCTATCCTAAGATAACAACCGGGACCTACGGCTTAACGTGCCCTCCGAAGCACGGAAGCGCTCAGTAGTAATGCCCAACCAGCGGTCACCCATCCAAGTCATGACCGCGGCGGACGTTGCTTAACTTTGCTGATCGATTCAGAATGGCTAAGCAAACTTGGCTACGAGCGCTTCAAAAATCTTATCTTTCAATTTGTATCAAATTGCACACGGTGTGCAAATCAAATTAAAAATTGGTTAATCGATGTTTAGGAGTTCATCGCGGATAAATAAAGTGACACGTAATTTTTATATATAAAGATTACAGCCACTTTTAGCCAAAATATTTATTTATAATTAAGACGTTTTACACCAATTACATTAATTATTGACAATTCTAATATTTATACATTGGAATATATAATGTAAGATTACACACAGATAACTAATAATTTTACAGTGCACATTAAATAATATTAAATAAAGCAAGTACATTAGGACTAATAATAATTAATATAAAAATAATACGTAATTCTTAACACTCCATTCCACGCGCGGGGCACAAGTGTGGAATGGAGTGGTATAAATATTTTAGAGTTCCCTTATTTCCTACGTTAATAGAAAATGCGATCATTCAACCAAAACAACACTACAAATGGATGTGTAACCATACATTATTGCATTTTTCAATATTTTGCGACAAAGAAGTAACTTTCTTTATTACGGTCCTATGCGTATATAAACGCTGTTTTTGAAAATAATAATATTGTTTGTCATTTATATTCTATTATATATGTAATCCTCATTTGAAAAGGGGTATGGTGGTACCCCGCACTATGCATGCACGTGTAAATAGCTGACAAATAAGACCGCGTGTAACGGAGTGTAAACAATACATAAATAATTAAAATATCTACTTACAATAATTAGGCAAATTACAATCATTCATCCCTCTCACAAAAATCCAGACATGCGGACAAAAAATGTACACAGCACATCATGGAGATCAGGCGCATCAATGTGTCCTCTCAGAATCTTGCACATCAATTTAAGCTGTTGTTTTTCCCGCCTGACTTCCAGAAAGTTATAACTGAGACAGCCGAGGACTAATTTCGTGGGAAACATACCTAATATCTCATCATAAGTATCCATTCATACGCTTATACAAATGCAGGCTAAAGATCCGTATGTTTCTTGGTGAAAAATTGTTATTGTCCTTCAATCACTTAGATACAAAATTGGACTTATTATTGGATAAAACAGAACAATGAAAAAAAGTTCGTGTCCGTAGTGGCCTAGTGCCTTTATTTGGCCGGGCGCATGAAGGGTTTGCCATTTTTGTCGGACACGCAAGGTACTATATACATACTAATATATAGATAGTTATTATCATTCATAGAAAAAAACCCAGTCTTTACTCCCGTATTCACTATACTAAAAATAGGCGGACTAATTTACCAATCCAACAATTATGTCTGTCAAAATGCTTAGCGAGTAAGTATAATCCATAGATTAGACATGAGCTTAGCCTCGTCAGTCAGTCTTATCCACAGTTCAATACGTCTAAACCTTATACTTATATATATTCACTAGCTTTTTAAGCTCTTTAGCATCAAACGTATCCGAAGTCGGGTATTTTAGAAATACAATTATTATCATTACCTATGATACACATGTTTTGAATTAAATTGTGAAGAATGACGATATAGAATTATCGAAACTTCAAGGGTTAGCAAGTAACAGACAGCGCCTAGTTTAGAACCCAGGCAAGCAATCACAATGCCCAACTACCATGCAAAAAAATATCGATATTCTACATTCTACACGTCTTGAAAAACTGAAGACCATATACGTATTTTCACATTACCTTGTTTTTGTCGGGGCATTTTAAATCTTTCTAAAAACTAGAGCTCGAAAATAGCGAATGGAGTTCTGCCTACTTAATTATACTTTTTTATATTTCAAGGGCAAAAGCTTTATTGCGAGATTCCCAGGAGGTTGTGGTTGTACCCCAAACGTGTTAAATAATTTACTGGTTACACCTTGAGCTACATCGGGCCTCTATGTGGCGTCGGGTGACCACGTAGCGAATTTAGGGAAAAATCAAGTTAAGAGAATAGTTTGCTTTCTTACAAAACCTTTTTTAGATATTATTATAGCAGTAAATAATTTTACTAAAATAGCGAAGTCTTTCTTTCATCAGCCGGAAGACGTAAACTGTTGAACGCCTTGATGAACGGTCTAAAGGCATCTACCTGCTTCTTGACTCTCTTCCTCTATGTCTTCAAACATGGTGTGGTAGCCACTTGAAAACTAATCTACCCCATCGGTTATATTCGTCAATAGATTTATCCTGCCCGTTGTCATTTCGACTTACAAATTCAGAGAGCTGTGTCGGTGACTATAGGCATAACTTCCTCAATGGTTCGATGTACAACTGAGCTTGTTCGAAGTGGCCACACTTAAAGACCATGTTTCAGTCATTACTAGTAATACACGCTGTTTATAAAGACTAGTCTAGTAGTTTTCAGGCTCTGTAGGTTTATTGACGTGAAGACTACCTACGTGATTTTCCAAACGCAGCACAACAAAAACATATAGGTAACAAAAAAAACACGTTGGATTCTCCAGGCCACCTATTAGGCTATGTTGACCAGATTTAACAAGACAGTCTGCCCAACTGACACATTCTCTGGTAAGCAAAGTAAATTTAATATTGTAAACAAAGAGTTCTTGGCCAATACCCGATACTCAACTAGAATCGACATAGACTAGTCAACTTTTTACCGACTTTAAATAAATTAAATGGCAAAAAAAGGAACCTACCATTTTGCCTAGGTTGCTACCCACTTGTTGGGTCCCTTCTTTGTAGTGTATACAAGTGTCTATAAATACACTTTATTTCTCCTATGAATAAGTGTGCTCTTCCAAGACATACATTTAATAAAATTGATGTATACATTTGTGAAGAAAATGAGGCCACAGTTTTTCTTTTTTATATTTTTATTTAGTTATCCACTGATTAATTAGTTATAAACTGATTTAGGTTAATTATTTATAAAAAGATTTAGTTAATTAGGGTTATTTAAAGAAGGATTTGTGGGGGAAATTATATTAATATAATTGCATGTTCCATCGGTAATATGGTGAATCGAAAGAATGTATGTATAAGATTCAGTAAATTTTCACCACTCTATATTTATGTAATTTTTAAATCAAATATTATACCAAAATGGAACAACACGAATGAACATTCATTAGCAGCGTAGTACTATACTAAATACGAGTAATATTTTTAAACTACTTTATAACTTTGAAACTTTACTAAGTAAATATATTTTTTTTAAATAACTATAAACATTCTTCTTTCCCTAAAATGTAATAAATAACAGTTTGTAGAAGTTTGGGACCATTAACGAGTGATGAATTTCCGGGTTTGAATAGGCGTGGTACCGACTCAAGTGTAGTTTTATTTAATGTACTTTATGCCCAGAAAGTTGGTTTCTATTTTCTGTTTAGGTATAGTAATGTGCAAAACTGACGAGCATGGAATATTTATGTAGCTTTTAAATGAAATATATGAATATGATATAATGATATAAATGCCAATTTCATTTTGGTAAAAATGTTTGCTGAAATAAAATAGGTATTGATTTGCATGAGTGAAAGCTTTCCTATAAGAAGTAACTGAAACATAATGGTTTTCGGTAATTCGCGGCGGGGTGAAAGTATTTATGAACAAGGTCTACCATTAGTCTATTACTGGTTGGTAAGTTAATCCGGTCCATATTAGAGCAGAAAAGTATTTTTGCACAAACATTCCTTAAAATAGTTCTCTTATTTTAAGTAAAGCATTTTAATATTTTTATGTTTGCAATGCAACGCATGCTCTGCGGATTACATTACAAATTTACGAGAGAAAATATGTACCATCCCAAAACGATAGTTAAAGGACGATAGGAAAAAATTGAGTTGTGACTCATTGTCATGTTAGCTCAATTGGATTAGAGCATACCCCGGCTAAAGGGGTGGATCCCGCACATGACTTAAATTTTTCCTCCCGTAAATTTGTAAAGCATTTTATTTCAATGATATTATGGGGTCATAGTATTAAATAAAGATCAAATAATTTAATCGCGCAAACGAAATGCAGTGCTAACTCGAAAACTCGAACTAGTAGGTAGGCACTGTTTTTGGATTACGTTAAACCTATACTAGTCAAGTAACAGTTTCAATTCCTGTTATATTATGTAGGTAGTCGTAAATTATGTGAAATATTCATAGACGACTGTTTTCACAAAAGATGTGGCGTGGCACCGGACCATTTTACTTCCTATTTGTAGCAAACAACCATTTCGTAAATACAGCGAAAGCATCAAACTTTTATAGCTGCCTTTAAAATGTTCAAAGTTTTGCTATCTCTACTCCAAACATAATGTATACACTAAGTATGTATACACGCATATTTTTAAAGCAATAATGGCTGAGCGGTAGTATCTATGGACTGCCGTTTCGCAGGTCCCTGGTTCGATCCCCACCGCTGGCTTAAGGTGCACCGCATGGTGGAAGTGGATTCTAAGATTATGCGATTCGCCTGGCTAGCACCCTCAAATAGAAAATCTGTTGCCAAGCACCTATCGGTGTGTTCCGGCAGCAATCCTTGAGAGTCAGTAAAATTACAGGCACATAAGACTCAACAACTATGTCACAATTTGACGGGCGCAGTGCAATTCGTGACTTGTGACGAAATGCATCTGTTATACGCAGAGGTTAGTCCGCTTTACATCAGGTGGGCCTTGAGCTTGTTCCGTCACATCATAGATGTGTCTCAAAGTAAATTTATTTAAAATATGTACAATACTGAAATTATATCGTTTTTCGAAAACTTATCAGAGTGCTTGGTCAGTGCGATGCGTGATCAAATACTCGCATTTACTTGGTTCAACCATACTCAGCATTGCATTCCAACGGGGCAATGCTGCCCAAACTGCCAACTGTTAATGAGTTAGATAATTTGGACTGCCTGAAGCCTCGCGATTAATGTTTTCGTAGTACATAGCTTTCTACTTACGAATTAAGAATATTTATTGGGTGTAGTCGCTACTATTATTGGTATTGCCTAACCTGCCGATCATATTTTATAATTTATTGTTTTACTGTATGACATAGAGCAACTCGGACCTCCGTCCCAGAGTAGTATTGTATGTACCATTAATAATTACACCCACATTAACACGCTTTATTCCTTTAACGTCGTAATTTACTGTGGAGGGGTGCGTAGCTGCCGGTGCAAATACTTTTTAGTTAGTTGTTACAAAGAAATACCGCTATTACTAATACTAAAAAAATATCACTACGAATATTTTGTATACCTATTATATTACTTCTGATAATTGACCGGCATTTTTCGAGAAACTAACCTCATTGGATCTGGATTCAATATTTATAAAATCTGTAAAAAATGTGAGTTGCATAGATTTTTTCTAACAACATAAATTTTGGTTTCGACTGCAGGTTGGATGGAGTTGTCACATTTAGTCCATTCAATTACATGTTATTATAGTCTTGGCGAGTCGATCTCGAGATAATCCTTTACAGTAATATTATACAGAGGTACTAAAGTCACAGATTAAAAACACGTCTGATCATACAGTTGATATTCGAAGCGCTCGTAGCGAAGTTTGCTTAGCCTTTCTGAATCGATCAGCAAAGTTAAGCAACGTCCGCCGCGGTCATGAGTTGGATGGGTGACCGCTGGTGACATTACTACTGAGCGCTTCCGTGCTTCGGAGGGCACGTTAAGCCGTCGGTCCCGGTTGTTATCTCAGGATGGCAGTCGTTATAGCATCTCAAGTTGAAAATCTGTCGCCAAGCACCTAACGGTGTGTTCCGGCAGCCGTCCTTGAGAGCCAGTAATTCTAGGTTAGCCTGAACAACATCTTCGACCACATCATCACTTACCATCAGGTGAGATAGTGGTCAAAGGCTAACCTATCAGGCATAAAAAAAAAAAAAATATATTAATCTCATTTTATCCAAAAAAATGTTTATCTAAATATAGGTAGATAACTATACACAGCACAAAATACCTAACAATGTTATTGAATGAGGCTAACCTGAGATTGAAAGAATATTGGGCCTGCGTATGGGAATACTAGGCATACGAGTACGTACCTTCATATATACAACGTTGGGTTTTGGTAATAGGGCTTTATGTTACACGTGCTAGTTATTGATGGAAATGTCTGTGTTCAACAGTGAACTATCCGGCTGATACAGTAGTTATAGGTATTGATTGTCATGATGAATTTATTTTTACAATTTCATAATATATCTAATAAGAATCTTCAAAACACTATCTATATTTTATTTCTTAATTATTTTTTGCTTCTCTATGGATGAAACACCTACAGTAGGTACCTGCATATTTGAATTTTATACTTAATGTTTGATAAATGTTAGAGAATAAGTTTGTCTTTTAGGTATTATATAAATATATATTAATATAGGAAAGAAATATTATTATTAAAAATATATGTAATCCGCTAGATATATTATCTATGCACTATGCACAAAAATGGTTATTTATATATTATATATATTACACTTATTATATACTATTTACCATTTATTACGACAAATTTATAATATAACACGTGAATAGGCCAGACAATCATCACATTTGATATATCTACCAAATGATTACGGCAAATCATGTAGTTAAATTCGAAAGAATAACATATACTTATGGATACAAGTTCGAAAAATTCGTAGCCATTTATTACACTCCTGTTTATTACATTTATTACACTTTATTACACTCCTGTCAACAATTTTATGAGTACGAAAGTGCGTCGTTTTCACTGAGATGCTTTGCTTTACGAGATTTACGTAAGCTTCGAAATGTGACACCCTTTACTGTTTACATCTTATGAACTTAAATTTAACTCCAGATAACACATTCACGTAAAGCTACATTTGACAAAGCTCGCGTCGTGGCTTAATGCACGATATGCAACCACAACACTTTATGCCTTAAGCGTATTAGATTGTGGTCATCAAAAACCAACCAATCACTTATAACAAAATAGCCATTTACATTTTCCTTCATTTTATGTGGAACAGCCAGCGCCGATCTATAGAGTTGAACATTTCAGATTCTCGGTTCAATGCACCCCCATGGTTCATTGCACAAGGGCCATTAGGTGCATGACGTGATGTAAAGTTCTATTTGTTATTCTGTAGGTACTATGTATGAATATATATGCTAATATTGTTACACATAGTTGCTTTTAGAAGTAAATTCAATATTCCTCCAAATAAGTACACTGTATAAATTTAAAACGTTCGTGCTTTTGCTAATTGAAATAGCAGTACAGTAACTATGTATATTGTATGTTCTACGAAGTAATGTTGATTCTACATTTAGTTGGTATCGACTGATTAACTTACTTTAACCTCATCAAATTTTGGCACTTAATTAAACACAAGAAGAAAAACTGTGAAATTAAAACCCGCAATGTAATAAGTAAATCGTCAAGGGTTGATGAATGCGTGCCCAAGGAAGTCTGGTGGCAAACTGAGAGTGTCTGTTTTGGAGGGCACAAGACGTTTAGTTCAGTTCAGTGAAGATGGATTATTCTTACTACTCGCTGTGCAGATATTAAATATTTTTTAAACATCTGAATTAAGCTGAACATGTGGTCCAGAAATGATGGCGAAAAGAAATCCATGGAGCATTGCATAGCAAAATTTAAGGGATGGGTTGAAGAGAATATAAACAAAGTTGAAGGATTATGGATATTCATGGAAATAACCTCTAAAAAAAGTAAAAACGTTCATCAAGAGAACGCGTATATTTTCTCATATTATGTGACCACGCATAACATTTTCTATAGGAATATTTAATTTTGATGTTTTTTCTTTGTTTTGTAGAGTATAAGTACCTCAAATTAGTCTCATTTAAATTTCATCTACATCGATTGATTAGTATTTAAATAACACTCAATTAACTGAAAAAAGTACATAATATATGTACCTACAGTACATGGATGACTCAATAATTATTGCAACATTTTCCAAAAAAAGTATATTCCAAAAGATGCATACCGTGAAAGAATAGTACATCGTACATCAAGGGGAGAAAACGAGCTATTTCTGTTCGAGAGTATGTTCTCGAGAACAGAAATAGAACTTTCTCCCGAGTGATACATAGTGCTTTATACTACCTACTACGAGGAAAATAAAATCATTAGGTACCTATAAGTTTTCTCGTATTTGTCCCGAGACTTCTCAGGAAGTACGTTCCATATGACTTCTTGAGCTGTATTTTTTATTTCTGGTGGCGTCGTCACTATAAAATAGTCACTTTCACTATCAGATGACATTTTGGAAAATTATTTAGAATAATTAAAAGGGGCTGTTATATTATCAATTTAGTAAAAAACTAAAATTATGTAACAAAACAAATAAACTGCCGCGTGTTTTTAAGGTTGCCAACCTCCTTTCATTGAAAATCCAGTAAGTGAAAAATCTCACCACTTTCTTCTAATTATTTGATATAAAACCTTTTTTGAAGTAAGTTCTGGAGCTTTATTTTTTTATTTCTGTTGGCGTCATCTCTATAAAATCGTCACTTTTACTATCAGATGACATTTTGGAAAATTAATTGGAATAGTAAAAAGCCTACATACCTATTGTTAAAAATCCTAATGATCAGTACTAATATTATTAATGCGAAAGTAACTCTGTCTGTCTGTTACGCTTTCACGCCAAAACTACTAGACCGATTTGAATGAAATTTGGTATGGAAATAGTTTGAGACCCGGGAAAACATAGGATAGTTTTTATCCAACTGCGCAAAAAGAGGTTAATGTTTTTGCGCGATAACCGACATACGCGTGTGCGGAGCCGCGCCCGGAAAGCTATTTTGATATAAAACCTACTTGAGATTTGCCCATTGTATTTTTTTGTTAGCAGCTAAAAAACAAAAGAGTGCTTGCAGGGCAGGTATGGATTTTCATACAACAATCATTCACTGCTACGGAGGGAAGGTATGAAGTTCCATATAACTTTGCCCGCCGCACATTTATAACAGAATAATGACGAACTATATAACACGTTTCTGAACGAGGAATGAGACACTTTTTTGAGTGGGTGTGGTATAATTGTATATTATGATACAGGTGAGCTAAGTTGCTCATTATACACGAGGCTGCGGGTTGCAGCCCGAGCCGTAGGCGAGGGTGTAAATCAGCCTAGTGTATCTTCTTCTCAGTCGGGCACTCTTGACAAAGTAGTCGTGGTTGATAAGATGGTGGGTCTTCAACGTCATCAGTCTTCTTGTTGGTGATCACTGATCAGGCAGCGAGTGTATAATGAGCGTGAAAAAATGAGTTTCATACACACTTTTTCAACATATTTTTTTTCTCGCAAGGGGGAAAAAATATATATTGCACAAATGCGATACAAACAACACACGAAAATTATGGAAAATAACGCGCTAGTTAGGTACGAACTTAACTTTGTAGGGATAATTCTATTACGCACTAGTGTATAATATTATTATGCACGAGGGTGTTATAGTTCGGTTTATGGCTCTAAGAACGAGATAATAAAGCTCACTTTACGAGAAAGGGTGTTGAAAAGAATTTTATTTTAAATTGATCTGTATTTCAACACTGTAAAAAATGGAATAACTTGTGGAAGTCAGCGGTTTATTCAATTAGCATGTTACTTAATTCAACAATATATTTCATACATTTGGGAGATGTAAGTGGGTACCATCAAAGCGGTCATTCGCAGAAAGTTCTACCACCATGCAAAGTTTACTTGATATCTCACGCAATTCTAGCCTACCAAGCAGTAGATAGCTAAATTCAAATTTAAATATATTTATTGCATGAACATGGGTGATAAAAAAGTTCTTAATTGTATAAAGTTCTCCATAAACTGACAAACTGACTGTTAAGTTAGTTTCTTAGTTCACCAAGCGAAAAGATGTTGTAGATATATTATGTGAGCTGACATGTGTTAGCTTAGCTTTCGGTGTGATCTATGGTTTACGTACATTGGCGCACGTTGTCTGGAATACCCGGACAATCCGGGCCACAACGGTTTCCGTAGACGAGAGGTTGCGGTCGCAATTTGAATTCTTTGCATTCGATAGGGAACTGGCCGACGCTTTTTGAAATAATTCAAAGTCCATTGAAAGAATATAAATGCCTACCAATTAAATCGATTCTAGATGCACATTTCATTGTTACGATTTATTACCTACGTTTAAAGATAACTGACAAATTACTCAACGCTTTATTTGCTCAGGAACCGGAAGTAGATATATTCCACTCACATCTAAATGCATTTTTGGATTATTCTATTCTTTTTTTAAAGTGTGTAGTGTACTTACAATGTGTAAATGTCTAATGAGTGTAATAAGTAATTGAAACCAAATAAATAAATAAACTGTTCGCCGTGGCGTGTGTAAATCGACATATGAAAAAAGCCGTTGTTTAGGTTTTCCAACCAGCTGTGGTTTCAAAACAAACGCGAAATTTACTAGAGAAGCAGTATTGCGTCTACTGTACAGGAAACAATAATAAAAAATGTTACATTTTTATTCAGGAAGAATATGAACACTTCCACACGCTTTAGTCGTAAATACTCCTCCTATTACGCATGTGGTTGCAGCATCGCCGGCACACTTTCGGCATTATTAACCCCCGACGGCAAAAAAGGTATAATAAGTTTAAATATTTTTCTAACCGAACGGTCTAATGCGTGACCATGGCAAAAGACCTGACGCGATGGTATGACTCCATGGAAGTTAGAGCGGCCGTTAGTGTGGGACGCTCCGTGCGTTGACACTATCTTCTGAAACAAACGTGGGAGTTTGCGCCCCGGTTACTTCGGCTATAGCTTCGGCGGAGAGCCTCAAACGGCGCAAATATGCTAATCTCGGTATTGAGTAAGGTCCATGGGGACCGGGAGTTCATTTTATTTTCCAAAACTTATCAGAAGGCTCGGTAGATGCGACGCATGATCAGGCCACCAGGTCCACTTTGTATTAACCTCTGCAGTTTGTCACAAGAGGTGAACTGCACTGCACCCATAACTTTTATACCTTTCACTTGTTAAGTAAGTCTCATGTGCCTGTAATTTCATTGGCAACCATACCCTTCAAACCAACACACTTTATTGCGAACATTACTACTTGGTCGTAGAAATAGTAGCGCAGTACTTCCTAGGACGAAATGGCATAAATAGTTCTACTGCTGCTGTATTTAATAACCTCTAAAACTACGTTGAACTACTTGTAATGCAGAAAACTATTAAGCATACTTCCAAATTTACATACCTACCAGATGTGATATATAGAGAAACGCGATGTGCTTGCGATGTCCAACCATCGCACTTAATTGAACATGCATACAAATCTTCCAGCCATCTACTCGATTAAATTCCCTCTTGTTTAGTTTAATTACTGAGACATGTATACGAACGGCGCACAAAGTCCGGAATATCCGGACAATCCGGAGCGGGTGTCGAGGGGTTGCGGTCGCAATTTGAATTCTTCGCGTACGATTAAGCCGTGCGGGTGACCCGTGAGGAGAAATCTTGCTCTGCAGGTAGTACCTACTTATTATATTTAAAAAGTATTTGATAAGAAAGATTAATATATTTATGTCAATCTCACATAAGTTGATACTAGGTATGGGAGCGACATGCTCTATTAAACGTATTAAAGCTTCGCAGTAAAGAAATATTGACATTTATAGTGTTTACAGAGTAGTTAGTAGTTGCCTTTACTTTGAGTTTGAATAGTAGATTTATTACTAGACTTACATAATCATTCATTTCATTATCAATTATCATTCTTTATTCGGACGAATATTATTATAATGGAAAATATGTGCTCAGTAAATGAGTATAAGTAAATGTAGAACTAGCCTGTTAACCAGCTACTTGTTATATTGATAATATTTATTTTGCTTTCATTTTGAATCCTTTTCTAAACTAAGAGAATGTTTATTGTTTATTACCCTACTTTAGTCCATTCTGGAAAAGAGTAAAATGTTGGGGAAAATTTCATATTTCATTTTATAGTTTTGTTTACTTCGTCTAGCCGTGGGTAGGTAATATCGTGTTTTCTCAATGCTAGATTACATAAGTAAGAGAAAATAACCTTATCTCAAAGTAGGCCAGTCCAGCAATATATCAGTGACTTAATGGTTGTCTCACCAGAAATTCCGCTTTTTCTCCTAAAATAAACTGTTCTATTGCTAGACATTTGAACAGATTATTTGAAACGAAAGTTGCTCCTTGTTGGACCACGATTAATTTATTTTTGTATACTGCTACCCCTAGCTCTTGTGTTATCATGCAGTTTGAACATTCTTCAATGTCAACACCGCCCACAGTTGAAACACTCAACATGGATGCGTATCGTAGTTTAAACTAGTATCGTACATAACAAGTTTTGTTACTTAGTTTTGCAAAAAACAAGGCTGAGCTGCCTTACCATAACAAATCGTTTTGGCTCAAATCGTGTATCTACCCTTTAAACTTCAACTGACTTTGAGCAGCTTATAATATAAAAGGTTTGTTTTATGGTTAAGATAATAAAAGAAGTGACAATACTTAACAATGAATGTAGATACTGAGTAAGGCAGTAGCTTCGGGAGCAAAAGACTTTTAATGAGCCCGATACGTCTCGAATTTATGCTGTAGTCTCGTTCGTGCATTGTCCTATGCTACAAATAAATACAAGATTTGACGCGACCAATCTGATGCTATCATTTCTAAGCGCCAAATGTATTCACTAATTCGATTGAATTTGAAAGATTATGCATTTTTTGTTAATTGTGTACTTGATGAGTCCGAAATATAAGCGGTAATTGTATGGTAGTAACACTTCTTTACATATTTATTCGTAGGTCCTATGACATCGTGTTCGTTATAGCGGCAGCGCTACAGCGATGACAATAATGAGAAATTAGCTTAGCGGTGATATCCCAGACCACTATAAGTAGTAGCGAGGAGTGATTTTGGTTCTGCAAGGCGAGGATGGTAGGGGCTCAGAGTCAGGGGTGGACGGAGACTCCTAGGGTGGTGTAAGAATAAACCAAGTATTGTAAAGATTTTGAAACATTTTCACGATACCCACTCTTCACCCATCATGTGACCAATAAAGCTCTGGCCTAAATCATGACTATGTATGCCGATAAATTTTCAAATAACCCGTAAGTAAATCATAAACTTGATAACGGAACATTAGAACTTGCAATATGTAGTAAACAAAAGCAAAAGTATAGATTTTGAGAAATCCAGTAAATGACTTGGTGGTATGATATTGATTAACAGCACAAGCAAATCAATTTACAGAAGTTCAAACACATTTCTCCAGCTAACAAATCAAAATTAATTGCTGTTCCGAAAGTCCATTAACGAAACAGCTGTTAAATACCAAATAGTCGCAACTGCAAACGACATTGATTGAAAACAGACTGACCAATGGAAGGTTTTGTTCCAATTTGAAACGAGGTAACCAAGCGTGTTTAGGTACCTTATTCACGCAGCATTTTATGTGAACCCATTACTAGAAAAAATAGAAACACGCTGTAGTAATTTAACCCTCTGAATAGTGGGATTGGACTTCGTTCTATAGCATTATTAGGATAGGATACGTTCTTCCAAAAGCATACAGTACGTAGCGTAGGTATAAATATTATTTATGAGCATGATTTTCATGCAATTATAAACGTTTTTTTCTGAAGACTCCTAACTGGTACAGTCGTGCCAGTCCCAATTACTGACGTTCCCGGAGAGATAAATCTGCTGAGATGGGCTATTTATACAGACTGAACGATGCCTCCACCGTGTTTGTACAGTGAACGGTTAACTACACTCGAGAGCAATGAATCCGGGTCACTTAAAGAATGTTAAAAATCTCGGAAACTAAAAATGATAGGTTAATGCAATAAATTGTATTTAATAGACAATGTAATACTCCTTAAATGAAAGTAAAAAAAATATGAGTCACCATACATTTTATTAACACAAAATTACATAAAGAAAAAAACTGCTGATCTCTCCTTAAAACAAAAATAGGAAACATGAAATTTTTGAACTTTATTACGATTTTCTTGAATTTTAATACTTCGTATTGCCTCCTCGTGCTTCCATTACTGCGTTTACGCGGTTTGGCATGCTGTACACCAAGTTCCTTATACGATTTTGGGGAATATTCTCCCATTCCTCTGTGAGAGCAATTTTGAGCTCACGAAGCGTGATTGGGGGAGGGTTTCGTTGTTTTACGCATCTGCCTAGCTCGTCCCAAGCATGCTCGATCGGGTTGATATCCGGGCTGCGCGCTGGCCACTCCATACGAGTAATGTTCATCTCTTGAAGGTAGTCATTCACAATCCTACCTGTATGAGGTCGGGCATTGTCATGCATAAATATAGCATCCTCACCTAAATTGACCATAAATGGACCAACGTGATCATTGAGGATTTCTTCCACATATCTTACGCTAGTTAAAGAGCCGTTTTCTATGATCACCAGCTCTGTGCGACTTTCAGAAGAAATTCCGGCCCACACAAGTACAGACCCACCACCGTAGGCTACTTTTTCTTCGATGCATGCTTGCTTGAATCTTTCCCCTGGTCTTCGATACACTCTGTGTCTTCCATCGTGCTTGTAGAGCATAAATTTTGATTCGTCGGAGAACATAACTTTTGATCAATCTTCAATACTCCAATTTACGTGGCTCTGGGCATATCTTAGTCTCGAAATACGATGCCCACGCTCCAGTTTAGGGCCGTTTGCAGGTCTAAGGGGTTTTAAGTTAGATTCAGCAAGCCGACGTCTTACTGTCCATGCACTTGGGTTACTTCCTCCGAGGCGTCGAAACTGATTGGTGAGTTCAGTTCCTGTGAGAAAGCGATTTCGAAGCATGGTGTTCACCAAGTATCGGTCTTCTCGTGCTGTGGTACACCTGGTTCTGCCCGTTCCTGGTCTGCGTAGGTTAGAACCAGTTTCTTCGTAACGTCGGAGAACTCTTTGTACTGTTGACAGCGACACACCGACAGTCCTGGCTGTATCGCGCTGACTCCGGCCGGTTTCCAGCATTGTAAGTATTCTGGTGCATTCTTCAGGCGTAAGCGACATAATTTCAGCTTGAATAATGAATATAGAGCACTATCAACATGGTTTATGTACCCACATAAATGACAGATTACAAACAAAAGCAAAACCAAATGCTGTAATTTCGTAGTTCCATCTTCGAAAGTGGCCCTTTTTCAAATTTGATTTTTTTATGATATAACTTTACAATAACTAAGAAGTTTTAATACCTTCATTTAAGGAGTATTACATTGTCTATTAAATACAATTTATTGCATTAACCTAGCATTTTTAGTTTCCGAGATTTTTAGGATTCTTTAAGTGACCCGGATTAATTGCTCTCGAGTGTAGTTGCTGTTCGCTTGTTACTGCTCCCACGAGAGGCGTTCTTTTCGCTCGTCTATATTTACTGACAGACGGCTGGCTCGTTTGCTTATATATAAGGTTGGTCAGTATTAACTTGATACGGTCAATCGCTAGCTACGGCTACTGGTAACTTTGATCCTAACCTCAAAATGTCAACACAGTACTTTTGTCATAAAGTTATTTTGCACTGGTGTTAATATCACTATTGGTTTTAATGTTTAGACGACAAAATGCCCAAAAGTTGTAGTGATTTAAAGTTTCTAAGAATAACTGATAAATTCTCAATAAATAGTAAGTTAAATTTACAAATTATTGGACTGCAAAATCTTTTGCCCCGGGTTGAGCGGTTTAGGCGTTACACGGTCAGAATAGCTGAAAGTACAATTTCTTGAAATATTTAAGTAGTGACTGTTTCGTGTCAATAATAAAACTTGGTCTTCGTCAAATATTTCAAGCTTACCTTACGATCTGCAACTACATCATCTCTTACTTAATACAATCACAGTTGTCCAAAAAAAATATCTTTGTTAGGGCATTTGGAATAAGTATGCCATCTCATTAACACAACAATACAACCAGGAAACGCATGCGTCCTAGAGCAAAGACTACGAGGCGACCGATAGATCGATATAATTAACCGGGTAGACTTGCCAAGTTGGCCAGACCGGCGCGACGGCCGTGGCCTGGCCCTTATCTGGCAATGTCTTCTTTAAATTGCGTTTTACATTCGTTATTATACGACAAAATAAAAATAATATCTAACTACCGCGATTTTTTTTCTAATTGTATAAGAATAACCGACTAAGTGAGCGTATAAGCAATATGTTAGTTTCATTATTATCTCTTAAAATTACTTTTAAATTTTATCTGATGAATACTTGTAAGTTTTTTTAATAAGATTGTTTTTATTAATTCTAATTCTGTGATTAAAAAGTTGTGACATTATCACTTATTTAATTTAGCCATGTGTCTACGTGGGTATACCAAAAATAAAAATAATATCTATACAATTAAAATACAAAGAACTGCCTTTAAAATGAATTAAAGTACTGGCTATATACCGTTTTAATAAATAAATTTCTGGACGATAAGTCCAGCATTGGCACTAATCCCCCTTGGGTGGTTTTAAGGTTTTAGTTTCTTAATTTTCCTTGCCAGCTTCATATTGTTATTTTCTATACCGTTACCTCTCTTATGCTGAGTGATGATGCAATTGTAAATGTTTGGTAAACAGGCGTAAGCTAGATGGGAACTGGCTTTCAACTAAACCAAAGATCTACGTAAGTAATCCCAGCAGTGGGGTCGCTGGCATAGCTACTCCAGAGATGTATATGTTAGTGGTAAGGTTGTTGCAGGTGAGAACAGCTGTTGTGATCCCGTCGTGATTCGTTACAGACTTATATTCAGAATTTCGATGCTCAATATTCCGATTTACGTTTTTGATAAGGTACACGATTCCAATGGTCGCAGCTAGAGACAATCGTAGAGAGTAGGTTTTTTAACACAACGAAATATTTTTATCAGTAGAGAAGACCTCTTCTATAAACAGAAAAACTATATACTCGTAATTTACGTCAGTTAAAAATTGTGAACATTCCACTTACAGCTGAAACGGCAAGGTTTCAACGGAAAGCGTCCGAAATATATGGCTTAATATATATTATGATATAACGATATTATTAAGCACACATGTATATAGAACAAAGTCTTCTCGCTTGCGTTTCTTTGAAATATGGTTTGTGAGTTCTGAAACCTACTGTTTTAGGTTATTAATAATGTTTAGGGTTCCATACCCAAAGGGTTAAAACGGGACCCTATTACTGAGACTTCGCTGTCCGTCCGTCCGCACATCCGTCTGTCACTAGGCTGTATCTCAAGAACAGTGATAGCTAGATTTAAATTTTCACAGATGATGTATTTCTGTTGCCACTATAACAACAAATACAAAAAGTTGGCCAAGCGCAAGTCGGACTCGCGCACGTTAAAACAAAAAAGGTTAAAATATGAAGTTTAATGTTGTATAGCTAATGGTACGGAACCCTTGGTGCGCGAATCCGTTTCTTACTTGTCCGATTTTTTTGTTTAACAGCTTTAAGCCTTTATGAGCAAAATTCTACGAACTATATGCAATAGTACAGATACTATAATGAAAGCATTTACACAATAAATACATTCATATATATTTTGTCCTTGTATATTGAGCATTCAACCATCAATTCTGAAACAATTTCCTGACTCCTTTACTCCCAAAAGAATAACTCGAATTTACAAACAATAGGTGTGTAAAATCGATTGATTCGGTAACCGCTATTCTCCTTTTACTCTTAAGTACAAGTATAATCATTATTTCCACCTCATGACGCTTAATGTGGATGTCGTAAACGTTGGCAGAGGTTTTAGATAGTCCATTTAGGTTTATACCTATTTTTATGGACTTCTGACGCTGCAGCTGTCATGTTTTATAATATAACGATATTATTAAATCAACAACTACTGCATCCAACCTATTACTTAATAGCTAATGCTGTCAATTGACAGTATTTGGTTTTTCAAATCTCTTTGACCAGAGGTTAATATAGAAAAATATCTTATGTCTATAATACGTTCGGGGAGAGGTCGAATGTCACTGCTCTCTTATCTTTTAGAAGAAAGATATGCGGGAAATCCCATTTTGCGGTCCCAATCCCTTCAGGTCCCGGCATTGAGATTTCAGATTAATTTAATTTAGCAGTAGGTACCTGTCATCATTTATCTTATTTAGGTGCGATTGTACTTCAGATTACTTATGTGTCCGTTTACGTTGGTTGGATCCGGTAGGAATTTTTGACAAAATTTCTTCCGGAAACAATAATAATTTACTTGACTTGTCTACCGTATACAATTCCAAAAGGAGTCATAACATTATATATACAGAGTTATGGTAAAATGCTTACAACCTCTTAGGGTTGACTTCTGCTAGTCCTAACAAAAAAATTTAACGGTTTTTTTTGTTTTGAATTTTTTTTGTGTTTTAAAGACTACTCCGATCCAAGAGCACCCACTGCGGCAACACTGGACACTGGACTGCGCTATGGTCCCTTTGAATAGAGTTGAATACAAATAATTACATCTAGCAAAGTAATAAAAAATAACAAATAATAGATTACAGGAGACACACAAGAAACTTTTAACATCAGGTGGTCCTCGTGCTTATTCCTTATTAAAACATATAATAAACACATTCTTATTTTTTCACAAACAAACATTCATCTTAACAAGTTTGTTAGGACTAGCAGATTTTTCAAATAACCCTTTTTATATGAATTATGAAAGTTTGGTCAAGGTTTTACAGCACCCAGTGTGATTGAACCGGAAGATACAAATTCCATTATCGTTCAAGATTAACATTTTGTGTTCTAAAAATGTGTAAATGTGATATTCTTTTACCATGAGCAAGTAGTTTAACATTATTACTACCAATCTATTACATTATTGCAAAAATGGTACATACAACAGAATAAGAATTTTTAAAGTAAAAACAACATATTTCTAGATCACATCTGTCTTTTAACGTTATTGTCATGTGACAAATACAATATTTTTAACTTAAAACAAACTAAGTACAGCTAGGCCTAATACAGCTTTGGGCTTAAGGATCCAAGAGTAATTCCATACCATAGTAGGAAAAACACGGAAAGAGCAACAAACCACTAATCACGTCCGCATATGTAGGCTAGAAACGGAATATTGGTAAGAAAATTACCAAGGAGAACAATTCTAAGAAGGGTGAAATTTGTTATCTGTAAGGCGGCGGGCGATAAAATCGTAGAAAGTAAAAAAAATGCTTTTGTAGTCATTTGTTTCTGTTTATTTTGTTGTTGCTTGTTTCTTGGTGGAATATTCCATCGTTGAATTGAGGTAAAAACGGTGTTATATAAATCGTACATATAAAAATTTGCTTTAGTGTTGGCCTAAAATTTACTTAATTATTTACTAACCCAAAAATAGGTATCCGCGAACAGTGTGACATTGATGTACTATTTTTTGATATTATATATTTTGGACTTATTAAATGCCTCTAACTCCAATAACTGTAGTAATATTCTAACTGTAGGAATTAACAGCTGCTATCCAATACTTGTTTTTTTTTATCTGAAATAGATTTTTTATACCAGCTGGTAGAATTTCTTCAGCAAGAATTTGTCTTAGTGGGTGTCCAACATTGCAGTGTCAGATATTCTGCATTGAAGCAGTGTTACAGCGGTGAAGGGAAACACTGTAGCAAGTAATATTTCTTAGCAAACGAGATATAAGAACTAACGTCTCGGAGTGCCGAGCGCAGTGAAGTATCAAGCAGAAGGAAAACACTGACACTGCATTTATAATAGACATGCGTGAGGCTTATCATCAGGGGGGTGTTTTTACCGTCTCAACACTTCTAAACTTAAAAAAATATTACTAAGCCGATGGCAAAACCTTATTATTAGGAACCGCTACATACGCTTTTATTTTAATTTAATGTCAAGCAGAACGAATACAGTTACACTACATTTATAGTCAGGCGTGAGGCTTATCGTCAGGGGGCGACTTTATCGTGTCATCAAAATAAATATACATATATTTATACTTACATCCCAGAGTAATATATTATTATGTAAATATATATATATATATATATACATATATATGCAACAATATTTTAATTATGAGTTAGCGTCATCATTTACAAGTTTAAAACCAATTACAAAATAGGTCTTGTTTGTATAGTACAACGAAAGTTTTTTTTATTTTTTTGATAGCTTATAGGCTAACCTTTGACCACTATCTCACCTGATGGAAGTGATGATGTGGTCGAACATGTTGTTTAGAATTACTGGCTCTCAAGGACAGCTGCCGGAACACACTGTTAGGTGCTTGGCGACAGATTTTCTACTTGAGGGTTGAACTCCAAGCAAGTTGAACTATAGGTGTCGCTCCATCCCCATACGATGGCTGAAGAACGAGAGCAAAAATTTTAGTTATGAGTCATAATGTCATGTTAGCTCCGTCGCTCAGAGACCCCGGCTATAGGGGTGTACCGACGCGGGTTCGAATCCCACACATGACCAAATTTTTCTCTCGTAAATTTGTAATTTTGTAATGTAATCTGCAGAGCAGGCGTTATTGCAAACATAAAAATGTTAAAAAAACCCTACATAGGCCTCCATTTTAATTTGCTCTATCTTTTTTTACAGATCAGATAGGAGTCAAATGTCTCTTTTACAGTATGACACATGGAATACCTACGGGTTTACGTAGTGCATTTAAACATTAAAACCATACTAGCTACTACATAATAGCTGAAAATATAAAACGATAGAACAAATTAGCTATATTTCAAAATTACCTATTACGTCACAAATTACACAATATTTTTGCTAAGGTACAATCATAGCTAATAATAATACTATCTGTAACAAATCCATGGGTCTATACATTCGCATTCAAGTCCTATTTCCAACAGTCCTATTTTTATTATTTAGTTCATATATTTACATTGGGACTATTCTTACAAGTTACACTCATTCCAAGTATGGAGTTATATTGGTACAATTTCTAAAGTACAACTGTTTGATGGCGATGTCGCAAATATAATTAAATTATCATTCCAATATTTTTCTGTCCATTACGGGGGTGAAAGCTATACTGTACTTACTGTAAAAGCCGGATCGTCCACTGCTGAACACAGCCTCCCCTATTAAGGGGGTATTTGCCATAATCCCGACGCTTGGCAGGCTTATTGGGGATCGCAGTGTAAGTTGGCAGTTCTTTAGAAGGCGCTGCTGCCCACCTTCCAGTATTTATCCCTTAGTCGCCTCTTACGACGCCCATGGGATGATATGGGGAGGTGCAATTCTAACCCGGCGACTCACGGGGCAAAGCTGTATAATGTAATAAATAAATCAGTTAATTAAATATAAAATAATTTTGTAGGTAAATAGTAGAAAGTACAATCCTAGTAGAAACAGACCGATAACTACCTAGACGGAATAAAATATTTGTGATAAAATATATAATGAATTTATACAATTAATTTATAATTTAGTGAAAAAGTTGTCTTCTATTGAAATCTCTAGCTTGACCCCGATGGTCAGTGTCACTGGTATTACAGCTCTATGCCAAACCTCAGCTCGATGGGAAGTCGTCCAAAAATCGTCACAAAAATGTATACCGTACAATAATCATTACGTAATGCAGTCAAAATCACGTAAAAAGAAATATTATTTTCATGTTATCCTCATCGCTCTTAAAACCCGTTAACATTTATTTTTCGGTGAAGTCTTTATCAATTATTCATTTATGGCTTATATTTAACTTACCAGATATACACATATCTGGTAAGTTAAATATACATATAACAGACAAAATAGTAAAAGATCACCAAAATTAAACCCGTATTTTAATGTAAATTTATAACCAAAGTTTTAACATCTCGCTATCCTATTTAAGCAAAATGACTCCAAATAAATCATTGTTAACCCAAAGTAGTAAATGGTCAATAAAAGTAGTAAATTATCACCAAAATTCAAATTAAAACAGCATTTTAATATTATAATTCTTTTGGCGCGTTATTGTCGTCACAAGACACCTAACGCCCGTCCTCGCTTCGCTCGTCGTCGCACCTAAATAAGACTTTAGTGATCATTTACTACATTTAGTGATCACTTACTACATTTGGCGTTCGATTACAATTAAATATAGTGAAAGAACTAAGGGTATCAAAGCATTTTATGGTGGTCATTATATATAATCCCTTAATTTATTCTGTGTGGTATTTATATGAGTATATTTACATATTTCCCGCGGAACAGTTAGCTCTTCAAGTAGGTACTATTACTTCTACTTACGCAACTTTCCTATAGCTGAAGACACGCCTATTAGCCTATAATTTGAAGTGTCTATCATCAGAAGCAATACCTAAGATTTAGTATATCTAGTTGAGCCTTATTTTATCGTTGATTTTGCTTGTGTTATGCAAATATACTTCTCATATGATTTCTAGAACTCTGCCGTGGTGACGTGAGTGGACTGCCGCGCAGCAGGTCCACGGTTCGAATCCCACTGCAAGCTTGAGCTTCAACGCATGGTGGAAGGGCATTGTGCGAATGCCCGCCTGGCTAGCGGCCACCCTCAAGTAGAAAATCTGCCGCCAAGCACCTAACGGTGTGTTCCGGCAGTAGTCCTTGAGAGCCAGTGAAATTACAGTCACATGAGACTTAACAACTATGTCTCAAGGTGACGGGCGCAGTGCAATTCGTGACTTGTGACGAAATGCATCTGTTATAGGCAGAGGTTAGTCCGCTTAACATAAAATGGGCCTCGAGCTTGTTCCGTTACATAACATAAATAAAATATGTTTTACTTTGTTAAGATTTCCTCCACTCTAACAATTATGTATAGGTACTTTGAAAATTTCCACCGGCTACCTATTACAATTTAAAGTTCAGAAATAGGACACACAGACAGACGATGGGTGGCGTAGGCTTAGTAATAGGGTTCAGTACGGGGTCCTAAACGAGACGTCTTAATGTCGTCTTTAGTTTTCTAATTATTAAGTGCGTTTTTTAAAAACACATATTATTAAGTGCATTTTTTTCGATTTTTGATTTGTATGAATTTAGTATAAGTTTATTAATGAATAGATTCAGGCTTTACTTTATGGAAATCCATATTTAATAATAACAAATACTTTTAAAAGTATCTTAAAAAAACATTAAATAATATTTTTGAACTGAATCGAAATCAGTCTCGATCGTGCGCTCGGTGAGTCAAGACCTCCTGAAGATCCTTCGTTTAGAAGCGAAACTAGTCGGGTAATTTTCCGAGTAGGCTGCGTGATGTTTGTGACGTCACGTAGATAACAGGAAAATTAGGCGGAATTGTCACTAGATATATAATTTTATGCTTTTTTAAGTGTTTTATTTAAAAAAATATTATATAATGTTTTTTTAAGATACTTTTAAAAGTATTTGTTATTATTATAAGTTTATTATTTATAGATTTGTATCCTTAGTTGGGTTAACGCATCAGGCATGCGGAACTATAAAACTGATGCCAACTGTTACACTTATAGTAATTAAACAACTTTAAATTGAAATCGCGTATATTCAACATTATTCTTTTTTCTGCAAAGTGTTTGTAACGTCGAAACAAAAATAATGATAAATATATGCGACTTTAACCATTTAAAGTTGTTTAATTACTATTAGTAATAATCACCAAAACCTAACACAACATTATTGTACACTTATTTTTATGAGTTGTTAGCAAACACATATTTTTAATGAATTTCTTGTAAGCATCAGTACTAATCAGTACTAATATTATAAATGCGAAAGTAACTCTGTCTGTATGTCTGTCTATCTGTTACCCTTTCACGCCAAAACTATATGGACCGATTTGAATGAAATTTGGTATGGAAATAGTTTGAGACCTGGGAAAAAATATATGATAATTTTTATCCTACTGCGCAAAAAGAGGTTATTTTTTTGCGCGATAACCGATAAACGCGCGGGCGGAGCCGCGCCCGGAAAGCTAGTATGACTTATTGTAGGTACCGAATCCGAAATGAGTGGGAGCAGAGGTAAGAAAAAAGGCAAAAGTGATTTGCGGATACCTACACCCTTTTTCTAAAATGGATCACATATAAATAATTTGATTTACCTACTAAGAGACAACGAAAGATCCCACCCGACAAAAAACACCAATGCATAACTGAAACCTTGATATTAATCCTTAATCCCGTGCTGCTTTATTTAATCAAGTCTCGAGTAAAAACAGACTCAATCCGCTTGCTGTAAAATATTCTTTTTTTATTTTTCTTCATGTTTAAGGTCTCCACGGGCATCGTTAATGCTCTCACCGCGTTAATGCCCTAGCTGTTACGAGTAATAACGTTACTTAGTTATACTTAAAGGTGATAAAGCCTCGTAAAATGTTAAAAAGTAGGCTAAAACGCCTCTCTAGACTTAAAGTCTAATTTTGGGTTTATTACCTCTAGAGTGACTGTATAAGTGGATTATAATGACCAGAAAGGTTATAGATTTTATTACTTATAGTGAAAAGTCGATGTAGTAAATACCTTGATAAAACATAGTACTATAATCTGTGGATATATAACTATGGCTCATTCCATTGATCAATAAGTCTTACTTATAGATCAATGGAATATCGCGAAAGATATTAAAAAAAAGTTCCTTATGACTCAAAACAATTTATTGAAAAAGAATAATAAAGTATTTAATAATATAATGTTGTCTTAGGTTTTCGCGATTGTTACACATAGTAATTAAACAACTTTAAACTGTTTATAGTTGTTTAATTACTATATTTGATAATATGATCAAAATGCTGGCACCAATTTGGCTCAACGAATAACCTTTGCAATTCAATGGGGCAAGCCGCCAACTGGTAGTGGGCTGGAGCATTTGGACTCCCTGTGAGTTTGCAATGACCTGTAGGTTGTCTAAATTTTTTCATTGTGGTAGCTGTAATATTGCATATATATTAGTATTTTGTTAATATAGGCAAAAATAAATATTTTAAGATTTTTTCGCTTCACCTGTTAACTGTAGGATAGAACAGATTTCAATAAAGAAAAAGTCGGCTAAAAATGCGATACAGGATGATTCTAGATGAGTTCCATGTCACTTATACGGCTCAATAGTGGAGTACTTACTATAAGAAGTTTGTTTAAAACATATTTCATTTTACAGTAGAAAATAATCATGTTATTTTATATCGAACATTAGAACTATTCGAACATTTACAGTACACTTTAGTAGTAATTGATAAAGAATGAATAATGCAATGAATATTTACAATAGTCAGTCTGTCAATTCCATCACAAGTCATTGGTCGGACGTTGCGTTTATACTTATTCTAAGGGCTTAGATATGAATAGGTTCCGCCGTTACTTTGCAGAAATATATATTCAATAACAACAAAAATTGACTAAAATAGAATAAAAAGAAATTAAGAATATTTTCTAGAAACATAAAATTAAAACTTTCGTAAAACACTTAAAACAATATATTATGTGACAATTACGTCTAATTTCAGCCGACGCCGCCGTGACAAACGCAAAGGAGTAAACCGGTTTAGTTGCGTGGCATTTGTGACGAAGCAGTGATAGCTCAGTGGCTTTGGCTGTGGACTGCCGCGCAGCAGGTCCATGGTTCGAATCCCGCCGCGGGCTTGAGCTTCACAGCATGGTGGAAGGGCATTTTCGCGAATGCCCGCCTGGCTAGCGACCACCCTCAAGTTGAAAATATGTCGCCAAGCACCTAACGGTGTGTTCCGGCAGCTGTCCTTGAGAGCCAGTCATTCTAGGTTAAGCCTGTTAACACCTTCGACCACATCATCACTTACCATCAGATGAGATTGTGGTCAAAGGCTAACCAATCAGCAATAAAAAAAAAAAAACATCATCGGCTTGAAATATTTGTTAATATATATATTATTATACAATATTGTTGCAACCGAGGGGCTTATTACGATGCTAATTTTGAATTAAACTCAAATAGTACATAATGCGCATTGTGGAGTCCGGGCTAGAATGTCAATATATTACTTGTGGGTGTCGTAAAAGGTAACCGGGGGTAATATATACTGGAAGTTGGGCAGCAGCGCCTTCTTAGGAACTGGTATCTCAAACTAGACAAAGACAAAGACGCCCGAGAAGAGTGATAAGGATAAGAAGTTGATAGTTTTAAGAATTTCAAACCAATCATAATACTTCCAAATTACTTTATTCCAAACTTGTACAATTTCAAGCTAGTACTTTTCGCCTCGAAGTCTCTTGCCAGAATGATCATTCGACGTACTGACTGGTTTCTTCCTCCTGTATTTTCCCCTCCAAAATGCGATAGTGGTAAATCTTTTCTGATTGGTCGATCGAGCTCAACAGTGATTGGTCGATTTTGAATAACCGACCACGAGATCGTGTGTGTGTTGCCACTAATTAAAATACCGAAATATTGAATAAAATATTGGTTCAGATAAAATAATCTATAAATCCATTGAAAATCATGACAATAGTTATAAGTATTTAACGGGACTTAATCGTGGTAAAATAGGTATGAATTTATTTATTTATCACGAAGTTTCGACCAAGTTGCATTGGTCGTGGTCACGAGCGGTCTGAGAAGATGATGTTTCAAAACACTAAAGTTTGACGAACAAATCAACATTAAGTGCAACGTTATACTATTCAAATTTAGTAGTTGTTTGGATCTGATAAAAGCCGTAACAATTAACAAACTGTTTTGTCAACATCCACCTGTAATTACTGGGGTATCCGGCAAACAAGACTTCATTTATATTCTGTGGCTCTGCAGCGGTTAGGTAATCCGACTGATTCAGTAATTGGACAGGTAGGTATCATTTTTGAACGACAGGTTTTATACTTTTAGTACTTAGGTCCTTTTGTTATTATATTTTTTTGTGGGATAGATTAATATTGCACACTGATAAAAAGATTAGCTAGGTGTTTCATAAAGTAAAACAAAATTGCGCCAGGTGTACTAATGAACTCTAGACGAAGACACCCCACATTCTAAGGCTATTATTTTCAGCTTATTATTAGAAGATACAAGAAATATAAAAAAAAATTATCGTTCGTCTCAAAAGATACAAGAAATATAAATATTTCTGGCATCTTCTGAGATTCCTACCTCTTAAAAACTAAACTGAATTTCTATTTCAATATTTAGTATTTTGTCAGTATTCTAATCAAAATAGAAGTATTACCTTTAACGAGTTACATAACAGATACACAAACAGACAGACAAAGTGGCTGACAGCATGAATAGGGATCCTTATTGCTCTTTGGGTAGGTGAAGCTAAATTGTTTTTATAAACTGAGCATCTTCTTTAGTACGATGTACGCAACAGCCTATACAATACATGTCATTATTTGATCAAGCCATTATTATATAAAAGCAAAGGTAGTTTAAGATCACGGAAGACATCTGCCTAATTGGTAACAACAAAAAAGTATTTATACTTAATTGTAATGTATTATAATTAATTCATCATATAACTATATTCCTGTAAACCATCCTCAAATGAAAATTTGAAAAGGTATATTCTCCCCAACTTGGCTTGAAATTAGCGTCAGTTCACGGTAATGCACTCATGAAATTGGTTTTCTTAAGCAAAGCTGCTTTAATGTATCAAGTCTTTAAAATTATTTGTATTTCATACAAAACACATTATAAAAACATGACTATATAAACTTCAAGAGTATAATATATTGTATAAAAAGAAGGGTAAGTACATTAATTTATTTAAGGAAGATAAAGCTAGTCGGAGAAAAGTCTAAGCACTCGGTTGTTACAAGAAAATATTCTCTATTTTAATTTCAATCATAAAGTATGTAGAATACCTACTCGTGTAAGCAATCGTACTATATGATTTTTCATAAAATTTTTCATATGAATGAAAGCATAACATTTTAGCTATTGATGGAAAAAATCTATCACGAGATAAGTTTCCTATGGGCGGAGACATTGTTTTCTATTGTTTCGCACCGAAATTATTCCTGGGACTAAGGTATAATTTTTTCTGTATTTAAGACGTAATTGTTTCTGTATCGTACGATACAGAAAAAATATAAAATAAGATAGAATTTCATATTCGATAAACAGATTTTCTAGCTTCTATCTTATAAATGTATATTTAGCTAGAAGCGTATATTAAGCTAGAATTATGAGTCTAAATAATAGCAAAAATAACATACAGGGTTTTTGGATACTAACAACCTCTTAGGGTTGACTTCTGCTTATCCTAACAAACATTTTGAGTTTTTTTTTTGTTTTAATGCCTACTCTGAGCCAATAGCGCCTGCCGCGGCAACACTGGACCACGCCGTGCTCCCTTTGAATAGAGTTTGGAATATTTACATCGACCAAAGTAATAAAATATATGAAATAATTAATTACAGGCGCAAGACCCTTTTAAAACCAGGTGTTCCTCGCAGGTATTCAGTCAAAAAAAAACATTAAAAAAAAACACAAAAAATATATACAAAAAAAAGCATCTCATATGATTGTTTGGACTAGCAGAAATCAACCCTAAGAGGTTGTTAGCATTTTTCCAATAACTCTGTATAAAAGCCTATTTTTTTTTAATAATTAATTTTTTTAGCAGTATTAAACCTTGGACAGAGTTTGAGTCTTACAACTTTTGCAATCAGTATGCGATTGTGCTTAAAATGTTTGTTTATTTACTTCTTATCTTAGTGCTTTTTTGTTTTAGGATAACTTATGTTTTTCTTTGTTATAATTTTCTTACATTGTTATACATGTTTGCCTTTTTGTATAATTGTGTAGTTTTAATGAAATATACTTTTAAATACACCGCACTGCCAGATCTGCTGTACTCGAAATAAGAACACCGAAGATGGAATTAAAATATACAGCCCACAATAGAAATTGTCAAGTTGGGAACGGCGTTTTATTGAGACGACCCCAATACCTATACAGGGTTATTGGTAAAATGCTAACAACCTCTTAGGGTTGACTTCTGCTGGTCCTAAAAAACATTTTGAGATTGTTTTGAAAAAAAAAATAATATAAAAAAAAACTTTTGTGTTTTAATGCCTACTCCGAGCCAAGAGCACCCGCCGCGGCAACACTGGACCGAGCCGTGCTCCCTTTGAATAGAGCTTTATATTTACATCGAGCAAGTAATAAAAAATATGAAATAATACATTACAGGCACAAGAGACTTTTAACATCAGGTGGTCCTCGTACTTATTCCGTGAAGAACACATAAAAAACCACAAAAAATACCTAATTAAAAAAAAAAACTTTTCATTACGAACAAAAAACACCTAAAAATGTTTATTAGGGCTAGCAGAAGTCAACCCTAAGAGGTTGTTAGCATATTACCAATAACTCTGTATACGTCAAACATGTATAATCCAAGTGTACTCGTACCTAAATAGGTTGGTAGGGTTATCTTCTAGATGAGCGTGCACCTACCCAGATGTCATTAGCACCAGCATCCAGAGCAGACCAGTATCCTCTAGCAGCACCCGTTCACGAGTTGACGCATGTGCCAGCAATCGCCTTCCTCGACAATTTTTGAGGGAAGATGGCGACCCGACACACAAAACCGCCGCTAGACAACACCTTTCTGTGAGCATGACCGCTCCGGATACCCTTGCCAACGATTACAATTACAAAAATAATTTGGGACTACAATAAAATAATACTTATACCTACAGAAATTTACATATTTTGTTATTCTCCCACGTCACATTTTAACAGGGCCTCCATTACCGCGCTATTTCGATCTTTGATCGCCATTTTGAGGTTGTAATCATGGATGGCTTTTGGTGTCGCTACCATCGTCGATGGCATTGTTACTATAATTATTATTGCGTATGTATTCGGCAGTAGTCCATAAAATGAGAACGCCAAACGATATTGAATATTTATCTATTTATTTTTTCAGCTTGATGACATTTGTGTCACATTCTATAGGTTTATTTCGTTTGGTACTTAATATTTCGATAAGTATAATAATAAAATTTACACCTCACAAAGCAGGCATTTTCCATGATATCAGTTTTATGAAAGAGCTACGCTTTTGTTCAAATTCATCAATAGAACTCAAGACGAACAGAAATACGTCTTTATTGTAGTCCTAGTAATAGGGAAAAATATAGGACAACTACGAGTAGAACATTTAGTTATGAATGACTAAGTTTCGGCAAAAAAAAATCAAGCAGCTCATCTATGTTCATTACTATTGCACCTAGCTTGCTTTCGTATATCTTTACACCGCTCCTCATGTAAATAGCTGATGAGCTGTATTCATCAAACTTGCATTCTGAATTTCAGTCATTCTGAATCTTATGTATGTACAACCTACGTACCTACGTGGTTATATAAGTACGTGTGTGACGATGTGGTAACTAACTCGTTTCATAAACTAATTCATTTCAAATAATTAAAGTTTAGTTAAATAATTGTTTTATAGCAATTACAATGACATGCCCAATGGTGTAAATATTGAAAGAGAATTTAGAAATTTAATTTTCTATGAATTAAGTTAGGTAAGTCAGCATTATTACGGGGATAAGTGATTAAAAAGGTACCAAATTTTGTTTCAGACATTGTACTTTAAATTTGGAGAAGGCAGTCCGAAATTGATACCGATATTATTAGTTGAGTTTACGACTATAATGGTTCAGAAAATAATATAATATTGCTTATTGACCAACGAAAAGTTGCAAAAATATATTTGTTTGAAATTTTATTACTCACCTACTTTTTGTTGACCTTACCAGCATTTCAGTTCAAAACTGAAAGATACTATGGTTATCACCGAGATCAGGTGCTTCGAGAGTATTTTTTGCTCAGTTGGTAACTGGTTACCTATGGGCTGAAGGCATGGCTCTATGTCCATGGCTAATGGGAGTATTTTGGAAAAGGCGCGATGTATTATATTAGACGTCAAAAGAAACGTCTAATAGCTGTTTAATCGTTCGTAAAATGATACACACCGTACATACGCAAAAAAATGTATCAAACTTATAACACGCCATTTTTTATGCTATCGTGATGGAACAAGCACGAGGCCCATCTGGTGTTAAGCGGTAACCTTTGCCTATAAATAACATAGTGAGACATAAAGTCGATAAGCCTCATGTGCCTGTAATTTCACTGGCATTACCTTTCAAACCGGAACACAGTAATGCGAACATTACTGCATGGGGGTAAAAAATGGTAGGTAGGTACAATATTTCCCCGGATGAACTCGTACAAAGAGTTCTACTGCTACTAAAGCCTGGTTTGAAGTCAAGGACTAGAGAAAAGTTGGTCCTGGAGAGTCGAACTGAGAAGGACATCTTAGGCCCTTCTCAATGCGACTTGCCAGGTCCGCCGTAATAAAGATAGTTTTGGCAGTCTGCTCAAAAATACTGGTGTCCACCCTAAGTAATAGCAAAGTTTTAGTATCCAAAAATTATGTATATACCTATTGATTTCAACTGCCATGTCAATGATTACGGAATCCTATTAAAATGTGTGTATGTTTAAGTCACATTCTACCTTCCCTATATTACTGCTAATGTTAACTTTATGCTGGATAAATATCAAACTTCCTTAGAGCTTTCCAAGCACGTATCAACACATAAGTCGCAAACTCTAAGTTTTTGTTGAAGGGGAGGGTTGGCAGAGTGCTGCCCGAATACGAAGTAGATGAGATAAGCAAAGTCTAAATTCTAAAAGCAGCGGCCAGCTATTGGATTCCGAATATATAACTGAGACATAGAAATAGCTCAGAGTATTGATCGCGTGGTCCATTTCAATCTAATTCCCTATAAATATGGTAATTTTGTTTCTGATGTTTTCATATGAAGATTTTTTATGTAGATAACACTCATAAACTAACATCAGTATATTCTACAAAATTTTTGAAGCCCAATATTTTATGTCCCGGGGATATTGAACCCGCGTCCTCCGATTTTTAGCTAAACCGCTCGGTTGAGGTATCCGGCACGAAATCGGAGGACGCAGGTTCAATTCCCGCCCAGGACATAAAATTTTGTGCTCCGAAAATTTGTAGAATATGCTTAGCACGCGGTAGTGCTTGAAATCATATTTAGAAATAACATCAGTATACTGCAAGGATCGTTATAAGCTTTTGTTGAGTTCGTCAACAAGCTTGTTATATTAGTTTGCCACCAGCCCTGTATCTTTGCCCCACTTAGTCTCAGAGAGCCAACCTATTCCTGGTTATACGGTAATCGATGCCTTGGTTCTCTGAAAGTAATTGCCTATTATTCAAAGTTTGCCACTTTAGCTTCCTATGCGTTAAGTTCTGAGTGAAACCACTTCTCAACTCCTATGCAGTTTATTTACGGAACTCATAGAACTCATAAACCAACTTAAACATAAAATAAAATGTCTAGTCTATTCAAAACTGTATTTTATATACTTTGTATTAAAGCTAAATTTGTATTTAAGCCATCACGTCCATACTGCAACGCTATATAATGAAAATAATAGAATATTAATAAAAGCTATTCCTAATCATCAATAATAAAATAGCTATAGAGGAATCGTTTTAAGATTTCATTATTTCATGGGGAGTCATAGCACAAGGCCACACATAGTCAAATAGTAAGTATTTTGTATCATTTGATTCACTTGTGAGATACCTGTCTCAGGTCGTGTAACATATGAAACTCAAGTAACACATAATCACTTGTGTGAAGAATCAAATGATACCAAAATACCTCAATTGGTATATATGAGTTCTATACTGTATCACTCGGATTGTCCATATGCTGAAAACAGCCAGCCCCATTTCTCCCTTAATTTGCAATAACCCCCTAGCTTGGCGTAGTATAAATGACAGTTCTTCAGAAAGTGCTACTGTCCACCTGCTCGTAGAACCAAAATGTATAACTACATCGCTAAATTTAAATAAAAAGTGATTATAATTTGTATGTCTTTATATCGAACAAAACTGATATACGAGTACTTTCCCCAGAATATTATAGTCCTTCGAGTATGTGGTTCCACGAATTGATGCTTCATTTAAAACATCTTTTATAGTATAATTTCGTACTGAAATTTCCATAGCAATCATTCTTTGTTGGGCATCGTTTACAGCTGGCCTGCCAGATTGTCTCTAGTGACATTGCTACAGCAACAATTATTATTCATTAGCTCGATCTCCACCCGACCTTTCATCACGGGATGACAAGACTCGTTATGCCTTATTCAGGCCTCGTCTTATGTATATTTTAATAAAAGACCGCCTCGGGTAGGGCGCATTACTAGAATAAAGTAAATAGTATGCTTTCTCTGTACGTTTAATAAACACAACTAGGTTTGACATTCATTTGGGGCTAGAGAAAGCTTTGCAGAATTGCGTGTTACTCGTATTCTATACTTAAAGTAAAAACTAATCGTCTGAATGCTTAATAATCAGAAATTATTAGGGGACATATCTCTAGAAGAAATTATATATGAATCAAATTCGAGATTAGACGTGCCAAATCTCTTGGAATATTTAAAGTAATGTTAAAAAATGACTACTTATCCAGTATATAACATTGTAATTATTTGTTTATGTTATATATGTATGTATAGCGTTAATAAGTATATTTGATATATATGTTATATATTTATCATCATTTATCATATATTAGAGTTATGTATCTGAATTTAATTATCCCAACATAATTTATGGTTCGACACCATCTACCTCTTCCCTAATTTCTGTCCATTCAAAGGTTGTCTGGAAGAAATAGCTACATAGCGATAAGACCGCCCATTGTACTACCATAGAAAATTAGTCTTAATGTTATTTACTTCTACTTTGGTAAACAATAAAGAATTTTTGTATTGAATTGTATTGCTTTATTTAATTACTAAACAAATAGATAACGAATGATTGCGGTAACAAAGAGGTTACCACGCAAAAAACACCCTTGTCATGTTGACGCTGTTAGTGGGTACTTAGCATGCTATTAATTCGGCGCATTTAAACCTAAATAGGTACCTAGATTTTACCACCATCTACCATCATGCCCAGTTAGTTGCCCATGGGGGTAAGCAGAGGTTTGCTAGTCAGACATCTTTGGACCCTATAATAATAGACGAGACTATTGCCATATCATCAAATCATGTTCGTAAATTACGTCACTTATTACATGTCACTAACAATGTCGCAATGCAATTACCATCGTTTAAACTATATAGTATATACATATTAGATACACAGAGCTAAAATATACAGTAACAAAAGATGTATAAACTTTTTTGTCACTTATGTCCATCATATGTAGTCCCTTTCAAATAAAGTTATAGCTGTAGATATGTACATCATTCAAGGCTGAATGACGCGCTGCGCTGCGACTGAAGGCTTTGTAACTAAGTTCATAATTGCGATTGTCTTACTTCTGATTTCACGAAGACAAAAGCTTTCAGGACCGCACGCTGATGGCGGCTATATTTCTGTGGCGAGTCCCGACGTCGGAAATGGGTATCTTATCTAGGTAAGATTTATATCCGACTATAGGGTACAAGGGGGAAGGAATTGAAGCACAACTGATCCCAGTGTTACAGATTAATCGATTCAATTTGTTTTCTAGCTCAATTTATTTGTGCACTATACTGAAGTTGAATTTTATTCGTTTCCGCAATAATTTGGGATTTCTTTCTTATTTGGTTGCTGATAATTATATACTTATTGCTGATAATCCTCCTGGATACGGGCTAGAATCGTACCCTTCCATATTTTTATGTGGGCCCTTACCCTACGATCTTTGAAGCGCTCGTAGCGAAGTTTGCTTAGCCATTCTGAATCGATCAGCAAAGTTAAGCAACGTCCGCCTCGGTCATGACTTGGATGGGTAACCGCTGTGTGACATTACTACTGAGCACTTCCGTGCTTCGGAGGGCACGTTAAGCCGTCGGTCCCCGTTGTTGTCTTAGGATGGCAGTCGTTACAGCATGGTGGTAGGGCACTTTACAAATGCCCGCCTGGCTAACTATCACCCTCAAGTTGAAAATCTGTCGCTAAGCACCTAACGGTGTGTTCCGGCAGCTGCCCTTGAGAGCCAGTAGGTAATTCTAGGTTAGCCTGAACAAGATCTTCGACCACATCATCACTTACCATCAGGTGAGATAGTGGTCAAAGACTAACCTATGAAGCATAAAAAAAAACCCAGTGACGCCAGCGAAGCATGGGGATTATGGCAAACTCCCCTATTAGGGGAAGGCATTTAATGCACGGTGGATATTGTGCCTGTTGATATGAATACGTCAGGTAATTAAGAAGCATACAAGTTGTATCGATCCCTTATGCGAGGGGATAAGGACAGGATAAAGATACTCTGTTAAGTAGATTTTGACATGATAAACGACATTGTAACGACTTTCTCTGTTAGAGAAAATGGAAAAGCCACAACGCAGATAAATCATTTTATTTGCAGCAAATATTTTTCTTCATAAAAACTGCTAAATGTACTAAATCCATTATTTACTGTTTTTTTGCGCATTGCATCTATTTGGACTATTTAACACGCTTTTAGTAGGACTAGAGAGTTTTCCACTCACAAAGACGTGTCCCTCCATATTTTTTAGTGTAGTACCTAACTTCTACTGCCTATATTAAACGATTATATTTTATTATTATACTGTACATACACTCGCTCTGTTGAGTGAGAATTCCATATGCTAATCCAATACGGTAACCCGGGTTTCGAGCATTTAATAATGATTCTAAACCCGGGTCGAAGTATTCGATTCCTAACGTGAGTGTTGTGTCGTTGAATTTATAATATCAAAATGAGGCGAAATTTAAAATTATATTTTAAAAACTTATAATCTACATCATACTAAACTATTATGCTATTCTGTTCTCTAAGGAAAAAGTATCCAAGTTCTCGTGTTTCACCATTTATTTAAACCAACCCAGGACTTCAAGATAGCGGTGCGATGCTCTACTGTACTGTACAGTATCGGCCGGATCGTCCACTCCTAAATTCAGCTAGGTTGCCCAAAAACCCAAGCTTGGCTGGCGGCTGTGTAAGATGCCGCCTGCCAAGCTTGGGTTTTTGGGCAACCTAGCTGAATTTAGCTGTGTACGATGGCAGTACTTCAGAAGGCAGCAGAGCTCACCTTCTTGCATTTTTCCAAGTCCAGTCAAGTCTTAGGACATGGGGCGATGCTCTACGCCACTTAAAGAGATCGAGTTACTTACTATATAATTCATACATACTTAAATTCACTGAAAGTTGAGTAGTATTTTTATATTTTAACTTAATACAGCAAAGCTTTCCACACAAGTTATTCAAGCAAGCTACTTGCGTAATACCCAACATTCTGCTCTCGTAAAAGCAACCAAGGGGCTTAGAGGTCGGGCTGTTAGAACGCGCCATAATTTGCGCCCATAGAGTCTCGCGAAATCTGGAATGTTATTACATCCACTAACATGAGAACTCGAAATGCCGATCCTCCATCGTCGACACAGAAAATAGATATCAGTTTAGCTGACTGAGGGTTGATTTATATCTCCGTATCGAATGTTCCCTTTTGGTATTACATTTTAACAGCCTTTTTTACGTATCCACGTTACCTGATATCTCTGTAACTTGTAAAAAGTTTTGGGTTGTTTTTATTTGTTGAGTGTGGTTTTACAAAAACATTGTTTGAAATTCAAATAAACAATAATCATTTCAATTACTGATTTCAATAAGCTGCACGTGTTTTTTGACTTTTCAATTAGGTATATTGAAATTCACAATTATAAGGGTACCTACCAATATACTCGTGCTGCAAAGTTGTTATAAACATACGGCCGAAAAAGTATACATTTCCACCCATTTAAGGCGAATATTTCTTTGATAGAATTTATATTTATTAAAATGTTCAATAGCATTGACATTGTCTCTGATAAAAGAAAAAAATCAATCCCTTAAGACCGAAAAAAGTCATGAAATGTTCAGAAAAATGTGTCTTCTATGATAAAAACCCTGCAGACTGTTCCTAATATCAAGTTATTGTTTTCACAATCGATGGATATTGGTAGGTAGATCAAAAGCTTATAATTTTTTACTTTTAGTAATGTGGTTTGTCCTTTTTAGGGTTCCAGATACAAACAGCAAAATAAGCCCTTGTAATGTTTGAATATAATTTACATTCAGGTATAAACTAAATTTTACAGTTATTATGCCAAACTATCCCTATTAGTGAAAAAGTAAAACAGCTATAATTATATCAATGTGCCAAAATAGAAAGCGTATTATGCGTATACTTATCTAAAAACTAAATTACTAAAAGCAATAAAAAATATACGGAATATATTATTGACGTGTAACGGTGCTTCAATAGGTTTTGAATGATTATGGCACTTACATCAACAGGTTATTATTTACTGCTGTTGAGTGTAGCACTTAGGTACATTTAGGTATATATATATATTTTTAATCATGATTTTGTATCGACACTTTTGTAGCAACATTCTTAGCAATTTTTTTATATAACTTATATAACCCTTAACTAGTATATTTAGTTTTTAAGACTTCTTTTTATAACAAGCTATCTTTTGATAAATTTTGAGTTTACTACGTGTTTGTTGTGATCGTATATGGTAACATGCTATCCTGAACTGTTCACTTAAGAAGGCTCGCACAGTAAATTATTGACACGCATTTGTATGAGTAGGTTTCGTTTGTACACTATGTTTAATGTGGTGGTCAACTCTAATGACACAACAATAAAGATCTTTATTAATGTACTAATGGTATGTAACCCCCACTACGATCAGTGTCCCAGTGGACACTGATCGTAGTCGCTACTGCGCACTCGCCCTGATGATCAGCAACTCATATGCACAAAACTCGGGTCGATGTATTCGGTCCCTAACGTGAGTGTACGAGTATATAAGTTACTTACAATCAAAACTATTCAGTATAAATAAATACTCCATATTTGTAAGAACACTCAGTGTAAGTAATATAGTTTAATAGAGGTGTAACAACAGAAGGCATTTTTATTGCGTTAAGCTAGCCTTTGACAACTATCTTGCAGTTTACACGTTGTTAAGTGATGAAGTGGTAAAAGAAGCTGTTTAGGTCAAACATGGGAACTGGCTCTCTATGACAGCTGTTAGAACACTTTGTCGTTTGATAACAGATTTTCCACTTGAGGTTCTTAGGCAGGTGAGCATCCAATAGTATGCTGTGAACTTCAAGCCCGCCGCAAGATACGACGCGACGTCCTGCTCCGAGGTCCATAGCTATTCCTATAGAGCCATAATAAATTGAAAAGCCTAATGTGATCTCTCATGTAAAAATTATGACACTAATTATTTCATTTAATAATAATTTATTAATAAGCTTCGTAGATACATACATATATTCGAACTATAAATAATGTTGTGACGATATAGATTTTTCCACCCTATCAATTCCAAGTGTTTGTCGGCGCACAGATTTCGTGATGGTAATCCCTCGATCCGGATGATCCGGTGCCAAACAAATTGTTTCACTGAAGCTTTGATTGGGGATGAATTGGACAACCGTTATCGGGGTTTAATGTTTCGACTTTAATTGTTGAATATCAAATTTGGTAGTTGGTTTTAACAAGTCGTTAAAAGCACTTGTTTGCAGAGTACGAACTGGCAATAAAATTGTACCTATGAGTTTTTAACAAGCTTCCGCTCATATTGGTTATACCATGCTTTCTCGTGAACTACTCTACTACTATTCAGAACTGATTTGGATGAAACTATAATTATATATTATATATACCTAATTTAGATCCTGGATTACCACATAGGATACTTTTCACCACTTTTGTCATTGACAAACGCGGGTTACCCGCGAGTTTACCTCGCTTTGAAACCGAGTGTTTAGCTAGTACCTATACAATTATATGAGACAAAGGTGCTCTTTTGCTGACGTAATACCTGATTTTAAATATTAATAAGCTTATTTTTATTTTGTTCAGTATATTATACATTATAAATGAACAACCTATCTGAAAGCGTCTCATTATGCGTGTTAATTATGTTAGTTCACGATCATAATAAGATTAAATTGAGTTAAATTATTTTACTTAAACATGAATAGTTTTACCCGTTTTCCAATGTTCTCAATTAGTTTAATGTTATTATAATAAAGAAATTTGAAATTATTTTAATTTTTTTATATTATACTAACGGCACGTTTCAGAATGTCCTAATAAAGTTTCGGGTTGCTATGCAACACATAAAATAACTGAATGATAAAAATGACATTTGACATGCAACGCGTTGCAAGCTTTAACCGATGGATAGGCTAAATCGATGTGGAACGCAAAGATAGTGTTTTATTTATTAAATATGTTCAGTGTAGTAAAACCGGAACTTACTCGAACATTCTGAAACAGGCCCTAAATTTAATAAACGATTGGTTACATTGTACAATTTCCGAGTACTTTTTAAGAAGATAATGGTTAAAAAAATTAAGAAGATTAATTGTAGTCTTTGACTTAAGCCATTGACCATTATCTCACCTGTTGGTAAGTGATGATGTTGTCGAAGATGTTTTTCAGGCTTACCTAGAATTAGTTATTAATTAGTACTTGGTTGGTGGATTAAATAAATAAATAATTAATTTATGGTTACGACGGTAATTTACAAAAACCATTTTAGTGTCATAATACCGTGTTAAATAATCAATAGGTATTTGTAATGAAGACTGTTTTGTAACAAAAATATAGCTCTTTCTACGTAATGCAAAATAAAAATGGATCTTGTTAGATGCTTAACGACTAAATTTATTATCTAGTGGTATCTAGTTGTCTAGGTCTACGTGAATTTGTAAAATATTACCATAATTCCTCTTCGTTCGGTGTTTGTAGACAATTTTTTGAGTTTATAACGGACAAAGAAAAAAATATATTATAAAAAAAAAGTTTTGTATATTATGCTGTACGGGTATACCCGTACCTACAGCATAATATACAAAATATTTTTTTAAGTAGTGAAATATTACAATTTTAATGATGCAGAATGCTACAGATAATGTTAACTATATAAGTAACTTAAAATAGCTAGTCTTTGTGCTCCATCTCGCCCGTTGGTAATTGATGATGTGGTCAAAGATGTAGAACAGGCTTTATTTATTTTATTTATTTATTTATTTCATACAAGTAGAAAGCTTACAGTTCTAACACCAAAACACTTACTACCTAACTTAAACAATATTTGTGTGACTTAAATACATCCTAAGATTAATAACAATAATGCTCATAGAGCTAGAAAACAAATCCTCATGCTGGAACTCATGCGGAACCAACGCTCGCTGCGTGGGAGCATTCTGAGCGTGGCGAGTTCGTTTAGTGGGACGATGGAACAGCTGGTGTTTACGGCGCTGGCTGCGCGCATAGTACTCCGGTACAAATAAGCCAAGTGCACCCAACGTCGTCGGGTTGTCCACCTTGTTATCCAGTAACTGGCAATAGTGTATGGCCAACAGTAATTTTCGTCTGATCTTACATCTTTTCTCAAGATCAGGTGCCGGAACATAGTAAAATAATTAGGTGATAGGAGACAGATTTTAAATTCAATGATGATAGCTACCTGCCCTAACACCAAACCATCACTGTTACATCAAAAAATTTTCATTTCTTGCCCTGTACAAGTATCGTAACCATTTAGACGTAGGATACACGTTTTCCTCAGACAAAGGTAAAATGTGAGTTCTTCCGTAATTTCTTTGAAACACATGTGTCCCTTTCCTCCTTTGGATTTTACTTATTGTTCTGCGTTTTGAAAGATTTATTACATCAGCAGCTGTGTCTTTAACAAACGAACGAAAAATAGGGATTTTATAAGAGTTAAGCGCTTCTTGGTGAGTCTTTTTATTAATCCAGAAGTTAAGCTATATTTGTCGTAAATGTGATCAGCTATTTAGTCCCCCGATGCACCTTTGGTGAATATCATAGCTCGGTGCTTCAGATATTTAAATATATATTTTTTTAGATATTGATGTCCTCTATAAAATTGTATTACTTAGCTCTATTGTCAACAATTTCCGCAGCGTACGCGATATAACGATTTTTTTGGTAGTTTTTTGAACGTTGGGTTACATTATCGAAGTTTTCACACCGATCCCTAAGTTTTTAGTCGGTATCTCGGTTCAGTAGTTTTTAAGTTTATTCGTTACGTACAAAAATACAAATCTTACCTCTTTATAATATTAGTAGGTATAGATTTTCAATATAAAATTATTTATCTCAGGTTTTTGCTCAATTTTGTAATGTAACTTAGTTATTAATTTTTAATATAATTATAATAGAATCATACAATCTTTCGAAGTCACTACAAGAAGAGACTTGAGACAAGAAGCGAAAAACTTTATAAACCTATCATGATTTCTTATTACACAAAATATAATACAGTAATTAAGTACAAAAATATATACATATTATAAGATTATGAGATATTATTACCTCACTAACACCTGAAACAATTTCAACCTACCACCCTTGTGTGAGGTGGTTTGGATCGATGCCGCATTATGACGTTCATACCTACGTAGCATTATTTATTAAAACTCATAAGGGATCACAAGAAACCAAAAATAAACAAGACTGTTTAGAAATTATCGTAGCGGAGTTAGCCTAGTCGTAACCGATCAGTGTTTGCTGCGGCCATTTCTTGGATGGGTGACCGCTTGTGGCGTTTAGGTACTGTTGAACGTTGGCACGTGGCTTCGGAGGGCACGTTTAGCCGTTGGTCCAGGTTGTCTTAGATAAAAAGCCTTCGGATGATCTGAAAACGCTTATACTTTGCAAGGTGGTAATACATTTTGCTAATGCACGCTTGGATATGCGACCTACGTCCCTCAAGTAGAAAGAAAACCTGTCGTCAAACACCTAGTGTTTTATTCCGGCTGATGTCTTTGTGAGCCAGTTACCATTCAAAGATAAGCCTGTTTACCAACATTGACCATCCTCATACCACCAGGTAAGAATGTGTAAAAGCTGGCCTATTGCAAAAAATGCATGTAAGAATAAAATGAAAATTAATAATCCACGCTTCTCACACCCAAGATTTAACAATTTATGTTTATTTGCTTAGTACATAAAACGAGTACACATATTCTCTCTAGGCAAGCATCTATTAGCAATGTTCCTTCATGGTGGGTTCCACCACAGTGCTATATATTTTGCTTTAAAACAGAAGTGTGTAAACACAGACGTGAACGGCGACGTAGCAAGTGAAGTATGGTGTTATGTCAGTAAGTTATGTCTTAATTGATTAAAGTTATCTATTTTTTTTTTTAATTATAGAGCTTTATATTATATGAATGAATTGGCCTTCTTAAAACACTGGCCACTTTGAATAAAAATTAAACTTGCTTAATATCAGATTTTTTAACGCCACCGCTGTGAAATTCAATATTTATTAAGTGACATTAAATTGGATGTTTGGCTTTCAATACCTACATAGCCTTCATAGAAATAATATGTGTAATTCTGTAGGACCTACCTACTTTTATTATATCTGAATACATCTTACGTGGTTGTATATTGTAGATAACTCTTCTTACAGTTTCACTGCAAGGTTCTATGATACTATATAGATATATTATCAAATATAATCATGAATAAATGACACAGAATATCACAAAGTGAATAGTAAACTAATGTAATGCGCTGATTATAACAACTATTAATGAGTAATTGGCGTGGGGAGCAGAACGTGCCAGCAGATGTGCGTGGCAAAATGTATTTTTAAATAGAGCCAAAACATATGTCAATGAAACAGTCACACTGTACAATAGGGAATATAATTGCACGCATCGTTTGCCGACATACCTAGCCAAGCTTCTGACTACTACGCAAGCATTGTTTAGCCTTAGAACGTGTAGTTTTTGCGAAATATGTATACAATTTTATTGCTATAACGCAGAAAAACTGGCAACAAGGCCACCTAACTATAATTTATCGCAAACCTATATATTATACATGAGTATGATTATCTGTGAAGTACTACATACAGGTACAAAGTTAATTATTGTTAAGAAGTTCAGTAACAACAACACATGAAAACAATATAAGTACTTTGTTTTATATGTAGATTTGATTTTACACGACTGCCAAAAAGGAGTGTTTAACGCTTTAAAGATTCATCTGTATATGTGAGTTTCTTAATTCCAACTTTAAAATGACTTTTTTATGTTATTGTGACGGAACACGCACGAGACCCGCCTGATGTTAAGCGGTAACCTCTGCTTATAACAGATGCAATTATTTTGGAACCGTACTGCGTCCATCACCCTGACACATTCAGTTTTTAAGTCTCATGTGCTTGTAATTTCGTACTGCTCAAGGCTGCTGCCAGAACACACTGTTAGGTGCTTGGCGACACATTTTCTAGGTAAAGGCGGTAGTTGGCCAGGCGAGCATTCACAAATGCCCTTCCATACCATGCAGTGCCAGCCAGCGGTGGAGATTTAACTATAGACCAGCAGCATTGCAGTCTATAGCTGTTACCGCTTGGCTATTATTGCGTCAAATGTATAATAATATTTTCAATAGTCTTAACAGATTTGAATGTATTAGTTAGATATATATTTAGGTTTATAATTAGGATCATCATACCGAGTGACACTGGCTATTAATATTTTGGCAGAGCAGTCGTGTTCTTCAATTTTTAATAAATTTGCGGGTTACTCTATTTTATGAGCTTTAGTTGATTATAACCCACAGAAGTAAAATAAGCTTTAAAAAAGTTAAACAGATAATTGATTAAAACTCACGTAAGTTTGACACATATTAAATTATTATTTTGAGCCGATTTCACTTACGGTTGTATTACGTCGAGAATGCGTCTCGACCGGTTTCGCGACCTTCAGTCGCTTCATCACGGAGTGCGTGCGCTCACGACCGCGCCCGCGCATGCACTGGCGGTGGCGACGGCGGCGGCCACGGAGCGAGCCGCGCGCGCTGCTGCCCTCCTCGCTCGGAATAATGACACGAATAACTAATAACGAATAAGTAATGGATAGATTCAGGCGTTACTTTGCGGAAATCCATATTTAATAATAACAAATACTTTTAAAAGTATCCTAAAAAATATTAAATAATATTTAAATAAAACACTTAAAAAAGCATAAAATTATATATCTAGTGACAATTCCGCCTAATTTTCCTGTTATCTACGTGACGTCACAAACATCACGCAGCCTAACCGGAAGAATACCCGACTAGTTTCGCTTCTAAACGAAGCATCTTCAGGAGGTCTTGACTTACCGAGCGCTCGTGTAGTCTCGATCGTGCGCTCGGTAAGTCAAGACCTCCTGTCACTAGATATATAATTTTATGCTTTTTTAAGTGTTTTATTTAAATATTATTTAATATTTTTTTGGATACTTTTAAAAGTATTTGTTATTATTAACGAATAAGTACATTATTCCGCTTGGAATAATGTACCAATCATCTTGCCGCAAGATACAGTCAGTGCAGTGTGTTCGGGTCTGGTAGTATGGAACGACAGTAGTACCAGTGACGAAGATTCCAATGAAGCACCTGCGCCGACGCCGTCGGTGACGTCAGAGCGAGCGAGGAGGGCAGCAGCGCGCGCGGCTCGCTCCGTGGCCGCCGCCGTCGCCACCGCCAGTGAGCGCAGGCACTCCGTGATGAAGCGACTCTGAAGGTCGCGAAACCGGTCGAGACGCATTCTCGACGTAATATAAACCGTAAGTGAAATCAGCTCAAAATAATAAGTTAAACAGAGGTGAAATGTAACAAGGTATTTTATGAATTCATTAATTTTGAAGCACTGATGGCTCAGTGGCATTGGCTATGGACTGTTACGCAACAGGTCCATGGTTCGAATCCCGCCGCGGGCTTGAGCTTCACCACATGGTGGAAGGGCATTTTGCGAATACCCGCCTGGCTAGCGACCACCCTCAAGTAGAAAATTTGTCTCCAAGCACCTAATGGTGTGTCCCGGCAGCAGTCCTTGAGAGCCAGTGAAATTACAGGCATATGACTTAATAAATGTCTCAAGGCAACGGACGCAGTGCAATTCGTGTCTTGTGACTAAAATGCATCTGTTAAAGGCAGAGGGTAACACCAGTCTGTTTAACACCAGGTGGGCCTCGCGCTTGTTCCGCCTCGATAGCATCAAAAAATAAATATATACTTTTAAATAAACTCTATTAATTATTAATAGACGGTAAAATTGAATTTAGTCCATTGACCAGCTAAAGTGCCCATGACATAGCACTATACGGGTGGTTTACATACGCATGGACATGATTGACCTCCATTTTGCACTTTGGGTACGGACTTATGAAAACAATAAATAATAATAGATATAATAATAAGTATCAAATAATAAATATGTAAACATGACCTTAATTTTTTTCCGCTATTAAGCATCCATATCAATAGTTAGTAACACAAATAAAAAGTAAAATCAGATTAAAATAATAAACAAAAAATAACTACACTCGAGAGCAATGAATCCGGGTCACTTAAAGAATGTTAAAAATCTCGGAAACTAAAAATGATAGGTTAATGCAATAAATTGTATTTAATAGACAATGTAATACTCCTTAAATGAAAGTAAAAAAAATATGAGTCACCATACATTTTATTAACACAAAATTACATAAAGAAAAAAACTGCTGATCTCTCCTTAAAACAAAAATAGGAAACATGAAATTTTTGAACTTTATTACGATTTTCTTGAATTTTAATACTTCGTATTGCCTCCTCGTGCTTCCATTACTGCGTTTACGCGGTTTGGCATGCTGTACACCAAGTTCCTTATACGATTTTGGGGAATATTCTCCCATTCCTCTGTGAGAGCAATTTTGAGCTCACGAAGCGTGATTGGGGGAGGGTTTCGTTGTTTTACGCATCTGCCTAGCTCGTCCCAAGCATGCTCGATCGGGTTGATATCCGGGCTGCGCGCTGGCCACTCCATACGAGTAATGTTCATCTCTTGAAGGTAGTCATTCACAATCCTACCTGTATGAGGTCGGGCATTGTCATGCATAAATATAGCATCCTCACCTAAATTGACCATAAATGGACCAACGTGATCATTGAGGATTTCTTCCACATATCTTACGCTAGTTAAAGAGCCGTTTTCTATGATCACCAGCTCTGTGCGACTTTCAGAAGAAATTCCGGCCCACACAAGTACAGACCCACCACCGTAGGCTACTTTTTCTTCGATGCATGCTTGCTTGAATCTTTCCCCTGGTCTTCGATACACTCTGTGTCTTCCATCGTGCTTGTAGAGCATAAATTTTGATTCGTCGGAGAACATAACTTTTGACCAATCTTCAATACTCCAATTTACGTGGCTCTGGGCATATCTTAGTCTCGAAATACGATGCCCACGCTCCAGTTTAGGGCCGTTTGCAGGTCTAAGGGGTTTTAAGTTAGATTCAGCAAGCCGACGTCTTACTGTCCATGCACTTGGGTTACTTCCTCCGAGGCGTCGAAACTGATTGGTGAGTTCAGTTCCTGTGAGAAAGCGATTTCGAAGCATGGTGTTCACCAAGTATCGGTCTTCTCGTGCTGTGGTACACCTGGTTCTGCCCGTTCCTGGTCTGCGTAGGTTAGAACCAGTTTCTTCGTAACGTCGGAGAACTCTTTGTACTGTTGACAGCGACACACCGACAGTCCTGGCTGTATCGCGCTGACTCCGGCCGGTTTCCAGCATTGTAAGTATTCTGGTGCATTCTTCAGGCGTAAGCGACATAATTTCAGCTTGAATAATGAATATAGATCACTATCAACATGGTTTATGTACCCACATAAATGACAGATTACAAACAAAAGCAAAACCAAATGCTGTAATTTCGTAGTTCCATCTTCGAAAGTGGCCCTTTTTCAAATTTGATTTTTTTATGATATAACTTTACAATAACTAAGAAGTTTTAATACCTTCATTTAAGGAGTATTACATTGTCTATTAAATACAATTTATTGCATTAACCTAGCATTTTTAGTTTCCGAGATTTTTAGGATTCTTTAAGTGACCCGGATTCATTGCTCTCGAGTGTATTTTGCTACTACATAGGTAGATGAGAAATCGGGCCGAACATAGCCATTCAATGTCACACGAGTAAAAATCCTCTGCTGCAACTGCTAAAAGACTTGAAGCTCGCGCAATTATATACAATAACTAAAGTACAATTTACAATAGCAGTGTAAGTACAATTAACTACTAATTTTAATAACTAGGCTACCTATATACATATATACATAACACGGCAAGGGTAAGTTTTACAGGTTTTAAGTATTTCAGCCACATAATTGAATCCGTGGTAAACTTAAAGTTTAATTTAGCACTGCCTATGAAATGTGCGGTATCACGTTTAACGTAAGTGGTTTGTGTGATATTGGTAAAGTGTATTTAGTTCATCTCGTGAAATAATTGACGGCATATTTGGTTTAACTTAAAACTTAATTTTTGTGGCCATTAGGAAGATACTTCAGACCAGAACTTAGAAACTTGATTGCCTGGAGACTGCATGTTGAGGAAAGTTAGGATGCTACCAGATAGACCGCTTGCGTCTGATTTGATATCTACCATCTGAATTGTAGGATCTATTGCGTAGCGAGTTCGATCCCAAATGATGATTCTGATTTTCCCACATTGTGATTTTTTGTACAAGGAATTCCTTTCAAAGTTAATCGGTCGACACCTATAAATATTATGTAGATACTCACTTTTGCTATTTGCGGACACGTATATGAGTCGAACGGATCGAAGCGGAAAACATGAATGCCACAGGAAATTAGTTTCTGCAAGTTTGGGACTTCAAATTGACATAATGAGATTGATAGATAGGACTGTACGAAAAATTGACACTAAATTATACTCGGTTTGAATTATACAATGTCTATCTACATTAACCTGAATTTCTTAAGCCTTTTTAGTTACATGACATTAATCCCTATACATGACTTGTCTATAACGACGCATTAGGTACTCCTCAACTTGTTTGTCGCTGCACTTGTGCCTCTAGACTTGTAAAACAATTTTCTTTTTTCTACACATTCATCTCAGCATCCGCATTTCTGCACCATGCAATTGCCATTCATTTGCGCCCATGGTGACCCAGCTGTGACATTATTAAATACGACAGGTTTTACTATCATTTTGCAAAGTTACCCCTTAAGTTTCTCCTAGAATATTCGTAGATTTTTTGTTTTCAAGTGCTCGTTGTGAAGTTTGCTTAGCCGTTCTGAAACGATCAGCAAAGTTAAGCAACGTCCGCCGCGGTCATGAGTTGGATGAGTGACCGCTGGTGACATTACTACTGAGCGCTTCCGTGCTTCGGTGGGCACGTTAAGCCGTCGGTCCCGGTTGTTGTCTTAGGATGGCAGTCGTTATAGCATGGTGGTAGGGCATTTTGCGAATGCCCGCCAGGCTAGCTACCACCTTCAAGTTGAAAATCTGTCGCCAAGTACCTAACGGTGTGTTCCGGCAGCTGTCCTTGAGAGCCAGTAATTCTAGGTTAGCCACACATCATAGCCTTGGTTAACAGCTTCGTCGACCACAGCATCACTTACCATCAGGTGAGATAATGGTCAAAGGCTAACCTATCAAGCAGTAATAAAAAAGATCACAAGCTCATGGGATTGCACATTTCACGGCTTATGTTGCCATAACTTTGCTAAAGTAAGCTGAGGTACCGAAAATAGGAACAATAGTAGAGCAAACAAACAATAATCGAAAGATAAGAGTAACGCAAACTGATGTTTCATTTCGGTCTTAAACTGATTTTCAATCCAAAACTTTCCAATCTCTCCTGAAATTCCATAAGCATAATCAATGTGGAACTCAAGTCCCACTTTTCCGACTTGCACAATGTTGCATACATTGTGCAAGTCGGAAAAGTGGGACTTGCCAGCAAACATCATGCATCAAGATACCTCTTGCTATATGCAATACCAAAACATTCATGTTCAGGAGTAAAAAGGAAGGACTATGAAAAGAGATCCTTTAAAGTCTACAGTTAAATCGACCAGATACTAAAATACTTGCCTGATTGAACATCGCGCGAACAAGATGTAAATAAATAAGTACATTAAATAGAACGTGTAAAAGGCCGAGGCGAAGCCAAGGCACACATACGTAAGTCCATCAATGCCTAGTTGTGGCCAAGGCTTATATAGGGCTTTTCTCAAATAATGCGCGGAAATTAAAACAAAGTAGTACCTAGGCAGATTTTTTATTTGAAGATACAGTTGTTAAATGTACAATATTCAATAAACAGCGTTCTATTTGCAAGCCAGATCAAAATTTAAATAAAACCTCTGATAGGTTACCTCCTTGGTTGCCATGCTTCGAAGTAAAAGATCTTTCCATTTTTAAATTACGCGGCAGATATGAGTTTACTATGCAATTTATTTGGCCGCTAGACACGACAGATATAGATTTTCATACATTTTTGTCGGCCGCTGCGCGCTTGTATTTGGCCAGTACAGCAATTTCGATTTATCTCGAAGGAGGTTGTCAAAATAATGCTCACATTTCCAAGCATGTTTGAGAAAATGATAATATTTAAAGATGTACTTACTTCCCAAGCATTTGAAATTAACGGCTCACTACAAAAACAAATGAAAATAACGTCCCTTGGTACTCTATCGTATGCATTGTTTAGATCAACTACAGCTTATTATGCAAGTCTCTTTTTGCACGGCGGGCATATTAAATATGTAGCATTCGTTGTTCCACGATCAGGCATCAGTAATAACTATTTTTGGGCGATATCAGTCTCTTCTCTTATTCGTCTCGCTATCACTCATTCCCAGAATTTTATACAACATGCCAGGTTTTCATATAGTTTTCTTCAATAATAATTATTGCAGGCTACCCCTATTTCAAAATAAAGGTTTAGTACACTTTACCTTTATTTTAATATATGGGTAACAGCGAGCTTGTGACCTATTGTGAATAGCCTATTCCTGTAATATTTTTTGATGTATATTGTCGAACAAATCAAGTTAGTTTCAAATTGATCCATACTACCACCTTCTATTGGTAACCAATCTTGTTCCAATAATTTGTCAATTTATCATACCTTGCCTGCTTTTAAATCAACTATTCTTACTTTCAATGGCAGAACAGTTGACTTTAGGTGTAGATGAATACTCATATACGTAGTCATGCGACCAGAACCCCACACGATCACCATACGTGCTAATTAGGCACAACACCAAAGTGCAGCGTTGCATTACGACGACTCGTATGGTGCGATAACGCGGGTGGTCTTCTGCGTCCGGTGACGAATAAGATCATTTTATTTAAGTTAGAATTAAGTTGGATTTTAAAGTGAATAGACGTATAAACAGTCTTTTATTTTCTTTTTTAAAAAAAGCGTTCTGGGCCCGTTAGCACTTGACTGGCGCAGCCGGTAGGATGCTCATTATTCCTACTGCCGTGCTTACGCCTCGTTAAGGCCCCGAATTCGGTTTTATCGCGTAAAAGTACGGTGAAGTGGTTCGAGCATCCATACGAACAAACAAATAAGTCTCCCGCGACGGGTAAATCAGGACGAAGGTGCAGCTGATTCTCAGGAGAAGACATGTTTGGCTTGTGAGTAGTCTTAATTCACTATTCCCTGTTTCCGTGTCTTTCCCACATCCATGAAATCTGTTAAACTTTATTTTAGGTCTAAACATTGCCTAATCTAATCTCGTTGACTGATTTTCGATAAAGTTGTACCAAAAATTGATAACTTTATTTTGATAGGTATTTTTACTTATTTTAACGTTTCAATCGTGAAATATTAAAGCTTAATTTAGTAACTTCGATCCTGAAGTAATTACGAATGTTTTAGTTATAGAACTGACTTAATATTTTTATATGAAAAGGTTTATATCGTGTTTTAAAATTTAATGCATTTTATATTATATTAATTGTGTGTGTGTGTACCTAATTGTTTATACATTCTATATTATATTAATTGTGTGTGTACCGTGTTATTTTAAGAACAAATATGACGGAAGCAAAAATTCAAACTATCCCTAAGGAGATGTCTTCTATTATACCTAGATTTGATGGAGATGAGAAATTACTTAACCTATATATCAAGAAATGTGACTATGTTATCAGTTGTTTTTCAAATGAGAGTAACCCGCCTCAAGATTTGTATGTCTATCATGTCGTGACTAGTAAATTAGTTGGTAGAGCCGCTCACCTCATTAGTGAAAGACAGGACATTGAAACTTGGGACGAGTTAAAGTCAGTATTAACACAACATTTCGGAGATCCGCGTTCGGAGGAATGTATTGCTATTGAGCTCGAGACCTTAAAAATTAATCACAATGAGTCTTACTTAGACTTCTGCAATAGGATACAGCAGGTTAAGAGCACGCTTATTGCGAAAGTTAATCTTATCTTGGACAAGAATGTTAGGCAGAGTAAGATCACAATTTATGACAACATGGCTTTAAATGTGTTCCTTTATAACTTACCAGAAGATTTGATACGAATAGTTAGGCTCAAAGGTTGTAACACGCTTGAGGATGCATTAAGCATGGTACTGGAAGAGGTCAACTTCCAATTTCAGTATAATGCTCGTAACAAAATGTTACGAATGGGAACAAGCAAACCACAGCCATCATCTTCTCACAACCCTTATATGGATAAATTTAGTTTTAAACCGTTTTTTCCTGCCAACGCGAATCCACCAAATCAGGGAGGTTTTAGATTCGGCATTCCTAACCAAGTCAGACCCAATCACCCACCAAATTTTAATTATGGTACACAGCAGACACCGCAGTTTAAGTTTGGAATACCACACACAACTGGTTTTAGACCTCAACAGCAGCAGTTTCAACAGCCGCAACAAAATTTTAAATTTGGTGCACCGCAAGGGTACACCCCTTCTTTTCCAACACAGCAGGGGTACAGACCTTCCTTTCCAGCACAGCAGGGGTACAGACCTTCCTTTCCAGCACAGCAGGGTTACAGGCCTTCCTTTCAAACACAGCAGGGGTACCGACCTTCCTTTGGCCAAGCGCCACCTAAGCAGGTTTTACAACAGCCGCAGTCCAACCAATTTAAATTTGGAATTCCAGCGCAACAGAGGTTTGAAAATACTGACGTCACAATGCGTACGGCACTGCCCGCCGCTCGCGCTAATGCTGTATTTCATAATGAGTTAGAAGTTTATGCTGACAACAATGACTATTGTGACTATACTGATTATGAGCAAGACAAATACACTACCGATATACCTGAGACTTATGACGATACAAACAATGATGAAAATTTTTACAAACCAGCCTCGGAACCGGACCCGCCGAAATAATCAATCTTAATTGTGATAATGTTGCAAAGTTGCCCTATATTTACCTACCTGAAATAGACGCAAAATTTATGATAGACACAGGTAGCTCGAGATCGTTTATTAGCCCTCGTAAGGTTCATGAGTACTTTCAAGAATATAAATTCTCAATCCCGTTTGAAGTAGTGAGTACACATGGCAGGAGCTCACATGGTGAAGCAATCCATATTCCACTTTTAAAGACATTTAAAAGTTCACAGGAACACACTTTTTACGTATATGAAGTAGATTCAGATTATGACGGACTGATTGGTTCAGATTTACTTGCCCAAATTGACGCTAATATAGACATGAAAAATCAAATCATACAAACTAGAGACACAGTGATTCCATTTATTTACAATCCAGAAATCACTATTAAATTAGAGCCACGGTCTGAAACGCGCGTAAGATTACCTACCGACATGCATAATGGTATTGGTGTCATGGAATATCAAGAATTTGAGGTAGGTGTCAGGATGCCCAGTGCATTGGTCAATTGTGTAAATGGACAGACATATACAGTCATTCAAAATTTATTGGAACAACCGGTTACGTTAAAAATAAATCAATTGGTTAATGTAACACAATATGAACCACAGGTATGTGACGTAAACATTATTACTGACAATGACTTAGACATTGATGACTACTTGATTGACAATTTAGAAAAACTAAGACTGGACCACATGAATAATGAAGAAAGGAAGTCAATTAGCGAATTGTGCTACGAATATAGAGATATCTTTTATTGTGACAAAGTTCCTTTGTCTTTCACGAATAAAGTCAAACATCAAATAAGAACGACAAATGAAGACCCTATTTACGTAAGACCTTACCGACAGCCACATGCTATTAATGAGGAAATAAACAGACAGGTTGACAAATTATTAAAAGAAAATGTTATACAGGAGTCACATTCCCCATGGAACGCCCCGGTTCACTTGGTACCCAAGAAAATGGACGCATCTGGGGAAGCGAAATGGCGAATGGTAGTTGACTTTAGACGTTTGAATGACATAACTGTTGACGATAAATACCCACTGCCCAATATAGCGGACTTATTTGATAAGTTAGGTAAGTCTAACTATTTTACAACGTTAGACCTGGCCAGTGGGTACCACCAGATTGAAATTGATAAGAAAGACCGACCTAAGACTGGGTTCAGTTCTCAAGCTGGACATTTTGTATTTTTACGTATGCCATTTGGCTTAAAAACAGCACCAGCCACGTTCCAAAGAGCCATGGACAATGTCCTACGTGGTCTCCAAGGAATACACTGCCTGGTGTATTTGGATGACATCATCATCTTCTCATCCAGCCTCCAGGAACACGTGGAAAAGCTGCGTAAAATATTCGAACGACTCAGACAGACAAACCTGAAAGTTCAACTGGACAAGTCAGAGTTCCTTCGTAAGGAAGTCCTTTATTTAGGGCATTCTATAACGAAGGACGGACTCAAACCTAACACTGACAAGATTGACGCAATTATTAAATTCCCATTACCTAGAACCCAAACAGACATCAAAAGCTTCTTGGGCTTGGTGGGCTACTACCGAAAATTTATAAAGGACTTTGCAAAATTGACCAGACCTTTGACAGTTTGCTTAAAGAAAAATCATAAAGTAGTGATAAGTAGAGAGTATATCGAAGCATTTGAGAAATGCAAAGAATTACTCACAAATGCTCCGCTCTTGAAGTTTCCGGATTTTGAAAAGCCTTTTATTTTAACAACTGATGCGTCGGATTTTGCAATAGGTGCTGTATTGTCGCAGGGTCCAGTAGGTAGCGATCGCCCTATTGCCTATGCGTCTAGGACATTAAACGATGCGGAAAGCCGATACAGTACAATCGAAAAGGAGGCTTTAGCAATCATATGGGCTGTCAAACATTTTCGCCCATACCTCTACGGTAAAAGGTTTACGATCTATACTGATCACCGACCATTAGCGTGGCTTAACTCCTTTGAGGAACCAAGTAGCAAAATCACTCGTTGGCGTTTGCGACTTGCGGAGTATGACTATGACGTAATTTATAAAAATGGTCGCCAAAACACTAATGCGGATGCCCTTTCTAGGATCAAGCTAAATGTGCTGGGAAATGATGGTGAGGACGGCAAATCAATGGAGGTTAATGTAGATGAAAGAGATTTACAAAAACATTGCGAAGAAATTGAAAGAAAGATAGAGGAGATAGCGAAAAAAAAACAGAAGCAAAAAGTTAAGATAGGTAGCCCTGTAATGGTCTCATCAGACCCTGAAAATACAGTCACGGTTTCTAGGAGTTCTGAGGGAACTGCTTCTGCGGATTCAGAAGAAACTAAAACGGCTTCTTCGGATTCCGTAAAGACAGTTAAGATTCAGGAATTGAATAGACCACGATCACCTTATTCGATCTCACCATCAAGTAGTACAATTTCTGTTTTGGAATCGGATAAGAGCACTGAAACGGTACACTCAGAAATTAACACAAATTCATCAGGCATTCCCATACTTAATGAGGCTATTGACTCAAAACCTAATCAAATATTAGTTTACACTTGGTTCAAAGACGAAATTGCAGTGAAAAATATATCAAATAAAAAACAAAGTATATTAGAAGTTCACCTACCCTTAAAGCGACAAGACTTAATCATAAATTTCCTTAAGAGATACATAAGACCTAAAATCAAATATTTTATCTATTTTGAAGACGACCAGCATAGGGTTGAGTTCGCAAAGGCAATAATTGAATTATTTAAGAAAGGCTCGGTTAAGATTTTTGAATGCACGGAAAGATTAGTGTACGTGGAAGATGAGGAGGAGCAGAGAAATATAATTAAGAAATATCATGTAGGGAAGAACTGCCATCGTGGCGTGAAAGAAACTGTAGCTCACCTGAAACGAACTTTCTATTGGTCTAACATGGACGTCACAGTAGCTGCTGTCATTAATGGGTGCGAGCCCTGTAAAATAATGAAGTACGACCGGAAACCTTTGAAACCGGCACTTGTCCTTACTCAAACCCAAAATAGGCCATTTCAAGAATTGTTTATTGACATATTCAAAATTGAAGGAAAGTCATTTCTTACAATAATAGATGCGTTTAGTAAATTAGGACAGGCTTTCGAAATATGTAGTCAGTCCGCACCAGAAGTGGTGCGAGCCCTGATTAGATATTTTTCGTTGTACGGAACACCACAAAAAATTAGTTCAGATTCAGGATCAGAATTTAATAACCATTTAATTAAAGAACTTTTAGAATTTTACAAAATCAATCTACACTTAGGAACACCAAACAACCCCAATTCTATGGGCCTTGTGGAGAGGTTTCATTCAACGATTATCGAAATTTATAGATTGGCGAAATATGAGCAAAAATCAACTGACGCTTCATCTATTATGACTTACGCTATTATGGCTTATAACCACACAATTCATTCCGTAACAGGTCTTACACCTTTCGAAGTTGTGTTCGGGCACACCGAAGCCAAAAATGTTTTTGATGTCAATTTCGATAAAGAGTACATGCAGGTATTGCTGCGTGATCATAAGAAAAGAACTCACTATCTTTATAAGAATCTAACAGATAAAATAGTTAAACTCAAGGAAGCGGCTAGGAATAAAAAGGGAGGTGAAACTGAGTTCAATATTGCCACAGATGATGTAGTATATTGTAAAGGAACGTCGGAGTAAAGATAAAGCTAGGTATGAAAAGGTAAAGGTAACAGGTCAGGTAGATAGGAATGTGGTGCCAGTGATTGCAAGAAACCGAGAATGTAGAGTCCCCATTAAAGATATAAAACGTCCTTCACAGACGCATCCAGATCGTCGTGTTGGTCCTGGTGACAGCGAACCTATTCCAGGCCCTTCAACTGCAGTCTCTTGAAGGCTCTCCAGGAGTCTTACCCATAAAAGAGGGAACCGCAGTCATCAGTAATGATAAATGGACTATAGTTAGGGAATTAGATCTAAGTGTTATTTCTAAGGATTTAAAATCGAATATTGACAAGTATTATGTTCTTAATGGCTTAGTAGACGCCAATTATAATGAAACTTATAATATTATGCTATTTTTAAATTTTAAGTTACAAGTAGAGTATATGATGAATCAAACAATAAATAAATATAAGCAATTAATTCCAACCTATAGAGTAAAGAGAGGCATACTGAACCCGGTAGGTTCCATAATCAAAATTATAACTGGTAATTTAGATAATGACGATGCAATTAGATATAACCAGCTGATTAAAAACATAAAATTAAAACAGAATATTATTAATAAAAGGTTAACCCTGGTCTCCGAAATTGTTGAAGGTTTTAGTAATATAACCCAGTCTATTCATAGAAATGTAATTCAGCTTGACAAAAGACTCAAAGAAGTGCAAAACGATCTTCTGAATTTACAGCGTGAAAATAGTTTAAACTTTCTGAGTAGTTTAATATTCAACACTTATTCGTTAATCTTGCACAATTTCTAAGGCCTTTCTGTCAAGTTGAATGAGATAGAAACCGCTATAGCTTTTAGTAAACTTAAGACTCTTCATCAGTCTATTATTGAATTTGACGATCTGTTAACTATACTTAAGAATATTGAAAAAACTGAAAGGTTAGTGTGTAAAGTTAGTCAGGAAAATCTTGTGAAAATTGAGCAAAATATTATTATAAAAGCATTTTTCAGTGAAAATCAGTTAACGTTTTTGTTAGACATTCCATTAATCACTAGGGAGGTATATATGTATTACAAATTGTACCCAATTCCTATTACCCACAATCACAAAACCTACATCATCTTACCTAAATATCCTTACCTTATAGTGAATGGACTTTTCTCCAAGCCACTCGCCGAATCATGTCAGCTGATTGCAACGGGTAGTTATATGTGTCTCGAAGGTTCAACATCCCAATTTATAGAAGACATATGCATGACCAACCTTATGAAATATTCTAATGACACCAGTAAATGTACCCTTATACCAGTAAATTTGGAAAGCATTTTATTTCAGCGTATCCAGCCTAATCGGTGGATCTTATTCTCCAAAGAAAAATCCGTTCTACAAAGAATATGTATCAACGAAATATTTCGACAGAATATCCAAGGAACTTATATCATAACACTAGAAGACATATGTGAAGTAAAGATAGGTAGATTTTCTATGAAAATCCGGCCACACCAAGTAGACAGCCTAAAGTATAGCAGACTACCAATTGTGAACCTTCCGCATATTAATAACATGAAGATTGAAGATATAAAGCCTATCCCCTTAGAACACATAGATTTTGAAAGCGTGAAGATGTTAGTGAAAACAGTGAAAAGTGATAGTGAAAACGAATATAGTGAAATTAGGGTTTACAGCGTCAGTATATGGACCATTGTGTTGTATTTGATTATTATAGCCATTCTAGGAGTTGCCTTTTACATCAGACTAAGAAATATGGGGTATATATGTAAACTTCGAAATTCTCCGAATCCTGCGGATAATTTCGAATCTCAGGGGGGAGAAGTCATGCGACCAGAACCCCACACGATCACCATACGTGCTAATTAGGCACAACACCAAAGTGCAGCGTTGCATTACGACGACTCGTATGGTGCGATAACGCGGGTGGTCTTCTGCGTCCGGTGACGAATAAGATCATTTTATTTAAGTTAGAATTAAGTTGGATTTTAAAGTGAATAGACGTATAAACAGTCTTTTATTTTCTTTTTTAAAAAAAGCGTTCTGGGCCCGTTAGCACTAGACTACGTACGTTATTATTTGTACTGTACATGTTTTGTTTTTTTCGCTAAACACATAAGCTTATGTTAATTCAATAGGTATATGATAAATATACATATATACGGGTTCAATTTAAGCTAAACGTGGGACGAATCCACTAAATTTAATAACATGGTACTAGAGTACGTTTAGATGACTGATTAGAACTGATTGTATCGATAAAATGTTACACCCATCCCTAGAGAAGACGAATGGAGGTAATTGAATGCGATGATAACTTACAAGTGCTGGGGATGTCGAGACTCAGCTGATGGAGTATGCATACCTACAGAAGCATCAAAATACTCGTAATTATATTCTTATATAGTGGCTGTAACATTGTCAAACAGATGAAGGTACATACTAATATAACTAAGTGTTTTACATGTAAGTATTTTGAATTCATATAATTATTAACAGCGTTACTTACTCATTACCCTCTATGGAAAAGCATCAAGTATACTGTTATTATTATATCGACATTTTTCATAAATGCCTAGCTTGTGGCGGTCTTTTGCCAATTTGCCTGATGAACGAGGATTTAGCTGCCACTGGCTAGCTACCTTCTGTTTTTGTGACCCCACTTAATGGACGCGAGCTCCTTGCCATATTTGGTTGGTATTGGGTACAATACTAGACACCACACCTTTTCCATAAAGCCGAATAAGTAACAAACCCTGGAATGAAACCAAAGACCTCGAGATTCTAAACCGACGCTAAATGTTACTCGGCCATAGAGGAAGCCATAAGTAGATAGTCAAGTATTTGTATAATAAACTATGATTTCGCATTGAACGCTAGGCTGTATAGTAGTAGTACGCAACGTAGTACGTATTTTCATAGACCTAATAATACGTACGTATAACGAGTAATTAGGTGATTATCTACTACTTGCCTTCCGCGTCATTTACTCCAAAGGCTTCCAATGTAATTTGGTAGGTATAGTTATGCTTACACCCACGAGTAAGTCAATGAAGTTACCTACGACACGGTAATGTTTTAAATAACATTAACGTGCCTACGACAAATAAATATGCTTGAATGTCAAACATATTTTGAAGATTAAGATAAATTTTTACGTAAATATGATTCTTCAAAATATAAGGGCAATCAAACCTACGGATTTACGAAAGAAATGTACTGTTAAACTATATTATGATGCTCTTATTATTGACATTATAGTCATTATATACTAAGTCCCAATTTCTCCAATAAATATTTTTTTATGTTATTGTTACGGAACAAGCTCGAAGCCCACCTGATGTTAAGCGGACTAACCTCTGCCTAGGGAATTGTTATCATACAACGTCAAACATAGTAGCAGATATAAAAATTCTAGGATTCCTGTCGAGAAAAAATAAAACTCCTTGGCTTGACTTTTATGTCATATGATCGTAGCTGTTAACCTCTGCTGACAGAGAAATCGTATTATTTCTCGTAAGAGTAGGATTTGGCGTAATGAAACACGATCGAGCGGTTAACGAACTGATTTGTTGCAGGTGATTTATTTACTACCCACAGATATCTTATAGTAAGAAAGTGTCTATCTCATTTGTTATAGTTTATGGAGCAGTACCGCCAAGATCAGGGGTATACATTTATGCCTGCCTAACGTCAAATTTCGTAAAAGTCAACCCTGATGAGTTTAAAATACTACAATATCACTGGACATATATGGCAACAAAGGCTATCATATATTGTTATCATATTATGATATGATTTAGACAAAATTTTCCCGTTATTTAAACACCCTTGGTTGGTTGCATTGGGCTGTGATTAGATAACTTAGTATTAAATTTTAAAAAACAAATATTTATAAAAGTAGGGGCACCAATCAATAAGTCTATAAATTTGTATTAAACCAATCTGAAAAACGCCTAAACATTTATGTATCCCAGCAACCCTGCCGTGGGTCTAACTTGTCTAATTACGTTGCTCACCTATACGCAAATGTTTCTATTATCGTAGAAAGCATTATGTAGGATCCTTTCATACAATATTCATACCTATCTCAAGGTAGAGAATAGAAGTAGGTAAGTATAGTAAGTAGATAGCTATGTCGGGTTCACTAGTAGTTTTGCTAATTGGGCATATATTCCTGTTCAAAAGGTTACATATTTATTGTTTATTGGGGAAATATATCATTGATAACATAGAGAGAGATGTAGGTACTTAAATACATGTTTTGTTTTATAACTATACTAGCCCTACTTATGTAGTTAATTTCTCCTTTTAATTTGATACATAATATTAGACCTGATTGAATCAAGAAAATAATTAAAACAGAGAGTTATATAAATATTGTTGCTGTCGTACTGATAGATATAAAACATCCATTGCAAGAGAAGGCAACCTAGTGTATGCTGTTCGCTAACAACATTGTTCTAGTGTAGTGTAAAACAGACTGGAAAAATGACAGTCAGAGTTGGAACATGTTGTGCATTTGGCAAAACTGTAAATGTTGAGTTGCACAGACCTGTTCACATAGGAAGGCACGCCCAGGCAGTAAATTATTGAGGTGCATTTGTACGGGCCTTGTTTGTACACGACGTTTTAGTGTGTATATGTGGATATGTGGGTGTAAAACCTAATAGTACTTACAGTAAAAATTAAAATATGACCGCTTGGGTAGGCAGTATTAGTTGCAACTATAAATTCAAAAATATGCAAGGGCGCGCAGTGGTCTGTAACTAATGGATAATATTAAAAATGAGTATATCAGAGGAAACTTAACGTGGAAGGGCATGTTACGAAAATATTAAAATTAAATATTACTTACTAAAAGAGTATGATAGTTGACGGACGGAGTATAGACAAAGGAAGGCCGATGAAGAATTATTTTTGTATCTGAAAAGTGTCAGTACTAAGATGACCATTGATAGGATCACTTGGAAGAAGGTCCATGTGCAGACTGCACTAAGCAAAGATAAGGAAGCACAGAAGAGAAGAATAGAATTGAACAGGTACTTACATATTTCAGTCAATTTGCTATGATTTTTTTGAAAATAATTACACCCTTGAAGTCCGTACGGTGCGGGCTAGAATGTCCCACCATCTCTTCTCGTGGGAGTTCCGTCGTAAGAGGCATCTCAGGGTAAAATAGCGAAAGGTGGGCAGCAGCGCCTTCTGAACTGCTATCTTATGCTGCGATCCCCAAGACGCCAGGCAAGCGTTGGTATTATGTGTAAGCCCCCCTTAAGAGGCAGTGTTCAGCAGTGGACAGCTGGTACAGTATACGAGTACAGTTTAAAGCATCTTATGGCAGATGCGCTTTTGTTCCATGTAAATTGTAAAAGGACGAGCCGATTGCAATCTACCAAGCATAGTTCCAGACTCACGACTTCAGCTGTTTTTTTCATCCTTTTTTGCGCAGTCACGCTTTACATTATAAGTATAATTTTGATATATAATCGCATTAAGTAATAGTACTTAAAGACCTTAATGCAAAGTTGCTAAAAAATATTAACCATGCAAAACCTCATACATTTATAATATCGATGTAGCAAGATTTATAAAAATGTATCTCTATACAGTTGCAGTGATTATTGGGCATAAAAAATGGTTTAGCCCATATTTTATTTAAAAAAAAAACATGTTTTTAGGAATAATTATTAACCAACATAACAACATAAAGCTTGTAAATAGCAGCCCACGTTAAGAGTCATCCATCGACTTTCAATGGACTATTTAGAATTTTACGAGGGGTCACGTTCATCAAACGAGAGATCCTCTGTATAACGATGCCTATACACAGAGTTAATGAAAGGCAAACTTACCTTTTTATGACGGATTCGGAGAACTGGTAAATGGGGCAAGTGCTTTATAGTTTTGTTTTCTATATCTGTCACAGGGTTGTCCTTGAGCTAGAAAGCTAAAATATATAGAAAGATAGAACTATCCCTGCAATAATGTGTGTTTTATTGTAATCAACCATTTTGCTGAATACCATATGCACCATTGAAGAGGTAAAATGAAAAAGTAGAGGTTCGACTTGTTGTATATCACCGCAGTGTCAGATTCTGCCTCAAAGCAGTAGTGTGAAAAAACTACTATGTTTAGCCGTGAAAGGCACTATGACTAGTGAAATTACATAGGTATTAGTAGTAGTTGGTAGTACTTACCGGAATAGCAGGATATTTCACCAGCTAACTGTAAACTTGCGAATAAAAAATGGAGTAGAAATCTATTTTATTATAAACCCTTATCGGCGTTGTATAAAAGCCGTAAATCGAAATAGCATAAATGCGTGACTGCCTGACTACAAATGCCACATCGTTTATTCATACGTTTTGTTAACTCGAGTTGGTATCTAAATAAATGTGCCTTTCAAATAACTCCCCATTAAGATTCACGATAGAAGGGAATCCCAAAATTGAATGTTTCATCAAATGAAAAAGCTTTCAATTAAATAATTATTTAGACATAGTCTTGTACCCGAGGGATTCTTAACTTGTACTGAATATGTACATGTATTAGTTACAATGTTGTAATGTATCCAACTATGACGTAAAACATTTTATGTAGCTCCAGACCCATTTATTTGACCTAGTTTCCATAAGATTACCTACGTCACAGTTTGGCTAAATCCCAAATTCAAAAAGTCTGCTACGTCGTAGGCGCGTAGCACTTTTTAGCTAACGCCGCCCTGTCTACAGAGTCTACGAATTTTGTAGCACGTCGCAGAACATGGTTCGCCGCAGGAACAAAGCTTTATGGAACTAAATTACGTATCTTAATAAGTATTAGGTAAATTTTGTTAGAAGGGCAATATTCAGTTATATGAATAAATAATAAGACTATGTACAAAGCTAATACAACCTATTGTACCCATCCACAATCAGTATTTGCAGTCATAAAGAAGTCTCATTTGAAGCTCCTACTAGTTAAATGTATATAATAATGAACTACTAGAAAGCGATGGTGCTTTGAGGGTAGGTAGCCTAACTACTTAATCAAACGTTATTTCAAATCCTTTTTAGAGCAGACACCCTAGTAACATTTTATATGCGCGGACGCCCATAAAAGAATGTCATGGACAAAAGACTTGCTAATTCTATAGCTATAACTACGTTTTAACTTCTGTGCTTTGCTAGTTAATCGTTATAATATGCTTAGGTAAAGTTACATAACGTACTTTTTAAGTATTTTATTTAAAGTTAATATAAAAACTTACATTCGCCGCTCCCAGCGCAGTATCGATTGGCACCACGAGCGCGGTCCCACGGCACTCGGCCGGCTCGGCAGCGTACCACTAGCCGCTCAGCAAAGCAAAACAAAGGAAATTAACACAACACTGGAACGTCCACACTTTTCCAAAAGCCGGCTAACGCCGCATCCGTTCACTTGTCGCCACAGTCAACTCAGAACAAAACTTCAAAAGTAAAGAAAAGGCTCAAGCGAGTGATCAAAAGTGAAAGAAAAAAATCGTCGTAAAATAAAATAAATACGTTAATGTCAGAACAGCGAAGCGCGGCCGCGGGAAAGTTTTATATCGGTTTACGTCCCTCCATAGCGAGGCCGCGGAACCGGGAGAAAGTTTTCAGCGAAACGTCGGGAGGCGAGTGTGCTTTTGTTACGCAATTCACTGCGGCGCGAGTCCGCCAGGGGGCAGCGCGCACCCGAGTGGCGCAGTGGCGGGCATGCGCACTCCTAACGACGGCGAACCGCACACCGCCGCCGCCGCCGCCGCCTCGCCGTCCGTCGCCGTGACTCGCCCGACACCCAACCTCGTTCAACGTCATAAATCTTTCCTTACATTTCACCAGTCATCCTTCCCCTACACGGGACAATATGGGTCCTCTCTGAGACGACTCGACTTAATTTGTTCTGGCCAGAAAGACCCCTAAAAGACCTTGGACTAATTAAACTTTTAAATAATATAAAGGCTAACTCTGAAGCATTCAATTTCTGTCTACAACGTCATGGAAAGTCAATAATGAAACGACGGCTGAGGTCATGGCGCCAAGAAATCGCGTGAACAGCGATAATGGCGGACCAGCAGGCGAGCCCTATCTTCGATCTCGCTTCAGAAATACGAGTGACCATTTAACTTTTAACTTTGGTTTACCTATTAAGTTTATCTGAGGAAGAGTACCTACATTTAAGGTAACTTATCTGCCTCATATCCGTCCATCGTTTTCCTACAAATGTGGTGACTTACTTCAATGCTCTCGGCTCCAGTTGCGTCGTAGATACTTATTCATTCTTTGGTTTCGTTTTGACCGTCTTGTGAGTAGGATATCGAAAACATTTTCATGGCACTTTTTGCCATACCGACCAAAAACATATTACCCATACAATGTTTTAGATAAACGTCTACTGCACTAGGGAAACGCGGTGCTTTTTGTTTCAGCAAACCCAAGTGTTTAAGGTGAGTCGAGGGCTTGTGAATTTGTATGTGGGTACATTTTTACCTATGTACGGTTCCTACTAACTTCAATTACCAATTAAAACTACAGATATTTGATCTAATCTTCATGAAATTTGATTATAAGATTACTTTCATAACTAAATAGGCACCCGGCTGGGACTCAGGTGAAGATTAAGTACTTTCTTTTCATTATCATGTTCATATACTTACGAGCTATGTTGGGGAATCTGATACGAGCGAAGGGGGAGACAACAAGGTATTTGGAAGGTTGGCATTTTGAATGTGTGACATTTTTTTGTTTGAGTAGGTCAAAGGTATCATTAATAATGCAAGGACTTTATTTTTATACTTTGCTTACTAACACCTGCTTATTAATTTTTGTATTTACGTAATTACTACGAAAGGCAAAATTAGAGTTGCTGGTGGGTTTTTCCCCCTACAGGGGGCTACCGCTGCACTACGTCACAGCAGCTATCACGCTAATTATCCAACGGGAGATAAAAAAAAATTTATTATGGCGATGGTATAGGATCGAAGATTTGGAATTTATCAACCTTACATAATTTGTATGGCAACATTGAGCGCAGTACTAGATTAGCGGCAAAAAGGGTCCTTTGAAAAATACGGCCGTATTACACACCTAGACAGCTTCAGTATCTGTATGAAGCTTAAGTTTAGTCTTGTATGGGATAATACAGTCATGTGTGCTTGATAATCCATACAGCATATAGGTAGCTATATTAACATATATAGGTTCAACGTCTATGATTGCCATTCATAATAAATAATTACCTCACACTACACGATAGACAAAAACAGTTAACCGCGGTCTATTTCAAGAGTTCATCGACGTAAGCATAGGTCATGCGGACTAGTTTCCACGTAGTAGAGCTACTGAAATATTTACCGGTATCGAACCAGCCTCTAGGAAATATGCCATGTTAGCCATGATAGGCAAAGGATAATTGCCTGACCGAGTTAGTATTATATCGCCATACCATCTACTTTGCATAAAAGTAGTGTCCCTACTACTAGTAAAACCAAAACCAAAAAGGGCGTACCCATAGCTTCTGCTTCAAGGATGGGCAAATCAGGAATTTCTTACAGGTAGTCAAAGAATTATAAAAAACCGCCAAGTGCGGGTCGGGGCTCGCTGAAAAGGTATTATTTTTGGCTCCGATTTGTTTCGATAGGAGACTCTCATCGAGACAAACCAGAGTCCAAAAATATTTACAAAAAAATACTGCATTTTTATCGATGTTTTAAGTATTTTGTTGTTTAAATAGAAGAATTTTCCAGTTGAAATGATGATGACGAATAATTTGTTAAATCAAACAAAACGTGAAATATGATTGCCACATTTTATATGTAGCTTCACGACAGCCTGCATATTTCAGCACAAAGGAGATTATGTTATGTTCAGTTTGTTTTCATTGGACAATACCTTCCAATGAAAAAAAAACTGAACATAACATAATCTCTTCTATACTAAAACATGGTTCGATAAAAGAACACAGACAATTGGGTGTCTAATAAGTTATTGCTACGAACATTCATAGATCCAAAAAATATTCGATTTCTGATTTTTTCGCGCGACTTCCTATACTACTTTCTACGGACGCACGGTGTTTTATGAAGCCCATTTTTCGGACATCGCATTTTTATTGTAAAAGGTGATAGATATAATCATACAAATGCAAGATTTTGTTTTTCTAGTTTTAGACGGGGTATTGAAGCGACAGAATGTGCACTGCCTCGCTCTGCTCCGCACTCCGTCCACCACTTAAGGTGGAAACCGACGTCGATGGTGGGATATTCCAAATTTTTCCCTTCTTTTACTCTTGTCACCATTCTACAAGATTACAGCTCAACTAAATTATTTGATAATGCCGTATTCTACCATTACCAAATATTTTTTGTTATGGTAGAATACGATTGAAAAGGCAAAACCTGAAATTTAGCCTTTTTGTAAAGGAAGCTGTCTAAAAAAATAATGGATAAGAAATTAAATTAAATTATTTTTTTGGGGGCTCAGGGGGTACATGAAAATGTAGCCGTATCTAAATCTTTTTCGCACCCCAGCGTTTGAGATCGTCTAGAACACAATATAATTAATTATTTCTATAACCTAAAATCTAAACCAACAGGGGCTGTTAAATTCAAACTACTTTTAGTACGCGGTTGAAACGCGGTCCGTCTCAATCATAAATGAAGTTTAGATACATAATGTATGGTACATTATGTATAGAAATACCTTTATTTAAACAACAAAAATACTTACTAAAAACATCTTCGATAACATATACCTACCCATTTATTTTATCGATGGAAAACATCGATAAAAATTCTGTACTTTTTTGTGCATTTTTTTGGACTCGGGTTGTTTGGATGAGAGAATAAGTCTCCCATCGAAACGAATTGTGAACAAGGTCTCCTCATTGGGGTGATTTTCCATAATCCCCACGCTTGGAGATCGCAGTAGAAGTTGTCAGTTCTTCAGAAGTCGCTTCTTCCCACCTGGTATTTTTCCTTTAATCTCTTACTGTTTGTTATACCTATGTATTTGTATAGACTAATAAATGTAAAGTGCTTCTTCAGCACCTTTGTCTTCATGACAAGTGCACTCGCTCTTTCAAAATCCAATATTAGGTATATTGTTTTATTCCCGAAAATACAAACGAAGTATTTCTAAGTTAAATCATTTCTTTTTAAAAAACTTTAATCCTTCCTCCATAAAGATGTAAAATGCTTTCTATTTTCTGTGGTGTCCTCGCTAATAAAGGTGGCAGCGTAAAGAGATATTCAAATTCCTCGGAAATGAAGATCGGGAAAAGTTTTCAATATCTTTCAAAGGTGTACCTAATCAACCTATTCATTACTTGCTTGGAAACCATGATTTGAATAAACGCCCAGTAGGTACCGTGCGGGAAAAATCGATACAACACCGATTCATTGTAATTATATCACTACAGCTCAAGCTCAGCCAATTAACAAACAGGTTAACATGCCTCAAACTTATAGAGGCTCTATCACTGTATCTTATAGCCAACTAACGAACAGGGTAAACCCAATCACTATCAATGTATCAAAACCTATGTACCCATGCAACCTATCTAGTTTCATTCATACACCGAACGGTACCACGCACACTACGAGATTAGTGGTAATACTACATAGTTCTTTGAAATATATACACTATCCATCTACAGTTTACACTAAGTGTGAAATCGACTGCCACTACAATAAAAATTCAAACGACACCCTCGACGGTAATCGGTCACTTTCTCCTCTCGGTGAACAATGTACTATTTTTACTAAAAAAAATTAACAATAGGCTTTTATTTATTCCAAATAAGTAATTTTCCAAAATGTCATCTTTTCCAAAATGTGATTTTACAATGATGACGCCACCAGAAATAAAAAGTCTTACTCTCCAGAACTTACTTCAAAAAAGGTTTTATATCAAATAATTAGGTAAAAGAGATGTGGATTTTTCGTACTAATCCAGTTCAATGTAGGTTAGAAACCTTTCTCTACACTACGACAAAAAAATGCGGCCAAGTATTTGTTTTTTACTACATTGATAATATAACAGTACGCTTTTAATTATTCTAAAACATCATCTGATAGTGAAAGTGACGATTTTACAGTGACGGCGCCAACAGAAATAAAAATAAAGCTCAAGAAGTCATAAAGAACTTACTCCCAGTGAAGTCTCGGGACAAATACGAGAAAACTTATAGGTATCTAATGATTTTATTTTCCTCGTAGGTGCAGTGTATAGCACTAAGTATCACTCGGGAGAAAGTTCTATTTCTATTCTCGAGTTTACTATATAATCGTTTTCTCCTCTCGATGTACTGTTGTACGTACATTATTTGTCTTTGTTGGTACGGAAACGTCTTTTAACAAACAAATACTTGAGATCCACTCTCGACCTCTCTCCATTATAGAGTACTAAATACCTACCTAAAGATGACCTGTATCACCATGTATTAGATCTTAATTTTAGTATGCATTACCCTAGCAAGAAAATCACTCCTGGAATAAATTGAGTTCTACAAATAATTAGTGCGTTATACGCTGTAAATGTGCACCAAATAATAAATTTGTGCACTTTGCCGTTTTGTTAAAAAAAAGGAAAAACCAATTCTGCTGGAGTAACGTTGTTCCAGCAGGAAAATTTTGATCGAATGATCGGAAAGAAAAATTAAGTATATGGACAGATAGCTTATATTTGTGCATAAATGTGCACCAAAAATTAAATTTGTGCGTCGTAAGGTTTTCGAGATATTTCGTTTCCTGCTGGAGTAACGTTTAGCAAAATCCATTTTCTCGAAAACCAATAATTGTGCGATCTTACAATAAAAGTATATTTGTAGCTCTTAATTTGTGCTTATTTGTGACACCATTAGATTTTCAAAAATCTGTACCATTTCTACGTAATTATGCAATTACGAAAATAAAAAAAATATGTCTAGCGCTAAAACGAACAAACGGTTGTACTCACTAAAAACGGTATTTGGTTCTTCTTGTAATTTCATTCATAAAAAGTAAACTTATTAGACAAAATATACACGCATTTATCAATAATATCAATATATGTCGCAACCGACAGTGTCATAGTTAGACATCAAAATGCAAGAAATAGAATTTTCTCAACATGTTTCGGTGTTAACCAAAAGTTAGTGCGTTTAATGAAATATTTATACTGAAAATTTCAGCTTCATGTGTAAAGTATTAAAGAAGATATGAACAAAAACTGAAACAATAGCGAGATTACTGGTTACCCGAGCAAATTCGAAAGATAGCAAAAAAGCGGCGGTTTCATACATATTGATGAGCTTCTTAACTTTGCTCAACTAACAGGTTTACAAATATTGTGCCTGGGTACATTGGGGCATAAAACTGTTAAGGGAAATATTTAATTGCTTTTTATATTGAGTTTATATAAAATGTATTTTATGTAGGTAAGTAACGGTATGTATCTAGTTTGTAGCTTTCCCAACAATAAAAGACTAATAAAATAAATTCGGGTTCCATTACTAACTCAAACATTTTAATGAAATGAAAGTATTTTAGGCATATTAATTGAGATGTTTTTCATTAATTGCTAGTACAAGGACAAATTAGCTTTACGATTGTTAGATGGTGCAATTAGTTAACCATATCACAGAATAAATAATAGTACCTCTTCGATAAAATATACCCTAGATGCAACTTTTCGTATTGACAGAACGCATATAAACGGCTCGAGTTATCCTATACCTTTCTGTCTATTGAGATACACATAAAAACCTTAAAATTACACAAAAACGTAGTAAATCTATTTAAGTCATTTAACAATATTCAACCTTGTATCAGTTGCATAAGGTTTAATTTTCAATTACTTCGTAATAAACTTTAAGCACTTTTACTCTGCGCCATTGAAGAGAGCTCGTAAAATTTTATTACCCTTTCCTGTGATAGAACATAAAATACAATGGAGTCGCTTACTCCTAATCTCGTACTAAAAATATTATTTAGTAATTCGTTTTTTTGGTGACATTTATAATTGGAATTTTAACTATCCATATTAGTCAACTAGCTTATATACACTGGTTTTTCCTGGGTTGAAAAGGTGTGTAGTAGATTATATGCGGATGTTGGGAGATAGAAAAGGGATCTGTTATAATGAAATCAGAATATGAATTATTCGGCTTTAATTTTCATTAACATTTATTTATTTATTCCACACAGAACAAAAAGCAATTAAAAACAAATAATATAACAATATAATGTATCAGACCTGAATTGCAGTTCAGATACCTGCATGTTACAGCAAAATATATAAAGTAAACGTGTTTGAGTAATTAATGTAATTATGAATGTTAATACAATGTTAATGTTAATTTTATACATTATATATGTAACACAATATTTAATATTTATAAACTAGGTACCTTTACATACTATATTCATATCATACATTCTGAAAATCATCTGTAATAATAAGAGTGCACGCTAAACCTCGTGCATTCAGGATTGTGCAGGTGGCTCGGACATTTCGATATTAAATTATTAACATACAACATCGATGAAAAACCGGAACACTAGAACTTGAAAAAGGTTTTGTGGTGTTTTTCCAATCAGTAAGCCAAGTCACTCTTACACGTATTAGTACATAAAACATACATACATATGCACACACACACACACACACATAAATATATTGTATATATGTGTGTAAGCACTAATCCATATTATATGTGAAAATATTGCAGTTCTAATAATATTTCATACATACATGTCAAATTGATAACCTCCTTTTTGAAGTTGGAAAATGTAAAATAAATGCCTGTGTACAGTCTGAGAAAATAAAAGATTATTATGGCGACTCCAATAGACTTGTTCTGAATTAGGGCTCACTTATTCTTGTCTTGCATGGGATGTTATTATGCGTGCGAAAGAGACAACTGCGTAACAGGAGTAACGGAATTTAATTTGTTGATGTATTAATTTGGAGGTGATAATTAAATAATTATGAATGTTTATCACTTAAAATACTATAAATATGTATAAAACTTACCGAAAATACGAAATCCCATATATTTTTCGCTTTGTTAGTGTGTTATTTTGCAACTATTCACAGAGCACTTCGGCATTGTTTCACTCGACGATCAGCGCGTCACTGACGGCAAAACTGTGCTTCAGATCATTATAAGCACAGTTTTGTTTGGTTAACTTTGGAGCGCTCGCGCAGAATCTAGGGTATATTTTATCGAAGTAGTACCTACATAGTTGTTATTGCTTCTCTTCAACTTACCTATACAATACCTACGATTGCAGCGAAGAAGTCGACTGAAGTTCGTACGGCTATTAAATCATGGGAAAGGGATTTATATAGTGTGCTCTGTTGCACTTGCAATTCCTATGGCGAGATGTAGAGATGTAACCACTGTCAAATCGATGTTAATATGATAAAGCAGTTGAAAAGAATAGAATTAACTCTTATTAATTCGATAAAAATTTTCGTAAGTAGTACACATAGGTATTTAAACAATGTTGAAACCAAATTCACTTACGTTAAATCAGCCGAGTAGTTCAATATCGATAAAACTAAACATGTTTTGCAAAGATTAGTGGTTGTGTTATTCGGTGCTCACAAACTATATTTGTACCTAATTTAGAATCTACGACATTGATCAAGCAATTTAAAATAATTGTAAAAATAGCAATTGATCAGTGATTGATATGATGAATGCCATACTTACTTGATAAGTATTTCATAATAGTTCTTCTGTATATTAACAGAAAAAAAATATATTTCTTTTAAACAAAACCTGCATTTTCATTTGATATTTTATAAGTTGCCTGAGCGTAGGAATTACATAAATAAAAATATTTCGACAAAATAAAAATCTCAACAATACCGTACCGCTATTATAAAAAATTATCACAAATTCCTCTTTAAGTATTTTATGCGTGACTGTACGGACATGAGCTTCCATTAATACTACTTATTAAAGAAGACCATCAATATGTATGAAACCGCCGCTTTTTTGCTATCTTTCGAATTTGCTCGGGTAACCAGTAATCTCGCTATTGTTTCAGTTTTTGTTCATATCTTCTTTAATACTTTACATATGAAGCTGAAATTTTCAGTATAAATATTTCATTAAACGCACTAACTTTTGGTTAACACCGAAACATGTTGAGTTAATTCTATTTCTTGCATTTTGATGTCTAACTATGACACTGTCGGTTGCGACATATATTGATATTATTGATAAATGCGTGTATATTTTGTCTAATAAGTTTACTTTTTATGAATGGAATTACAAGAAGAACCAAATACCGTTTTTAGTGAGTACAACCGTTTGTTCGTTTTAGCGCTAGACATATTTTTTTTATTTTCGTAATTGCATAATTACGTAGAAATGGTACAGATTTTTGAAAATCTAATGGTGTCACAAATAAGCACAAATTAAGAGCTACAAATATACTTTTATTGTAAGATCGCACAATTATTGGTTTTCGAGAAAATGGATTTTGCTAAACGTTACTCCAGCAGGAAACGAAATATCTCGAAAACCTTACGACGCACAAATTTAATTTTTGGTGCACATTTATGCACAAATATAAGCTATCTGTCCATATACTTAATTTTTCTTTCCGATCATTCGATCAAAATTTTCCTGCTGGAACAACGTTACTCCAGCAGAATTGGTTTTTTCTTTTTTTTAACAAAACGGCAAAGTGCACAAATTTATTATTTGGTGCACATTTACAGCGTATAACGCACTAATTATTTGTAGAACTCAATTTATTCCAGGAGTGATTTTCTTGCTAGGGTAATGCATACAATTTTAAATGCAAAATTTTACCTTAAACAACGGCTCAGTCATCATCAATAGTAGTGTTCCAGCTGCTTTTATAGAGCGTATACTCGTACGTACCTATATTATAAGCTTAAGTATGCAAAACTTTATAAAATGGTCTGCAGTCTATTCAAAGTCTCTTTAGGTACTATTAAAAAAACCTTCATAACAAACGTCGAGGAATTTTAACAGTGGAGGAACTATCTAGTTAATTTGTTTATCTTTGCTCCATTGCACAATCCTTTAACACGGAGCTAAATATCCTATTGAACGGCTCTGATTTTCGGTAGAGCACAACTTAATAAGAGTCGGTGGAAGAATAGCTGCTGGTAATTATCCATATAAAATAAATACCCAATTCTTTTGGACCAACTGCTTCCGCCGCTGCCATGGCCCGGTGGACAAGTCAAGTAGCCTTGCCTACTCCAACGGTGAAACACGAATAAAACTCTTATTTATTTACACACTTTATTGAAAGAACATAATGAAAACAAACATTTAATTAATATCATAATTATGTAAATGAACTTCGATTGCAGTAGGTGGGTACCTAGCTAAATCGTTACAGTAATACAACATTTAAGTGAGTAAGTATAATATGAAGAAATAACATTTAATCAATTCAATTCACAAAGGATTAGATATGTAGACATTACAGTGATATTTTGCAAGATATGCACGTGAATTTCTAAATCGTGAAGAACCGATAACGTTTCTGTAAGTATAGACTTCACACATAACACATACGCGACATAAGTATAATAATATTGTAGAATAACATATATTTTATGCTAGCTATTTTAATACCCCATACTAAATAAGATCAGATGACGTCAATGATTATCTTTTATCAGTAAAACTGTTGGGGAGCACGAAAGGGGGAAACATTGTACCTACTTAATAATAAGAGACTCCGATAACAATTTAATAAAGATTAATAAGCTCTTATAGAATCCCAATGAGTTAGCACTACTAGTGTATAAGAAAACAACAGAGATATCTTTTGAGTGACGCAGTGCATACAAACGGGTACATATAAGATTATACCCAACTATTAGGTTTTGCACTCTTGCGTACAGTGCCGTTCCAAATTAACTATCCGAAAAAACCGTTACAATTATGAAAAACAAGACTATATAATATAGTCCGCATAATAATTTATTACACGAGGACATCTGTGAACAGACAATTTTTTTATTTGTATAAAGGTGACTGAAGATAAAAAAATAAATGCTTTTTGAAATTGCAGCAGTGATCAGCACAGACAGTTGACCTTTTGAGATGGAATTCTTAACTATATTCAGTCAATTATTCTAATTTTTAATACTAAATACAACGAAAACAGTAATGAAGACTTGGTTTCTAAATATTAGTAGATGATATTGTTTATTTCCGCTTTTATCATAAATAAGTAGGTTTGAGTAAATGTGGCAATCTTTATCATACAAATTTAAGTCTAGCTATAACGAGCTGTCTGAATCGCTTTATCTTTTTGATAGGTATGTTTTGATCTGAGAAGTCGAAGCACTTTGTAAGGGGGCGATCTTGTATCAGCCTCCTATAGCTTCAACTTTAGATATTGATTAATAAAATTGTGTAGTAACTTATCGATAAACTCAGTATTTTAATCGTTTACCCTGATATTACTAATCGGAAAAATATAATAAAGTACGTAATAATATGTGTAGATAGTAAATAATGAAGCCAATATTTTAGTATATTGCCCAGTAAATTACACAACCCTCTTTAATTTACCCATACGTTTTTAACCTGTATGTATTTTTACATTGCCTTTATATTTTCATATTGCTAACGCAATTCATCAGAAGCTTAAACTTACAATTGGAATTTTAATAGACATATTTTTATTGAAAATGTTAACACTAACGAAATATTCGATCAAATAGATCTTATGCCGAAAATCGGACTCCAGCGTTAAGATCGATATATAAGTAGTGCAAGAACCATTAAATTGAAGTGCTTTAATTTATTACATCAATACTACTTAATTAAACAGAAGAATCTCCTACGTGTATAAATTGATAAAATATAAATCATTACACTATCAAACAGTGTGTACGACCCTGTCAATAAAGGCTAATACCACAAACGATACAAAAATACAATACATACCCAAACTGTACTAAGTGAACCAAAAGCGCCAATTTTTTGGTAATATTTCGTAACTTAAAAATTGATCATTATATTACCATCAGGGTAAAACCTACGACTGTGTAGAGCTATACTGCGCGAAGAACATCAAAAGGCCTTTCTGCCTTATTTGGACAAGAGAACTGAAATACATTTTGTATTCCTTTTTTTACATACAATTCAAATTATGTCTTTTGCCTGTTCATTATTTAATATGAAAATATGCTTAATATAAGATTAATTGAAATAAATGACGAACTTTGTTCTGCCCTCAATATCGAAGGCAAAGTCTTTTGTACACAACGAATATTATTGCTTATTGAACAACATAACAAACTAAATATTATATTTTCCGAAGCCTAGCTTACGTTAACATTCAGAAAATTGAGCAAATCAAAATAACAGTAACAATAATGAATATAAACTATGTATTCTAAATACGAGTACAATAAAGATTATTGATTCTTGTGATTATCATAAAATATTATTGAACGTAATACACATGACAAAAATTAATTCTACTTTACAAGCTAATTTATATTTATTTTAAAACTGTATTGTACTACTTTTTAATATTGACGACACCGATGAACTAATACTTGTTATATAAGAAAGTATTCGCTTTACATTTATTCGCCGAGTGATATGTTCTCACATATGGCTCTCCTTACCCCTCGCGTCTCCCAGCCTCACGAGGGCTTCAAGCGCACTACACTACCGCCCTCTATCCAATATGCATTTCCTAAGTGCATCACGACCCGACAGCTCTGCGCACAAAACTGCACTCCTTTTTAATCACAGCTATTTTTTCTCTTCTCTTTAATAATGTATACTATATTCTCCAAAACTTATCTGCCAGAACTATCGAATACTTCTAGTAAACCTGTGTGGTTACTTTACAAAGCTCTATACAATTTCTTAATTGCAATTTAGACTATAAATAATTGATTTTATCAAAATTTTATTGCTAAGTGATGTATTAATTTTAGCGAGACCACACATTAAATAAAATTGACGATTTAGGACACAAATAAAAATTTAACGATTCCTCAAAACTCAATAATTTCAGATTCAAATAAATTTTGACTAGAATTTACATAATTTCAATGACGTCTTTTAGAATAATTTGACTAGCATAATATGAAGCAAATCCCATACAATTTTGTAAAAAAAATGAACATTCAGTTCTATACAAATACACACAACTTTGGCACAAACATTCAATTATTACTGCAATACTGAAGGGGAAGACATTGAGGATATTTAATTTAAGGATATGCCTCATCTCAATTTTAATAGCTAATTGTATTAACTTACAACTAGGGTGCAAATTAATAAGTAAATAGTGGGTAATATTAATAAATTGATTTTCAAATTTGACACATCGGATTTAACTCGACATTAAATCGTATTTAAAAGTACAACATCAAAGTTTGAATGTAGGTGACTACGCTTAAATAGTACGTAGTAGTCGAAACCGTGTTGGCACTGGATTCCCGACCGTCGTGGCACAATATGTATTCTAAGCAAAACAATGTACACTGGAAAGCTTTGAATACAGTGGTCCTATATTACCTTATTTTAACTACGTTAACCTATGTTTTTTTTTATTTATTTTTTGAAATATGTATGTAGATTAACCACAGGACTATCTAAACGACAATCTAGACTAAATACAATGAGCAGTCTGGAGAGGGTAATAAAATAATTCAAAATAAACCATTTCACATTAAATTACTAAACATTAACTACTCTGACAATAATTTAGCGTAAATCCACAACATTATAAATGTTAAACAAACTTTAACAATCTTTGGTTTTGTTCCCCATTACAATATATTCGACACAATTTTCTCTAGCAGCCGATGATACACATTGTGTAGTTGTTAGAGATCTTTATTTTTCAAAAAGTAAAATAAATTAGAAGACTATCACATTTAGCAACACTATTTTATAACTAACGTCTTTTTTGTTCTTACCACGACTTTTGTTTAATATGAAATGTTCACGTTCGTCTCTGTCTCCGCTTTAATGTAAGTTTCTTAAAGGATTTGATCCCACCGGTTTCGCATCGCCGCGCCGCGTCCGCGCGACGCAACTATTACTGTAACACCTAATTTTCCAGGTCATTACGATTATTTTATTTACAAAATATTGTCTTTAACCCTCTCACTCTGTTCGCTAAACTAACTCTACGCTACGACGCTACGCAGCGGGCCCGAGGTCGATCGAAACGCGTCTACACCTACAGTGCATCGACACACGATTTTAATATATTTTGAACATTTGTGATCAGTACTGGTGGCATTCAAAAATAAATCCAATAGTCAATTGATATACTCAACCGCTTAACTCCATAGTAAATTCGATCAGCTTAGCTATCTCCTGTCACATACATTGTTACAACGCGTTCCGCGAGCGGCGAACGATAGTGCGTAGTGCGGTCGGAGGGCGTTCACCGCTCGCGGATAGTTCAAAATTTTAAAATCTCAGTCATTCAATTTTTTTCTCAACATTACATTTTTTATCCCTAAGCTTCTCAGGTATGTTTCATACAATTTATACCATCGATACGTCCCGCACCAATCAATTATAAATACGTACAGTGGAGAATAAATATAAGAATATCTAAAATACTTATAAACTCGTAACAAATGTAAACATACGTTCAGCAAGAATCTAACGAACTGCCAATTGTTTCCCTTAACCAATAGAGATATTCGTCTCAATGTTTGAGGAAGTACATCGGAGCCAAGGCTCGGTACAGCGGCGGCGGCATGGGGCGTATCTCGGGGCACAGCACAGAGTTGTAGAGGGCACCCGCGCCCGCCCGGAGGCCGCTCAGCCCCATTCAATGGATCGGAGCCTTCACGATGTGGTTCGGCGCGATGTAGTGGTACCCCGGCAGCGGCAGCCCAGCCGTCTCCATCGTGATCCTGCAACGTCACACGCAACGCTGTCACAAAACTCCTCGCATCTCTTCACACAACACAGACGATACCACAACACTATCTCGATATGAATACTACTGAAATGTTTAAGTCATGATTACGATGTAAGGCGTTAATGGATAGCTTGGAAACGGACACGGGATTGAACCTTGGATCAAAACAAAAATACTACTAGTCCCAATGATGGTATATGAAGGTGTATTTCATAATGTCATAGTATATGTAAAATTGGAACGCTAGGGCAAAAAGTAAATGCAAAGGAAGTCTTACCAGGAGATTGGATGATCCGGTGAGCTGTGGGATGTAGGTTCTTGATGGAGCAGAGTTCATCGATACAGGTAACACAGGATATTTTTGGCCTGGGTAGGTGGGTAGTGGCGTGGGTGCTCGACTAGGAAGCTTTGTTTTTAGACGATTGTGTCATTCATTTTACCTGTACTTAACTAAATACAATATCAAACTCAGAGAAATTCGGATAGTAAATGAAAAGCCGTTTCGATCTATAATTTTATTAAGACGTATGTACTTTAAAACAATACACGTTTCCTTAACACTTCTAGCGATTAATATAAATCCTGAAACAATACCAAAGTGTCTACGAATATTAAAAAATAATATGATTTTGTAAACAATAATTTACATTGCTGTGTCTCTTAAAGACCTATCTTTAGAAACATACGAATTGGACCTCAATTTTAAATTCGCACTAATTAATTAAAAGGGTATAAGGAGGCGCGTGATCGTCGTACTAAGTGACTAAGTCGCACACTAAAATCTAAGACAATCACCTCAAATGCCTTTTTTATTTTGTTTATTTATCATAAACAGTCAACAATAAGATGTAAAATAAACAAGATATAGAATCCTAACTCATAAAAAATTTGCTTATAAAAACATTCCGCTATGCGTTTAATTAAATAAGATAAAAACTGATCGCATGTTAATTTTGATTTCATTTAAAACAATCAGTGGCTAAACTTAAAAAAAAACAGTTCATTGAAAAATAATTCGTATTTTTGTATACCTTACAAGTAAATTATATATTTTTTGATTTAGTTACTTTAGCTATAAATCTATTGATATCTAAGCTCCAACAGATTTATGCCTAAAATCAAATATATCATGCAAATATTGTATTGAGTACAAGACATGAAATACTCCTATTCTAATATTTCCGACATTTTAATAAAGTGATACTTTTTCTTACAGGTTAGTTCCAATATAATGCATAGCCTGATGCGTTATGTATCATGCACTAGTAAATTATACTGGCCACCTCAAACACTTAGGCAAATATTACATAATTTCTAGAAAACGATCTACTACCCTATTAAAAATATTGAGAAAGAATAATTAAATAGTACCTAAGTAATAAAATAACCTATCATACTTTAGTCATGGGCATAGTTATGAATTATTGCAATGGTATATACCTATTTAAGATCAACAATTTTACTTACAAAATATAATACCTGATTGACTTTTGGAGATAAATATCGATAACTTTCTGAGCTACAAAACTATACTGTTGCAATAATTCATAATCGATGAGCTTACGATGCCAAGGCTTACTGCTAAGCGAAATTACGAACTTCATTCACAAAGAATAAAAATATGATTTAAAAACCAATTATTGGAGGCAAAACCTATACTTTCACTTTAATTAGTTACCATTTCTGTGTAGCAGAGATGTTGACATACAAAAGGTACTCCGTACTTTTATCATAATAGTGACAGCAAATTGGTCAAAATATAATTCTGCATACAATAGAGTAATCCTCGATACCTACACACATTGTTTTATGCGTCAGATTAACCAAAACCCACGTAAATATCTGGCTGTAATTATTCTCTTTTGAATATTTCTTGTCTGACGGTAAAATTATGTAAAGCTATAAATTAGAATTCAGCTTTTGAATAGTTGTCATCAAATACTTTTGCTGTACGCTATTCACTGATTTTTAACAGCATATATATTATCATGGCGTGAAGATAAAAAAATCACGGTGTGTGTACACTACATACATTAACTGCAATATATGTAGAAACTTAACGTTTCCATCAGACACCCTGCTTTTTTCTCAATTTTCTTAGAATCGATAAATTTTATTATTCAAATAAATCAACGCGAAGCATCTGTCTACAGCTTTTTAGCTTCTACGTAACCTACTATTGTCAAGATCCCTAGTTCAAAATATCTATCACTTATTTCTCGTTGAACCATGTTTAAAATCTCTGCTGTGGTCGTTTTTTGAATGTATATAATTATTAATTAGTGTAAATGGCGATTACACGAAGTGTACCATAGTAATGTTTTTTTCAAAGTATTATTATACGTGGCTATTGCTATAATACGCTTCGTGTTGTCCCTTACTAAAATCGTTTGGCTTCACACATTGTTTCACGTCAACAACTTATGCACCTCTAATTAAGTTTTTCTTTTGCAACCGTTCATCAAAATCGTATACTTACCTACTTTACCATAAAATGAAAATACAATATGATATTGTATTTTTTATTCGTATAGATCTCGTCGCACAACATCTATCGTTTTCAACAAAAAATATTTTCTAACCAGAAAAGAAATTAATTTTAATTAATTGGTTCTACAAAAACAATAATTTAATTTTAGGTATATTTTTTCCTTCCACAACTGCTGGGAATATAAATCATACTTACGAATTCATTTGGTCAACTTAGTGCAAGTATAAATAAAAGTAAACAGTTTCTCTTCTTTTAAAATAAAATAACTTCAACTCGCGAGAACTCAACCAGAGCTCAGGGCTTCACTACATATAACTTAGCGTATAAGGAGGAAAGGATAAGGTTTTAGGATAAGGATAGCCTCAATCTTTATACAAATATAAGTTTATTTACCAAGCTTGAGATTATGATACTTAAATGATTGTGGATAAAATAGCCTTAACCATAAAATACATTGAAGAAGTAATAAACAAATGTGTCATTGATATACGTGGAAGTAACCATATTGTTACATTTTGGAAAAAAAAACTACATAATAAGTAGTATCAGTTACAAAATATTTATATACATATTAAACGCTTCAAAAATGTAAAAAGATTGCCCTCAACGGCAGTAAATATATAGTAAATTAGTTAATTGAAACTATAACAGAATACATAGCAAGGTTATATGAGAGGATAGAGGAAATTTGGTGAGGATCGGAATCAGTAACACATCGAGGATAAGGAATCAGATAGTTCACCAAACACCTCACCCTTTCAACAAGAAAAAGCTAACTACGATTAAATGCGACGAGATTATTTCTATACAGCTCCTACGTCAATTAAATTACTTCATGATACCACTTCATGACCTTATACATGATTCGATGATAACTTAAATGTTTGATATTTTTTTTAAATAGTCTAAAACCGAATGATTTTCACTTATAAGACGATTGTACCTTAAAATCTAAGAGAATTAATGATAAAATAAAACGGTGTGTAATCCCACTCCCAGACGTGCAAGCGAAAATTATAGAGTATGTAAGGACATATTATGTAAGGACCTCATGGAAATACGCAGATAGTAGAAGCAATACCTTGGACATGAGGGCTCCTTAATATAAATTTCATTTCTTAATTTTATGCTAAAATTAATAATAAATGAGGTAAGATTTCAATTTTAGGAGATTTTCATGGAATTGGGAAATAGTCTTTAAATACCAATTGCCGTTTGCTAAGAAATGAAGCAAGTTGCGAGTTTTGTGCCAGTCACTCATCTATTATTCGACCACAATAGCCATGTGTCGCTGTGATATGGCCGAATTCGTTTTGCCGAATACTACAATATAACTGGGTATTCAATGCAAATTTTACAAGTTTCACTGGCACGTGTGGGAGAAGGGTAAGGACCGGATCTTTGGAAAAATCAGTCCACGTTCGAGTGAGCTGGAGCGGGCCTAGTATGGGTTGTACTTGTTCCGCTCCTTGGAGGATTTGGTGGGCGTTTCGTCATCCTGACGACGTTGGTTGAAGGATTTGTGGTTTCTGTGGACGCCGGTGGTTTGGACCGGTGTGTTGGAGTTGGAGCCGCCGAGGAGGTCGGTGAGGCCGCCGAGAGCGGAGAGGGAGCTGAGGGCGCCGAGCGCGCCTGACTTGCTGAGGAGCTGCGCGAGGGGGATAGCGGAGGCGAGGGGGCTGTTGCCGCCCGCACCCCCCCCTGACCCACCCCCCGTGCCGCTCCCTCCCCCGCCGCCCTCCAGGTTCGCCTTCTGCAGCTCCACACTGCGGGCCGCCAGGACAGGTCACGTGTGGGCGGGACAAGGGCCACGGGCCACGGACCGCCCCGAACTCGATTCCGAGTGTACGGCCGGCGCTGACCTGACCGTTTACGAGTTACGTGAGCTTTCGTCACTTTGTATGTCCGTGTTTTAGTTTAGTTATTTTTTATGTATAAACGGGATTGTTGTAGTTATTGATGCGCACCTTTACGCAGCAAAATACTATTCTCAAATTGTCTTAATCTTGATTTTTTTATTTGAAAATTAGAACATGTTGGCCTGTACAATTGTACATGTATTGAATTTTGTTTCGACAGGTAATTTTATGGCCGCTGATAATAAGCTACTAATGATTTCAAGCGACAAACAAATAGTAAAACTATAAAGTTTTGATATTTTAATATTTTGTTATAGCTACACTTTTATTCCAGTTTTTCGGAACTTTATGAATTTGACAAGTTCAGTATCTGATATAATACCACGCATTTATTTTGATGTGAATTGGAATATTGTAATGTTTACAGAATTATATCTTCATAAGATGGCAACGCCATACAAATTTCACTTCATAACAAATTCCAGATTCACTTGCAAGATTCTTTTGGCAGAGAAACTTACAACTCATTTTGGGAACCTTGCACTCTCTCTCTCTCTTATTATTAAGTTTAATACGTTTAGCACTTTTTTACCAATTTCTCAGGTCAGGCGCCATATTACATTTAAAAAGTCGTCGACTTCGAAACGGTCCGTGAGGTAAATACAGGAAATATAACGAAGGATACAGTTGAGAGATTTCAAAAGGTACATTGTTCGGGGTGGGGCTATTATGTGACATTCGGGTTGAGAACTTGTGATCACAGGTTTTGGGAGGGTATATGTATGTTTTTGTTATTGTGAAATCCAATTTAAACGGCGCGACGCACGACTGTGTCAAACGTATAAAGACAGCACATTCATTCAATTCTAACAGTATTCACCTTTTGTTGAATGAGGTATGGTTGAAATTTGTAGTTTATTTGTAAAATCTTTATCGCAGCACCATCGCGCGTCGCTTCCAATCGGAGACAATAAGCAAGTATAGAGTTGTCAGCTTACCTCATGTTGATGAGATACTGCGCCAGAGCAACCGAATCTGGATTGCCAGAAATAGTGATGGTGCGGTCAGTGCTGCCGCCTTCGCGTTCCTCGCAGTTAGATATCCGGATCATAGCTCCCGAGATTTGACGGATTTCAGCGATCTTGGTGCCTCCCTGGAATTGAACGAAGATTTTCTTAAAAACATGTTTTAAAATATTCACTATATCGAGGTGCGAAACAATCTGATATAAAGAAATTCCCAAAAAAACAACTCTTACAATCAGCAGGGTATTCCGTTATAAGAACATTACAACGAAATAAGAATGACAATCTGTAGGTGAAATTCGAACCCACGACTCGATCGATCCCTAGGACAAATCTTGGTCTGTAGCTATGTCACTGTTCTGTCGTTGAATTGAGCATTTCATACCTATCTCCCATTATCGTGACGAAGATCAGATATACAGACTGACTGTATGCTGTGAAGTGGTAAAGACTGTAGCTGAAGCAGTACAGAATTACCTACTGAAATATTGGTTTGAATTAACTGGGCGAGCGTAAAAAAACATTTTATAAAAAAATAATTAAATAAAATAAAACGCTGCCTGCTGAATTCGCAATTCCATGCTGAAATATAGTGTACGACCGTCAAATCGACAGTCATCGAGCATTTGACAGGACTAAAAAATTTGTCACGGGAACCAATGCGATGCCGATGGATGCAATAGGTTTTCGGTACTTTATATTTGTTCTCACGTTGAACTCATTATCATTACCATCTTTGTTGTTGAAAAGCGTCAAATATCATGCAAGAAATGACCAGCTTGAATCGCTGTTGCATAGCCGATCTTAACTGATCCACAAGGTTATGCTATGTTCATTGGTGTTACTAAATGAATGGGTGACCGCAATTGGCATTCATTGCACTCGTCGGTTGTTGTCTTAGTCGGTGGCCTGCTAACTGTATAAGGTTCAGCACGCACTGGCGCATGGTGCAGAGACGAGACTACAAGTATCTAATTTATGGGCCGACGCGCCCATTAGCGAGTCCGAGTAATAGTGATGGAATAAATAAATTGGATAAAAATCACGAACGTTCCAGTAACACTCGGCGCCACGCGTATCTGTTCAAATTCGTTCGACTTAGTTTTTGTATTTTATTCATTAATAATATATTTATATAATTTGATATACTATATGTCGCGACTCTTCGCTTCGACTTTGCACCAGTGGGAGTTCCGACGGATATCTTTGAGAGCCAGTTCCAAATGTAGGTTAATCCTTATTACCACCTTCATACACATCATCACTTACCATAATGAGATTGTGGCCAAAGACTAGCCTATCGGTAATAAAAAAACAAAAATGTGACCATATAAAAAAAGTCCTTGTAACGAAGACGACTCACCTTGCCAATAATGCATCCAATCAGTTCATTGGGCACGGTCATTTCGTGAGATTGCTGGTTGGTAGCAGGCTGGTTGCGAGACTGGTTGGTAGTGCGCAGTTGCGACCCGGCCAATGCAGCCAGGGCTGCTACAGATACATAAAAAAAAATCGTCAGGCATGTATTCTCCGAACAGATAGGAGAGATGTCTAAACACCCACGTTTCGCCTGATGTTTGGTGCCTTATAGAGGATCGAAAATAATAATTGTGCATACAGGAACGATTTTGAATGTTTGTCCAAAGGACATAATTAAGGTTACATAATTACAAATTTATATTAATATTAATGTAATCCGCAGTGCATGCGTTATTGCAATAATAAAAATACTAAAATACAAACCCTAAGATTATTTTTTAATTACTAAATAAATTATATGGAGTAGGTATACGTGGTATGACACACAATCCTACTTACTACTAAAAAATCATAAACAACATCTAGATATCGCACATAACAGTCCTAATAGCGGGACTATACACAATATTCGCTCGGATACCATTACAATAAACAACCCTATCCCCCAGGGGAATCCCTTTAATTTTTCTAATTTATATAAATAACTTCCTAACATCGTCAATTAACCTTGTGTTTGTTTTGCCGATGACATTCCTTTTTTTACTTCTACAAAAAACAACCTCAATTTACACAAAAACTTTTCACAATACTTTTTTTGTATTATAAAGAAACCACTTGGGTGCATCAACATAACCTTGAGCTCAACTTATCAAAAACTATACGTATTAAATTTAATTCCTTTCAAAAATGTCAATTTTCTCATTCTACGGCGCAAAATTAGATATTGTCAAAGATGCTACTTTGTTAGAAATAAAATTGATAGGAATATAAACTGGCAATCGCAATTATTGAAAATATTAAATTTAAACTATAGTCTCTCATTTGTGCTCTTTGGGAAATAAAAAGATTACAGATTTGAAAACAGAGATCGCTACTTATCACGCAAACGTCCAATCTAGATTAACCTACGGAATTGCACTGTGGGGCTACATGTATGTATTTAAAACTCTTTATTAATTTAAATTAAACCCGGAGATCGGCTACTGATTCATAAATACGGTTAAGAAATTGACTCTTCCAGCATTCTACCGATTTCAATAGTAGTCTACAATAAATTACCAACAGAATTAAAGTGTTAAATAAAATGAATTAATTAAATTAAAGTGACTAATTGAAATTAAATAAAAATTAAAGCAACAACTTATCTCTAAAGCATATTACTCAGTAGATCCAATGAAAATAGTAGATATAATTTTGACATATACAATGATTTGGTACATTGTTATTTAATATTGCTTCCTCCTCTATTCTAGTGTTGCTGTGCCTGACAGGGTATGTGCCTATCATCGAGAAACTAACCTCAAGAGAAGCCATTCTAGTTGCTTTGTACGAAATAAATTCATGCAATTTTTCTCTTATCAAAACGCTTTCTAATTGGCTAAGCCACCACCACGTGGTTTATAGTGATGGGACGTGATTAATGTTCTAATTTAATCATATCGATAAAATCAATATTTTGATGAAATACAAATTAAGCGTCTCTATTCTATCTTGAGCGTTGAGTGTGAATACCGCCGCGGTCATGAGTTGGATGGGTGACCGCTAGTGACATTAATATTGAGCACTTCCGTCACGGTAATATTATCTATACAGTATTTCAACATCATAGAAACGGATGAAACGTGAGTTATACCTACGCGCCTCGATCACGGCCTGCGCTCGGCACGCAGACCGTCTTGAGTGTGGCGGCGCGACTGTGCCGCAGAGACGAGCTAATGGTTTGTTGTTTTTTAAACAATAACCGCGCGATTTTTTCACCAAAAATAAGTTCAAGTACATTTTAAATATGACTAGTAAGGTATATTGTGTTGTTTTTGGTTATATGAATTCATCAAAAACAAATCCAGAGATAAATTTTTTAGATTACCTGGAAACTGAAAGGTACTATAATAGTATAATTATTATGATACAAGTGAGCTAATTTGCTCATTATTCACAATATACATAAAAAAATAAATTGCACAAATGCGATACCAACAACATACAAAAATTATGGAATATAGCGCTCAAGTTTTTTTTTTCGTTGATTACATATAAACCTCTTTGTTGTTACAAATCTGTATTACCCAGTTAAATTGAAAATGCTCTGTTTACTCGCATATCTCTAGGTTAGTTTGAACAACATCCTCGACCACATCATCACTTACCATCAGGTGAGATAGTGGTCAAAGGCTAACCTATGAGGCATAAAAAAAAAAAAAAAAAAATAATTTGCAATTAGGTACTAACTTAACTTTGCAGGGATAATCCTATTACGCACTAGTGTATAATATTATTATGCACGAGGGTGTTATAGTTCGGTTTATGGCCCTAAGAACGATATAATAAAGCTCACTTTACGAGCAAGGGTGTTGAAGTACATATAGTTGACGGTACATAATGTGTGTCTCTTTAATGGAGAAGTATTTCCTTTTAGCCCCGAAAAAAATGTCTCAATTAATAAAAAAAATAGACCAAAAGGATAGTGATTAACACGACTGAAATAGGTAGTTATAAGCTATTATTAGAATACGGATTTTTAATACTTTAAAATTTAATAATAAAGCATTTCGTAAGTCCCACATATATTTTTCGGTCGCAAATTTTTAAGACCGATCTTTTATTCAAACATAAGCATGTTTTTTTGATTAAACCTACCTACTATTCAAAAACAACACGCATTTTTAGTGAACACTTCCTGTTCAATTCACAAAGTATTTTATTTGTTCATGTAAAAAAAAGTATATTAACAATCACAAAACTATATGAAAACACAAAGTAGGCAAATGTAATTAAAATGCTGGAGGCGGGTACCCCTATCGCATATTTACGTAAAGCGCGGATGTAGGTAGTTGTTTCAAGGACAGAGCCGAGTTAAAATACTGTATAGATAAAATTACCGTGCTTCCGTGCTTCGGAGGGCACGTTAAGCCGTCGGTCCCGGTTTTTGTCTTAGGATGGCAGTCGTTATAGCATGGTGGTAGGGCATTTGCGAATGCCCGCCTGACTATCTACCACCCTCAAGTAGAAAATCTGTCGCCAAGCGCCTAACGATGTGTTCCGACAGCTGTCCTTGAGAGCCAGTAATTCTAGGTTAGCCTGAACAACACCTTCGACCATATCATCACTTACCATCAGGTAAGATAGTGGTCAAATACTAACCTATCAGACATTAAAAAAAAGTTTTAATTAGTGCTTAAGAAATATAGTTTTATAAGTTTTAATTTGAATAAAGGAAAAAAAAAGTAAGGACTATGTCACATCACTAAAATTAAGTGAAAATGGTACAATGACTCCCTATATAACCTGTGACACCCAATATGATTTATGATAAAACTTATCAGTTATAAAAAATCAACACTATACGATATTGTAAGCACCTCACTAGGAAAAATAATATTTTATATTTCGAATGAGTGCAATATCACACATTAGTTGCATGATTAGCCGGACCGTCAATTCCACTCTCGAGGTTAGTTTCTCGATGGTGCCTATACTTTTATAATATCTTGTACTGCATAGGTGCAATAAAGAATTTTGAATCTTATTTTGGAGACTAAATGCGGTCGATTTAGCGAATGATTTAACGGTGTGTTCCAGCAATTCTAGGTTAGCCTGAACGACATCTTCGACCAGATAATCACTAACCATATCGTAAGATAGTGGTCAAAGGATAGCCTATCAGCCATAAATAAAAATAAAAGTATAGATAAGAAAAAATACTTAACGGCTTCGTTTATTAAAAAGCAAAATTCATAAATTTTAAAATAAACCAGCTTCGCATCGTCCTTGCATAGGCTTGCTTCGGCGGGATCGAAGCTACATTGCTCGGCTGTCAATTGCTTTATTTTCTGCCGCAATCTCATATCTTACAAATAGCATCTTGCTTATGGTACGATTATCCGATTATGGCCTAGGAGTTACATCATGATTATAAAACTTACTTCTATACTTTTAATTTCTCATTACCTGCAGGGTTGAGACCGGTGGTATTAGCTGGTCCAAGTCCCCCAAGGCCAAGCGCCGCAAGTCCTGCCAATGGCGATTTCGCTAAGCCGCCCATCTTGAATATTATACCAAAAGTTAGACACCGCTTTTTAAATGATTATTGAAATGATAGAATTGTGAAAGCATACTTAGATAGATACAAATATAAAGCTGTAAGGAATATTAACGGCGTTATTTTTCACGTACATTTAGAATATCTGCGGTAGAATTGATATTGACAGTCTGTTTCTAGAGTTATTTTTTACAATGCTTTCACAATTATACCAAAATATATGAGTTTCTTTAAAAAAAGTTATAATAGAGCTCCAGCTGCTTGTTTCATCTTCTCTGACATGGCCGGGATGGGATCGCTGGATAGGGTAACCTGGGTAGAAACTACATTTTAAAAACTAAACATCAGAACAGTAAGAAAATCCACAATATGCTGTACGATTAACACAGATCGAGATTTACTCTCTCCAAAAAATTCTGGCATCTGAATTAATCTTACTAGCACTTGCAAGACACAGGATGGTTTGCGGATTTTCTCATTGAAAAAGTTTACAAAAATCCACATTGTGAGCTCTTGATTGGTGCTGCCCATGAATGCACCGTATTTAAAACAAAAATAGGCATCATTTTTACTGAATTCTGTAACAAATTGTATCAACCTAAAGCCATGCGTACATGGTTAATCATTATTATTTTAGGTGACAAAAATAGTAAAATAAAAACGAGAGATGTCGGAAAGGCAATTCAAAGGCAAAATAAGGAAAGGTGCAAGTACGGGGAAGTTTTGTACTCGAGATCGCTGAAATGTGCGAGGGCTTTGTAAGTTCAAAACACTCTTATCTCGGCGATGCCAGAAAAAACAAACAGATAAAGCTTCAAATGTGAATGTGTTTTCTCTACACATGTATCGTCTATGAGAGATTACATATGGTGCTAAATACAAATAAAATATTAAAACTATGGTATATTTAAATTTACATCGGATTCTACTGAGGGGTATGCTACGAAAATGGGAAACGTGCAAATAAGTAAGAACAATGAGATTCAGGCGCGGGGTAGACAATACAGCATAAAATAAAAAGAAGTACATTCCTGAAAGAATCACCGGGGGTCTATTAATACTATGGGTTTACAATGTTAATCGAATGCGGATCTACAGGGTCGACACCACACATCCAAACCAATTTGAGGGAATCTGGGGCAGCACCATTCACATATCACTCCTTATACCACACAACCTCATAGAGAAGAGACATACAAAGTTCCTAATGACAAGATACTGTGGATACTAGTAGATAATATCAATACACGGCTCCTTTTTACTACTTTCAGCTATTAACTTCACATTACATATACACAAGTTGCATCTGGACTTTGTACTATGAAATGCAGAAGAAAATCGTTGAGTATGTTCAAATAGGATCACAAGAATTTCTAATGAGGTTTATAAAAGACTGTACTGGATTTGTTGGTAGAATTATGGACAGAATGTGAAGATAGATGAAGACATTTCAAAACAAGTGTAAAATTGGATTTCATAGAAGGCGAGTAAATAGTTAATTGCCAGAATTATGAAAATGCATATGCCGAACGTTTCTCGAAATAAAAGTAAACAGAGTAGTGTTATGTATGTAGGTATATATGTATCACCGTATTTTTTTCGCTTTGAAATTGCTTTTATTCAGCAGATATTCATATCGTAGTAGTTTGTTAAAAAGTGTTTTAATTATGTTACATATTTATTATTAAAAAGAGAGTTACATTATAACTGTATTCATAAGGCATCATTGTTCGTTTCCGTGGTATGTATTTATTGACGCAACATAGGTGATGGGTTGTGGTAAAACAAAGGCTTATAACGAAATATCTTTGTAATATATTTTTTGTTTTTAATGAGGGTGTATTTTGTTATTCTATTACTATAGTCTGTTTTTTTAACAAACAAGTACTGAGTATGTCTCTCGCACATTTCCGATATTGACAGAGTGAGATGGGTCATTGCCGAAATTGGTCAAAGCCTTTGTTCTTGATTTGAAATTGTTAACCCGTAACTGCCCGTTCATATTGAATAGTAGTTCTAAAATTTACCATAGAAAAAATTACGTTATTATTTTATGATTTAAATTATGCAAATTTAGCTTATGTAAGCAATATGCTTAGTATATTCGTTACAAAATTTTCTGATCGCGTTTATGATATAAAACTATATTGTAATAATATAGATATTATGCACTAGAACATACAAATCAAATAATTCTACTACAATTCTTGTAATCTTAAAAAATATCGTCATCCTTCTGATGAACTATCTGCAGGTACGTCAATAATAAATTGCTCTAACATATTTTTTACATGATTGTCGACATTTTTGTTTCTATCCTGGTTATCACATGATTGAGACATGACCATTTTTATCTCACTTTACCTACTCCTTGTAACAAAAGAGTCCAGGCTTCATAAATTTTATGACTTTTGTTATTTCCTGCCATAGCCCTTCACTTGAGATCAAACGAGTTCAATTGGGTTGAACTCACAGTGATACGTCGGCAATTCAAAAGTTGCAACTTTAGTGTTGGTTCCCTACAAGCAATATTTTTCGCTGCGCAGGAAGGCGAAGACTGAACTGAATGTACCTACATTGGACGGACTTTCTGTTGATTACGTGGGCCAATAGCAACGGAGTAAACTTTTCGGTACTCGTCTGTTAAAAAAAATATACTATAGATATATGTGGTCATATATCTAAATCTAAATGTTGAAGCTGTTGGTTTGCCAGCAACACTTTCACCATTTATTGTCACCAAAAAAGTACTTAATAGTTACGATTTACGTGGATATATATATATACCTTATATACCTTAAGTTAAAGCAAATTATTAACTGACTTTAGCGTATGTAACTCAGCCAAACATGAAAATTATTTTTACATTGTAATTTCTTACTAACGCCTGTTAAGCTAAGATTTGATTTTTTTTAAGAAATGATTGTAATTCGTATCTAACATTTTTTTTTACCGGCGGTATGCCTTTATTACTCACAATATTAAAATATTAACGTAATATTTCTCTAAAATCTGTAACTTAAATTTCAAGAAAGTGGCTGTATTGAGGAAGGGGAGTGTCTCTATGAGGTGTGTGGCGGAGAGGAGCGCAGTGGAACTCGACTCACAATGTGGTGTTCGTGGAGCGGCGGGTGCAGCAAGTGATGCGGCGGCAGCGCGCCCACTAGGGGCGGCTTCACCTCCAGCAGGGGGAACACTGGCGCGCACACCGCCTGCCAACGCCCCCCACTTATTACGTACCCGTCCGAACACTATATTGCCGCGTAAACTATGTATTGTGTCACAGTGTACTCAATTCGCTTTTATTTTCACAAATAACTTATATTCTTAATTTACAATCAACCTATTTGTTAAGCATAAAAACTTTATGTTAAAAATGTCAACCCAATGATATGCAAATGAATCCTATCAATCCTACATGTTGTGTAGGTGAGATCTACAAGCCCATTTTTATAACAGAAAATGTAATAAACATACAAGGCTTGAATTACATAGTTGACAGAATTATATATATATTCTTGACCTGAAGCTATTTATGATTCATATTTTCAGAGAATTGTGCCAAATACATCATTTATATTCAATAATACAACCATAGGTAAATTAATAATCTTGATACTTACATCCTGAGCAGGTACCGCATAGTTCCCTTGAATGGTGTAAGCTTGACCACCGGCTAGGATCACTGGGCCGGCCACATTTGGCTTAGGTCTGTAAGGGATTGTGGCTCCTTTAGGCGGGCTCTGAAAATAGTGTAAGATTTTGACGTTATTAAAAGTAGACGCTGCGCGCTGTAGTGTTTTTTTAGTGCTTAGTATTATGTACCTGCAGAACTTGAGGCCTAATATAAATTATATTGAAAAGTCACACATAGATACTTTTATACTAAATAGATTCAGGGGTGTATTGCGGAAATCCATATTTAATAATATCAAATATATTTTTAAAAGTATCTTAAGAAAACATTAAATAACATTTGAATGAAACACTTAAAAAATATAAAAATATATATCTAGTGACAATTCCGTCTAATTTTCCTGTTATGCCCACGTGACGTCACAAACGCCACGCAGACTAACCGAAAGGATATTCGACTAATTTCGCTTCTAAACGAAGCATCTTCAGGAGGTCTTGACTAACCAAACGCACTATCGAGACATGTCTTTTTATACTGTTTAAGTGTTTCATTAAAATGTTATTTAATGTTTTCTTAAGATACTTTTAAAAATTTATTTGTTATTATTATCCACATTGCATACAAATATGCAACGAAAGAGAATAAAATGAGTTGAGATGTAAAAATCACAAACCATTCTTTGGTTCATGATAGTTCATTGATTTTCCGCAACTTTTACAACGTTGTCGGCCTATCTCTACATATAAAAAAATACTTATGTTACCTAATGTTTCGTCAGTCAATATAACACAATAAATATCTACGAAATTACATCAATATTGGTTCAGCCGCGACATGGTTGAATAACAGACACAGAAAAACTATTCATACAATTTTTTTTATTAAAAGCAGTAGTTCTGCACATCAATCTTTTTATTTGATGCTCAACATAATGTCTGTAAATTGACTCGTGATTAAAGTGTTTTTGGTCTTTCTTCTAAACTTCAGTTTATAAACATGTATATTCATCGGAAAAATATTTGTAAATGTATTGTGAGCTTCACGTTCTCCGGGCATTAACAAGATAATTATCAAAATTATTTTTTACAATTATAAAAATGATGTAAGCGTCATTACAATTATAAGAAAGAACAACAGATTTTAACACCATTTTAGTTGTAAGTCATTAAAAAGTCATTATACGTAAGGTGGTTAATGTTATAATAATGTTTGTAAACAAAATGTTTCCTTTGTTATTTACTTAGGTGTTGTTTTATTGATTACTACGTTTAAATATTGGTTTGTTGATGATGAAAGCTATTAAATCACTTGTTTGATCATATGGTTTTTTTTGTAAAGTATCATTGTGTTAAACGTCATAGGCAGGGTTAATAGATAAAACGCTAGTTATACACATGTAGAAATGTCCACTTAACTTGGAATAAGTAACAAAAGGCCATCGGAAAAATAATTATATATGCACTTCATTTATGGTTCCTTTTGTTTTGGTCCATTAACGCGAGTGTAGTTGATTGCAATCCAGCGTAATTTTCAGTCTGACCAGATTCCCATGTCGGATCCGGCCGGATTGATCAAACAAAATGAGTTTCGCTTTTCGGTTCAAAATGAACTGTTAGTAAGTTAATCAATTGACATAACACTTAACTAGGTAGTTTAAAAAAAAAAAAAGTAGACCCCACATATGCATACATGCATATGATAAGAGTGAGAAGTGTTAATATAGATAATATAAGATATCGAAATCAGGTTGTCTATAAATAACTATTGCTGCCATCTTATGTGGCTTCCGGTGTAAAGCATAACATGAATGTACCTAGTCTATGATTTCCTTTATAACAATAAAGCATTGATCGTTCATTCGATCCTGTCAGATATATCACGTTGTTTCATTTTAAGAAAATAATGAGGAGTTACCCAACTCAATATTGTATCCAAATCCCTGTTTTATAAATCCTAAAACGCAATTCTAGCTGGACGAAAACTGGTACAATACATAATTTTGTCTTTAATATTTAGTTAAAAATAAATGTATGATTTATAACTGTAACTAGCTATGGTAGCAGATTATAGTTAAACTTATAAAAAAAGAAGGAAGCAACATTCTTCGTAATATGATACTATTTACTAGGAAATCCGTTTATTTCTTTATACAATACATTGGTTTCCACAAAGGAAACCTGTAATTAATTCTGTATCAGCCGGATCGTCCACTGCTGAACGCAGATGAATCCGCCGGATTACCGAATCCGTTCTTCCGGATTGCAATCACTACGCGTGTGCCGAGCGCTTACGAGTATCTAAAATTAGGTAGTGCACTAGTAATTTGTAAACAAACATTTGCATATTTAGGGATAGTATTTGCGTATCACTTTTCATACAAAACGTAGCTTCATCATATTTTGAATACTGACTGTTTGAGCTCTGTAAAATGTTTCATTCATGTCCTTGACTCTAATATCTATGCTCCTGGTTTGACTGTTTAACGTTTTATCATTTCATTGTCTTTATGTTTTTTATGTTAAAATAAGAAATCCCATACAAAACGAATTTTCAGAAAATTGTGTATTTTGCAACGTGGTAAACCTGGGTCCTGAGTCACGCTGGGCCCTATAGATAGAATCGTGCCCCCGGCTTGAGGTTCACCGAATGGTGGTAGTGCATTTTGCGAACGCACAAGTCGAAAACCACACGCCAAATTCCAAACGGCGTTCCGGTTTGGACAGCAGTCTTTGACATCCAGTTTCCTTACATTTATCCTGTTTACCTTTAGCCAAATCATAGTACAGGTGAAATTCAGTTCAAACGCTAGCTAACAATAATAAAAAAATAACACTAGACCTGATTTCTACCCAACAAAATCTGCGGACGAACTGCTTAGACTTAGTCTCATATGAACATGTCGCCACACACCCCTCCTCTCCATCTCTTACCGTGGGTGTCGTGAGAGGTGACTAAGGATTAAATACAAGAAGTTGGACAGCAGCCCCTTCTGAGGAACTGCTATCTTACACTGTAATCTCCAATACTCCTGCCATAGGGAATACGGCAAACCTTACAGTGGGGAGCTGTGTTCAGCAGTGGACAATTCGCTATAATCTGCCTGGACGCGCCTTAAAAGAGTAGGAACCATTCGGTTTCCGTTTTTAAGGTGCGTAGCAGTTTAGAAAATTGACTTGCGAACTTCGTTAATGTATGCATTATCAGCGCGCGCAATCTATTAATCAGTATATAGGTACTCTAACTTTTTGTAATAATTACCTCAAGCATAACGCAGCAAATGTGATAAATGCACTGCGTGATCGCATCACAGGTTCCGCTGATGGTTACAGCTCTTTCAGTCGAATTCGGCAGCATCTCGCTCGCTACCTGCAAATTAAATTAGAAAGTAAAATAAGTATTGCGATTATAATATGTATTTGTACAACATTTTTATTATTGACTCATTGCCAGACCTGGCTCATTCCGCACTTTAGATAGAAAGACGTCCGGAATAAACATATTGCCTAATAAAACGCTTACCTAATGGGTACTTACAGTGTTATATATAATGTTCAATTATACTATAGATAATGATAAAATACATACAAAAAATATGCCAACTACATACAATCTTCTCTCCGCATTTATATTACCAGATATACAGACCTAAATGTATCTCAAAGCCGGTCCAGATTGTTGCCTTAGGATGGCAGTCGTTCCTACTCTAGATAAACCTGTTTACCACTTTCGAACACATCATTACTAACCGGTGTCACTGTGGTCAAAGGATCACTTATCGGTAATACGAGCAAAATAGGTTTGTATGTTGTACAACTTAGGTTGAACTATAAATGTTGCTCCATCCCCATACGAAGGTTAAGAACGAAAATACAAATTAATGTCATGAGTCATATGTAATGTTGGCTTATATAGGGGGCTATAGGTGTGTAAATCCCGCATATGAATATAATTATTCTTCCCGTTGTAATTTTGTAATGTACTCGCGGAATATGCGTCATAGAATTAATTTAAATATTAAAATACGAAAAAAGTTTAAATGAAAATAATATAATGCTTTACCTGAATATTAGCGCCAGTGACATCGCGAATCTCCTTGATCTTAGAGCCTCCCTTTCCAATGAGAGATCCGCACTGGGAAGCGGGCACGATGAGCCGCAGGGTGATGGGCGAGCGAGCTCCGCCGCCACCACCTTCGTTGAATTGCGAGCACCACTGGAAGTGATGACCATCGTCATTAGCTTCGACTGTTCGCTTATTTGCACCCAACATTATTAATTTTAGGTAACCTATACATAGGTTAGTGTATGTACATTCTTCTAATTCACAATTTCTCCATGGACCGAGTAAGATACAGTCTGCGTGCAGTTTTGTCTACATTCAATATAATTCAAAACTATGCCACAGTGTTTAAAGGTGCGTATAAGTGCTAAATTAAAGATTTAAAGTTAATCTTGATCATATTCTCCATAGCAAAGTTTATTCCGAAACAAGCTTCCTTAAAATTTTCTCGATAGAATAAAAAAGCAAAGTTGACACTAAATTACGCTTGAATACAATGAAATAACAAAACCATATAATACAATGAAATATCAAGACGAACAAGTCACATTTTCGATTGAGATTTAATAAATTTTAACACTACAAGATTGTCATTTTTGACACTGCCGATCGAGCAGCCTCACTGATAAGGCACTCGGTGCGGGTTCAAATCCCGCTCGAAATAGATATACATACTGCTCTAAAAATTTGTAAATTTTTCGTCACCGTACTGCAGGCGACTCTACCAAAGACCAACAACAATCTTCAAAATATCTAAAATTGGGTCCAATACATAAAAAGGTTTTTTGTATCCTAGCGCGAGGTGTATCGTTGTATACAGCTAACTGAGTAAAATACAATTTTTTTATTTCTAAAAATAAAGAATGGGTAGTCCGTCAATTTGACAGTTTCACATCTTTTTTGTAATGGTGATAGACCATGACAAAAACACAACTATTAGGAATCTGGCATTTCGGTATTTTATGCACCTCTATATAAGAAACAAAATGAATTTAACGATTTTTCAAGCTGATCAAACTTATCTTTACTGTTTTTCATGGGCTGTTTGCGAATCGAAACACTAACAGAGCGAGGGCCGCCGACTCCTACTTAGATCTATTATTTTATAATAATATTATGCTCAAGTTTCTTTCAATATTTATCTATAATCACTTCATATAAAACACAATTATTTTTAATATTTTTTTATAATGGCAATAATTCGTATTTTTACTTTTTATTCACGAGAGGATAAACTTTTTCCGCACATGAAAATTACAAATTTACGTTATCCGCTCGTAAATTTGTAATTTTGTACCACAATTATTTCTCAACTTTGGTGTCTGAACCTATGATATCTCTCATCAAGAAGCCTGAAGCACAATGAACCTGTCAAATTCTCAGGTGTATCTTATTATAAGACTTTTCCCGCAAGTAGGCACAGTACGAGAATCTCTGGATAACGGATGTATTTTCGTGACGATTTCCACCCACTCGACGCGAGGTCGAATTCTTTTGGTAATTGACTGCTCAACCATTTAAACGCCGTTAGTGATTTTAACGCTTGTTTTACATTAGCAAGAGCTAATGACTGTGATAAGATATACACGTAACAATCAAAATACACTATATCCATCAATGAGAACAAAAATACAACCCGATCTGCGCATTTCTAAAATGTCATGTCTTTCTTAACACTCACACATTTATTCTACGTAGACACTTGCCTCATACTGATGACTTTAAATTTTAATAATAGAAAGGTGATAGAAATATGTCCTTAGACAACATTTTGACCAGTGGGGTGCCGGTTTAGACTGCTACCCGTAGGTGTCGTAGGAGGCGACTAAGGGTAACACACCAGAAGGTGGGCAGCAGCGCTTTCTGAGGAACAGATATCTCACACTGCGATCCCCAAGACGCCAAGCGTGGAGATTATGGAAAACTCTCCAATAATGCGGGAGGCTGTATTCAGTAGTGGACAATCCGGCTGATACAGTACCCCTTTTCAAAGCTAAGAACAATTTTAGTAGACTTTTATATGTTGTCGAATGTTTCTTGGCAGTATTAATACAGACTATAAACTAAAAATATAATTTCTAAAACGTGAGATATCTTATTTTTTCAGGTAAATTAATTTTATTATATTATATGCATACCTCTTCAAACTTCTTGCATATAAGTGTGAATGCTTTGAATATCGCGCTTGTATTCCCCGTAACGGTGACAATACGCTCTGGGCATGATCCATCGGATATATTGATTTTGGCTCCAGACTGAAACAATAATAATAATATAACTCGATTCGAAATCTCTCGAATCATGCGTGTAATACAAAGTGTATAGACAAAGCGTACAAGAACTCACCTCTTCTCTAAATCTCTTAACAATCTCTCCTTTTTTGCCAATAATACTGCCAACTTCCTGTAAACAATAAACAAATAATTAATGTTATTTTCTCTTATACTCGCACTACTAAATATAGCCAAGCGGATTACACATTGGCACGTATTGTGCAACGAAGCGCAGGCGTAATTAATGCAGCGCGTTTAGATTTATAGTAGGTACAAAAGATTTCCCGTCTGGACGCCAATAATAGATGTCGCATCGAGCGATTCTTTGCAGCGCTCCGACGCATTGGGGTTGCATCAGGACAGTTTTAGAGTGGTCGAAACAGTTTGCTTCTGCCAACGGAGCATGTTGACTCTTTCAGTATGTGAACAATGCTATTGCAACACGCCTAACGAACATCTTGAACCGACATAAATAGCGGAGTTGATTGATGTTGAAAGTTTAGTTCAAAGAACTTTCGCCGCAACCGTAGCACATTGATGGACAAACGGTTCAATATTCGATTTATGAATTATTTATATTCTCAATCGTACAGATATGTTAATTTGATTGTGTTACTTATATCGACTGCTTGATACAAGGATTGTACATGCTTTATGTCCATTTCTAGTATCATACTTGCACTTCGTTAAATTTATTTTGAAATGTACTGCAATACGTAAAACAAACTGAAGTCTAGTACCCTTAAATTACGGATTCATTACGGATATTACACATATGTATCCAATTTCAACTGTAGAGGGTATATATATCTGAGCCATAATTTTATACAGAAGATATAAAATGTACTATACTAAGTGGATACAGTCTGAAATAGCACTTTGACAGTAAGAATAGATTTGTAACTAGGGAGCTGGTAGAAACAGACAATTTAAACCAAGCATTTTAAACATTCCGTGAGTTAACTACTAATGATGTATTTTTCTAAACGGCAGAAGAAAATGTAGTAGTGTGAACGCTGCAAAAATAAACACGCTGCTAACATGTAGCCAGTACACAAAAGATAATTTAACTGTAATAAGACAATTGGAGTAGCATAGACCGTGCAAGTAAAACGGAGTATTTTTTGCAGATTGCTTAGCAATCTTCTCACCTATTGGTAAGTGTAATTACAAGTATTACAAGGATGCACCGTCAAGCGTTCGGCGAATGTTTGTTACTTAGAAGTGGTAGTTAAGCTAGCGTAGCGTGTTCGAAAAATGCCTTACCATCATGCAAAGTGAGGGGGGAAAATACCATTTCATTAGGACGCCAGTGGAGAAAACGACTTTTTGACTTATTGGCAAAACTCTTAATAGAATTATATTTGTCTAGACACTACTAAGGAAGTGTATAAAGCAGACAAAATAAACAAACATTTCAATTAAGAAAAAGAAACAAATCGACATGTTTGATGAACAGGGCGAGTGCCAATAGTTGGCAAGGTGCCAGATGTACTTTGTATTGGATTACAGCCAATTAAAAGTACCCAGACGTAAGAGTTGGTGGACGCTAACATCAATACATTTCACATGTCAGGCCTATCTGGTCACATCTAGGTGTGCTAAATTAGATTTCCAATTGAGTAACATTAATCAAAATGAAACTGTTGTTACATACCTGCTGAGATTATTTAATATTAATGTATGACTTGAATTAGTAAATTTGAAGTGGTGATAAACTCATGGTTAGAAAATAAACTATAAGGTAACTTGCCAACCAGTGTCTATAAATAAGTTAAAGTTGTGTTACAGGCTCAAGCTTCACCGGATTGTTGTAGGATAGTTTAAATATTCATGTCGATCTTAAGTAGAAAATCTGCTACACAGCATTTGGTGGTGAATTCTAACAGCAAAACTTGATAGACTTCGCCTGTTCTAGCGTTAACAGTCGGAATGGAAAGGGTAGAACTGGGCAGAGGCTAGCATAATTAAAAAGTAAATTGGCTCATCGTTATGCTAACTGACAATATGATGAGTATTTTTATCTCTAGGCAGCTGTGTTTTTATGACATGAAGTGGTGAGACAGCCGAATCGCCCGCCTAATGATAAGCGGTCACGCCTGTCTGTAACAACAGATACAGTATCACCATCCTCATTCTGTTTAACACTGCACTGCGCTCATCACTCCGAGACGTTAGTTCTTATGTCTCGTTTGCTCAGTAATTTCACTTGATACAGTGCCCTTCACCCATAAACACAGTAGTGTTTGCTGTTTGCGCACTTCTGCTTCGAGTTAGAATATCTGACACTGCAGTGGTACCGATCAAGATCTCTTGCTGATGAGACCTACCACCTTGTAGTTTTTTAGGGTTCCGTACCCAAAGGGTAAAAACGGGACCCTATTACCGAGACGCTGTCCGTCCGTCCGTCTGTCACCAGGCTGTATCTCAAGAACGGTGATAGCTAGACAGTTGAAATTTTCACAGATGATGAATTTCTATTGCCACTATAACAACAAATACTAAAAATAAAATAAATATTTAGGTGGGGCTCCCATACAATAAAACTTGATTTTTTTACCATTTCTTGCTTGATACTAATAACTGTGACAGGTAGACGCTTTAACTATTCCCAGATTTAGTTTTTTGTTCTCTTTAAGTAAATATAATGAATTAAAATAAAATAAATAATTAAGGGGGCTCCCATACAATAAGAGGTTTTCGCCGTTTAAGGTTACAGATAATGGTACGGAACCATTCGTGCGCGAGTCCCACTCGCACTAGGCCGGTTTTTTGTATAGCTGATAGGCAAGCCTTTGACCACTAACTCACCTGATGGTAGGAGATGATGTGGTCGAAGATGTTCAGGATAACATAGAATTACTGGCTCTCAAAGACAGCTGTCGGAACACACCGTTAGGTCCTTGGCGACAGATTTTCAACTTGAGGGTGGTAGCTAGCCAGGCGGGCATTCGCAAAATGCTCTTCCACCTTGCTATAACGACTGCCATCCTAAGACAACAACCGGGACCGACAGCTTAACGTGCCCTCCGAAGCACGGAAGCGCTCAGTAGTAATGTCACCAGCGGTCACCCATCCAACTCATGACCGCGGCGGACGTTGCTTAGCTTTGCTGATCGGTTCAGAATGGCTAAGCAAACTTCGCTACGAGCGCTTCAGAAAATTCTTTCTTCACAAATAATTGTAAATAGATACTTAAATAATGAAAGCCTAGTCACAGAGCAAGCAAACAAGGGTTACAAACAGGATATTATTGTGTTAGGAAGCCATATAAGTAAGTGTCTATACCCTAACAAGATTTAAATACCAAAGTATTATTAGATTACCATATTGTGTACATGCATGTAAATACCTTCAACTCTTTCTTTGTTTTGTTACTGGTATTCTATTTTAATAAATCTTTAGGAAAATAATAATAGTCATATTTTTTTTAGGTACAGGATAGAATGTTTATGATTAACTACGATCTAAGATTACCTTTTAAATAAATAAATAAAAAAACAGAACCTTCCAACCCTGAACAACTTGTGGAAATTTAACACAACATCGCGATCATGGTCATAACTTCCACAAGCTTATTGAAGTCGGTACCATGATAGTTCAAAAGTACCTATTATCACAATATAGTGCGCATGATACCGAGCTCGACAAGTTATTTCACACTTGAGTCAGTGCCACTAAAAAAAAAAACCTTTTTTAGTGCTTTTGCTACATACGGGATCGATTGTCATTCACCGTCAACAACTACATTATCAAGATTGGAAAATATTTTAACTCAAAGACGGCTTGACCGATTTTGATGAAATTTAAATGGAACCAAACGACAAGCAACAGCTTTCAATAAATTATCGAAATCGGTTCACCTAGTCAAAAGTTCTGAGGTAACATAATTATAAATATATATATATACATATATACTAATTAATAACCTGCTTCTTTGTTTTATGTTGGTTAAAAACAAGATGTGTTACCAAAATATAGAAGAAAGTGATCTCTCATTAACTTCGACAATTACAACTCAGAACTACACAGAAGAAACTAGAAACTATTAACTACTTAAATAGCACTGACCAGCTTTGGATGGATACTTTAAATGCGATCTACTGAACACAGATTATTTTTACTATTAAGGGAAGTTACACCTAGTAGTAGTAGTAGTTTATTTAGATTAATAATAAGCCTGTATAACCAAAGATATACTAGAACTACAATCAAGGAGAAAATATCATGGGACAAATACAAAGTATCGAAGATGGATAGTAACTACAAGAATACAAGATTTACTCTGAACTTACTCTGAACTAAACTTAAGAGAGAATTCTCACGAGTCAAATATTCTTAATTTTGGTGATAAGTGGTTTTACTCTCTAATTATCACATAGTTTTACATCTAATGTCTGCACTGCACCCCTCCAGCGATAAAAACTACAATGGCTATCTTAACATAACAAAATTTTATTTACCAAAAAAATTTTATCGACTTCAACACTCAATAGCGGGAAATAACTTGTTGAAGATAGTTCAGAAGTACCTATTATCACAATATTGTGCGCATGGTTATTTCACACTTTTGAGTGTTGAAGTCAGTTCCCTTTTTTGGTAAAAAAATATTTTCTCATTCTTTTTAGTGGACCTTGCTACTTACGGGATCGATTGTCATTCACTGTCAACGACTATATCATCAATATAGGAAAATATTTTTCAGTTATTGTAGAGGAACTCAAAAACGGCTAGACTGATTTTGATAAAATATAAATGGAACCAAACGACAAGCATCAGCTTTCAAATAAAAAAAGAATTTTCTAAATTGGTTCACCCACTCAAAAGTTAACATTAAAAAATATACAGATAAACTGAGAACCTTCTCCCTTTTTTTGAACACACTAAACAAAAAACTAAACCTGAGAACTTTCAAACATACAGTCTCATGAATCATCTCACATAGTGGTTAAAGTTATGGAAAAAGTCATAAGCAAGCATCTAATCCACTTCTTGAATTGCATTATCTCTGTGAAATATCATGGTTTTGTGGAGAAGAGATCTACCATTGAGAAACTTGCTTACTTTTGTTCAGAGTTAGGGCAAAAAGAAAAGGCTGACAGTAGAAAAGCTATGGAAACAATCAATATGCTTTGGAAAAAAATCCACATCAACAGCTCTTCATACCGTTGATTGTAATAAAATATCTATTAAATACAGGTATATGTGCTTAGACTAGACAGGTGGGGAATGTGCTTTTTGGAAGTACGTTGAAGTCTTTCCTGAAGAATTCTTAAAATTACTTTTTTTTAAATAAATGTCTATGTGCATTCATAAATATGAGACAGAGCGAGTTATGCTCTAAGTAGACTAACCAATCAGGTGCTGCTTTATTTAAAAAAAAAACTACATTATAGTAAAAGCTCTAATACTTGACAGTGAACTAATGGAAGACACTTGAAAAATTGTTCAATAATAAGGGTTTATATAATTATGAAGTTGTCAAGTGGAGAGGATATGGTCAACATGCATTATTGGTTTAACTGCTATTGTAGTAGCAACTTTTACCTGAAGAATGAACCACGGAATACCAGACACTATGGATAAATTACAATTAATTATTACAGGAAGATGTGATAAGCTTTTATTAAGCAAGGTACCTTTAGGTTACAGGAACCTGAAAGTTTTCTGTTTCAGGTACTTTCGGGTTCCACTTACTAAGTAGCAGCATGGAGAATATCATGCTTGGGATTAGAAGTGAAATGTTTGTTAGGTTAGGGAAATGCAAGTTAAAATTTATTTACTATATTTTTTCTGATTTTGTATTAATAAAAATTAATGTTATTAGTAAAAAGTATTTTATTATAATTTGTATAAAAAAAAATTACTTCCATACCAATGTATGGAAGTAATTTTCCAATATTTTTGAAATTTCTAACTCATAGACAAGCCAACATAATGTGTAGATAATGACTAACTGCTCAAGGTCTAGTCATGTAAAAAAGCCTATAAGGTTAACTGTAAACATTTAGCTACATACAAGTCATTATACAATTATACAACTTCAAAAAAAACAATGAGAAAATTTAGTTCGTATCTTGTTCCAAAAAAAGATAATTTATTTTATTGGTACCAAACTTTGAGGTGAAAATGAATTTTATCATGATCTTTTAATTACTGATAGATTTACTTGATTTATAATATATTATGATTTCATCATATTTTTTACCGTAAACAATGCTTTTAACATTTTAGATGCTTGACTAATAGACAATATTTGAAAGCTGAGTGCCTAGTCTGGAGTCCATTGCAGCAGATTCAATGTGAGCAGAATTTCTTCTAAATACCACAGAATAAATAATCCTACAAAGAGGAAGTGAGAATCTGATTTCCATTCAAGTCACCTTATAAGTAGTTCTTGTAGCTATATCGCCCCTTGAGTTCATAGAGTTATAATCTGATGTTTCACTTTTAATTGCTTAATTAAATTGCTTTTCTTGATTCTAATTTCAAAATTGACCCCCCAATTCCTTCATATTTTAGACATATTCAAAATATAAAAACTCACATTACATTTGACTGATAATTTTGAAATTTTTGTTGTTGTTCATTTCTATTTCGAATTTTAGCCCTACACACAAACTATTGCCATGTAAGTCATCCTGTAAAATATTTGTATTAAATTTGGGACCTCAGAAAACCATACTTTGTAACCATATTTTGTAAAATACTTTACTAACCTAATATTAATTATGGTTAAAAATTTATAAAAAAAACTTAGTAACACTGTAATTTTGGATCACTGTATACACCACTAGTTTAAGGATAGGGGCGTTGCTATCTGCGACACAGTCTAGTACTATAGCAAGTAGCATCATTTCAATGTTTATTGTTTCCTATTTTATTTTTGATCAGAAATAAAGATTATTATTATTATACTATACTGATTTTTGACTCCAGCCTAGTTTTTTTTGCCGGGTTAGAATTGCACCTCCCCATATCATCCTGTGGGTGTGGTAAAAGGCGACTAAGGGAATAATTATACTGGAAGGTGGGCAGCAGTGCCTTTTAAAGAACTACTATCTTACACTGCAATCCCCAAGCCGCCTGCCAAGCATGGGGATTATGGCAAATACCTCCTAAATAGGGGATGCTGTGATCAGCAGTGGACTATCTGGCTGATACAGTACAGTATACTGATTTTTAACCAATTGTCAAAATAGGGTTGTTTTTCTCACATATCTCTTGAATTGAAATATGTTGGTTAGTAAATTTTTTTATTAACTCTCATCTTCCAAAGAGCTGTATGGATTTAGACAGGTATGGTATATTTGTCTTAATAAGCCAAGTGTCCTTAGATAGGTGTTTGAAAAATAAATAACGAAGTGGCAGGTTTAGCTGCCAAAAAGTAGTAATACACTAATAAAAAATAAAACAAACCAATCAAAATAAAGGAAATTAAAGGTAGATTACTAAAATATATATGACTTATATGTTTAAATTTAATGTGCTACCAAAATGTCTAAAATAAAGACCACAACAAGATTGAGAATTCTGCATTAAGTACTTGTGGTAGGCAGAACCCATTTGCAAACTATAAAGCAAAAGAAAATTAATGGATTCCATTTGCAACTAAACTTAATGCAGGTTTCTTAATCTTTAAGATAGAAAAGTTGGCTGGTGGAGGAAAATTGCCTTACAAAAGATGTTTGGAATATCAAATGTGATAATATACAAAGATTGTTCCACATTGCCTCCATTTCACTGAATGCACAAAGGCATACAATGATAAAGGCTAAACAGAAGTGCACAATTTAGAAAATGTGTAGCAGTTTAGTAAGTAGCAATACACTTATTGATACTTGGTGAATATAGGTTGTATGATGATCAAGTGTTTTTTTAAATTCACTGTGTCTTAATACTAGACAAAGAAATTATAGTTAGCATCATGGTAATTACTTATCCCTCTGCAAGCTCACTAATACAAAAAAACATCAAGTATAAAGTTTCAATAGATGATCTTGGTAATTTTTTTTAATGAATTTTAACAATTGCTCTTATATTAAGTTTAGATAAAATTAAATTATTAATTCTGAAATGAATTTCTTCTGTTTAGATTTCTTTATTCCAAAATTGTTACACCGTATAGTGTGTGAATTCGGAAATTAAATATTATCTGGGGCTAAAATTACTTTAATATTTTAAGGGAAGATATTACAGCACACTCTGTAAGTACAGGCTTTTTCTGTCTCTTACTCTCAGCTTATCAAAAGTGCTATTAAGCACTCTTCCATTTTTGTGGATATGAAAACAACAGAAAACAAAAAACAGAGTACTTCAAAGGGCAAAGAACTAATATGTAAGAACAAATACTATGAATCTAGAGATATAAGTATTACACTACACTAATGCAAATAGACTAGGAACTAAAGGTTTAAGGAATGTATAACTTTTGATGAGTTTCACTACAAAGGAGTATATTTAGAAGAAGGTAAAGTATTCACTTTCACAATGAAAACATCACATATATAATTGAATGATTTGCCAATTTTGAGAAAGTAGGTATACTGAGTGATGTCTTACCTTCCCCTGCATAATCAGTCTGATAGTGAGGGTGACTTTGGAGTCTTCCTCGTGGAGAGCGGGGGTTTTCTCCAGTTCCATGCTGGAGGAGGTGTCCGTAGTGTCACGCGGAATTTTGACTGCGTACAGGGCTACGTGTGGGCGGACACAGGGGACACTCCACGCAATCTAATGGCTGGGTTTCTGGGGCTCGTGGCACTCACTGCAGGCAGGGTAAGCTGGAAAACAGGCGTACATCTCAAAAGGAACGTCCAAAGGTCTCGAGCCAACTATAGGTGTGGGACATGGGCACTCTTCAATGTTTAAAGCAAAGCTGATTACCGAATATTTATTTACAGAACGTCGGTGGCAAGCGTAACGGAATGAGGGCGGCAAATGAGGATCTAGACGCTATTATAAACTAAACTGGTCTCAGGCACGACCGGATTCTGCGGGTGTAACGCGAGTCGAGCGGCCCCGGCCGTGGGACCGTTACTTGAACTCCGATACCTGTTCGCGGCCCGCAACATAACCTCAGCGACGCGCCTCATGGCTAGGCGACCCGGGTTATCGATCCCGGTGATTCCAAACAATAACGCGGGAGCCGACCTGGAACTACAACTCTTACCTCGATTGATTTTCCACTTTGCAACAATGACATAACAAATCTTAACACTAAATATCACCAAGATTTGTATAAAAATCACACTTATCACAATTTCTTTGTCGCTTAGAAATAAAAAATAAAAATATTCTGATGACGGTGACGCGTCGTCAGACAGAACTGAAGCTGAACTGACAGAACCAATGTTGCCAGCAACTAAATCAAAAAAAGGCCAATAACTCATTTAGGTTAGGGTGATTTTGGAGAGGAAAACAGATTAAAGAGAAACCAGCCAAGTCCAGTGTGGGCTCACACATTTTGTACTTAAAGATCAATATCTTTAAGTACAAAATGTGTTATTTAAATTGTATGCTGATATCAATATATCAGCATACAATTTAAATAAAAAAAATCTTTGTCAGTCTTTTTTCCGATTCACGTTATCCCTTCATTAACGAATTTTTTAACCGAATTGCAATTGGCCGTTAACGGACGATAATAATTTACCAAGTGCTATATGTTTCTTTAATTAAAATTTCGTGTTTCCTTAAGCTAGAGTAATGTCGTAAATATACTTCAAAGAAGTATCATTCAATTTAATCGTAAAAACGACAATTTACAATTATTTTCGTTACATCAACACATTTTCTTTCCACCACTTTCAAGTGTGTTCGGATACTTACTACTAACTTTTATCGAACTGATCTCTCTGTTTTTATTTTTACATAATATTCACATTCCACGAACGTCAGCGTAGCGGTAGAGTATCAACACCGCGAGATAAGTTATGTTATATATATTATAGTTGATGCATCTAGATGATATAAGAGTAATTATTTGTATGACTCGTTCAGTTCAGCAACTGAGGGAATGAAATCGACAGTTCGTGTTCCTATTATAGATGTTGCTTTTAGATGTAGAAAAATAAGCAAAACAAAATATAGATATTTAAATATCCGTCAGACACAATATTATAAAATCAGACTATCTGTGATACTCAGAACTTTGGTAAACATATTTATAAAACTATCTGTAAAAGGAATTCTCCCAGAGGCTAGCTGCAGCATATAGTTTAGTCCGAGATCATATGTTGGTTTCTATTTCAGTGATCGTAGAAAAATATATAATTTTGAAATGTAGTTCTGAAGAACTGCCTTCTAAAAACTGTGATGATCCTATATGATCCTCATAATGCCGGCCAACTATAAGGGTTATGGTTAATTTCCCTTTATTGGGAGATGTTGTATTCATTAGTGAATGACCCGGGTGATACAGTACAGTACAGTGCTCAATAATATCAATGAATCGCGCGAACGTCTACGCTTCGATTTATATGATTATTATGTTTTATGTGATTACTAGCTTTCCGGGCGCGGCTCCGCCCGCGCGCATGTCGGTTATCGCGCGAAAACATTAACCTCTTTTTGCGCAGTTGGATAAAAACAATCCTATGTTTTTTCCCGGGTCTCAAACTATTTCCATACCAAATTTCATTCAAATCGGTCCAGTAGTTTTGGCGTGAAAGCGTAACAGACAGACAGACAGACAGACAGACAGAGTTACTTTCGCATTTATAATATTAAAATAAAATAGTACTGAAGTACTGATGTTCACATTGTAAGTAGCAGCTGTGTTATTTGATGTGTTCAATAAAAGTTTAAGCTGTTAATTGTTGTACTAGTTGAACACTTTATTTACTCCATTTTAATTATGCAATTGAAATACAAAGCAAGCTGTTAATCTATGATAGCATATGTGTAATTGTTATGTATGGAAAATATACATTTATGTAGTGGTGATGCTTGTGTAAATACAAGTTACTGAAAATATATACCGATTCACATAACGGAGTAAGTACGGATTTCATGAAATCTCGTGATTTTCACTCGTCCAAGCATGGTAGTAAATAATGGAGAGTAAAAAATAAATAATGGAAATGTTGAAAAAGGCCGATTTTGCCAAAATGGCCAAGGAAGGACTGACATAGTGACAGAAAAGCCGAGAATCGCCCCATTCACGGGCAAATTTGGCAGCACTACAGAACTGACACAACTGCAGTGTTGCCAGATCTCGTTTATCAAAAGTAACGTACGGTAAGGCAAAATGTAAAGCCCGCTATAGACGTCTCAATTTGTAGGACGACGGACGACGCTGACAAATTGCCTTGTCTCTAGTCTTGCTGGTCAACTTAATTATTATTATTCTCCAACTTTTTGGCTGGTGGGGAACTCGGGACGAACATACAACTGGACCCAACATCCAATTTGTTGTGGTGTCTATAGCATGACGCTGTCGTGATTGGACAACCGACGCACAGAACTCTTACAGAAACCTATGGAATCGACGCGAAGATAGTCTTGAAGGATTATTTGATGAGTTTTAAGAGAATAATGTTTGAGTGGCAATGGTTGCTACTGTATCCACTTTGGATACAGTAGCAACCACTGACAAAATACTTTATGGCGGAATATCTGACACTGCACATATTGTCCTGTCAGTGTCTTGTTGTAGGTGTAATAACTGGGACACCGTACATGAAAAACACAGACGGGATACTCATTCGTCTTGTCACTTTATAACACAACAAATAAGGAGGAACAGTGGTCAAATGTCTGCACCAGTGGTCTATCTTAACCTAACCTAACAAGATATACCAAACTTATAGAAAATATCATTGTAAAAATTAATGTTTTCTAAACATAGTATTTATGGTACTTCGACTTATATGTTTTTTATTAATTTTTTAACCGCACTTCCAGAACGACTGTCCCAAGAAGGAGTGTTATGTTTTCAGACTTCATTTATGTTTGTAAGTTTTTTTTATTCCACCATAATTTCTAAACAGCTTAACCGATTTTAATGTATGAGATATCGTTATATTTGTTCCGATAGCGAAAATGACACTAGGTACATAAAAAAGCATATTGCCGGATTTTAGACACTATATTGTGAGCTAAAAAAATTTTCATACAAACCCACCTAGGTATATAGTAATTAATAGTTTAAATTATTTCAATGGAACGATAACATTAATAATTGGTAGATAAATTACCTTTTCCATTTATTTGTACCTCTTAATAGTGTTGGGAGCACGCCGCACCGGCGTCTTAGGTAAAAAGCGTCGCGTAGATTCCCGTTTGCTGTACATATAAACTGACGGTAGGATAAATCCGGATGGTAAGTCTAATGGCAAGCGTTAATCTGTTAGTTTGCTACGTTTATAAGGCGCTGAATGGCTTATAATTCAAAGTAACGAAAGACACCCGGTGTAGTTCCATAGAATTGCACAATACGTATATTAGTTTATACCATACCCATCCAAAAAAGTGTCTCATTCCTCGTTCAAATACGTGTTATAAAGTTCATCATTATTCCCTTATAAATGTGCGACGGGAAAAATTATATGGAATGTCATACCTTCCCTCCGTAGCAGTGAAGGAATGTTGTACGAAAATCCATACCTGCCCTGCTAGCGCTCTTTTGTTTTTTTAGCTGCTAACAAAAAAATTACAATCGTCAAATCTCAAGAAGGTTTTATATTAGTTAATTAGAAAAAAGAGGTGGGATTTTTATCATACTCAATTTTCAATGAAAAGAGGTTGGCGACCTTTCTCTGCACTACGAAAAAAGTGCGGCAATTTATTTGTTTTGTAAAATTTTGTTTTTCACTCGATAAATAATTTAACAATAGGTACCTATGTACGCTTTTTATTATTCCAAATAAATTTCCAAAATGTCATGTGATAGTAGAAGTGACGAATTAACAGAGATGATCACCAGAAATCAGTACTAATATTATAAATGCGATTTTTTAACCGCACTTCCAGAACGACTGTCCCAAGAAGGAGTGTTATGTTTTCAGACTTCATTTATGTTTGTAAGTTTTTTTTATTCCACCATAACTTCTAAACAACTTAACCGATTTTAATGTATGAGATATCGTTATATTTGTTCCGGTAGCGAAAATGACACTAGGTACATAAAAAAGCATATTGCCGGATTTTAGACACTATATTGTGAGCTAAAAAAATTTTCATACAAACCCACCTAGGTATATAGTAATTAATAGTTTAAATTATTTCAATGGAACGATAACATTAATAATTGGTATATAAATTACCTTTTCCATTTATTTGTACCTCTTAATAGTGTTGGGAGCACGCCGCACCGGCGTCTTAGGTAAAAAGCGTCGCGTAGATTCCCGTTTGCTGTACATATAAACTGACGGTAGGATAAATCCGGATGGTAAGTCTAATGGCAAGCGTTAATCTGTTAGTTTGCTACGTTTATAAGGCGCTGAATGGCTTATAATTCAAAGTAACGAAAGACACCCGGTGTAGTTCCATAGAATTGCACAATACGTATATTAGTTTATACCATACCCATCCAAAAAAGTGTCTCATTCCTCGTTCAAATACGTGTTATAAAGTTCATCATTATTCCCTTCTAAATGTGCGACGGGAAAAATTATATGGAATGTCATACCTTCCCTCCGTAGCAGTGAAGGAATGTTGTACGAAAATCCATACCTGCCCTGCTAGCGCTCTTTTGTTTTTTTAGCTGCTAACAAAAAAATTACAATCGTCAAATCTCAAGAAGGTTTTATATTAGTTAATTAGAAAAAAGAGGTGGGATTTTTATCATACTCAATTTTCAATGAAAAGAGGTTGGCGACCTTTCTCTGCACTACGAAAAAAGTGCGGCAATCTATTTGTTTTGTAAAATTTTGTTTTTCACTCGATAAATAATTTAACAATAGGTACCTATGTACGCTTTTTATTATTCCAAATAATTTTCCAAAATGTCATGTGATAGTAGAAGTGACGAATTAACAGAGATGATCACCAGAAATCAGTACTAATATTATAAATGCGATTTTTTAACCGCACTTCCAGAACGACTGTCCCAAGAAGGAGTGTTATGTTTTCAGACTTCATTTATGTTTGTAAGTTTTTTTTATTCCACCATAACTTCTAAACAACTTAACCGATTTTAATGTATGAGATATCGTTATATTTGTTCCGATAGCGAAAATGACACTAGGTACATAAAAAAGCATATTGCCGGATTTTAGACACTATATTGTGAGCTAAAAAAATTTTCATACAAACCCACCTAGGTATATAGTAATTAATAGTTTAAATTATTTCAATGGAACGATAACATTAATAATTGGTAGATTAATTACCTTTTCCATTTATTTGTACCTCTTAATAGTGTTGGGAGCACGCCGCACCGGCGTCTTAGGTAAAAAGCGTCGCGTAGATTCCCGTTTGCTGTACATATAAACTGACGGTAGGATAAATCCGGATGGTAAGTCTAATGGCAAGCGTTAATCTGTTAGTTTGCTACGTTTATAAGGCGCTGAATGGCTTATAATTCAAAGTAACGAAAGACACCCGGTGTAGTTCCATAGAATTGCATAATACGTATATTAGTTTATACCATACCCATCCAAAAAAGTGTCTCATTCCTCGTTCAAATACGTGTTATAAAGTTCATCATTATTCCCTTATAAATGTGCGACGGGAAAAATTATATGGAATGTCATACCTTCTCTCCGTAGCAGTGAAGGAATGTTGTACGAAAATCCATACCTGCCCTGCTAGCGCTCTTTTGTTTTTTTAGCTGCTAACAAAAAAATTACAATCGTCAAATCTCAAGAAGGTTTTATATTAGTTAATTAGAAAAAAGAGGTGGGATTTTTATCATACTCAATTTTCAATGAAAAGAGGTTGGCGACCTTTCTCTGCACTACGAAAAAAGTGCGGCAATTTATTTGTTTTGTAAAATTTTGTTTTTCACTCGATAAATAATTTAACAATAGGTACCTATGTACGCTTTTTATTATTCCAAATAATTTTCCAAAATGTCATGTGATAGTAGAAGTGACGAATTAACAGAGATGATCACCAGAAATCAGTACTAATATTATAAATGCGATTTTTTAACCGCACTTCCAGAACGACTGTCCCAAGAAGGAGTGTTATGTTTTCAGACTTCATTTATGTTTGTAAGTTTTTTTTATTCCACCATAATTTCTAAACAGCTTAACCGATTTTAATGTATGAGATATCGTTATATTTGTTCCGATAGCGAAAATGACACTAGGTACATAAAAAAGCATATTGCCGGATTTTAGACACTATATTGTGAGCTAAAAAAATTTTCATACAAACCCACCTAGGTATATAGTAATTAATAGTTTAAATTATTTCAATGGAACGATAACATTAATAATTGGTAGATAAATTACCTTTTCCATTTATTTGTACCTCTTAATAGTGTTGGGAGCACGCCGCACCGGCGTCTTAGGTAAAAAGCGTCGCGTAGATTCCCGTTTGCTGTACATATAAACTGACGGTAGGATAAATCCGGATGGTAAGTCTAATGGCAAGCGTTAATCTGTTAGTTTGCTACGTTTATAAGGCGCTGAATGGCTTATAATTCAAAGTAACGAAAGACACCCGGTGTAGTTCCATAGAATTGCACAATACGTATATTAGTTTATACCATACCCATCCAAAAAAGTGTCTCATTCCTCGTTCAAATACGTGTTATAAAGTTCATCATTATTCCCTTATAAATGTGCGACGGGAAAAATTATATGGAATGTCATACCTTCCCTCCGTAGCAGTGAAGGAATGTTGTACGAAAATCCATACCTGCCCTGCTAGCGCTCTTTTGTTTTTTTAGCTGCTAACAAAAAAATTACAATCGTCAAATCTCAAGAAGGTTTTATATTAGTTAATTAGAAAAAAGAGGTGGGATTTTTATCATACTCAATTTTCAATGAAAAGAGGTTGGCGACCTTTCTCTGCACTACGAAAAAAGTGCGGCAATTTATTTGTTTTTTAAAATTTTGTTTTTCACTCGATAAATAATTTAACAATAGGTACCTATGTACGCTTTTTATTATTCCAAATAATTTTCCAAAATGTCATGTGATAGTAGAAGTGACGAATTAACAGAGATGATCACCAGAAATCAGTACTAATATTATAAATGCGAAAGTAACTCTGTCTGTCTGTCTGTTACGCTTTCACGCCAAAACTAATGGACCGATTTGAATGAAATTTGGTATGGAAATAGTTTGAGACCCGGGAAAAAACATAGGATAGTTTTTATCCAACTGTGCAAAAAGAAGTTAACTTTTTTGCGCGATAACCGAAATACGCGCGATACGAGCCGCGCCCGGAAAGCTAGTTAAAAATATATCAAATAATTAAAAGGAAGGGGAGAGATTTTCTGGATTTTCAATATGGCAACCTTTTTAGATAAAAATACGCGGCAATTTATTTGTTTTGTTAAATTTAGTTTTTTACTAAATTGATAATTTACAGAAGCCACCCACAAAAAAGAAGTTGAAGTTGATAATTTACAGCACGCTTTTAATTTTAAATTATAGTGAAAGTGACTATTTTATAGTGACGGCGCAACCAAAAATAAAAATACAGATTAAGAAATATGGAACTTACTTCCTGAGAAGTCTCGGGACAAATACGAGAAGACTTAAAGGTACCTAATGATTTTATTTTCTTCGTGGGTGTAGTATAAAGCACTATGTAACCACTCGGGAGAAAGTTTTACTTCTGTTCTCGAGTTCCCTTAAGTAAGACTTTGAGCACCATTTCAAGATCCATATTATTAGATACCAAATATCCCTATCACCTCCTTTTCCATCTAGCTGTGTTGGAGGCGAACTAGCCTATTCCTTGAATAAGCAGAGTATAATGAATGAATATCAGATGGGTTCACTGGATACCTATCTCTGGAAGCTACAGAAAATATAAATTTAGGTTATTTGAATTTAGGAGTCATGGCCAAATTGGCCTATCGTACTCTCTAACTCCTCTAATTATTATGTACCTTATGCTAGCTTACCCCACAGATTCACCCACATAGTAATAGCTTATATCACGCTCCCTTGGAAACTAAAATCAGGATAAAAGAAGCGTATTTTGTCTTATCCAGAAGCTAAATAATGTATGGGCCAAAATTTTATCTAAATTTACGAAAATTCGTTGAGCAGTTTCTGAAATGCGCGGACACACAAACTCACACATACAAGCTCTCATTCACACCTACTCTCACATTTATTACCTTATCTACCAGCTACTGTCAGTAGCACAGCCCACATGAAAATGAAAAGCGTAAAAATATCGTATGCTCTAATCCAGGACTGAAAAAATATATATATTATGTATGTACCGAAACTTCTTTCTGAATTTTTTTTCCAAAAAGTAACTAGCAATTCCGTAGAATATTTAACTATTAAACTTTCTATAATTTCTGTTTATATACTTGTAAAACCTCCCATGTTTTCAAATTTATTTTTACGGTAGGTGCCAATGTCTTTAATTACAAAATTCTACGAGCTATATACAACACTACAGCTACTACAATGAAATCATTTAGACAACCTACAAGTCTTGCAGACTCACAGCCAGTCCAAATGCTCCAGCCCACTACCAGTTGGCAGCGTGCCCAGCATTGCTGGCAGCATTGCCCCGTTAAATCGCAATGCTCATTCGATGAGCCAAATAGGCACCAGTATTTTGATCACGCGTCACGTTGACCGCTCTGATAAGTTATGGAAAATACAATGATCTCCCGGTCTTTATAACTAATAACAAGAGCAGGTACCTACGTATAGGTCATTAGCACTGTTTTTTTTGTAAATCTAGCATCAAAAGCTTTCTGTAAAAGTCGATAGGTCCCAACGCGGCCATATTAAAGTTGGATGCTCTGTCCCATGCAAATGCGTTTGATTTTATTGCCTCGCTCTATTCGATCGAGCTCTTCACCAGGTAAACGTTGAGCGGATAAAGCTGTTTCTATTATGTTTGCAGACATGGCCCGGAGTACTTTACTCACTGTTTCACACCTGAAGGGTTACGAGACTAAATTGGCTTTGGAAGGTTGTTAGTGTATAGGCTATGTTTTAGTTGCAGGATACGTACCTACGTACGAAAAGCATAATGAGTAAGTAACTATTCACCTAAAGTAGCCTTACTATAATTATGTAGGTAACAATAGTCATGTTATGTTGAAAGTCCCAGTCACACAGACACGCTTTTGAAGTCTAAGCTTAAGATGCACAAAATGAGCACTTGCACAAAGTATATTAAGAGGTATCTAAAAGACGTTGGCAAAGAATCCGCATTTTTCAAGAAGTACAACTTTGATGATAGGAATAAAAAAATGAATCTCAATCGATCTCTCTTGTTTATATGTTTATTAGCATATGTAATATCATTTATTAAATTATTAAGTAGGTAATTCTGTAGCGCCCACCAGTTTCCATATTGTTAGGGCACGTTAAGCCGTCGGTCCCGGTTGTTGTCTTCGGATGGCAGTCGTTATAGCATGGTCGTAGGGCATTTTGCGAATGCCCGCCTGGCTAGCTACCACCCTCAAGTAGAAAATCTGTCGCTAAGCACCTAACGGTGTGTTCCGGCAGCTGTCCTTGAGAGCCAGTAATTCTAGGTTAGCCTGAACAACATCTCCGACCACATCATCACTTACCATCAGGTAAGATAGTGGTCAAAGGCTAACCTATCAGGCATAAAAAAAATACTTATAGAATATTTCACTTTTGGATAACATTAATGGTAGGATACAATAAAAACTGAATGCATGTAAATCCCTACGAGTACATAAGTAGTTTAAGCAGTAAGTTTTGTAGTCATATTACATTTATTCTTATCGGTAAGTTCAGTAGACTTTAAAAAGTAAAATTTTCACTCATTTTCTCAGAAAAAATTTGGTTATAGTAAAGTAAGTTGAAAACATTTTAAATAAGCCGAACTATATTTATGAAGTAAGAAGGTTAAGATTCGGACGATTGGATCGAAACGTTATTTCGTTTGAGATATAAACTATTGATCCATGCGCATCATAGATAATGATAACAATTGAATTTCAATCATAAATTTCCGATATCTGTTGCGTGTGATACTAACGGGTTAATTCCCTATTATATTCTAAGTACCAGTAAAACATTTTTCATTACAGCTGAAGAGTCAGTTACTGAATGAAGAAACTAACCTTAAAGATTACAGAATACCTTTAGTAACAATTAAATAATTAGACAATAAGTCACTACTTTGTGTTATTGATTGATGTTTACTGAGATTGTATGCTTACTTTTCTTAATATTTACTTCCATGGGTAGATTATACATAGCAAAACTTTGATATAGATTTTTAGACGGTACGTTCGTGTAATGGCACATTCTACACTCATGTTTTTCCCAGAATTTCCACCCTAATGGGCTGTTCTGCCGCATTTGTTTGTCGTAGCGTAACAACTAGTGAAAGTAAGGCTACGGTTGAGGCATAAGTGTTAGAGCTGTCTATAGGTACTGTACATTTACTTTATTTTGTACGGTAAATTCAGACAGGTTTACGATTCATTATTTGTTTATTTCAAGTATTCATAATATCTTATCTACTTGGTTTTCATATAGGCTTTTTTGAAGCTGACGTCCACAAAAGAGGCTCTGATCACAAATTATTTCTATTCCAATTTTATTTTAGAGCGTGTATCGGCTTTGTTATGCACTCATAATATAGCCGATGCATTTCCTTCTGTTCATCTGAGACCGTTAGGAGCTTTTTTACGCCGACGCATCCGTCACTATCATCACTATTTTTTTTCTGTACGACAGAATTGTTGCAACATCCTTCTAAATTTGTAAATAATATTTTAAGGCACTCAAGTCAGTCTAAGGACAAGTCACTTGTTTGCACATAGTATTCACAACTATGCTAAGGGCTTAGAATAAACTTGTTGAGTGAATTTCCCAAACAGAAAATTTTCGTAGCGTGAATGAAAACGCCGGTGCAGAAAGTTAACATACAAGCGAAATATTTTTTGCCAATAGAAAATGTTGAAATTCACCGGATGCAATTATATATTTCAATTAATAATACAAAGACCTTGAGTAGTGTTATTTATGACCTCAACAATTTAATTATTTTACCTCTTTTTCATTTTAGCGTTCTTATAACGGTGGACTGGGTGGCCTGAAACCACCTCCAATTTGAGTCATGGAATCGACAACAAGTCTTCTGTCCTAAAAGTACCTTCAGTGACTATAAAAACTGAGATGGATGAGTTTTCTAACAATATTCGTGGCATGGATAGAATCGCCAGTTCAGCAAGTTAAAATACAATAGAATTAAGTTTTAAAAATAGAAAAAGTAGCTACTTAACAAAGGTACTTAAAATACATTATCAATAGAATAAAATACCAGAGAATAGAATATCCCGCATATTGCTAGCGCTGCTAATAATAATAAATAATCAGATTTAAACACTGAATTTTGAATCACATAAGTAATATTTATTTCATCTCTTGCACCTATTACATTTTTAGAGGATAACTATTTAGAAGCGGTTCCCAAGGTTCTAATAAAGAAACTACTACTTCTGCTATTATAGTCCGTCCCTAGGTAATTAAAGGATAATCACTAAACAAATGACAATAGAGCTCCCTTAGTTGTTCCTTCGGCTGGGATTATCCATTGAGGGTATCTTGCGTCCCTACTTAAAGACAATGATCCACGATCTTTGTTTGGGGACGTGATACTTTTGCTTTGTATTGTGTTACGTTAACATCGTCTTTTAAGAGGTGAATCTTTGGTCGGCATTAAAATATACTGATATCGATCAGGTTGAAATAAGGGCATATTGTTTACAAAATTACAATAAAAGAAACATTTAACTACGAACAGGATATGATCCCGCGTCCATCCGTTGCTGGAGCCGCGACATAATTTGCCAAGTGAAAGCGACATCTGTGGCTTAATTGTACTGAACTACAAACAAGTCTAATTTTGTAAAGGGGCTGGTTACTTAAAACTATTACGCAGAAGGTGCTATGTGATTGTTACCTGGAAGAACTCTTATTTCCAAATGATGTATGTAATTTTCTCTTTATTTTAGTACTACTTTAGTTATAAACAAGTTTTCTGTGAATTTATTTGACCTGACATATCGCTCAACTAAAAAAAGGTGAAAAAATTGTGGCACTTTCCTTTAAATCATAAATTAGGCGGATCTAGTGAAAGATTACACTTTATGCATAATTTTACCCATTTCCATGAGGTTCAATGGGTTTTTGGAATGGTCATAGTACCGATAAATAAAATAAACCGATAAGTAGTACAGACAAACTACCTTAATGTGGATTTTATGATCGTAAATCAACCTACCTACCCAGCCTTCTGAAATAATTTCTAGATTTATAAAGTTGCTAGATGCTAGTTGCTGCTCTAGATTTATAAATGACCTCAACAGATCAGACTTTAAAACATAGTTTTCTTTGAAGATTGGAATGTAATTATAAGGAAAGTAATATTATTTTCACAATTTCAATTATTTGAATAAACCTTTGTACTTACTTTCATTCAAACAAATCTTTCGGAGATTTTACTAACTTTCATTTTTAGAATTACTCCGAACTTTGTAAGCTCCTGTTTTTGTACATCCAAACGCTACTAATATACCACTGTTTTATAAAGTCTTGTAGAATCCAAAAAATACTAATATTTCCTTACAAATTGGCCCGGACTATGTATTTTCTATATGCCATTTCTATGTATTTCTATGTAACGCACATTTGGCGCCATCAGAGTGGGATTAAATGTAGAGTGGGCTTCCCCTTTAGCTTTAAACTTGTTTCTGGTGAAGCAATTTTTTGCATAATTCTTAATTTGTAATATTTGCATTAACACTTGCTAAACAAATAAGCTTACAAAATCACAACGAAAGGAAACTTTCTAACCACGAGCGTGATCCAAATGTTGTTCATTATTCAGTCTTGTTTATCGTGGTGTGACTTAATAGACAGAACGAGGAACAGCTCGATAAGACATCAGTGTGGAGTGATTGAAGACAATAGCAACATTAATTAGGCGAGAACTTCGAGCTTCTATACCAATGATCGAGAGTCGAGAAAGGTACTTAATATGCTTAGATGTATTAAGACTAGTCAGTGCAGGTAGAGCTTTTCACACAAACGTTTCGTCATATTTTAAATACCAAGTAATTCCGTGAAAATCGTCATGCATATCACTGAGTCTATTATTATCTAGTCTATTATATAGTCCAATATCTATGCTTCTGGTTTACTAGTTTGTTGATTTATCATTACTAGGGACCCGCCGCGGCTCCGCACGAGTGCAATGCAGATACTAAATAATCTGTGATATCCTTGAAAATATTCATTTAAATAGCATGCTGTAAAAGACCATATTGATCTAGATTAAATGCACAATATATTTTAAGTACTTAATTGGACGTTGAAAGGATTTATGCTGTATTGCTTAAAATCGATTATTGTGTGGTTGCTAAAAAATAGACTTATACCAGGGGATTTTTTATAGACCTTTTTAAGGTGTACAATACTATAGTACATTATTTTGATCTATCTCGTTGGGTTCAGCTAGCGTTTGCATTGTATGCGCAGAAAATGTGTTTATTTACGACATCATATTAGAAACCTGTAGAATGTTTTCAGTGTATTTTTCAGCGTTTCTCTACTATATCACGCATGTATTATACATATAAACCATCCTCTTGAATTTCTCTACCTATTAAAAAAACCGCATCAAAATCCGTTGCGTAGTTTTAAAGATCTAAGTTGACAGACAGACAGCGGGAAGCTACTTTGTTTTATACTACGTAGTGAGCAAGCGATTTTCCGAATAGTTTTGAAAACACTTATTTTTATGGAAAATTAATAAACCAGATGCATAAATATTGGGACCAGCAATATCCATGCTTAATTAGTCTGAGATTGAATACTCGGTACCTAAACTACGACGAAACTATACGTTTATATAGAAAGCGCTACGAGCACTTTAGCCCTAATATTTTAAATAACCGGCTGTACTCACGCGTATTCGTCGAAATTATCGACCTAGGTTTCGGACATATCCGATGCCCTTCATCAGGTGAGTTCACGCGTCCAAATCGTGAAACCTAGGTTTAAGGGAAGGGCAGTCGGAATTAATTGCACCGGGTACAACGACAGTGTTGTACTGTTGAGAGTGGACCCTACGAATATTAACTCTGTGACTATTTGGAGAGTCACCAATCGAGAATTATTTTTACGTCGACCTACCCTGGCGAGTTCGGTATTTTCTCCATTGTGTTAACTACAATTAGTAAAGGAAAGAAGTGAGATATAAGCCAAAATCGGAGAGGGTAGAAAATACCTGTTCTTTCTGCTTACGCCTTCTGGTTCGTCCCGATTGAGTAAAACAGTCATATTAAATTTGAAGTGGTAGTGCCACGCTGTAGCTCCATGGGTTACAGCTGAATGGGCCGGCACGACCGGGGAAGTACCACTCTCCCACATGATATTTGAAGTGGTAGTGCCACGCTGTAGCTCCATGGGTTACAGCTGAATGGGCCGGCACGACCGGGGAAGTACCACTCTCCCACATGATATCGACGTGAAGTAGTGGCTTTGCCATTGCGTTTCGATCGATTTGTGGGAGATCCGGAGGCCCAATCCCCCCCCCTAAAGGAATATGGCAGCACAGTTTCACGAGACATTACTCCAGGAGGGTACCAGCCGCGTAAGCGCTGGAGAATCCCTCTCCGAGCATCCACCTCCAGGACCTGAACCTGAAGGTGGATGCTCGGGCTGCCCTGCGTATTCTGGAGGGGGCAAAACCGTGCTCAACCCTATTTCTGCTGCTCGAGGTAAACGAAGCAGGAGGCTTAAGTCACCCCACACCACGCTAACCGTGGACTTTTGCAACATACGGGGTCTCCGTTCTAACCTGAACGATGTCCATTACCATCTGGAGACTGCTAAGCCGGCCTTGCTCTTTTTGACTGAAACACAGATATGCTCTCCGACAGACACCTCATTCCTCACATACCCTGGGTACAAACTGGAACATTCCTTTTTGCCGCGGGCGGGGGTGTGTCTTTACGTCAGAGAGGATATCTGTGCTCGTCGTCTCAGAAGCCTTGAAGGACGGGGCCTATCTGACATTTGGTTGCGCGTAGACTGCGATGACCATCCGCGAATCTACGCGTGCCTTTATAGGTCCCATATGAACGGTAATGCCGAAATAGATCAATTCGTGGAGCACCTACAGATGGCTACAGATTCCGTGCTTGAGCAGATCCCCACCGCAGAGATCGTGATACTTGGCGATTTCAACGCCCATCATGCCAAATGGCTTGGTTCGCGCACCACCGATCATGCGGGGAGATCTGTTCACGACTTCGCTTTAGCGTATGATCTAACACAACTGGTCACCTCGCCTACGCGAATCCCAGATGTGGTTGATCATACACCTTCCCTGTTGGACCTTCTGCTGACCTCTCACCCGGAAAACTACACAGTATCCGTTAACGCTCCTCTCGGATCGTCGGACCACTGCCTGATCCGGAGTTCAGTGCCGGTTACACGCCCAACTCGACCCCGTTTTGTGGGTTGTCGTCGCGTGTGGCACTATAGGTCTGCAGATTGGGACGGGATGCGGTCCTTTTTTGCATCCTACCCATGGGGGCAAGTTTGCTTCTTGCCGGATGATCCAGATGTCACTGCTAACTATGTTGCTGATGTAGTGCTTCAGGGTATGGAACTCTTTATTCCATATTCTGCAGTGCCCATCGGTGGCAGGTCACAGCCCTGGTTTGGTCGCTCTTGTAAAATGGCCTCTGGCCACAAACGAGAGCGTTACCAAGCTTGGGCTGATTCAGTGGCATCTAAGGATTCAAATACCAGCAATCTCAAAAAGAAATATAACTTTGCCTCCAGGTCCTTCAAAAGAGTAATCGCAAGAGCGAAGTCGGAGCATATCGGCAGAATTGGCGAGAGATTAGCCCGCCTTCCTTCGGGAACACGTGCGTTCTGGTCTCTTGCTAGGGCTGTCCAGGGAAATTTTTGTCAGTCATCCCTACCGCCCCTGCACAGAGAGAATGACACACTGGCCCACACCGCAAAGGAGAAGGCCGATCTCCTGGGCTCTCTCTTTGCGTCTAACTCGACTTTGGATGACCAAGGGAACTCACCACCGACTATACAACGGTGTGATACCTCGATGCCGGATATAATTTTCCGGCAATGTGCAGTACGTAAAGCACTGTTCTCCTTGGACATTCATAAGTCGAGTGGGCCTGATGGCATCCCTCCGATAGTGCTGCGGACTTGTGCTCCAGAGTTGACACCGGTTCTAACGCGTCTTTTCCGGCTCTGTTACTCATCAGGCGTTGTCCCAAAAACATGGAAGACGGCTTTGGTGCACCCGATCCCTAAAAAAGGTGACCGCTCAGATCCGTCCAATTACCGCCCTATAGCCATAACGTCTCTGTTCTCCAAGATAATGGAATCCATTATCAACAACCAGCTCCTGCAATATCTAGAGGAGCACCAGCTGATTAGCGATCGCCAGTACGGTTTTCGTCGCGGTCGCTCAGCTGGTGATCTTTTAGTATATCTTACGCATCGATGGGCGGAGGTGGTGGATTCCAAGGGTGAGGCGTTGGCGGCTAGTTTGGACATAGCGAAGGCCTTTGATCGGGTGTGGCATAAAGCGCTTCTTTCGAAGCTTCCTTCCTATGGGCTTCCCGAGAAATTGTGCGAATGGATCTCCAGTTTTTTGGCAGATCGGAGCATCAAGGTCGTTGTCGACGGTGCATGCTCCGACTTAAAGCCGATTAATGCTGGCGTTCCGCAAGGCTGTGTGCTATCTCCGAGTCTATTTCTCTTGCACATCAATGAGATGCTGCAACTCAGCGATATTCATTGTTATGCAGATGACAGCACCGGAGATGCCTCATACACCGGCCGCGCTAATATTTCTCGGGAAAGCGTTGTCGAGAGTCGGAACAAACTTGTGACTTCAGTCGAGACCATGCTGTCAAATGTTTCGAAGTGGGGCCAAATGAACTTAGTCCAATTTAACCCCAAGAAGACACAAGTTTGTGCGTTTACCGCTAAGATATCCCCCTTTGTCGTATCCCTCCGTATTGAAGACACTCCCCTTGCCACCTCTACTAGCATCGGAGTACTTGGCGTCGACATATCGAACGTCGTCCAATTTCGCTGTCACTTGGAAGATAAGGCTAAGTTAGCCTCTAAGAAGCTCGGTGTGCTCGGAAAGGCGAGGCGGTACTTCACGTCGGCCCATCGCCTGCAACTTTATAAGGCTCAGGTTCGACCTCACATGGAGTACTGCTCTCACCTCTGGGCGGGAGCTCCCCAGTACCAGCTTCTTCCATTTGACCGCGTTCAACGCAGAGCGATTCGAATCGTTGACGATCAAGTTCTCTCCGGTCGGCTCGACCCTTTGGCTTTGCGTAGAGATGTTGGATCACTCTGCATCTTTTACCGTATATATCACGGGGAGTGTTCTGAGGAACTGTTCGATTTACTACCTGCAGCTCAATTTCGCCACCGGACTTCCCGACAAAGCGTGATGTTTCATCAATTTCATGTCGACGTCTGGAAGTCCACAACCTTGCGATTTTCACGGCATTTTCTACCTCGCACTGCCACATTATGGAACCAGCTGCCAGGTGAAGTATTTCCGAACAGTTACGACTTAGGAACCTTCAAGAAAAGAGCATATTCCCTCCTTAAAGGCCGGCAACGCATCCTCGAGACCTCTGGTGTTGCGGATGTTTGTGGGCGACGGTGATCACTTACCATCAGGTGAGCCGCCTGCTCGTTTGCACTCCTATCCCATAAAAAAAAAAAAAAAAAATAACGCATCGGTAATCTAGGCCCGCTCAGATGTTTATTTTAACCTCCTGGTAAGGTCTTTTCTAGCCCTAGGTCTTAACTTAGATCTAAGTTTGGAGGGGACTCAAAATATGATGTCTATATAAATATTCAAATGAACAAAAATCTAAATCATACTTATGTTTATTTATTATATATATTTTATATTTATATTTTATATGATTTATATATATATTTTTATTAATTTGTTTGTAACCCAAGATAAATTATTTACCACATGATGAACAACGTTCATAACTAGTGAAGAACCGGGCCGTAGATTACCTATGTTATTTAATAAAGATGTTCTTGGTCCAGAAAAATACATTATTTATACCTACATTTATACTAGGTTTCTTGTTAAACTACTGTGTAATTCATACTTATACAAACATAGAAGCTACCAACGGTTCATTCGGCGTGTGGTCTGTATATGTACAGACACTAATAATTCTCTCTCAAGATAGCGCAGAATTCACATGTTACTCCATATCTCGTTCATACTTAATTCAACAACTTTGGTGAGTATCGCGCGAGTACCTAGCTTTTGATTTAATGATTCAATTCATATTTCGAATAGAGGGACCGGGAACCTTCAATCTACAAGTATAGGTAACTTAAGTAAATTATTGTATCCGCCGGAACGACCACTGTTGAACACAGCCTCAAATTTAATAGATATAACAATCAAGAAGATCTGGGAGAAAGGGTGCAATTCTAGGTATATTATCTGCTATAATATAGTGTCAATTATGTAAATAAGTTTATATTGGGTAGGGGCTGACTATATACATTTTACTTTGCGTATTAATTATACCTACTTATTATTCCTTTTTGCATATTTTTTTCACGGCTCACGTAATAACCTGCATATGTAATGTAACACTCATGGAAATTGGTTTCAACTCGGATAAGGAGCGCTTTGAAGGGTTTTGTATGAATGCGATTCCAAATCCAAGTGAAAACCTGTTCTCTATCAATTAGCATCATTACACAGCTGTAGAGATCAAATAATGAAATTGTGTTTCTTTGTGCGCGCAAATGTCAACAGGATAACAAAATACTATGTTATAGGTATTAATATGGAAACTTCGGTTGCCCTATAGGATAATACGGCGGGTTCTACGCGCATTTCCTCACTCACACTGGTTGGTATTTAATCTCTCCAGGCTTCCACAAATTGAGCGTGGGGTGTGCGTTGTGCAACCTCGTTCCAATAAATGAATAATGAGCGCGGTTGTCATCCCTTTCTTAGTCATTAGACTGCAGTGTAAAATTTTACGTACAAACGCGTGATAATGCTCGACACACCGCATCGTTACGCAATGCACTGTAATAGGCTGTATTTTAATCCCTTTGTACATGTTCCCGCGCGTGCTGCCCGTGTTGCACATTGCCCATGCCTGGTGGCAGTATTCATCCAGCAGATGATCGGTTCTGTAGGCCTTGTTGCTCTAACCTCTAACCTATGTAAGTCTAAGACAACACCAAACTGGAAAACTAAAGCTGCTTTCAAAAAGAGTAATATTATCGTCAAATATTCTTAAAATATCACGTGGGAGTGATTTATCTTCCTACTACGATCAGTTGATCGTGGTTGACGGAAAATAAAACGAAAAATCTATGTAATTTTTTTTTATAAATCCCCATTTGCTTCCTCATTCACTTAAGATATCTATGAGCTCGTTACGCTTTGCCTCTTGCATAATGTGATAGTGTCTTTACGAATACCAACTTATATAAGGTTTTTGGTTTATAAGTCTACACTATAATAGAAATTCTGGTTCATTTATAGGGAGGTACTTACATGTTAATAAGATTTCTTTTGCAAACTTTTGTGAGAAGACTCGCTTTTATCTGAAACAAAGAAGCACATTCTATTAGAATATATTAAATAACTCGAGAGCAATGAATCCGGGTCACTTAAAGAATCCTAAAAATCTCGGAAACTAAAAATGCTAGGTTAATGCAATAAATTGTATTTAATAGACAATGTAATACTCCTTAAATGAAGGTATTAAAACTTCTTAGTTATTGTAAAGTTATATCATAAAAAAATCAAATTTGAAAAAGGGCCACTTTCGAAGATGGAACTACGAAATTACAGCATTTGGTTTTGCTTTTGTTTGTAATCTGTCATTTATGTGGGTACATAAACCATGTTGATAGTGCTCTATATTCATTATTCAAGCTGAAATTATGTCGCTTACGCCTGAAGAATGCACCAGAATACTTACAATGCTGGAAACCGGCCGGAGTCAGCGCGATACAGCCAGGACTGTCGGTGTGTCGCTGTCAACAGTACAAAGAGTTCTCCGACGTTACGAAGAAACTGGTTCTAACCTACGCAGACCAGGAACGGGCAGAACCAGGTGTACCACAGCACGAGAAGACCGATACTTGGTGAACACCATGCTTCGAAATCGCTTTCTCACAGGAACTGAACTCACCAATCAGTTTCGACGCCTCGGAGGAAGTAACCCAAGTGCATGGACAGTAAGACGTCGGCTTGCTGAATCTAACTTAAAACCCCTTAGACCTGCAAACGGCCCTAAACTGGAGCGTGGGCATCGTATTTCGAGACTAAGATATGCCCAGAGCCACGTAAATTGGAGTATTGAAGATTGGTCAAAAGTTATGTTCTCCGACGAATCAAAATTTATGCTCTACAAGCACGATGGAAGACACAGAGTGTATCGAAGACCAGGGGAAAGATTCAAGCAAGCATGCATCGAAGAAAAAGTAGCCTACGGTGGTGGGTCTGTACTTGTGTGGGCCGGAATTTCTTCTGAAAGTCGCACAGAGCTGGTGATCATAGAAAACGGCTCTTTAACTAGCGTAAGATATGTGGAAGAAATCCTCAATGATCACGTTGGTCCATTTATGGTCAATTTAGGTGAGGATGCTATATTTATGCATGACAATGCCCGACCTCATACAGGTAGGATTGTGAATGACTACCTTCAAGAGATGAACATTACTCGTATGGAGTGGCCAGCGCGCAGCCCGGATATCAACCCGATCGAGCATGCTTGGGACGAGCTAGGCAGATGCGTAAAACAACGAAACCCTCCCCCAATCACGCTTCGTGAGCTCAAAATTGCTCTCACAGTGGAATGGGAGAATATTCCCCAAAATCGTATAAGGAACTTGGTGTACAGCATGCCAAACCGCGTAAACGCAGTAATGGAAGCACGAGGAGGCAATACGAAGTATTAAAATTCAAGAAAATCGTAATAAAGTTCAAAAATTTCATGTTTCCTATTTTTGTTTTAAGGAGAGATCAGCAGTTTTTCTCTTTATGTAATTTTGTGTTAATAAAATGTATGGTGACTCATATTTTTTTTACTTTCATTTAAGGAGTATTACATTGTCTATTAAATACAATTTATTGCATTAACCTATCATTTTTAGTTTCCGAGATTTTTAACATTCTTTAAGTGACCCGGATTCATTGCTCTCGAGTGTAGTATATATTACATGTACAATTTTATTATATTAAAAATATGACCTAATTCTGGGCAAGTTCTGTAGTACATTACCTATACCTACAACTATACGGTGAAGCTTATTGTTATTTATGATTGAAATGTCGATTAGGTAGTATATGGTTTTTTATGTCTCGCAGTATGTAAGTTAACTGTAAAAGGCTGTGAGCATCATCACAGCATTTGCAAAGTGTAAAGGTAAAATTAAAAAGAAATGTGTTTTAGGGACATTTCACAGCGAAAATATATTTATTTATTTAGTTATCCATACAGTGTTACAAATAATATTACTAAATTTACTATTTACTACAATATAGCCAAAAAAGGATACAAATATAATTATCTTAAATTACTTAAAAGTACCTGACAGATGAGTTTATTAACAATTAAAGAAAATAGAAATATTACTATTGGTTATGGGTTCAGTTTAAAATTTATACATTTATTTATACTATATGTGGTAGGAAGGTAGGTGTTTAAAGCGTGTTAAGCTTTGAAATAAATATATCCTGTAACATGTATCTTGATGTTTGCTTTCTAGGTTTCAAATGCATTTTATTAGTTATAATAGGATGGAATTAGCACGCGGAACTATTTGAACATTTTTATATACGGAGATTTCAGACAATATTCTTGGAGGTGTATCAAATTCGTTGGTACCAAACTTGGGTCAGTTATTTTTTAAGTTTGTACGAATGTTTTCATGGTCCATATCTACGAACAGTAATTACAAAAAAGGATTATAAGAGTAAAAACTATTTGTGTCTACTGAAATATAACTTCTAGTTGAGTCGAAAACCACCTTGGGTTGCTCACAAATAAGATCAGGCAATAATTAAGGCAGCGTGCAGTCTATTTATTGGAACTCTTGCACTTCTTGCTAAATAAATGAAGCACAGAAAAGAGAATTTATATCTCTATGCGTGCGAGTGACTGCTAAATGCACAAACTCAACTGGCTTTACATCTCGCCTTAATTGCGCCTGTAGCAAATCTATTAAATCTGCAACCAAGTAGGCGCTATATTTGTTTTGCGATCAAAGTTTCGCTCCTCGCCTGTCCATAAAAACATAAACGAACTTAGTTCGTGACAAAAATGCAAGGCATCGGGAACAAAATCTGAGCTTATTTTAAAAGCGACCGCCATATTCTAAAGGATTATTAACTTTTAATTGGTTCGTGGAGCGGCTGTGAAACGATGTCCATTGTAACCCCTTCTTTACAAAATGTTTGCGTTTTCATAAACCTGTCTTAGTAAACTTTTTGCAATTTCTATATTGATGTTTTATGTGTGTTTACAACAAAGGCGAATCATTAAATTTAATCATCTATGGGAGATTAGGTTTCTTAAGATCCTGCTGATTATTTACCGTAATTTATTTGTTAAACTAGAGATGATTTATTGAACTTGATGTTGTTTAATTAATTTGTGTCTATATAACTATATATTGTCTTCTTAATATATTTAAAATGTTCTTATATTACCAGACCGGTAATTATTATTTGATATATTGTCAGACGTAAATATAAAATATGATTGAAGTTTTAGTTTATTTTTACACGTAATCCTACGAATAATTATATTTTGTTCGAAGACGTAATCAGATATAACTACAATTAGACACAGTATCTATACATACTGTCATTATTTAAGAAGAACTACTTGACTAACTAGCTATAAGTTTTACAAATATTTGTAATTTTAAAATATTTATAAGATGGAAAGGTGAAATGAGCAGGTAGTCTAATCTTAAACTATTATCTCTACTGTTGTAGTTCATGAATTCCTAGTTGACTCAAATTGTTAATTAAGTGTTGTCATGATGATATTTTTAGACAAATAGGTACAGTATACGTCAGAAATGTATGTTTATATTACTCATAAAGAGGAAGGCAAGCGTATGCTTGACTGGAGTCAAATGTGTTGGTCTTATTAAGTTCACCTTGAGTACACGAGTTGACACTTCTGTCTAATACAATACTATTCATAGAGCCAAAAACAGAGTAAGATTGCTATCATGAAGATCATATATAGAAGCGGTTACGACCCCTAGACATAAAGAATACGAAATACCCAAATGTTTTCATGACTCTACATTTTTTAAGCCTAAATATATCTAAGATAAGTAGATAAGGGTATCCTGTAAGCACAGTATGCATTTGATGATAAATAAATATCTCTAGTGACACTGGCTAATATATATATATATACTTTTACGAGAGCAGACGTGCTTTTTTTTGTGAATAATTTGATGTAAAATATATCATCATGCCTTATTATCCCACAAATACATAAAGAAAATAATCCCACAAAGTGTCTAAATATCCACGTTTCACCAAATATGTGTGGGCCCCATTTAATAGAGGCGTTCTATTGCCTAGTGCCAAACTGTCTACTAAATACTGATAATTTCTTCGCAAAACAGACCTTAAGGTTCCAAAGTAAGACTTTGCGGCATTCAATTAACAAGGCAGATATATCGAGGTTACATATTCAGTTTAATAATCATCGATGCATTAATTCACAAAACAGCCACGTGTTATAGATCGCGAACTACACACGATTGATTTGCCTATCAATGCTCTCTATATAATGTCGCCAGCATATTGGCACGCTATGAATGCGATATTGCATTGCACATAATACGTTTGTGTGCCATTGTTTTGCCCTCAGGAATCCGCGTGAGCAGCTAAACGTTGCATCTTAGTGTATTGATATCTGGCATTCCTATGCGATCTTAGTCAATACGGGCAATTTCTAGTAGGAGTACGTAATCTAGCCTTAATCTTAGTATCGGTTGCTTGTGGTCGAGCACCACTTAGGTTGTGCGACGAACATTTTTTCTTTTATTTTTATAATTTGCATGATGTTCATCAATTTGGTGCATCTACTATATCAGTTGCCGTTAAACATTTTTCAGTTTGATGGATATTGTTTACTGTTTCTTTTTAGCCAACCCATTAATTTTGCCTGAAAATAACGTTGTGACTAAAACTATGGAGCACAATTAACTTAGCAGATCTAGTTATTCCTTTTCGGCTTGTTTGTGCCACCTTCGTGTAATCGCAAAAAAATAACTATTTTTCATGTTTGGTAAGACCTATTGACATGCTATTTACGTTGATGGAATGGCTTAGGAATAAACTTATTATATAATTGATTTATTAGTTAAAATCATTACTATACTATAGATGCGCATAACCAGGAGTCGCGACTCGCGAGTAAGAGCCTAACAAAGGTGAAATACGAGTATATGAGCTATAAAAAAATGAAATACAATCTTTAGTAAGCATATTGCATGATATTATCAGGTTCAGCATACAGGTTGTTGCCTGTTAATTTGATAGGTGAGACTGCGGTAAAATAAAGATGCAGGTAACCTTTAATTTTAATTCTCTTGTCTATGTCACTGAACTTCTCACGTCACTCTTAGACATCATCCTGGATATATTTTGATGATTTTTTTGTGTTTTTGAGCGGGTCCCTGGATTGTTTACATTTACGAATGGACCCGGTAAGTTGCGATGTAATTGAAAAATAATATATCTTTTCCAGACAGGATACCATTCGTGTGACCGCTAGTTTAAAGTTAATCATAATAATAAGATTAAGCACGAAAATATGAGTATCTCATAGTAGATGAAACCAATTACTGTAAAATTTACAATTCCGAATAGCGTTCATAAAGAACCACGAAATAAATAAACAAAATACACGAAACTCATTTCAGTATCGGCAATCTGTAATTCACGCCTCAGGTCATCGACGTTGAAAGCAATTACACTATGGAGGAAGCACCTATACCATATGTTATTTATTGAAAACCCACTGGCCCATGATGCGCAAAGCCGTACAGTACAGTGTTCAACAATATTGGAATAGTTTGTTTGTATTTACCTTTCAACAACCGGTAGTATCCTGTTTCATTTTGAGCGGCTATGCATCGTATTAACCTTTACGAGTTTAAACAAAAAATTGCACAAAAACAAGTTTCTTTCAATGGAGATCAAATACACTGAATTATAACGTCCTAAGCCCATTTCGGTCTCAATCATGGGATTGATATTACAGTTACAATTATTTCTAAATATGATTTCAAGCACTATATCATGCGAAGTGAATATCACATTAAAATTATTTTTTTTAATGCCTGATAGGTTAGCCTTTGACCACTATCTCACCTGATGGTAAGTGATGATGTGGTCGAAGATGTTGTACAGGCTAACCTAGAATTACTGGCTCTCAAGGACAGCTGCCGGAACACACCGTTAGGTGCTTGGCGACAGATTTTCAACTTGAGGGTAGTAGCTAGCCAGGCGGGCATTCGCAAAGTGCCCTACCACCATGCTGTAACGACTGCCATCCTAAGACAACAACCGGGACCGACGGCTTAACGTGCCCTCCGAAGCACGGAAGCGCTCAGTAGTAATGTCACCAGCGGTCACCCATCCAACTCCTGACCGCGGCGGACGTTGCTTAACTTTTGCTGATCGATTCAGAACGGCTAAGCAAACTTCGCTACGAGCGCTTCAAAAACATATTTTTTAGAGCACAACATTGTCTTTGTACTCTTTCTATTCTATTATCAGATGTAGTCCAGTAGTCTGGTTGATGACCACACCGTACCCTATGGCTACATGACATTTGCATATCATTCATCAGTCTCGAAGGACAAGCAAATAAGTCAACCGATGCGTATAACCGAGGCACACGAGTTCATTCCTAAAACAATTTAGTTACTATTAATAAAATTTTTAAACAATACATAGTTGAAATGGTGAGCCAGTGGCAATTAGATAATTTAACAGCTGTTAGTGCCCTATAGCCTAGTGCACTATATACGAGTACTCGTACTTTCATAAGCACATACAAGTAATAAACTTGTACATATTATGTGTATAAATATACTTCATTAAAAAATTCTAATAGACTTTCTACGAAGGGATAAAATGTCACAAGTAAATCCATATTTCGGTATTGACATGTATTCTGTACACTTCATATAGCTTTACGTGAAGCTTAGCTGGGTTTACCTCTACTAACCAAGTTGTGTAAATTGAAAGGGGTTACGAATTGACGTAAGTCAAAGCCAGGTTTAGCCGCAGGTTCTAAATGTGGAGCTGCACCCACGTGTTTCTATAAGCATCCACCAATGTTCTAAGTACTTCTATATATTTGACTATAGACCATACTCGCACACCATAACGAACAAACTCAACAAAGATAAAAATTTCAAATTCAAAATCATTTATTCAGTTCAGGCATCTACGACGCTCTTACAATTACAAATTTTAATATTGAAATATTCTACATTGTACTGCCACGTTCAGCAAAAAATATATAGAGCCACTGCGAGAAGAACGGGCAAGAAACTCGGACCATTATTTTAAACGTCTTTTAACAATGTGTTATTTACAATATAATATAATTATTACAATATTCAATTTAAAGTGGCAATGGGCGGGCCACATTGCACGACGAACTGATAACCGATTGGGAAGAAAGGTTCTCGAGTGGTTACCACATTACACCGGAAGACGAAGAGTTGGTAGGCCCCCACTAGGTGGACTGACGACATCGTAAAAGTCGCGGGTATCCAATGGTTGCATGCGGCTAATAGCTATTCTTTGTGTGTGGCGCTCTATGGAGGAGGCCTTTGTTCAACAGTGGACGTTTTCCGGCTGATGATAATGATGATTACAATATTTGTTGAAATTACGGAGATGACAGGTGATAGCTTGGCAGAGACGGAATTTTCCATGAATTTTTGTCTTTTTAGTTATCACAAACTGTGTAGTAGGATTTCTTTATCAAAGTTATTTCACGTGCAACTTGAATTTTCCTTCTGTGAGCATTGTTTGGGAACTTTATTATAAAACTGCACACAATTACCTAAAAGGACCTTTTATTTGTCTTTGCTAGTCTAAGACCTAGTACCGCTATTTTATATTTATTCTTAGTGTTGTAATCGTGGTTGTAACTGTTTAATTTAAATTTACTCATTTTTTTTTCCGAACATACATAATATTTTCAAATATATACAGACTCGATAAAGTTAAAATATCAATTTCTTTAAAAAAATCCCTTAGAGATTTTTAAGTTGACCTAAAGAGATCGCTCATAACGCTTAGTCCTTATATCGTTTTTTTAGTTCACAGTTAATCTTAATCTTGTTGTCCATTAGATACAAACTCAACAAACACTGGACTAGAAGAATTCGCTCTTGGATATGTCACACTAGTAATAGTATTTTAATTCGTAGTTCTTTTTACGATATGAATTTTTGTGGGTTAGCAATAAGTAAACGTTTATTCTGAGGATGCTTCGTGTAGCAGCGAGTGAAAAGCGTCGTAATATTTTTCGGTTTGGCTTTGTCACGGTTTTTTTTGTTAATTTTTTTATGCCTGATAGGTTAGCCTTTGACCACTATCTCATCTGATGATAAGTGATGATGTGGTCGAAGATGTTATTCAGGCTAACCTAGAATTACTGGCTCTCATTTATGATGTCACGTTGGCCTAACAGGAAAAGTAGGCGGAATTGTCACTAGATATATTTGAAGTGATTTTCTGAAATATTAATTAAATGTTTCCTTAAAATATTTTTGAAATATTACAATTAAATATTGATTTCTGCAAAGTAAGGTCTGAATATATTAGTTATGTGAGTGTTAGGCAGGCCTAGTACCTATCTCGCACAATTCCATACTCCTACTACTAAAAGTACCAAATTTTTTTGTCAAAATAACCCCAATAACTGCGCCCTCTAAGGGGACTAAACCTAGAACTTGAGAGTCTCAAGCGACGTTGTTGCCATATCTACTATTATATATTTATTATACCGACGAGGCAGACAAACCAAATCATCTTATTTGTAAATATATTTAAGATAATTATGACTTGATGTAATAAGTATACATTTTTTTTGCCGTCCTTTACTGCTATGCTCGGCGTTGTCTGCATTTCAGAATTTACTTAAATCTATAATGCATCTCGTTACTCATGCTGTGTCGTTCGTATGGCGTTTTATCCACGTAGCTACGTCGTAGCGCCGTGTGTCTCTTATCTGTCAAGTCATAATTACGTGGCCACGCCGAAGCACATTATATATATATACAAAGATTTTATAGCGAAAAGTTTACCAAACTTCGTTGACAATTATGAACGGTTTTTAAGTCTTATCTGTATATCTGTGTCTTTTGCAATTAGTGGTAATACTGGCAAATGTGATGGGTTTTAGCAGTACGTGGATTGGAACTGTGCTCGGTAAGTGGAAATAGCATGGCTTCCTTATACATTGCATTCAATCTTCCAACTCTTATCTTTCCATGTAAAATACGGTTTAATATATTTTATTTAACTACAAACAACACATTAGAACGTAATATTTAAAAGTTATAATAAACATCTAACTATTATTATGTATGGCTACATAACTGGCAAAATTAAATTGTATAAAAACCCTTACCTACTTCTTTTGAGATATTGTCATATTATGAGGCAAGTATCAATTGCGTCATATTACTCACTAGGCAGCGCTCACAAGCTGCTTCAATCCCAACGCTACGCTGTAGAACCGTAGCATCTCATAAAAGAACTTATTCTTGTTAAAAGAGATGCAACGCTGGAAAAAGCTGCGTCTAGGTACGTGAAGCCTTTTCACTCGGAATGACGATGTGGGAGACTTTAAATGGGATATTTCAGTATAATGGTTCTTCTGTTCGTAGTTTGCATATGTGTTTACATTGGACACTACGAATAGAAAAGATTTGTTAGTATTGTTACGATGTAAAAAGTAATCTAGGGTGACAATTTAAAAAAAAAATACTGTAGAGTCGGTACTGTTCTGACACTTTCATGAACTTAACATAACTATAATATTAGCGTATTGCTTATGTGCAAATCTCAAAGCAAGAAGTAGAAGCAGAAGCCTATATTCGTTAGCCTTCTCTAGGAACCTCAATACAAACAGTCATAATAAATAACATGTTCAAACAAATTCGCCAATAAAAGACCATAAATATCTGTCACAGAGAGGTAATCAATCAGTTGAAATATAGATGCAGCTGAAATATAGATATAAACAAGACAAAAGAGTCTAATTTTCTTATTTCTACGATCATATTCAGACAGATATATATTAGTATATAATGGCAGTCGGATAACTTTACGACTCTATCCTTTCTATATGATCGAAGCTGTGTTGGGATCAGACCGCAAACTTATGAGAGGTTCGGAATTTAAATAGTTCATACAACCATATATCTAAAATTTCACATTTAGATACATATATGAACTCTTTATTGAAACACCAGAATTTCGACTACAGTAAAAAATAAATAATTAAACTAAGTTTCACAAAGGGCAGTCTTATAGCTCGAAGCGATCTCTTTCTGACAACACATTTGAGAGATTACAAAAAAAAATAAGGTGGTTAAACCACCCGGTTCGACCACATTAGAAATCTAAACTTGAACTAACTAATCTCAAACTTAACTTTTAATACCTACAAAGACTTTAGTAGACCTGATCCAGACTTATCCTAAAATTGTATACGAGTAGATCTACACAAATAATATAAAGATGAAAGATTTGTATTTTTGCATGTAACGTATAAACTTAAAACGACTGGACCGTTTTTAAAACTTCTTTCACCATTAGAATCCTACATTATCCCTAATGAACATAGGCTATAGAATATTTTCAAAACAGTTGAATTTTATTTTTTGTTAAATACCCGTGCGAAGCCGGGGCGAGACGCTATAGTATGTTATATAAATAATGAATATACATACATTTATAGATGAAGATTCATATACTTACTAAAGTATAATCAATAATATTGCTTTTAGATACATGCATATGAAAACATTTCAAGCAAATTAATTGTTATAAGGGCTCATGTACAGTAATGTTCACAATCATAAGACTAGCAGTTCTGTTCATAGCTAAAGTGACTGATAAGGGGCTTAAAGTTTCTCCTTTAACGATTCCAAAGATGGGGAACGTTTTATTTTAACGGTAATGGATTCTACAATCTAATAGCTTGAGGAGCAAATGAGTAGTGACAGAAAGTTGTTTTAGTAAGCTTTAAATGATGTGAGACTAAGCAGTTCGACTAGATTTTCTTTACATTGCTTATTTGTACATTTAACATAATTTCAATCATGTTTAACTTGTTTAGCTTAAGCAAGATATATTGCAACTATTATTTAAACTAACAAACAGAATAATCCCATCTCATCACGGTGGTTGTAATTAACTGGTACATTGTTGTGAAGGATTATAAAGGTATCCCCATTGTACGGGCAAGCAGTTATTTAACTAGCGATGGTAAGATTGAGGAAACTTAAGCCGTTCGCTTTAATAACGAGGAATATCGTTTTCTGTTCATTATTTACAAGTTGAAGATTGTCGTTATGAAGTTTGAGTCTAAAGTATTATTACTAAGTTTAAAATACATTACTGCTTCATTAGTGAAGTAGCAAAAGTGCCGATTTTGAATCTCAATATTTTGGGCTTGATCTAGGATAGGTAGCTGCATGAATAATAGGCATGCCTATTCTGATATGCTAGAAATTTTCCGTAGGAGTTTGAAGTCTGGGACCGGGCTTAGTAGATGACATTGCACTCGCCTCCTCTTATATAACGTGTCTAGCATAATGACAGTGTTTAGAAATATATGGTCACGATATGTTACGTTAAACTTTTCACATTAAGGGCCTCAGAATTTTCGAGTAAGTTCCGGTTTTACTACCCAGAACATATTTAGTAAATAAAACACTATCTTTGCGTTTCACAGTCATCGATTTAGCTAGCCTATGCATCGGTTAAAGCTTGAAACGCGCTGCATGTCAACTGTCATTTTTATCATTCAGTTATTTTATGTGTTGCATAGCAACCCGAAACTTTATTAGGACATTCTGAAACGGGCCCTAAATCTAATGTGAAAAGTTTAACATATTTCTATATACAACGAGAGCGTAGTTCAAACTTATTTTTTTAAATACTGTCACGCATATATTAGGACACGAAACTGTTAGCAGGTGAGCCACGCCGCTGTTTTTTTTATGTTATTGTGACGGAACAAGCTTGAGGCCCACCTTATGTTAAGCGGACTAAGCTCTGCCTATTACAGATGCATTTCGTAACAAGTCACGGACTGCACTGCGCCCGTCACCTTGAGTCTCATGTGCCTGTAATTACACTGGCTTCCAAGGGCTACTGCCGGAACACACCGTTAGGCGTTGGCGATAGATTTTATAATTGAGAGGTAGTAGAGTGGTCGCTTGCCAATCGGGCATTCACAAAATGCCCTTCCACCATGCAGTGAAGCTCAAGCCCGTGGCGGGATTCGAACCATGGGCCTGCTGCGCGTCAGTCCATAGCTAATGCCACAGAGCCATCACTGCTTCAAATTGATTTGTGAACAGAAAAAACACGTCAACGCAATCATATTATGGCTGTGAATGTGTGTAATTCTAATTACTTATTAGGTAACTTCGCGCTACAACATATCTTCTTCGCTTAGCCGGAAATCCCAGCTTAGATAGCAATGCAACGGTAAATACATCTATTGCACTAAGCAGATTGTAGTGTTTAGACATATTTCCCATGTGGAGGCACCCTAATATTGCCGAGTGGGGTAATCCGATTAGGCGCCTCCTCAGAAGTCGGGACTTAACTTACACACGTCGTCGGTGAAGTTCTATGTTTTGACGGTTATGCAGCTTATACCTTTGGATGGTTGTGATTCTTTACCTTGTTTACGTTATTCACTTAGCAATAAGTACCTATAACGTTTAACTTGTTTTTATTTCACTTGATTTTTGTGTAATTTTGTGAGGCTGAGGCTAGAGAAGTATCTAAATATATGTAAAGTGTGTCTGCAAATAGGTATTCAGTTTATATAATGAATAATTATTCCTGTCGTATTGATCTGTCGCAGCGATGTGATGCAAAAAACTGTTAAATTAGCATTAAAAGGAATTTTTACTTTGAAATCCATCAAGCAAACTTTTGTATCATATTTATTAACTCGTAAATTTTGTGCACAATATTGACTATAAGGACATTGACGTCTTTTTTACAACGTACTTACCATAAAATCACGCGGTATAACGCCACAGTATTTTCCTGGGTTCAAATTAATATCTCAAAATTTATGTCATTTATATACAGTATTTACAGGTAATTTTTAAGTCAGTTGGGGTTCGAATATAATCAAATCTGAAAAATACGTCAGCAACCGATACTATGACAGCTGTTACGTCTAAACATTATATAAAGGTAAATGTGCCTAAACGTGAAATAACATTAGGAAGATACGACATCAAAATATATATTAGTTCGACAGTGGCCTATACAAACGATGACGTACTTAAACCGTTTAAATGTGTCTTCGTATAAAATCTACTTTTGTATTCAGTCTTTTTTTTTTATTTATTTTTTGTATTATTTGTAGATTATTGTAAGTAAATAAAAATATTTTTAGTATTTTATGGTATAAAATAGTATCTATAAAAAATTAACAGTACATATACGAACACAAAAATAAATAAATAATTTAACTATATCTACTTATGACCGAAAAATGTTACACTTAAAAATTGTGAGCTAATAAACACTATTTTTTATTATACGTCCCCTAAGTTACATTTTTCAAAACAAAACATAAGTAGATACATAGTAAATCAGTGTAAGTGTTATTTCACTTTTGTATATTGTGTGATGATATTATGTTCTTGTCAAATTTGGAATACATGGTGAGTAATAATATGAACATGAGATTTTCTAATAAACATATATTTAGAAATATATAAATGTAGCGTCCTCATTCCGATAGTTAAGTGTTTGCAAAAGCATTCTTCGAATTTCGATCTGACGAAGACTAGTTTGGTTATGATGATTTAAATAATATTTTTAGAGATTCGGCTCAGTCAAGCATGTTCATCAGTGCACTGGGCGTGAATCTTGGGACAAGATTTTTGTGCTCCAATAATTTGAAAATGTAAATATCAATTAAAAATCTCGACAGTCAAATGAGTTATATGCTCAGTAATAACATTACTTTCACAAATTGGTATTGAAAATTTGCCAAAATTTGAGTTGTAAGTACATAAATACAAAAGCAGCTATCATTTTATTTAGGATTTTTTAGTTACCTAATGAAAAAGCATTAAGTTTCCTTATTAATGTTATCCTTGAAATGTTATTTTAAGTAGGAAATATTTTTTTAAACTGTTATTAAATATCAAATGTTATTATATATCAAAAATGGAATGTTTTTAAATTAATTTATTTTATTTATTAAAAAGTTTCTTGATATCAGTTTACCAAAAACTGTATTCATAAAAACAGAAGCTTTTGGAGACATAAAACCAGAGGATTTTGACGCCTTTTGATTATTATCTATTGAGCCTCTTGTTAGCTTTGGACCATTTTCATCACAAACACTACAAAATATATGATTATATGAAAAACGAATGAAAAAAATGACTACACTGTGATTTGTTTGACTCGGGACTCAAACTTAAGATTCAATTTTACTATTGGAGCACAAAATCTTACGTCTCGTGCGGGAATCAAACCTGCGTCCTCAGATTTCGCGCCGGATGCCTAATCCACTCGGCCACCTGGACACGCTCTTTTGAGCCGAAACTTTGTGCTCCATTTGTGTAATCTTACGACTCATTCACGGTACTTATGCCATTTAACTGACGATGCAGTCATGAATCAAAAACTTATGTAATTACATGTCAATTGAGAAACTCTCACTTTATTAAAGTGCTCGTCGATGACTGAATGCGTGCAGTTAATTTCTACAAGTTGAGTTCTAAACTCGAAAATCGACCCGTTCATAACATGTACCGTGTAACCACAGAGACGCGGTCTTTGACAAGTTTTCCTCGAGTCGTTCACTCACAGCCACTCCTGTAACTTTGCGGATTTCAACCTATACAGCTTCAAGACGTTTGCCAAGTAATCATGTAAGTACACGAAAGATATAAAATCAAGGAATTTCATTTTAAAATTCGTGCTTACTTCTCGTAATCGCCGTTTACGACACACAACCAGGATAATACAGAACCGTCCTAATTTTTAAGAGTATTATTTATGTTTTTATAATGGTTTGGCATAACTGGTTGAGTGGCGTTAGTGATGCGAATAAATCGTAGTCAATCAAAGACAAAAGTGTATTGTCTTTTTCAGCGGATGAACAACTGACCATAAAACCGAAACTAAAATGATGTACAATATGAAAACAAACGTTATATAACATACTCGTAGGTATATCTATATACAATATATCACTATGATCTCCATAGTATTGTTAAAATAGAAACGTGAACTAACACAAAGATTGCGAAAACAATTCAGTGAATACTGGGTTCGGTTACGTGTCAATTAATTTACACAAGCGTTACATTAGTTTGAATCGCTCATAGCGAAGTTTGCTTAGTCGTTCTTAATCGATCAGCTAAGTTAAGCAACGTCCACCGCGGTCATGACTTGGATGGGTGATCGCTAGTGACATTACTACTGACCGCTTCCGTGCTTCGTAGGGCATGTTAAGCCATCGTTCTCAGTTGTTGCTTTAGGATAACAGTCGTTATAGCATGGTGGTAGGGCAATATTCAGTTGCCCACCTGGCTAGCAACTACTCTCAAATAGAAAATCATATTACGGTGTGTTCCGGCAGCTGTCCTTGAAAGCCAGTAATTCTAGGCCTGAACTGAACAACGGTTCTGAGAACATCATCACCTACCATCAGATAAGAAAGTGGTCAAAAGCTAGCTTATCAGCTATAAAAAAACATGGCATCAACGTCGAGATTGAGTCCAAAAATGTATAGGCGTCAAAAATACATCCAGCTTTGGTATGCATTTATTGATACGAGCCTTCCGAAATACCGTCCAAATATACCCAGCACTCTAACCTCGATACCGTTATAATAGAAAACAATGTTTTTATTATAATATGTTTTTTTCTTATTAGAGACCCCGAAGACGAGGATTCAGGGTAGGATAATGATGTGTATAAAAAATTTATACGGTGCGGCAGTGAAAATATTGCTTGAACGAAATAAGGGTACAACGATATATGATAAAGTGTGCTGTTATTAGATTTTTGAGCATCCACAGTTTGTAAGAATGCATAATACTCGAGAATATATAAAACGGTGAAGGTAAAATGGTTGGAGGGAGTGACTAATATGTTCAGTCGTGAAGCTCATTTCGTTTACACGTGATTAAGACGTTGAGCGTCGAGTGTCAGATTTGCTTAATGTATACTGTTTTATTTCAGACTCCACCTGTCTTTTACAAGAACAATATCAGCAGACTTCTATATCATCTTGGGATTAAATTTTATAACAATCTATATTAACAACTAGCTGCGCACCGCGGTTTCATGATGACGATGATGAAAGTATCCTATGTATTAATCCAGGATCTAACATTATTTTTTTACTAACATTTAATATGAGAGGCATATATTAAATGTTAGTAAATATAAGGTTATCACTTCGTATTAAAAAACAAATAACCCTATATTTAATTAAATTACCACTTCTCTCAGGGAAACGATGTTGTGACATTAAAAGTTATTCTGATAATAGAGTAATATGAAAAACCAACCAAGTGCGAGTGGGACTCGCGCACGAATGGTGCCGTACCATTATCTGTAACCTAATCTTGTAAGTTATGGCCACTTTTCGCAGTGTCCGATTGAGCTGGGTAGGTACGTTGCTATCCTAGGTAGGTACGAACCCTAAATATTGATCTCACTAATTGTTTATTTTTAAAGTAAATATACAACTAAATATTCAGTGAATATTTCAAGTTCTACCTGTTTTTATTATTATTAATTAGAGCAAATAAACGGCGAAAACCTCTTTTATTGTTTGGGAGCCCCCTTAATTATTTATTTTATTTTAAGTAGTTATGATTAAGGAGAACATAATACTTAATATTCTGTGAATAGTTAAAGCGTCTACCTGTCACAGTTATTAGTATCGAGCAAGAAACGGTAAAAAAATCAAGTTTGTTGTATAGGAGCCCCCCTCCTTAAATATTTATTTTATTTTTAGTATTAAACATTTCAACTGTCTAGCTATCACCGTTCTTGAGATCCAGCCTGGTGACAGACGATCAGCGAAGTCTCATTTTTAATATGTGATAGTGTGATATATGAACACAACACATTATGATATGAGCATCATCGTGCTTTTGAACTTCCAACGTGTATCAAAAGTATCAAAACATACAAGTTTTGCCAGATTTTTTGACTCATATATGGGCGGCCAGCTATTTGATACTACCGAGCTACAGTCCCATATTCCGTCCAGACTGCTGTTGAAACTATATTGTCGACAAAAACCGACTATTCGATTCGGGGATCATATTCCGGACCTCAATGCGCGCTTTAAATCACTCGTCCGATGAAGTAGGCTAATCCGCAATATTTAGAAAATTCCCCAGAGCGTATATTGTTTTTATTGCTATTAGTTTAGTCTTCGTCCAAAAACTCACCTATTGGTAAGCAATGAGGTAGTCAAGGCGTTAAAAAGCTAATCCTAGAAAATGCTGGGTGCGATGGAACAAGCAAGAAGTTCACCTGGTATTTAGTAGTAAGCTCTGCCTATAACAGGTGTAGCTCGTCACATGTGGCAAACTACACCGGCAAACATACCCTTCAAATCGTAATGTGCACATTACTGCTTGGGGGTAGAAATAGGTAGCAGTACATCTGTGACCGAACTCGCATGAAGAGTTCTACTGCAACTAAAAAATAACATCAGAATATTGAGAAGCTTAAGCCCGTGGTAGGAAATTCGAATCATGGGTCCGCGCATTAAAACCAACAGCTTTTTTCTATGTTGAGCTTTAAAAGGAACATAGGAAGATATACACTTAATTTCTTTGGACACGTCAATAGACGATTAAAAATTAATATATCATAAGCTCGAAGTAAATCAAAGCCAACATTGATATAAAATAGTTCTACTCGTAGTTATTTTATTTCAATCTGATCCTCTCAATTCCGTTACTATGACGTTAAACTAATAGCAAGACCGTTTCAGGTCTATAGATTTTCTTTGAAAGTTAAAGTGGAGGGGAGCCGATAAACGATTGCCACCATAAAATTGAATTGTGACCCCAAGTTAGGCGTAGGTGAGATGGAGGTGCAGCGAGAATTGAGAGAATGGTCGGTTAAGCTCCTTGAAGTGTGGGCTCTCATACCTGAAAGCTCTGCAGGTCAGTACAGTAGATAGTGTCAATGGACACTACCACTACATTCATATAAAGTAGTGTCAATTGAATATTTCTAAATGACTTGCCACTACCATCTGATGAACCGACCTTGGACATGCGCTTCCAATCTTAAGTGGTTAAGTGAGTCATAGTTCAAATATATATTTTCGTTCTTAATATTTACCGTCATCATACGGGGACAGAGGGACATCGTTGTTAACTATTAACAATACTATTCTTTTTATTAACATTGAAACTTGCTTGCGATGAGAAAAACCAAATATTCTGATTTTGGCATTAACGCGTGAAAAGCTCTGAACCCGTTAGTATCACACGCAACCAAAATCAATTCAATTGTTTACGATACGCATGGATTAAGTGTCAAAATCACAAAGGAACTTTCTTTTAGTTCTAGGTCGACAATCTCGAACAATACGCACAATAGTAAAATTGATTATTGATATGATAAAATTTCAAATATTATATTGATATTATTTCACCTTTGTCTGCGCACTCACGAAGGTCTCTTCATAGGAACTTACAGAGTAAACGCTAACGCTACATGCAATAAAACAATAAAATATAAAATGTGATCCCTTGGATAGGCAGTATTATAGTAATTGCAACTACATAAAAAAATGTGGAGAATTTTGATACGAACATGTGGTTTAATATAGCATATAGCGCTTCGATCAATACAATTATTTATAGTGTTCGGATATTTACCTATTGCGGTTACGTTCAATTATGTTTTATGTTCATTTCATAAAATACTCGTATATTATTATTTAAGATATCATATTGTGTATATAGGTGGCAAACTACAATACAGACTTGAGTTTTAAAGAAATTGTTGGCGCATAATTTTAATTCATAAAGCAAGAAATAATATAAAAAGAAAGTTCATCAAATTTCAAAAATATATCATCCATCTTTTATCCCCACAGTTGTAGGTAAAGGTATCTAAACATATTTTAATCAGATATTTATCGGTCCAATATAAAAATAAGAATGTTCCTTTGACATTCTTCTAAAATCTTCCAAACTTCCTCTCAACGAGTAAACTTTTATCACCATCTCAATATAAATTCCCGACCGGGTAACCTGATAAAACTCATATTAATTCAGGCGCGGCGAAAGCACAATTGGCCATAGACAAGTTTAATTCCTCTCTAAGCGGAAAAGAAATGAACAGACACCTCTGCCAAAATGAAAAGAGACCTGATTTATCGCCTGCGTAAAACCGGCGGCCGGATCTTATTAACATTACTTTTTATAACACGGAGGGTGTTAAATTGTAACAATGTAGACAGAAATTTAATTAAAACGTCCAGGAAGAGGTGTTAACTATCGCTAACAAGTTGCATGCTTTATGCAAGAAATGCCTTCTAAAAGTAAGGTTTTATTTTTACGAATGAGAAGTCTTCAACGGTAAGACTTATTTGGATGAGGACCTTTTTATATTCAGAAGATGATTTATAAAGACACTGTCAGTTAAATGTTATAAAGAGAAAAATAAATAATAATATGACTATTTTAACATAGGGTAAACTTGGCGAATGTGCTCTATTTGGTAATGTGCCGTCCTAAGAGAGTGTAAGATCGCAAAATAATATCAAATTCGGCGCCAATCTAATCGACTTAGTCAGCTACTCTTCTCGTAAATTTGAGATTTTAATTTTTATGACTCATTGTCATGTTAGCTCTACTCAAAACTAGCATTTATCTGCATATTGTTTTTAGTAAATCATTTTAATGCAAGTAGTTGCTGTTATGCTTGAATAGTGTACTCTTGTTGGAATTGTATAAAGTAGATAAATAAATACACGAAATTGAAGGTCTAATGAATACCGACAAAGAATAGCGAGGAAGGTCGTAGCCGTTGTTATTTCCCAGATAGCCTGGGGCCTGTACAGTACACGCCTCTTGTTAAAACTAAGGGTGGATACAGAATTCACAATCAATAAATATTTGGAATTTAGAAGGTGATCTAAGCTTTATTAACTATACTTCGTAGTATTTATTATTAACAGCACGAACGCTGAAAATAATTGAAACAAGTACCTATCGGTTCTAGAAAACACGCGAAGTTATAGATATCAATTCGCAGCAGTAAAATATATTTATTATTCAGATAGAGATTATATAAAGCAATCTTTATACCTAATAGTTTCATGTTAAGAACTTAAAGAAGGTAAAATAATATTGAGTATTTCAGAATATTATGCCTATGTTAATCTACCAAGAACCCAGTTCATTATCATCACACTAATACATAATTACGAAAATTTGTGAGTGTGTATGTTAGTTAGTCTATCATTCTGAAATGGCTACTCCTATTTGGGTAAAACTTGGTAAAACATAGATTTTTAGGTCCTGGATTAGCACAAAATATACTTTATATAATCTCATTCGGTAATATTTTAATTATGAAATGAAATAAAGACTTTTATAGGCATATTTTATTTACATACTTCTAGAAAATTAAAAAATAAATTAAAGCATTCTCCAAACAAAACAATGCTTTAAAACATTTTTTTTAATTATTAAAGTACTATGTGTCCCGACCAAGGAGGTTTCCATTCAGTTTAAGTACACATTATCTGTGGTGCACGCGCAACGCACAGGTTTTTATATTATTATTATTTAGTTACCGGTTTTTATATTGCATTTAATTTGATGTAGCTCCCTATAGCCATTAAATTAAATAAAGTAGTGTATGCAACTGCATATAATTAGGTATTAAAACACTCGTGTAATATTATTTTGAAACTCCCTGCGGCTCGTTTCAAAAAACTGCACTGATGTTTTAATACCCTCTATTATATGACAGTTGCATAAACTACTATTTTATCATCATTAAACGACGGAACAGACGATACTTTTAATTATTGTTTACGGGGGTGAAACCGTGGGACGTAGCTAGTTAATAATACAGTGGAAAATTCGCTATTATCTTTTTTTCTCTAATCGGAGTAGTCTAGTAGTCAAATATATCTACGGCAGAGTTTGTGTAGGTGCCGTAGATTCATAAATTTATCAGTTCTATTTCGTAAAATAGGTGATAAAATTATGAATCTAAATAATCCTATGAGCGAAAACCAGCTTTTTGACTGATGGTTCAACCCAAAGTGGGCTCTCATACACACTTAAAGGTCCAACGTCTTAAAAAAGGTTTCAAGAATAAAAACCTTTTGTACTTGAGGGTTGGAAATTCTCCAAATAAAGCTCTTAGCAACCTCAACGTAAAGAATCTATGCCCCCAAACATTTCCCGGAATCCATTATTTTCCTTATTTGCCTTGAGTATGAATACAAATTTGATATAGATTCTACGTAAGATTCTACACTGTTCAATCTTTAAAAACAAAAGTTGTAAGACTATAAACAGTTTCTTTGTTCTTCTCAATGCTTAGCGACAGATATAGATCTGAATTAGATAAGAATTTGAAAGATAATATTTCGTTATACATATTTTTTTATTGTTATATTTATTTTCTATTTTATTTGAACACAAATAGAGAAAGGTTCCTCTTCGGGATCTTTGCGATGCGTTTTTACATTTTGGACACAAAATATCGAGAAGAATTGATTTCTTTATGATTTAAATTGGTTATTCAAAATATAAACATTATCGAATGAATATACATATAATATGTCATGTTAGACAGGAGAACCAAATTTGTTTAAAAGCCGTTCAATAACCGGGTACTGTCTCTTAATTTTAATATCGACACAAAACTATGAAGACATTGACAAGCTATAGTGTCAGGGATCCGACAAGGGTAAAAAAGGGTCGGGAACTTGACAGATGTCTGTAAAATAAAACATTTGGATAGAAAACTTTCCAAGTATGTACCTAATGCGATTGACTCAAAATCTCCAGTTTATATAGACTATACTTTACTTTATTGTAAAGGTTTATAAATAAAAGTTAAAAGCACTCTATAATGGTACGAGGAAAGTGATGAAAGTGGACGAAACAAGAGATAAGTTGTCTCTGTCTATTCTTAGGATCAATTTTAGCTCTATGTAAACTAAACTCCTTTTTTATGGCAAACTTCTTGTTCCTGCTAAATTTTGAATTAATTTTGATTTATGTAATGTAGTAAGGCATCCCCCACGGGTCGTATCCGTGGGGTACATGGGGTACATATTCTTACGGAAGCTGTAGGAGGCCACGAAAGAAAAAGTACCAGGTGGGCAGTAGTGCCTTCTGAAGAGATTCCATCTTATACTGTGATTCCAAGACGCCTGCCAAGCGTTGAGATTATGGCAAATCTCCCCCTCTCGCGCGTCGTTTTTTGCTCCTTTAACATGGGATCCACAGAGTTTTATAAGTCCTAAACATTACAGTAGCGATACGTTTTTTTTAGTCACACGCTATAAAATTGTACCATAGACGACAATGTTTGGGTACGTTCGGTAAGTTTTTGCCATAATTGCATTTCCAACATCATATATTATATATTTGTGGCTGATCTTTATTTTCTTGTATGAATAAGTGTCGGTGCTAACACAAAAGCATACACCATACTGTAACGATTTTGTATTTGGTTTGTTGCCAGCTATCTTCCTGAAGTTAACATCTTAGGAAATTATCGTTAGTGGTACCTGTACTCATTACATGCCAGCTAAAGATCAAGAAAAGGTTGCGAAGATTTTTGCGCATCATATTTTTGGCGTGTAGATATTAAAGAATGGTAGGAATATAGAAAAAATACAAAAAATATTTAAGGCATGCTCAAAAATAACAGATTTTTTAGAAAATATGTCCCTTCTTTGTTGGTTACCTTTTATTGAATAATATCGGAATGGGCCTAAGCATAATATAGGTAACGTAAAAATAAATGCGAAAAGGGATGAGACAAGGGTTTGTGAAAGAGCAGATGTATACTGAATAGAAAAATATTTACAAAATCGAGAGAACCGTTTTTCATATCGCATTGTGAGCTTTTCGTAATAATATGTGATATTTTGTACGTTGAAATGTGATATTGAGTTGCCGGAGCTTTCAATCTTTATGGGATTACATCGTCACAGTATTTTCAGTGATATTTCAACCTAGAATATATTAATCCTATTTTTTTAATAACTTGTACTTATCATATAGCCTATAAATAAACGTCATCATCACACCATCAGACACGTCCACCTTTGAACAAGGTCTCTTCCATTGGAGGGATTTGCCATAATTCCCACGCTTGGTAGGCGTCTTGGGGAATGCAGCAGAAGTTGTCAGATCTTCAGAAGGCGCTGCTTCCCACCTTCTGGTATTTTTCCCTTAGTCGCCTCTTACGACACCCACGCGAAGAGATTGGGGGGTGACATTTCAACCCGGCATCCCACGGAGAATAAATGTAATTTTTTTTTAAATAACAGTCTTACCAACGTGAATGACAATAATATAAATATGAATTAAATATCGTATTTAATTTAAAAGTATATTTTAATTAATATACAAATAAATGCATTAGTATTTATTTTATTACTATTATTATCAATTGTATGTTTGTTTTCAGTTCATGGCTTAAATAATTTAAAAACATAGAGTTACATAAAATTAAATCATTAAAATAATAAAACGAAACCGACTTCCGACATTGAAAAGTACAAGTAACTTGTGCAAGTCGGTTCAATTTTGTATTTTTATATTATTTTTGCTCTTTTTATTGATAAAGACTACTCACAAGATCATTCACGCGCCTTAAATAGTGTTCGTTGTCGAAAACAGCAAAAACTCATTAAATCATCCAGATATGCGAATACATTTTTCAGTCAATTGACTATCGAATAAGCATTGCAATTCAACCGGGCAATGCTGCTAACATGCTGGGCACGCTGCCAACTGGTAGTGGACTGTAGCATTTGGACTGCCTGTGAGTCTTCTATGACTTATAGGTTGTCCTTTTATTCTAGTAGCTGTAGTGTTGTATGTAGTTCGTAGTATTTTGTTAAATAAAGGCACATTGACTTTAACTTATAAACTACTCAACCGATTTAAATGAAATTTATTTGGGATCAAATTGGAGGTATTCACTACCCCAAGAAAAAATAATTATCAAAATTAATATAATTATGGCAAAGCAATCACAAAACAAGCCTACAAAAAACAGACAGACGAAACGAGAACCTCCTCCCTTTTTGGAAGGTGGCTAAAAATACTTGTAAAATTTTTTTTGTAAGTGTATTTTTGTTAGCAAATTACTTGTAATTAATTATAAAATATAAATTGATTTAGGTCAAAATAAATATATTAAAATAATAGTTCAGAAAAGGCGAAAGGATTGACAATTCACTTAGATAAATACTTAGTTATTTTTCCGCCCTAAAACCACCCGACAAAATACGAAGTTGAAGTTAGTATACGATAAATGTTAATTATATTCCAAGTTTCGGAAGAAAATGCAAAAATTCCAACATAAACCGAGCGGAGAGCTTTCCTGAAAGTGCAAGAAAATCTTCGGCTTATAGTTTCAACTTTGCTTCTATGCTGTTTGCACGCCTTTAGTTTGATCCACGATAAGTTATAAGGTTGTGAATTAAAGAAGAAACTTCGAAATCTGTAAGCACTTTTTTAAAGGAAACTTTTCAGAAAATTGAAAGACTCCTGGACTGCCTTTATCAAATTGAAAGAGTTAAATTAATTGAATTTCTAACGTTTATGAGTTTCCAAGCTTAAATTAGTTAAAAGAAAAGCCCCAAAAGCACACAAATATTTAGCCGTAAAGCAATTTGTAAAAGCACCACTGAATGCAGAATTGATTTGACTTACATCAACACAACAATACTATTTCGTTAGTTGTGCGGTTAAAAATATGCTTTGGAACTTGAGCTTTGCTTTAAACCACGGCTCTGATAGATATGAAATTTTCTCAAAAAAGAACACAGTAAAATAGTCTGAAATCTGTAAAGATGCGAATGGGCTCAGTTGCTATAACATAGGACCAAAATGTGTCTGGCAAAATGCTGTGCTTTGAAATATGGTAAATCAGATATGGTAAATGATATATAGAATAACTGAACATAATTATCATCAAAATATAATGCGAAGTTCTTCACAAGACCCAGCTTCACTTGGTCAATACTAAAGAATTTCAACAGACTATAATTCAAGCCGCGCGTACGTAGATAAAAGTTACCGGGGCACATGACTGATAATTTGAGTTCCTTCGCGAAGTGGATACCTATAGAACACCAGATAACTGTAGATGTTCCATGGGAGATTTTTTTCACCCGTGGAACATTCAGGTGTTCGATGAGGTATTCCACGGGCAAGTACCGGATTTGATATCGATCTCATCGATAACGTGTACCACAAATGACAAAATACTCTTATGCTTTATAACGGTATACATCATTGGCGATCTTAAAATTTATATCAATTAACTTGGAATTCAGTCAAGCAAGTTGCCCGAAAATATAATAACATTTTATTCCTTTTTGTAATATATGGCACTTCTTGTCTCCGCTGCTGACACAATTTGTCTCTTAGTTATTTTACTAAGCCGAGCATGATGTTAATATCTGCCATTAGTGTCCTTTGTCTAAATAAAAAGACCGTAGTGCCTCATAAAAATTATTTGTAGGATTTGGTATAGGAAATTTAGAAATAGGAAGGTAACGTGCGGCCTTACTGTTTTACTTATATATATGTTATCACGATTTATTAACATAAGGGAATATGAAATACATTCCTATATTATCACTACCCTTTCAATTACAGGTATTGTTGATATACAAAGCTGATATCCGCATATAGCCGGCCTATTATTAAACAATCGGGTCGGAGAAGACCTGTGTACCCACCCGTATATATTTATTTAGCAGCCCCGCAGGGTGAACCAGGGTTGCGGCCATCGATAGCTTATTTGCCAATTTGCATCATTAATGCTCCACAAAATAATTGATTAAATATGTAAATACCGCGATAAAATTTTGTTAGCTTTAACTTTTGATGCAGATATTTCAATAGCTACATTAACGCTGACACTGCTGCGGCTAGTGGTTTCCGAAAGCTTTGCGGTTTCCGTTGCTAGATTACTGGTTATCGACGAAACTATATTTCATTATCAAGTGAATTTTTCGAGAAGTTAATTTCCCGCATTTTTCTGTATTATATAGAAACGTAATGGAAAATGTATTTTGGTTTTTAATTAATTGAAAATTCAATCCCGATCGGCGGATCGACGAATCATCCTAAAGCTAATGTAAGTCCGATTCTCATCATTCAAAGTTTTAGAATGTATACAGCTTATACGATGAAAAATCCATATTACTTAACGATAACGCGAAGTATTTTATATCTTGAAATAAAACCTGAAACCGACTCAAAACAATTTTTTAACGCCAAAAAATTACTTCACGTACTAATAACCTCGTAACTACTTTTTTACTAATTGACATAGGAAGCTATAATTTTGCATAGACAATAAGTCAATTATTGTATTGAAGCAAAATTCAAGGATAAGTACAAGTTTTTTTTAAAGGTGTTCCTAAGCTGCGAAACAAAATTTTACGCTGCCTAATCAGTCAGCCTAATAAGTCGTAGAGCTTATTGACTAGAATACTAATTTATTAAAATCATATTTGTACCATATCCTATATTTAACCTAGAAATACTGAAAACGGCGTTTTAAGACATAGTTTTAATGGTTTGAAGTCAAAGTCAAAGTCAAGTCAAAATCATTTATTCAATTTAGGCGTCTACGACGATCTTATGAAGGTCAATTACAAATTTTAATATTGAAATATACTACATTGTACTGCCACGTTCAGCAAACAAAAATTAAAGAGCCACTGCGAGAAGAACGGGCAAGAAACTCGGTTTGATCAAACAAACAAATATTTTTCCATTATAATACGAAATCCTAATACTCGTTTTTAGACAATTTTTATTAACAGCACACGGACACGGCGTGCCTGTATTTCTCGAATGAATAATAAACACCGACGTTTCAGCAAACATGGTATTATGTAATAAAGGGCGAGAAAATTGCTACTGATCTATCGATCATAGTTTCGACTCCATACTGCTACTAAGATAAGTTAGTGTCAGAAAATCCCAATGGATATCGGGATTGAACCCAAGACTCCGAGATTTCCAAGCAAAGCTTCATGTCACTTCACCAACGAGGCAGTAAAGATGCAGAAGAACAAACCCATAAATATATCATTATTCATTAGGAATTAGAAAAAACGAACCCAGATTGGTTGTCAAGAACAGCTGCCGGAATACACAGTTAAGTGCTTGGCGGCAGGTTTTCTACTTGAACATAATTCTAGGTTAGCCTGAACAACATCTTCGACTACATCATCACTTACCGTCAGGTGAGATAGTGGTCAAAGGCTTTCGAAAAATTCTCTACTCAAAGAGTAATCTTTAGTTTCGGATATCAAAAATTTCCATATAAATAATAAGTTTTTAATGAGACATTGAGTCGTACATGATGAAGGTTTTGCACACTATTTTGACCAGGTACAAGTTATTTGCTTATATAATTTAGAACTTTAAAGCTGTTTTTGATATAAAGGGTAGACAAGAATATGTACTAACCTAATGAAAACCTAGAGTTGTTTTCGACAATTTACTGAACGCGGAGAGAACTAAAATGAAATAAATGTTACGAATGGACACAATACTTATGTGATGTAAATTGTTCAGTAGCAGTAAAACTCTTTGTAAGTTCGTCCGGGGAAGTACTGTCTTCATACTTATTTTTACTGACAAGCATGTTCACATTACTGTGTTCCGGTTTGAAGGGCATAGATGCCGGTGTAATTATATGTATACAGGCACAGGAGACTTAACAACTTTATGTCTTAGGCTGATGGGCGCAGTACATTTTGCCACTTGTGTCGAGCTGCATATGCTATTGACACAATAAAAACCTCTAATTGCGCTCTTTTTTTATGCTTGATAGATTAGCCTTTGACCACTATCTCACCTGATGGTAAGTGATGATGTGGTCGAAGATGTTTTTCAGGCTAACCCAGAGTTACTGGCTCTCAAGGACAGCTGCCGGAACACACCGTTAGGTGCTTGGCGACAGATTTTCAACTTGAGGGTAGTAGCTAGCCAGGCGGGCATTCGCAAAATGCAATACCACCATGCTATAACGACTGCCAACCTAAGGCAACAACCGAGACCGACGGCTTAACGTGCCCTCCGAAGCACGGAAGCGCTCAGTAGTAATGTTACCAGCGGTCACCCATCCAAGTCATGACCGCGGCGGACGTTGCTTAACTTTGCTGATCGGTTCAGAATGGCTAAGCAAACTTCGCTACGAGCGGTTAAAAACTATGTGACATAACAATTCATTTAGGCGCGATAATAAAATCATGTCATATACCCATTATCTAAAATTAAGCTTTCGGCATCCCTTCACAAATGTTCATAATACTCACAAAACGAACTGGGCATTATCAATGCAAATTGACGATTAAGCTATAATTGCTTCCCGTAACCAGGGTTCAGCCACAAAATAAACAAATATAAAATTGAGTGCTATTTTCCGTGACCGAGTATTATTGGTTTGACTATAATAGAGGTTGCATTTTCAATAGAGAAAAGGATTTTGTTCAGTTTGTGCTGTATTGAATAATTATATTGGTAATTAAATTGACCTGCAGGTTTCTCACAGAATAATGCAAAATATAATTTATTATCATTATCGAAAGTTAATAGTAGTTATATTTATTTATCATAGTAAAATAATTGCGATATTTTAAAGCGAAGAAGGGAACATGACGGTGTTTAAATCAGCTTCTTCGGAGATTCTCGTCACACACTATCTTTTGAATTTACAGTTTAGTCTTAGTGCGATGCGAATATTTGTTACCGAATTCAATGACCGGGCAAAATATGAGGTAAAGGTGATGTAGACATGCCTTGATGACCTTTACATCTATTATTATATTATTATTTATCCATATTTATCCATATATATATATATAGTATTATTACTATGTATCCTTTACATGACCTTTACCTCATATTTTGCCTTATTCTGATCACTTAAATTTTGGAGGTGTCTTTCAAATTTACCATAAAGTAGGAAATGCAACCTAATTTTGGTCTTACTATTAGATAATAAGCTGTATTAAATAAAAAGGTATTAATTTTTATAGCCTCCTTGAAAAACCGCATGTTTTTGTTATCTTGAAGCTTTCGATTCCTAGGACAGACATTACTGACAAAAAAGTACATTAGTAGTTCGGAGACAGTATCTGAAACGCAAAAGTTAAATATTATGTTGCAAAAACGTATGTGGGTGTTCAGGTATCATCACAGGTCACCTACCCCATACTACCTCTATTGCCCGAGAATCAGACCAGTCGTGAGTTCAAAAATAGTTTGGTGACTAACAGTCTTTCATAAGTATATTTATACATTGTGAATATTATTTATAAAATAGTGATTTAATTATTTCTTTTAAGCATAAATCATTGTTTTAAAGAATGTTTTGTTATACATCTCAAACGAAACAAATAGGTAAATATAATAACCCTGAGAAAATCTAGCGCAAATTTATTAACTACAACAATTAATTTTCACATAACATTACTATTCGCGAAGCGTGCGCAATAAAATAAAATAGTCAAGGTACGAGATGGTGCGGTGGGGCATTGAGTAACGAGTAGTGTACACTTTAGCTGTGCGCACTGGGCCGGACCTAGGCCGGGGAAAGTTTCTGGGGGATAACATAGAACATTAGAGAGATAGATTACGAAGATATGAGATTATTTTTATGCTCTCATGATAGAAGTAGTACGATGCCCACCTGGTGTTAAACCGGTCATAACCTCTGCCTATAACAGATGCAGAATACTGTGCCCATCAAGTCATGTGCTTGTAATTTCACCGGCACCTTCACACCGGAACCCCAGAATAAAAAGCACCAGAAGGATCCCTCTGCAAACTCATTCCAATAAATAAGCAACTCTAGCTACGAAGTAATAAAGTGCACTTCAGTTCGCAAAGCACGGAGTACCTAATATTTATATATAATATTCACCTACAAAGCGTCTCTCTTTCAATCGCATAACCACGCATAGCTCTGATCACTTCTGACGCGGCACGCACAGTAAAATAATCCCTTCTGGACGGATACGCCGATGTACCTATAGCTTTGTACCTAAAGTGTGGAGTGAGCCAGACCTGGTGGAACACAGTAATGCGAACATAATTGCTTGGCGATAGAAATAGGTATGGTAGTACTACTTTGCGAGACGAACTCGCACAAGATAAAATTCGAAGATCTTTAAACATTTTTGTTCATTTATTACCAGCTTGATGACATATAGAGCGGAGTTAAACTATTTTGTGGGAGCATTGTGCATAAAGAAAGCCTGTACATAACCTACTAAGTTTAACTTTATTAATATAAAACATAAAAACACGCAATATAAACAATCTTGTATAATAACAAACATTCAGGGTAATGATTCTTCCGCAACTTACCGCCCTAGCTTTCGTCCTGACTGTGGCCTTACAATTCTTGTGGTTTTCACGAAGCCCGAGCTACTATAGCGTGCCCGAATATTGCTGCTATTAATCAGATTCCTAGAGAGCAAGAAGAATGGCTACCAAACAATAGCCCCAGACCTCCACCCCGCCAAATGACACGGCATATTTGTATGTATTTGGAGTATTTGGACGATACTTTACGTGGAATTATAAATGTTTGCACCTTACGTTGGTGGCATGCTAATACGCAGTCAGCAAGTTTTGTCAACGAATATCTGTACAATAATTTTATTCAATTGTACGATGATTATTTAGAGGTTTATACGTCGAAATTACAAAAAACGGGAGAAACGGCACCCGTACCTAGAACATGGCAATGTAAAATTAGTTATTTTATAGTTTCATAAATAACTCCATTCTATCCAAACACACTCACACGCCCACGCACACATAAACACTCACACCCTCGCTCGCTCTCTCCGTCACACACACACTCACACACACACAACAATATATCAGTACTTTAAGGAAATATATAAAGAATAGATAAAGCAAGTTGTACATACCTACTATTATAACAAGTATTGTTCATCTAGAAGGGATGTAACAGTAACCTACAGCACAAGTGTTCAACTTAGTGTAGGTTCTGTTTTATCATTATTTTAAGTGATAATTTTATATGTTGTAAATTAATTGATTCTTTGGAATAAAATTGAAATTGAAAATCAGGCGACGTCTCCTGATTAAGTATTGTTAGTGAGTGTATGTGCTTCTACTGCATTCTTGTTTTCCTGTCTTTAACGTATCATTATACAATGGCAGTGTAGATGTGTGCAGTATACTTGTGTTATAATTCCTCCACATTATATTGTAGTGATCTTCCTTTTTTATAAATCGATGGGTTTATTTTAATGCTATATATAATAATGAGTCTCAAAACCTTCACTGTAAACTTCAAGAAATAGTTAATTATTGCTTTATAAAACGTACTTTAGCAACTTTTTACCAAAGGGTCTTTGAATATAGTCGGTTATCAGACTAAAATATATATAGGAGAAATAAAGGAGCAAAAACAGGCCTTATGTTATTCTGTACCGCTACACAAAAACTTAATTTAAGATTCATGTTGTTTTACTCCAGAGACAAAGATTATGGAGGAGTCGAACAATGTCAACAACTTACATGTCAAACAAATTTGTCACATCTCATTCGGAAACTTCGAGACGGTTCATGTCGAAGTAGCGCAGACTTTTCGATTGAGCCAACAGTACCAGCCACATATTGGCTTTCGGAACCAATTAAAGTTTTCGTCAGAATTGGGAAACTAATTTTCAGTAGTTTGACAGAGTCAGCTCGACCGCATCGGCAGGTAACACAAGTTAGCGATATGGACCGAGCGCAAGCTAAATTGTTCGACAAATTAATCGACAGTTTTTAATTGAGACGCCCATCGAGCCAACGAACAGGTGATTTAATAACAAACTTAAATGGAGTTGAAATTGAATAGTTTACGCTAGCATTATCACTTTAGATTAGTTTCGTTTGAGGAAATTGATAACTTGTAAGTAAAGTTTGGGTTGGGAAATAGTTTTATATACAATATATTCAACAGATAACTGCAAGAGAGGTTGCTAAGTCTGGCCATGTTTTTTTATGGTATGCAGTATTATATGAAGGAAAAGTCACCTGCCTGATAGAAAGCTCTAAGTTTGCCTATTTCATTTCACGAATCTGAGATTCCTGAGTGACAATGACATCAAAACTGAACTAATCCGAGACATTAGTTGATGATCCGTTCCCTCAGCCATTTCACTCGCTATGTGCTTTAAGCTCAAACCAAATCACAATATGCAGTTTTTGTTACTACTGCTTGGAAGCAGAAGGTTGTCTTTATGTTAGGGAACAATGAGATGGACAAGTCGCCTGCCTGATGGTAAGTGTCACGCCTGTCCATTACAGTTGCAGTTTCAATGTTCTCATCCTGCTGGGCCATTCACTGCACTTGTCACTCCGAGACTTTAGTTCTTAAGTATTGTTTGCCCTTTCATTTCTTCTGATACAGAGTCCTTACATAGAAGTGTTTTCACATTTCCGCTTAGAGGCAGTGGTATACCCATGAAACGGATTCTTGCTTGAAAGACCTATCAACTGATAGTGTGGTATGGCTGACACTGTAGAGGTATCTACAAATTCTGATTCTTGCACTCAAGACGCCTGCTGTAGTAATTTTGAAGTCAGATTGTTACTTCTAATCAATTTGGTGGAATTATTTTAATTATTGGTTCCATTACTAATATAGGTATTCTATATCTGGTTGGATACTGCATTCGCCGTCTAGAAACCGTTGTTCTGCAAATCACATTTAATTACAAACAACTCACACGCTACTAAAGAAATAATATTGATTTCTCATAATTGCTATTTATTTTATTACACTTTAAATCCTAATAGTGTTGAGTTCCAAGCTAAGTAATATACTCGTAATAACTGTTCCGTATCATCCAGTTTGATGTTGTGAAATGCGGCTAAGAAAGCTCTTGATGATGCTTTGTGTTGAATCAAAATGCGTCACAAATTCTACGTGGCGTTTATTACGTCGGCTTAGCAGGATATCTAGGCGTAGTTAATTGTCTCTACTTAAATATTATTTGTGTTTTTCTAAACTATTATTTTAAGACTTAATTAACTTAATTTAATTAAACGATAAAAAATAGTGTATATATATTTGTAATTATTAAACATACATATGTATGAACATACCTGCCTGCCGCACGCTTTTAAGAAACCAGTTAGACATTTACATAAAATTATATTATTTTTCTTTTGTGTTATATTGTATTTATTGAATACAACTTTTAAATTGTTAAGTGGCTTTCTTAATGTAAAGCTTTAATAACATGTTTTATATTACTTCATTTTTTCTTAAATATTTTTTTATTAATTATATTAGGGTGTAGATTCGGGTTAGGTTAGAAACACTATTTCGTGTTACGTTTAGACTAGGTTTGCGTTTTTAATCAAAGTAATGGTTTTATTTGCTCTTCCTAACAGTTCAGTTCAAATTAGTCCAAGTATATTTGTTACCAAATAATTTATATTGGTTCTCTTTTGCAAAAACAAACTAACGTATGTTTACTCTCAAACAAGTATAATAATGCAACGAATAAATTTTGGAAGTTGGAAGAGACAAACTTTTCTCATCACGCGAAACGAACAAGTTCATAATTATTTGTTAGCCTCGACGTGAAATGCTAGTTTTAATTGAAACAAAACAACCGAAATACGAGTATGAAGTACGCTTGACCTCCCACTGAGAAAGGTAATTTAGTGTTCTTTAATTCATTTCTAGGTATTACTTTGAGTTGGAAAAGTTACTGTAATTTTACAACATTAACAGAAAAAAATAAACTCGGTTTATTATTTTTAAGACTCAGTATTTTTGTTTGAGTGTTTCTTTTTATATTAAGCATACATTTTAATAAAGTTTTTTTTTATATTTCATATAGGCTAATCTTTTACTATAATCTCAACTGAAAGTAAGTGATGAATGTTTAACAGAATTAACCTAGAATAAGAACCAACTTTTAAGGACACATGTCCTCCGACTCATGCTGCACCAACACATCCAACACACCGTTGGGTACTTGGCAAGAGATTTTATACTTAAGGGTGGCATCTAGCCAGGTCACATTAGCGAAATATCTTACCTCTATGCAAAGCGTTGGAAATATCAAGCTGACATAGCCTGACGAGAGCTATCCTAAAACAACAACCAGGACCGAATGCTTAACGTGCTCTTCCAAGGACGAATACACTCAATAGTAAATGTCACTAGCTAGCGGTCACCCATCCAAATACCTAGTGACTGCAGGGATCTAGTTAATCGGTTAAGAACGACTACGCAAGTTTCGCTACGACAAGCGCTTCAAAAATGTTCAAATTCAAATTTCAAATTCAATTTATTTGCAAGAATGGGAGTAAGTATTTATACAATACAGTAAAGTTATTAATTAACTGTAGACAGATCTTCACATTCCATTCCATTCGGCATGCAAAAGTATAGGCCTTGCTTATAAACTAGATTGTGTAATTTCATAGATATACTACCAACGCTCACACAAGGTATCTATATGAATTACATGTTTAACTTGTTCTTAAAATAAAAAAAATATATGGGTATCATATCACCAATCGGTAATAAAACATTTACTAAATAACAAATCTCACAAAGATATCTACCCACATGAATGTCATATAAAATGAAATATTAAACATTCATGTTACCATTATGCTACTGTTGTAGCAACACAATCACTCGTAATATATAATATAAGTATGATTTTCACAAATAAACGCCTGAATCTTTAAATTATTTCAAATATTGTATTAAGTATGTAGTGACATAAAATATTAAATACCAAAATGTGTCCCACGCTACCTACCTACCTATTAATAATAACTATGAGATAACTAACTTCGATACATCCTAAACAAATATAACACATCTGTCAACAACAGTTGTAGATAGGTACACTACAGTGTAGTAGACACGTCCCAGATTCCTTGACATGAGACACGACCAGATCGACCACAAAGCCGCCAGATAGGAACCGATACTATACACCCACCGCCGCCCGCGCGTCTGCCGTCTGATTGAAAACGTCAACGCGGTATAGCCTAAGTAGAACGAGAGGAAACCTTTACAAACCGCATAGAAATACTAGTAGGTTACACAGTCATTAACAAAAGCAGTACTAAAGCTCGCGCTGATAAATATTCTCCGAACTAGAAAACATTATAGGAAAAATCAAGACTAGGCCACTTTGAAACTTTTATATTAAAACTAGCTGACCCAGCAAACGTTGTTTTGCAATAAAGGCAAATAAAATTTTTTAAAAAAGGTAAATCATATTTGAAAAGTAGTTTAAGTCCTATTCTCAGACGTAATCAATATACACACAAAATTTCATAGGTATCGGCTTCGATGAAAAATACCGATCGAAGGGTATCGGTCAAGCCGTTTCGGAGGAGTTTTGTTACAAACAGTGACACGAGAATTTTATATATTAGATTATTATTTTTAAACATACCAGTAACAAAAAAGTGAATTATTCAGCAATAAATATATAAACCATTATAGGTATTGTAATAAACATTAGCAACTTATGTAAGTATTTTATATGTTAATAGAATTTAGTTTTTTCGCGGTTAAATACTTAAAAATTGTTTTAAAAATGTCACATTTAATAGACATGAGTACTGATACACTGACTGCACACTCATCTTTCTTTACGTTTAAAAATAATAGAAATTAAGCTTAAATATTTGCTTACTTTGAATTTTAATCTTGGTAAAATTACAATTTACACTATATGTTCACATTCAATTATTTAGTTGTCATCTGTCGCTATTTGTAGATACTGTTGTACAAACCCTAACAACTTAATAACCATGATATTTATTAAAAACAAGACACTACGTGAATCTAGAAATATATTGAATTTACTAGTTGAATTTGCTCGTGGTATGAATCTTCACCACTGTGATCGCAGTGGCGGTAATGTGATAGTGGGCAGATGTAGGGTGGCCATTGTTAAGCATAACCGTCAACACTCACGGAAGCACTTGTCACTGTCACCGCGAGGACGACTTCAGATAAATGTTGTTGTGCTCGCCATTACGAGCTATGAGGGGTATACTGACACCTATAACATCTTTTACTATCACAATTTACGATAAAATGGATAGTCATTTTATGAGTGAGGTCTGCAGTTGACATTTTGCTGGAAAGTACTAACATACAGGCTATCAAGGTACAAACACGTATTGCACGTGATATCTTAAAATTGTAGTCCATAATAGTTTCAGTTCTATATAGTTGTTTGGCAACGCCATGTTGCGATAACAATGGATATTTCTTTTTATAAGGCATTTTTTCATGCTAACAATATGGAACAAGCACGAAGCCCACCTTGTGTCAAGCTGTAACCTCTGCCTATAACAGATGCGTTTCGTCACATCTGACGAACTGCACTGCAGCCATCATCATTAGATATAAAGATGTTAAGTCCCATGTGTCTGTAATTTCACTAGCACCCATACCCTTCAAACCGGAACACATTATGGTGATAGTTTTAAATCAATTTAAAATCTTGCTTAAGGTTTTTTGCCTGGTAAGTTTACATATTATTTAGATATTTTCAGCATACTGCACGCACATATTTAAATAATCACATTTAGTGGAGGCGTGCATTTTTAGATAGAAAGATCTTTAGTAACTTTTATAAACCAAAGATATGAACGTTGATTTACCTTTAGATTGAATTTTATTTACAAAAGATATGTACTTTGATTTACCCTTATATTAACCAAATTCTCGACAACATTTCAATATTCTATATAACCAGCTAATACCCATTGTCATTAGCTAAGCGTTGAATTAGCGATGCAAATTCTTTAAGCTCGGCATATTATTAGCCGCATCCTTTCAAGGGTCTGATAAATAAACATGAACCGGGCCGATGGGAAACCAATTTGATCTGATACCTACTAAATGCTAATTTAATTTTGAATAGGTTCGTATCGGCTAAGGAATACACCCAATTCTCCCTTTCATATCTTTAGCGATGTATATTTCATTTGAGAACTCTTCATATAAGTAGAGCTTCACGATTTATTGAAAACGTTTTGATTGAGTATTATCCTTGTTAGTATTGAAATGCTACTTAATGGGTGAGTTCGCTTAATTGGTTCGTAATTTAATTCTTTATGTAAAAAGCTTTTACATTTTATGTTTGTTTTAGAAGTACATATTTATTTTTATGGGGGGTATGCTTTTATTTACAAAGCACTAGAAAATGTATAAAACACTGCAAATACTACAACTAAAGCATTGAGGCAACCTAAAGGCTATTACAGACGTACAGGCAGTCCAAATACTCTAGCCCACTATCAGTTGGTAGTGTGCCAAGCATGCTGGCAGCATTGCCCCTTTGAATTGCAATGCTTATTCGTTGGGTCCGCGGGGACCGGGCGCTCATCGCATTTTCCAAAACTTATCAGAGCGCTTGGTCGACGCGACGCGTGATCAAAATGCTGGGAACTATTTGGATAAATTATTTTATAAATGACACATAATATTCATTTCTGTGTTACAGGTGACTTCTGAGGCAATTGTCATGAAAGTTAGTCAGTGGTTCTTTTGAATGTAACTGTACTTTGTCTTTGGCTGCCAGCTGTCCCTGTTGGATTGTAATACTTTTTGGTTGAGTCCAAATAAAACGATTTGATCACGCATCGCATAGACAAAGCGTTCTGTTTTGATTAGGACAATACAATGAGCTTGTGGTCCCACGGACCTACCAGGCCTACCAGGCGCCAGTATGCTTATCTCGTAATAAGCGTACTGGCGCCACAAACTGATGCTTCGTAGTACGTAGCCGCGGAGTTCGCCCTACGTTGTTTCAGAAAGACGTGATGGCGCTAAAGTGTTAACGCATGTAGCATTCCACACTAATGGCCGCCCTAACTTTCACGGAACCTAAGTCATATCTTCAGGTCTTTTACAATCATTACGCATAAAACTATTCGGTTTGAGAAAAGCTGTACCTAAGCGCTGGTATAAAAGTGGCGGTAACTTTAACTATCACTTTGAGAGCAATCTAAGAGAGATCTTTGTGTAACTAAGACAAATACTTGAGAGGTTTGCCTGGGTCTTAAATAATAGTCATATATCAGGGGTATTATGAAAGACCTAGTTAAGTTTTTACGGAACAATGACACTCAAAATGGGACTTTGTTCAAATATCAGTTTCAATTCTAATGCGAATGTCCACCTGGCTAGCGACTACCCTCAAGTAGAAAATCTCTTACCAAGCATCTTACGATGTGTTTCGGCAGCTATCCTTTAGAGGCAGTAATCCTAGATTAAGCCTGTTAACACTTTCGACCACTTACCATCAGGCGAGATTGTGGCTTACCTAGCAGCATTAAAAAAAATATATAACCCTTTTTCTATTTACTGACTATAATAGGAACTAAATGTTTTTTTTTATGAAAATACTATCATTTTGCTAACTTAAATTACATTTCAGGCGGTTTTATACAGGTGCCTTTATAAATGAGAAACACGGTAAAGCTCTGGTAACATATTTATGTGAGCTGTTACAATTTGACGGAATGTTCGTTAGAATTCACGGCTCCTCGGGCACAGATGCACGAGTTTCCGAAATTATTTCGTATTTCTATGCTGCAACTATCAAAATTGTACCCACAAACTGTAGGCAGCCATTGTTTGGTAGGTATTCATTAGAAGACGTCAGACTTCACTCCAGCCAGATTCATTACAAAGTACCTTAGACAAAGCGCTCCACTCTAATTAACGTTACAAATAATTCATCGTTTGCTATACAGGCAGTTTGCGCATGTACCTATGCATTTTTAACTGACTTCCTAAATAAAGAGGCAGATTTGCATTCCATAATTTAGCTTTAGGTTCTTAAGTCGACGCGTGTAGTTAAAGTCGGACAGGTTTTATTGGAAAAACGGAACCGATTTCTAATACGGAAAAGTATAAAATAACTTGTGGAAGTCGGACAATGAATAAATGCGCTCAGAGTGATATGATTGGCCGACTTGAACTAATTACACGTTGAGCTGCCATTTTTACACGACTGCTCAAATAAGGAGAGTTATTTTTTCAGGGTTCATGTGTGTATGTATGTTTGTGAGTTTCTTTATTCCACCATTACTTTTAAACGGCTAAATTGATTTTAATGTATGAGATTTGTCGGCGGATTTAAGACACCATATTGTGCATTAAAAATATGTCATTCAAACCTACCAAGAAGGATATCAAAATGAAGGGCTTTAAAAACGATTCCATAAATATGCGATAAAAGAAATATGGGTTTAATTCCTATCGTGATACATACTGTTTACAAAACGATTTTCACTTAGGTACCCGTAATACACAAAACTTGTCACCATTGAAGAGACTTGATATCACCGAGGTATGGGTAGGCATATGGTGGGCTTTATTCATTTATTTGAATGTAACTTAAACAATACTTAACCGACCTCTGAAATAGAACCTACCAAACAAAAAAAAACATCAAAACCAATTCATTATTGGCAGACAACCAGCTTCTAATCCCTGCTCAAAGTTGACGAAGTAAACTCGTAACAAAATTTATCGTACAATCGAATTGAGAACCTATTTTTTTTGTCAGTTAATAATGTAAGCATAAATTGTTTGAATCTGAATTGTAATGGTCCAACAAGTTATTCCATATTTTTAAATATGATTTCAAGCACTATTACATGCTAGGCGAATATCTACATCTACACTAATAATAAATATTAATAATCTACACTAATATTATAAAGAGGAAAGATTTGTATTTTTGTATGTAAAGAATAAAGTTAAAAACTACTGAACCGATGTGAAAAATTCTTTCACCATTAAAATCCTGCATTGTCCCTGAGGAGCATAAGCTATAGAATACTTTCAAAACAGTAGACATCTTTGTTTGGTATTATTACAAAAATGTGCGATGCCGCGGCGGACCGCTAGTTTAAAATATTTAAGAGCACGATGATTCGTACCGTCCCCAATTACGGTAATATAACTAAAAATGTGCGTCTGTCCAGTCAGTCTCAACGGCCGAGCGATTAAGACAGCTGGGGTAAAGCTGGGAGGCGTGGGTTTGGTTTCTGCACCCTACGAAAATTTTGTGCTCTAAAAATGTTTGAAATGTGTTTGTATAATTTATCAATTTTGGATGTCGGCTCTGATTTTTACTAATTTAATATCATAATTCAAGAGTTTATTTTTGAAAACGTTTGAATTAAGTCAGTACAGTAAGTTCTGTGTTTTACTAAATCAAACATTGCCGTGGTGGCAGCAGTAATAAAGCTTATGGATAATATCTCATTATATCTTAATAAAAGGCACAAAGAGGAAAATGCAATTTATAGAGCGAAAGCGGCGGGCATCCCGAGTTATTCGTTAATAAAACAATAAGCCCATGACTTTTGTCCAATAAAGAAATGCTTTGAATTAAAGGAATGTTCGCCGCTCCCCACGGGGAAGAGGGAATATTTATTCTTGTAGCGTAACTGAGGACTCGCAATTATTGGGCAAATGTTTGCCGAGCCGAGTGGCCTTCTGCTCTTGAAGTGAACACGTGCCAAGTGCACCATTATAGGGAAGTACTAGTTGCTTTCTCACGAACTCGCTGCACAGCACAATGAGCCAATAAATATAGAGACTAATAGCTAATACCGACTGCATTTACGTGCCAGCTGTTAAAGAGGACTCTTTTACAGTGCTTTTGAATTTCTACGTGATTACTACGCCCGACAGCGTGTAAAGAACGATCGGCATTAAAATTTACGTATTGGAAACGAGTACGAGACAAACAATAAAACGTAAAGGAAAACCGTTCGAAAAAATATAGGGAAACCATCTGCGTAAATATGTACTTATACCAATATTCACGTGAATATTATGAAATGTTCGCGAAGTGAACTTCTGAAAATGCTCTCTTGTGAGCATATAAATCCCGACATGAAAGATAATCGGGTTGGCAGAACTGATTCCCTCACAAATTGAATAAGAGGCAGGGAATATCGCCCGAGTGGGTGCTCGGAGACTGGGGGGCATGGATCCTACAACCGCTTAAACTGTGAAACACTTCACTTATAACCTATTGCTGTTCACTAATGAAATGCTAAAGTTTAGCCACACGTGTACGGTTTGTTTGATAGACTGTATTCGGGGACTAACTCCGAGATTAAGTTTGGTGACACTTGGCATGATAAGATGGTGTATGAACAAACTTGATTGACGCTCATTTAAGGAACGGTTTTCTCGTCCCTGCTTAGTGTATGGAGTGAGTCGAAACACTTTTTCAACTCTCGACGGCAATATTATAGAAGTGTGAAGCCTCGGTCTCTCTTTGTGTGTGCGAGTGAGTCATACTGTGTCGTAGCATCATAGCTCCCAAAAAGTGGAATATGGCTCTATTGGAAAGATATTTTACACATATTTGACAAAAATTTGATTAGCCGTTTCATAGACTTACAGGTTTTAGGTTCGTATAATTTTTTTTAATACGAGCCTTAGTCTTTTCGTTTTAGAGTTCCGTTCACAAAATGAAGTAACAATGCACTCGGCTTCTATCTGTCCATCAGTATGTCACGGTATGTAAACCAAATAAGTAAAAATCCTGTAATTTATATATCTGTGTAGGACGTTATCCCTATATTGTAATGAAAATTTTATTAAATACTTTTCGGTAGGGCTGATTCACGTAGGTTGTTTTCTAATAACAAATATTTTTAAAATGTATTAAGAAAACATCAAATTAATATTTTAATAAAACACTTAAAAAATACAAAAATATATCTAGTGTCACTAAATAAAATAAAAGAATACAAAAATATATCTAGAGTCACTAGATATATTTTGTATTAAAATATTAATTTGATGTTTTCTTAAAATATTTTCTATTAAACTACTAATAAACATTTGTTATTATTATATATGGATTTCCGCAAGGTAACGCCTGAATCTATTCATTGCCTTATGTCGTTTTCGTCTTAAGTTTTGCTTAGATTTCATTAATATGCGCGATATTTAATATTTATTATATAAAAAATAATGTTACCGGCCTATTAGAAATCTGGAATTCCTGTATATTATGTACCACATGCTCAATTCGAATAACAAATACACAAATGCCAATTAGTAACGTATCTTTTAAGTTGTTATCATAACAAAGGAACATATTTTTCTTTCATGGATTGTTGCGATACTTTACCATAGAACGAGGCCCGACACTCATGCCCATTATATTTATGACACCTCGCGGTTTATGCCTTTCTGGTCTTACCATTTAGGGAAGTGACTTCAAAACAATTGCCATTCAAACGTAGTTTTTTTTATTGATGATAAGGAAGCCTATAACTCAATCTCACTTGATGGTAAGTGATGATGTGGTCGCAGGTGTTAACAGACTTAACCTAGAATTACTGGCTCTCAAGGACTACATCCCAAACACACCGTTAAGTGCTTGGCAACAGGTTTTCTACTTGAGAGTCGTCGCTAGCTAGGCGGGCATTCGCAAAAAGCCCTTCTACCATGCGGTGAAGCTCAATCCCGCGGCGGGATTCAAACCATGTACATGCTGCGCGGCAGTCCATAGCCATTGCCACTGAGCCATCACTGCTTCAAATCACTGTTTTGTCATATTTTCAAAAACTAACTTCAAATTCAGTGAAATTTTGCAGGCGTGGCCTTCATATCTTCAATTCTGGCCAGTTAGTTTTTCGTTTTATTATTTATTTTAACTCTAAATCTGAAGGAAAGAATTCCTATACAAAACGATTTTATCATTTGTAGAATTTTACGGAAAACTGATAGATGATCACGAAACATCTAATAGGCTTGGGCATGCATTCAAAATTTAACTCGAACTTAGTTTTTAAAATATGACGAAACTATGTAAGCATGGAGAGCGCTTTGAAGTCACTTTCCTCAAACCATCAGCATACCGGAAAAAGTCATTTTACACCAGATATTTTGGTTATATGAACCAAATAGAGAGCGAGTCTATTGCCATCTACCGGGCGTTTCGGATCCAGACTGCCATAGAAATTTTAATTCCCATAAAAATCCAAACGCTCCAAAGTCGAAACTGGGACAAAGTATTTTGGACTACGACTTATGTATATATTCAATTACAAATTACAAATATAAAAAGAAACTAAGCACAAGCGTGTGTGATTCACACTAGAGTGGTTTTGTTGAGATCAGAGCTGTAATGATAAATTACAGCAATTTTTCTATCCCATTAGGGTGGAGCGTGAACTCCGCTGTAACCTACATAGGTACCTATAAAGAAACATTACTTATACATTATGTAAGCATAAGCTAAAAAATAACCGGCTGAACGAGTCGGGCTCCCATATTTAGGATTCAGTACCAGTACAAAATAGAATTGCTGAAGGTATGAATCTCCACTTTGTAAATGTAATTTATTATTTGTCGATATGTTTCCATTACTGAAACTGTTTCTGTTAACGATTTATTACAATAATTTATTTGACTTCCAAGACGCATCATTGATGTTTACGTGGTTGTCAATCGACTCGAGTCCATTCCTTATTTATTCTGGTAGTAAACTGACTTCACTTTTTGGCGCGAGTTGTGAGGGAAATGCTACTTGGGAATATAGCAGTCTAGACTAATCTCTCGGACAGTGCAGACGTATTGGTACATGGAATATAGTGAGTTTAGAGGATATTGCCGGAGTTTTATTTTAAATGACCTCGGGCGATTATAATCGTTTTACCATTCAGTTTGGGATTCTAAGGGAGTCTTACTCGTATTAAGGCATTTTTATATTTAATATATATAAATAATTTTGATTTTGAATTTTATTTTGTAATTGGACTATGTTTGGCGCTTCGTGTCATCGTTTTCATCAGAATAAAATTTAAAATAATCTTAATAAAAACACATGTTGTTGTATTGAGCTATTATATATTGTAAAGAGGCTATACAAAAAATGTGTTTTTATTACGATTATTATATATTTTATTTATTATATATTTCAATATTTTATTTTATGTTATTTTGTTAGAAAATCTACCACAGTGATGATGTAATAATTTCCTGTGTTTAATTTCATCCAAAATTATAAAAAATAAAATATGTATACCTAATTATATGATTCAAATTAACAGCTTTTTATCTCGAATAACGGATAGGTGGATCGTTAGCATAGGCATAGTAAAAGGATTGTGTTTACTCATATTGAACCCCAAAAAGACTGAAAATAAAGACAAGATATTAGGTCAAGGTAACTATGAATATGTTTTTGTTAATATGTTTTAACATGTTTTTTTATTATTTAGAAATATTCAAAATTATTAAATAACCTTTATTAATAAATTATTTTACGAATAGGTACATATATTAGGAAACAGTAATTATATAAGTTTTAAAATAGAAATAGAGACACGTAGACTGAAATGACGCCATGTGTTCTTGCTTCCAAAGATGTTAAGGAAGGTATCTCCAGAAGTACCTGTTTTCATGAACAATTTGGTTTTCGAGCATATTTGGATATTTCTATAGTTAAAAATTCAAATACATGCTTCAAATAACCTATATTTTGTTAATGGTTAGTTTAATAGTTTTATCACGAACAAAGTATTTTACGTATGTTAAAAATCAGTAAATCTTGGTCTATTCCTAATCGATTTTTTTATGTGATTGTGAGTGACGAAAAACGCACGAGGCTACCTGATGTTTAGCGGTAACCCTGTGCCTATAACAGATGCATTTCGTCACAAGGCACATAGGGTTTCATGTGCTTGTAATTTATTGGCTCTTAAGGACTGCGGGGTGAACTGTTAGGTGCTTGACGACAGATTTTCTACATGAGAGTGGTAGCTAGACCTTCTACCATGCGGTGAAGCTCAAGCGCGTGGTGGTGGGGTTCAAACCAGGGACCAGCGGTACGGAAGTCTATAGCTATTACCGCTCGGCAATCTTTGCTTCAAAATATATATGGGATGATGCAGTCTATTAAAATTCATTACTTGTGAATTTCCTCCGCTTTTCGACCTCCTAAAATCAGTCAGCAGTCACTCGCAGATTACAATACACGGCGCCAATGAATTTGCAGACACAATGGTGAGACGGCTTAGACAGCTATTGGGTTTTATTGACACAGACATTTTACGTAACAGTTCTGTATTGAAACTGTATCCCTTAAATGGAAAAAGGCTCAACCCAAATAGGTTTTTTATTGCTCATAGACTAACCTTCGACCAATTTTCTCGTGATGGTAATTGTCTTTACAGATGGTAAGCAGACTTAAGCAAGGCTTAGGCTTTTGAAGCGCTCGTAGTGAAGTCTGCTTAGCCGTTCTGATACGTTCAGCAAAGTTAAGTAACGTCCGCCTCGGTCATGAGTTGGATGGGTGACCGCTGGTGACATTACTACTGAGCGCTTCCGTGCTTCGGAGGGCACGTTAAGCCGTCGGTCCCGGTTGTTGTCTTAGGATAGTAGTCGTTATAGTGGTAGAACATGGTGGTAGAGCATTTTGCGAATGCCCGCCTGGCTAGCTACCACCCTCAAGTAGAAAATCTGTCGCCAAGCACCTAACGGTGTGTTCCGGCAGCTGTCCTCGAGAGCCAGTAATTCTAGGTTAGCCTGAACAACATCTTCGACCACATCATCAACCATCAGGTGAGATAGTGGTCAAAGGCATCATATATATCAAAAGTATCAGGTAGCAGGCAAATAAAAAAAATGGCTCTATAAGATAGCTGGAGAAAGAAACTCTTCATGGTTGCTTGGTGACAAATTTTGAACATGAAGGTATCGCCTACCCAGACGAGCAGTCGCAAAATGGTCTACTATCATGCCGATAAGCTCAAGCCCGTGGTTATATTCAGACCATGAACCTTCTGCGAGGCAGTTCATAAATATAGCCACTAGACCATCATGGCTTTAAAATTTTGAGACCAAACTTATATGGTATAGCCAGAAGTGGAAGTTAATCACATTTTAAGGTGTACCTTCGTAGAACTAATATCGTGATTAACAACACAGTACAGCTAAATACAACACTAAAGCTACTACAACGAAAGCATATAGGCAACCTAAAAGCCATTGCACCAATAGGTAGCGTACCCAGCATGTTGGCAGCTTTGCCCCGTTGGATTGCAATGCCTATTCGTTGAGTCAGTGTCAGCATTTTGATCACACGTCGCATCGAACAAGCGCTCGCGAGTTTTGTAAAATAAGAAGAGCTCCCGGTCATCACGGAAATCGTGATGATATGTTATGTTATGATAAGATAAAAATATGGTTCCCGTCCGCAACAAAAGAATGTGTTACAAAATTTGCAAATATAAAAATATGGATTTGGTTTACAAAAAAAACCATCTCCTTCCAAAACAATCACTTACCACGTAGCTAACTCCTTATCTGAACAAAGTCAAACTTACAAAATGCGCTCGTTTTAACAGATCAGTGTCCCTCGTAAAATACTTTTAATGTCTTCCTGGGTTTGGTGAAATCCCGGGGGAGTATTTCATTACTTTTATCAAATTTAGCGGAAAATCAAATCTTTCAATAAGATTATCCCGAGGTCCGCGCTCGCTCTTCGTTCGGTTCTCGCCTCGACCCGTCGTCGCCGTGATTTCTTCCATCAATTTAGGTACTCGATACTCATCTGATCTCGATTCATCAAGACTCAATTAATTCTTCGTAAATAAATTTCGAAAGTGATTCTTCACAAGTGTCATGAAACTTTACCGTTCGCGAACAATTCAAGATGTCATTATGAAATCAGGCACGCACTTAAATTGATAATTATTTATTCAGTAAACACGCCCACGTCGCGTCGCAACTCGCATCCCGTTGTCGGGCTCTTTTACACATCAATGAATTCATCAACCCGCTTTCTGTTGGTATATGCAAATTTTTCACTGACGTATTCCGATTATAAATAGTATATTACTACGTCACGAATAAGATATTAGTAAACCCACGTAAAAATAGATGGAGCTCTAGAAATATATATTTTATAGTAGATTGATGTTTGTATTGAAAATATCTCAAGTAACCAAGTGCACAGTGACCGAGTTTCGTATATACACAGAATGTATAAGTATGAATAAAACGCTTATATTGGGAAGACACAATTCTCTGAAGATCTTATAAAATAATGACTTAAAAAATGAGGTCAATAATGTTTAAATAATGAAGTGACGTTTGTCAAATTTATGTCTCTACCCCTAACATGTAATTTAAAGCATTCAAAATCACACTGCGTTGTTCTGAATTGCGTTCACAATTCGGGATATTAAATCTTATCTAACGTGTCTGTAATTCATCCACGGGCTATCCCTTTCAATCTGGAACAGCATTTTTAATACTAATATGACATATAATATCCAGCCACGCTGTATACTGTTTAGTTATTGTTAATATATAGATGTGAAAACACATGGCAAACATATTATTAAAATCCGAATAAATACTCTTTTATTTTACCTCATCAATAGGTAACAATATACCCAAAAAATCAGCTTTTCTATTCTAACAATTTCACAAGTTGATAAAATTACTTAAGATCTCTAATTCAAAGAAAGAAATCCGCTCAACTGAAAGAAAGAAACCACAGAGTTTCAAGACTCGCCGATTGAAATTTCATTACTCCATTCCGATATCGCGGCTCCTTTGACTTTTCGCGCTAGCAAAAAGGCTGGGTACGGCGGTTTTGACGGAATTAATTGAAGTTTTCGCGTGAAAATCCCTAACTAATTAGCGGTAGTTTGGCCACGGTAGATGGTCGCTAGCGGTTTTGCTCCAGTAAAAGTATGTATTGCTTACTACCTACATAGTAAGCTGTGTGCAACGTTTGCCGTTCACATTTTCCGCTTCGTTCAACGCAGCTACGTTTGGACTACGTACGTAAATCTGTTGAAAATTCACTTACGATTTGTCTGGGGAATAAACATGGTTATCGGAATTAATAAATTATTTTTTTATTCTCACATACTCATAGTAATTTTTCGAATGTATTTTACAGAATAAGTTTCGAAACCTTATGTGAGTAATTCATAAACTATATATGAGTTCACCAAAGAGCACCTCTTGTATGGCAAAATAATAAAATACGTTTTATGGTTTATTGGTACAAAAACCAGACAGTAACTCGCTCGATATAAAGGATCAAAAACCTCAATCTGTAACAAATACATACACATATACATACATATTGCAATATTATATTATAGCGTTCGCATTCTGCATGAAGCGCTCGTAGCGGAACTTGCCCAGTCGTTCCTAACATATCAACTAGCAGGTTATGCAACGTCTGATGGGGTTATTATTTTGATGGGTGACCGCTAGCGACATATTTTAGTACTGATTGTTTCCGTGCTTCGGATGGCACGTTATGCCGTCGGTCCCGGTTGTTATCTTATGATTAAAGTAATTTATAAGAGATGATCAAGTCGTTAGAGCATGGTGGTACATCATTTTATGAATGCACGCCTAGCTAGCTACATCCGTCAGATAGAAAATCTATCTCTAAGTAGTTTTATTGCATTATAACAGTGACATATAAATTGAATTAAAACGAACGCCTAGTTATTCCTATGCTTATTCCTTATTCCTTATTCCTTATTCCTGTACTTTAATACATGTGCTTTTTATATTATTTTAGGAGCTCAAACAAACCATTAAAATAACAGAATGACCCTTAAACGACTTTCCATAAAATATGTTTGGAATGAAATCGATTTGTCCATTCAATTACATTACACCATGAAGCAGTAAGTTCTTCTCATTATACGGGTATAAAAAGGCATGAGGAAAGGGTCTCTCTTCATAAATATTTTAACAACTCTTTAAAGGTCTAAGCAAAAGAAATCAACCAGTCGACATCTTAACATATTTTCAATATAATGAATTGATTCAGGCGTTGCGGAAATCCATATTTAATAATAACAAATATTTCTAAAATATTTTAAGAAAACATCAAATATTTTAATAAAACACTTAAAAATACAAAAATATATCTAGTGACAATTCCGCCTAATTTTCCTGCTAAGCTGACGTGACGTCACAAACGCCACGCAACCAAACCAGAAGAATTTTTTTCGACGCGTTTAGCTTCTGTTTGTATATGTTGATCGTTATTATTTTCAATAATAACGATCATACATAACAGTTTTAGAAAGAAACGAATACTACAATATGTCGACATCTTAACATATTTTCAATAATAACGATCTTCATATATGGTTTGATTAATTGTTACCAATTTAACTGATCTCAGCATAAATTATCTAAACAGGTTCTCTTCAGTATACTTCAGTATAAGTCGGTTCCATTATTTGACCTAGGTATATCTAATTGCATAGACAAGAAGCTCAAAGAAACTATACCGTATTATTAAATGTTCTATGCCGTAATGTAAATTACGTAGTAAGTAGGTATTTATTTTGATTGTATATTTGATTACAAACTTATGAGCTAAGTTTTTTATTTTTATTTTTCTGATCTGTTCTACTTCGAGTAAAATAAAGTAAATTGTTTCATTCAATTACTACATAACAGTTTTAGAAAGAAACGAATACTACAATATGTCGAATCTTAACATATTTTCAATAATAATGATCTACATGTACAAGGTTTGTTCAATTATTACCAATTTAACTGATCTCAACATAAAATATCTAAACAGGTTTTCTTTAGTATACTTCAGTATAAGTCGGTTCCATTATTTGACCTAGGTATATCTAATTGCATAGACAAGAAGCCCAAAGAAATTATACCGTTAAGTAAATTACGTAGTAAGTAGGTATTTATTTTTCATATTGGTAATTGTGATATCTACATCCGCGCGCGGTCCAATGTACGAACATCGTCTACAAGATATAAACGCAGCTTGATTATAAACTTTTGAGCTAAGTATTTATTTATTTTTTTACTGTTCTACTTCGAGTAAAAAAAGTAAATCGTTTCATAACCCTGTATATTAGTTTTAGAAAGAAACGAATACTACAGATACAAAACAAATATAAGTATGTCAAAATAAAATAATTTTACATGTATTTGCTTAAGTAATAATCTATTTCTAAACAATATAATCACATGCAATTTAATTAAGTAACTTATAATTGCTTTCAGATAATTTCAGTGTCAAAATACATTTATACGGAATTATCTACTGGTAAACTTGGTAAGCACAGTACATAACGTACATAAATCGATTCTAATGGTAAAGTAGGCCTGTTATGTTCAATTTTTCTACTTTTATTATATTATGCTAAGGTGTTTTAATCAAATTCTCACAGGGCATGCTGCGCAGTACGCAGTGCCTGTTTGAAAAATTTGATAAATGAGGAATTTTGGTATAATTATCTTTAAAGCTAAGTAAAACTATTACCGATAGCTTTTCTCTTTTATTACACATTTTAGAAACATTATCATACTCGAACTTAAATAACTTTCACGCCTACTAATCAAATCTATCCTTAATCTAAACATGCCTATTTTACATAGATACTTTAAAGTTTTATAAACAATTAAATTACACAAAAGTGATTAATTTAGCATATATTCTGTACTTAGACATTTTAAAAATATGTATCTAAATGTTGTTTTGTACATACTGACGTAAAAAGCTATGTAGTTATTTGTCCAACCAGTGAGCGATATACTTTTTGGTTCAAGTGTCGACTCAAATCTCGTGCTAAATCGTATTAATCTAGAATTTAATTGCGAGCGTAGCGAGTGATTCTTATATAGAATATTCTATATTATAGGGATTTATAGGCATGAGTCCTAAAAAACATTGCTCTCTTGTGAAACATACATATAACATTTAATCATTACATTGAGAAAATTAATTTCCGCTCCTGCCATTACATATAATTTATGTTTATTTTTCTCTATAGAAGGTGAGTTCAGAAATTTTTATGCAAAACAAAAAATATTTCCTCTGGTAGATTTGTAATTTTGTAATGCATAACATTATAATAATAATAATAATTTCATTTATTTCGACCAGTGATAGTCATATTGATACACATTATATTATATAACATAAACATAAAATAAAATAAAAAAGTATTCAATGTATGATTATATGTATGTATAAACAAATATGAGAGTCTCAAGCATTAAAATAACATACGCGAAATAATAATATCAATAATAACTTAGATTAAATAATAATAATATCATATTAATTATGTTTCAAATTGTCACTTAAATAGTTGAGATTCTGCCATTTGTTTATTAGTCAGCCTATGAACCATACAGCAGTGGTTGATATACTGACAGTCAAATCTATCAGCAAATACGCTTAGAATGTTGCTGTGACTGGCCCGGACCCTGTGCACCAGAGATGTGCACCGTTTCCGCATGGTGGTGTAGAAACAATCAACACGTGACTCGGCGAACATCCCTGATGCGCTGCAGTGTCGGGGCAGCCCCATCAACACCCTAAACGCATTATTGTACTGTACACGAAGTGTGCTGTACTGTTTTTTCGTATACGTTAGCCACAGGCTGCTCATGTAGAAGGACGTACAAAATGAACGGAATAAAGTAATTTTGACGTTCCTCGAACAACGAGTGAACCTGCGGGCAATCATATTGGCCTTCACAGACAACGCCCTTCGTTCCCTCTCTAAGTCAGACATCATCGTCTGACTTAGAGAGCATCATGCATCGTCTTTCAGGTCAGAGGTTACCAAATGCCCGAGATACTTAAATTGTACGACCCTTTTCAGTTCAGTACCGCTTAACTTAATGGCTGGTATGGTATCTGAACATTTCCCTTGGACCCGAAAGACCATGCACTCACTCTTTTTGGTATTGTAGAGCAGACTGTGACCCTCGGCATACCTTTCACATATTTCCAAGAGTTTAGATAACCCACAGACCGACGCACTCAGCAACACCATGTCGTCCGCGTAGCTAATATTATTGAGACAAACTCCATCAATATGGCATTAATGCATTGACGTGCAAGTTAAAGAGTTTAGGGGAGGTCAGCCCCCCCTGCCCCACCCCACACTCCAACCTATACGGATCCGACAGCGCACCTGACCACCGAACAACGTTGACCTGATTCAAATACCAGTATTTGAAGATGTTTATCAGTTCTTTAGGCATAGATAACTTGTTTAGTTTTTGCCACAAGATGTCGTAGCAAACCAAGTCAAACGCCCGCGTGATTATTGCCATTGATTATAATCAAAATAAATAAGTTGAATATTCTCAATTCGCTTATGAACGCTTTATCACTTTTTTTACTTTTCCAGGTACGATTTCAATAGTTGATGTTTTAAATTGTAATTCACTTTTCCTCCGCACCGAAATTCAATTTTGCAGACAGCCCTTTTTGTGCTGGAGAGGTGAATATCTCTGATTACATATGCCTCAAAAAGTACATGAATCCCAGATCTCTTATTTTCAGGGATGGTCATATTATTCACGACATGAAAAGATCAAACTTTTTCATGTGTAAAGTTAGCGGTTATCGGAACAACACCAGAGATTAATGAAACATGGTGCTGATTGTAAAATGTAGCCCCGAGGGAAATCTTGCTTAAGTTCCAGCCAACAATGGCTACATAAAATATTCCTACTAATATTCTCATTTATATGAACACACTTGGGACGTTTTACTATTCAATATCCTGTGGTGACTGGTAACAGTTTTATAGCCTTTCTACTTCACGTCGTATGAAATGTGCTCATAAATGATATTATGATGATTTTAAGCATCGCAATTTGCTTGTTTATAACATTATATGAAAGGTTTATGATTATATCGAGCTTGCTTTAACTATCCAAAGCCAAAAGGTTATTTTAAAGCTAAAATACTGGTATTGAAAATAATCTAGCACAATAATTCATTGATGCATATTTTCAATGGGCAATCTGTTTTTACATCGTCATCAACTAGAAGATCATAACTGTTGAATACATCTACTCCCCACTCAACCTGCCTCAAATATCAATATCTCACGATATCAAAAATTACAAAATGGAAGATATAATTTTTCTGTCGATTTGATTTAGATAAGGTGAGAGAGGCCCAACAAGGATAGGAAGATGAAGTGATGATCTTTTCATGAAGATTCCTCCGAAACAATGCATTATACTCTTCAACGCATACTTACTGAGATTCTATATAAAACCAGAGCTGATAACTCTTCGATTTTTTTTTACCGGCCGGTATGCCTTTATTAAACATAATACTATGAACTATATACAACACTACAGCTACTACAACAAAAGTATTTAGACAACCTATAAGTCATAACAGTCTCATAGGCAGTCCAAATGCTCCAGCCCACTCCCAGTTGGCAGCGTGCCCAGCATGCTGGCAGCATTGCCCCGTTGAATTGCAATGCTTATTCGTTGAGCCAAATATGTGCCAGAAATATGTATATAAAAAATATGTACTCTTCTAATTGAATATTTGATAATTGAATATCGACGGAGTTACAACTATTGATTATTTTGTGTTTATACATAATATTTTGAGAAGACGGTTGCTCATGCGTATGTATAGTGCATCGTGGTATCTTGGACAAAGCATTGCTTAAGACGAAGTGATTGTTCAAAATACCTCGTTTCGAATTCAAGTGAACGAAACATAACTATGCAATATTCAAAAGGCGTGAGCGATTCATCAAATGACCTTTTTAAAAACTAGAAAAATCTTTTGGGTACCTTATGATATGGTTGCTAAATAAATATATGTATTACTATAAAAGTACCCAGGACATTATTTGTCTACTCGTATATTTCATGTATATCTTCAAATCATTTGAGCCGTCTTAGTGTGAAGAAGTAATATAAACATACACCCTCAGCATCCTCACCCACTCACAAACATTCCCATTTGCAATATTAGTGTGTTTTGGAATTATTGTAGGATATCTGAGCCATTTCCTGTTTTCAGACACTTTGAAAACTAACAAAAAATTAATTATAGTACATAATATTTCATATGAAACATTATTTAACTCGTGTAATGAAAGCCTAGGGCGTATTTTCTCGTATTTCCCAGTGAAATCACTCAGTTGGTTATTAAATTTCAACAATGCGTGAATTACAATCACATCGTTATTTTTACGCCAATTTAACCGCTCGCGGTTTATTTGTACCGGTTGGGAATTCGACACAATCCACGATAAATAATGTATTTTATATTAATAAGTTACTAAAGTGTGTTTGTGTCAAAATCTTATAGAGTTTGAATATTAATACTATTAGAACATTATTAAGTATGTGTTTTTGATATGCTGTATTTTTTTCTATAACTTGGCTACACAGTATTGAATGTTTATAAAGACGGTCTTCAAGGAAGACATAGAATGTTTTTGGACGCTATATAGGTACATCAACTGACTGCCAATTAACATGTCAATACATCCATTTTGTATAAATTAAAATATATTAATGAAACATACTTCCGACACTGAAAAGTATAATATAACTTCTTGATGGTGATTTAAGCTCAATGTGTTTGTTCCTCACACCTTTTTTTTATCGTTAGTATCGTGTAGTTGTGATTTCAAACCAAGGCTAATTTCATCATATTGGAGTTGGCAGTTAATAAAACTTAGATGTGTTTTTATGAGTGGTGATGTTGCTTATATTGGATGATTAAATTAAGAATAATTACCAGGTATACATCATATAGATTAACTTCAACAAATCAATAATTAATTGGCAAATCAATTTTCAGTTTGGGTAAGTATGGCTATATATACATATATTAAAATTATTGACATGTGATATATTAAGATAAAAAATGCTTAACTGAGGTAAATAACATTTGATTAGGACGTTATACTTAATAATATAATACATTTTACTCAATGTCAACATTTTCCTACTAAATTTCATATATAGGTAACTATAGCAGTTATAACGATTACCTATGCGCGTACCAAATTTCAGGACGTAGAAACGTCCTATATAGTCAAAGTAATCAAATTACCATGAGAAAGATATACGTAACTAGGACGTACATATCAAACCTATAAATATAAGGTTTCAGTTTTTTTTAATATGGCTGATAGGCTAACCTTCCTGATATGGTCGTGGATGAGAGAATACTGACTACTAGAATTACTGGCTGGCTAAGGACAGCTGCCGGAACACACAGTTAGGTATTTGGCGACAGATTTTCTACTTTTCGCAAAATTTTATTCGGAAAATGCCCTACCACCATGAATAAAATTGCCACGGAACCCTAAAAAAGATCTATTAAGCGAAATAATAGTGGTTTATAGTTAGTCTGGTGATGAGAATCTGCACTGCATAAACAAAAACAGCTTACAGACCAATTGAGTTTTGAACTCGTAAACTTCTACACATTAACTACACACCAACCTATATAATTTGGAGTCAAACATTGAAGCGTCGAGTCCTAACATAAGAGAACTTGACATTGAATAGCAAACAAACGTTGCTTGGCACCACGTATTTACGCGGATATATACCCGCATATGAATACATGTGACCAGCACTATGTGCTCTATTATTCAGTGAAATAATAAATGTTTGCATCGCGGTCGACTAAGTTGTTTTAACGACAAAGTTACATGGAAGTCGAGTGGGGTTTAGTGTCGTTCTGTGCATCCTTGTGGATAAGTTTGACCATAGCAAACTTTGTACTCGGTGCTTTATGCGAAATGTAAGCACCTTCACTTACCTACTTAGGGATTAAAACGTATTTACTATATAATATTTAATATATCTCTTGACATGAGGTCGGCTCTTAAAAGCATTTTTTAGGGTTCCTTAATAGAAAAAGGGAAAGTTACATGGCCTAAGCTTCGTACTTTTAATGGGTGGTTTTGAATCGCCGACTTTTGGTGGCCAGTTGTACTTTTTTACAGATTATGTTATTTTGGGCACAATCACAGGATAAGTAATACGTAGTAGTACGTACGTCCAGTGGATTATAAGGACTATTTCAAATATCCAGTTGGAAACCGTAAATTACGACTAAAGAAAATGTATATGCCTAATCAGCAACACGTTGTCAGAGTGGGGTCTTGCTGCACATTGGGCATACAATAGGCTTCCTTATCATATTTACGCTTTAATTGCCTTTTCTGTAAACCAAGGAGATCATTGTATAAAAGGCTCGGTGTCAAGAAGACGGCCTAAATGGACAGGTCACAAAACAGTTATCCTGCCAAAACATATTTTTGATAATTATGTTCCTTTGTTGTCTTTTGTGATGTTAGAGAAAACATTTACTGACTAATAATGTTAGTATAAATGTTTTATCTTTGCTTTACCGTTAAAACAGTATTGAATAAAAGCGTTAAACTATGTGCAACTATTGTACGAACTTTAAAGTAAACAGGACAGTACAACAGGAGGTAGGTGTTGATTCCTGTCGCAGTTTTAGGTATTCAGCCTCAAAGCAGTAGTGCCCAAATACTACTATGCTTCAGCAGTAAGCGTGCCCTATAATTTCATTTACTGCAGTGCCCTACACTGTAGCAAATACTGTACAGACATAAGATCTGTAGAGACATAAGATCTTGCATCTTGGAGTGACAAGCACAGTGCAGAACAAATATAGTGATGGAAGCCGACGACTCCAAGTCGTCATTAAATTCATTATATACTCGTACTATTAAAGCAAATATACGTTTGACTCGATGCAAGAATTACAATATTTTGGTGTATGTAACAAAACCTTTGTGTTGGTACGGAATCCTCAGGGGTGAGCGAACCAACTCGCATTTGTTCGGGTTTTCCCAACTACTTTAGCCCTGCTAGTTTGTTCCATTTTTAATTAAGTGAACATTTCTGCATGCACTGCGCGACGGAAGGTAAAAACTAGGTTTAAATATGCAGGGTTGTAGGTACGATGCCACCTGTACACAACGTTACTATTGTTCAAACTGTGCCTACACTAGCACTACTTTTGAAGCAATGATGGCTGAGCCGCAGGTTCGATCCCCACCGCTGCCGGCTTGAGCTTTACTGCATAGTGGAAGGGCATTTTTCGCATGCTCGCCTGGCTAGCCACCACCTTCAAGTAGAAAATCTGTCGCCAAGCTCTTAACGGTGTGTTCCGGCAGCAGTCCTTGAGAACCAGAAAAATTACAGGCACATGAGACTTAACATTTTTATGCCTAAATGTGACGGGCGCAGTGCAATTCGTCACATGACGAAATGCATCTGTTATAGGCAGAGGATAAACCGCATAACATTAGGTGGGCCTTGGGCTTGATCCGTCACAATAATATAAAAAAACAGCCGCTTCCTGCAAAATATTTAAACTAAACACGCGTTGGTAAAATAGTAATACTAATAAATTACCTACGTCTAGAATATTTGAATTTCAGTTTGCAAGTGTAATATTTCACAGCTATTTAGTAACTTTGTAGGAATATTGCAGGCTTCCATTTCCTTATTTAGATGGCAGGAGAAACTGGAATCACGGGAACATAATAACACAGGAATTGAAAGGTAGTGGACTATTGGCAATTCCACTCGTATCGCATCTATTGCAAGGCTGACTGCACCTCACAGGGTCTCACATAATTGATGCCTTCTCAGTCGTAGTGAGATCTACAATGAGATACCCAACTACCTATTCTTAGGGGAACGCCGATGTCTATGACGGGAAATTCAAAATGTTATATATTTTTAGTTCAGTTGCTAGCTCGTCTGACTATATCACACTATATCGTACTATATTTCGTAATACGCGAGATTTGTAGAAAATTTCTCATGATATCTCAATACTTATTGAACTGATAACATTATTTGAGTTAAAATACTGTCGCGAGTTTTGTCCATAATTATTATTTAGTAACCGGCTAGGACTCGCGTAATATTTACCGGATATTGCTCCGACCAGTTTCGAACTTATTTGAAGTTCTTCGTCTGGGAGTCACGATTGTGCACAGAATCGAGCGCGGGCCTGAGTACGTAACTGGCATTTAGACTTGAGATGGTTGCGCCGTAGTTGTCAAAGTCAGAATTCCTCCGTTTGAACTGTCACTTCTGTCACTATTACTGTGGTTCTCACTGTCAAAGTCAAAATCATTTATTCAATTTAGGCGTCTACGACGCTCTTATGAAGGTCAATTACAAATTTTAATATTGAAATATACTACATTGTACTGCCACGTTCAGCAAACAAAAATTATAGTGCCAGTGCGAGAAGAATGGGCAAGAAACTCGGGGCCATTCTTGTAAACGTTTTTTAACAATGTTTTAAGTACATAATATATAGTAATATTATTACAATACTTAATTTACATTACGTAGGTGACAGGCGCTAGCTTGGCAGAGGCGAACCAGTCCAAGCATTTTTGTCGTATAAGTAATCACAAACTGTGTAGTAAGATTTCTTTATCAAAATATTCTTCACATGCAACTTGAATTTTCTTTCTGTGAGCGTTGTAATATGTTTGGGCAATCTATTATAAAACCGCACACAGTTGCCTAAGAAGGACCTTTTATTTGTCTTTGCTAATCTACTGGCACCGCTATTTTATCTTTATTCCTAGTGTTATAATCGTGAGTGTCACTATTTGATTTAAATTTGCTCAGATTTTTACGAACATACATAATATTTTCAAATATATACAGACTTGGTAAAGTTAAAATATAAATTTCTTTAAAAAGATCTCTTAGGGATTTCCTAAGATCCATTTCATATATGGCTCGAATTGCACGCTTTTGTAAGATAAAGATTGTCTCTATCTCAGCAGCAGCTCCCCACAACAATACACCATATGACATAATACTGTGGAAGTACGCGAAATATTATCTTTTTGATAGGTATGGGACTGTTGACACACTACTAGTACTGTCCTCTTCGTGGTTCCACAACCCCGATGTCGTATGACAAATATTGAGGATAGGTATCTAAGCCGGTGGAATATTTCACCCACGATCCCGATTGATAACATCAGTTACGGTTAAACGTAATTTTTAATATTTTTTTATGGTTTTAAGGGTAAATTATGGAAGCTTTGGCCTTTGGGTACTGTATCTCCACTGTATCGTCCACTGCTGAACACAGCCTCCCCCTCCCTCAGGGGTGTTTGCCATAATCCCCACGCTTGGCAGGCGGCTTGGGGATCGCAGTGCAAGATAGCATAGTTCTTAAGAAGGCGCTGCTGCCCACCTTCTAATAGTATTTTTTCCTTTAGTCGACTTTTACGACACCCACACGGGATGAAATGGGGAGATGCAATTCTAACCCGGCACCCCACGGGGGTGGCCTTTGAGTACGGAACACTTAAACTGGTTTTCTAGAACATATATATATATAAATATTTGGCACGTGACTATAATTTTTCCTCTTGTAAGTTTGTAATTTTGTAACATATATTTTTTTTAATTGATACATTTATAAATATCTCTGATGACCTGCGCCTCCTGACCTATGAAAGCTTTTGTCCTGTACTGTCATAATCCTATTCCCCTACACAATATTGCCACAATGCTCGCTGTCGGCCACTGTACTCCACGTGTATTCTGTAGACAGTTTAATCTGTTAATTCCCTGGAAACACGCTGGTAATCAGCGGGTATTGATAAGCAAGAGACAATATTGGAGAATAATGTCAAGCTGCTGAAATATTGACTTATGGTTTAGTACAGTCAATAATATAAATGTGACATTTTGCGTGTAAATCAAGACAACGTTGAGTTGATTTTTTGAGTATATTTCTTTTCTAGGATATCGTCTACAAATAAATATGTAAAGAAATGAAAGTCAAGCTCAACATAGAAATAGCCCTGTAATGGAGGCCCTGTTAAAATGTGACGAAGGAGAATCACAAAATATGTAAATTTCTGTAAGTATATTATTTTATTGTAGTCCCAAATTATTTTTATAATTGTAATCGATGGCATGGGTATCCGGAGCGGTCATGATCACAGAAAGGTGTTGTCTAGCGGCGGTGTTGAGAGTCGGGTCGCCATCTTCCCTCAAAAATGGTTGAGGAAGGCGATGGCTGGCACATGCGTCAACTCGTGAACGGGGGCTGCAAGAGGCCACTGGTCTGCTCTGAATGCTAGTGGTAATGACATCACCGGAAAAAAAGCTTTTCTTTTAACACTGTTCCCCCTTGGAATGTTGCATGTTTCCTATTTCTTATTTCTTGTTTTAAATAAATAATGTCATAATTGAAAAAAGTAACGGACCCTGGAGCTTGTAAAGTGTAGATTTATATATAAAAAAAAAGCAGCAGAACACAAACCTTACCACGGCTTGCGTGATATAAAAATATTACTGTGCAGCGCAACAACATTACCTTGACGCAATCGGGTGCGATCATTTCTAAAAGCCCCGAATCAATTAACCAATCCAATTGAATTTGTAAGATTGTGCGTGATTTGTTGATTGTGAATTTGATGAGTCCGAAATCTAAGCGGTAACTGTATAAGAGTTTCATTTCTTTACATATTTATTCGTAAGGTTTCGTACAAGCAAATTGGACTCTATTCAAAAGGGTCAACGCTGTCCGTGCGTCTGTAAGACCATCTTTTTTTAAAGAGCTGTATGTTTTATTATATTTGTGTTTTAAAATGTTTTATTGGATATAAATATATGGTAGTAGGATATTTAATGAATTACCGCCTGGCTAGTCACCACCCTCAAGATTCCGGTGGCGGTCCTTGATAGCCAGTAATTATATGTTAGCTTGAACAACATCTTTGCTTATCAGGTGAAATGGTGGGCAAGAGCCATATACCCAGAAACAAAAAAAAGTAGAAATAAAGGTTCCCAATGCAAAAATGATATTATTTGAAAGGTTTAATTATTAGTACATCTATATGCAAATTGATTTTACTACAACTTAACTCCCTAAATGTATATGATCCCTGGTACTATTACAAAAAATATATTACTTTCAAATAAAGAATCGGTTTTATCCCGACATAAAAGATAAGTATAATTTAGGTTCAAAATTTATTGTTGACCTGTCGAAGCCATAATTACTGCCCCGTTCCACGGTCGGGGAGTAATTAATCTCCTAGGCACGTTAATCATAAAACGTCATTGAATGGCATTTCAATGTATTTTGGTGGCATGATACTTATCCATGCAATTGGTTTCGACGCAATGTACAAATGATGAAGTCATTTGTCACATGAGTCTTGAGGACATAATATAATAATATTCGTTTTTTAAACGTGCTTCGACCATTTATCGGATTAGTTGTATAATATGTTCACTAACTGCTATATATATATATATATATATCATTCATTTAGGTACATTGCAATTACAACAATCGGCGCCTCGCAGCAATTTCAATGGTTCAAAATTAATGTAAATGGCACGGTACGATGTCTAATAATTAATGTGCAGCTGGGTTTTTTACTTTTTAATTAATTTAAGCTTGTTTTCATATGATACTTACATCCATATAGGCATTTCCAACCCGCCTGTGGATTGGAAGGCAATCTAAATTTACCTCCTGCTTTTCGACAATACTCTTGTCGAAGGATACCATCGAATATTTGGGCCATTAGGAGTTAACGGTAGTTACTTAACAATTTAAATGACTATTACATAGCAAACTTAAGCTATTAACATATACAACTTTGAAACACGAGAACTCAATTCAATTGCGATGAACATTTCCCAGAATGAGGGTTTTGATTATGTACTGTATCTTATGAAAGGAGAATATCTTACCCTTAATAGTTGTTCATGTGTTGGTGACTACTGAATTTCAAATCAGGCAGATCTGTAACAAAACAAAGTACTTTGTTAAAGTAAATATTTCATTTAATCAAATATTTCGAAGTAATTGTATTTTTATTCCGCACAAAACAGACGGGACGGGGGTTTTGATAGCATGAAAACTCTTCATATGAGTCCACGTTCCAAGTAATTGATTCATTAGTTTTATTTTTTCTCCTTGTGCGATCTGTCTCCAATATTTAAAATACCTCCTTGCTAAGTATATTTGAAGAATTCAAAATATACTATTTACAACATACTATGTCCAATGCAAAATCTTCAAACATTGTGATGACTTATGGCTCTGAGATCTGTATGATCTGAGGTCCTTAACTGTAGTCCTTTTAAGAGGTACTTGGATAGCAATGCTTGAAGTTTTATGACGCAATAAAATTCTAAATGAGAAAATTCACTGAAGAACCAAAGTAATCGACATAACTCTAAGAATTTGTAAATTGAAATAGCAATGGGCAGGCCGCTGCTGGATGGTCCGATAACTGATGGGGAAGTAAAATTTCATAGTGGCTACCACACCACACCTAGGTCTTTCTATTACGTAGACTGACGACATTGTAAAAGCCACGGAGAGCTGATGGATGCAAATAGCCAATTGCCAATCATTGTGGCATTCAATGGGGAAGCATATGATCTACAGTGAACGTCTTCTGTCTGATAATGACATCTGCACCAAGCATAAACGAAAGGTTTGCCAGAGATAATATACGAGTATTATGATGCATTTTGTGCCCCTCTGTGGAAGGAGCTTATTGTTATCTACAGTTTTATTCTCCAAGCAATACATATAATAGCATACCTTTAAATACATGTTACAAAAATCCTGGCACTAAAGTTGAGGTAACTCAGCAACCTGTATTTAATGAAAACGTAATTCCTACTCATAATCACTAAATAATGAAATACAGAACCACTAAAGCATCCTCATTAAGAACCGATAAGTAGACAACACAATAGGATCGAATCGTTCGCAAGACGATAGCAAAGTGGTTAATCTAGCTGTCTACTCGTACCGGGAGGGTCCTGAGCAAACCACTCGTGTCGAGTGTGTTTGTGCTCTCGCCAATAAATGTGGAGATTTCTTTCAAGATTACGTTTTATTTTGGCATCAATCGAAACAAATCTTGCAATTAGGTATCCTATATTGGGTATTTCAAAACGATCATGTTTTAACAGGGATTTTGCGACGATTTTCTTAGCATGGTACGATGTATTGGGAAATATAAAATGAAATAGTTCTACGGGCCAATTTTAAAACAATACATTTTGTGATCGTGATTAATATTTATATTTTATTTTGGAATCAGTTGAAACAAATTTTCCTATGGGTAATCCAAAATACTTAATAATGTTTTGACAGGGATTATGTTGGCCTTTTTTTTGGAATTCCAAATTAAATAATTTTATGGAGAACATACGGTTTTATATTAATACTTGTGATCAGGAATAAATGCTCTTTTAATGAAGATTAATTTAGAAAAAATCAATGACATTTCACAAAATTTCATTGGTATAAAAAAGTGATTTCTTTCTAAGTTTCGACTTTATAAGTAAATAAAACGTAATAGCGTATAATGTATGTCTTTGCAATCGTTTTTCTAAATTACTTAGTTTAGGCGAAAACTCCATTAGTTTCGTTCTTGTAGGGTGGCCATTACAAGACGGAAGACTGGACTCAATTGAGTGACGGTGTAGTTTTCAAAGTACTAACAATTCTTAGCCCCGAATGAAAATGTTTCTATGGTGCAAGAACAATTTTCAAATACTCGTTTGGGTTAGCTAACTACCAACTCCAAGGGTAAAATCTGTCGCCAAGTACCAAACGGTAAGTTGGTGTAGCTGTTTTTTATAGTATGTACTTTTCTACATCTAGACTGCTAACGTCGTAGACCTAATGAGCGGTGGAGAAAATCTAGCCTAAAAGTCATGAAATATTAAGTGGTGCGCTTTTTGATTTCTGAATCCTTCTTTGAAATTTCTCGAAAAGTCTGGGACACTTTTGCAAAATTTTACCGGTTAGTTTTCATTTGCTTTCCATATAACAGCAACTCGTATTATATGAGTTTATCAGAAATGGATTGAAACTTTAGTGAATTTTTATATTCTGCTTGCCGCAGACCAACATGACATGGCAAAGTAATACGACTTGTATAATCGCTCTTGTTCATGCATTTTTAAAATGTATAGGAAAGGTATAATGAATTTCAAACATGTAATACGAGTTTGGTCAAACATAAAAAAATATCCAGAGGTTAATTACATTTTAAGTACAATGTCTTTAACCTAAGTTATCTTAAGAATTATTTTTATGTAATTAAATAAGTAAGTCTTCATGTCCCTAAGTAATAACATTAACAAAGAATCTTCGAGAACGTTGTCCGTGAAAGCGTAGAGGGATGGCAGCCCCAGTTGCTCGTTACTCGGGAGACAAATAGCCTGAGCCGCGAAGAGTTCCCGTCTTTACCAGCCGTTTATTAGTATTAACAAACTTCCCAGCCATTATCATTTATACCAATAAAAATACACTGAAATTGCGTACCTATGATTTTTTCACAAGGAGATGACCACTAGTAACCTTACTATTGACGGTTTCGAGATTTTAAACATAACAGGTGAACTCGCTCATGTAGTTAAGTTTGACAAATATAATATTGAACTAATCAGTCCGTGCTTTGGACAGATAAGTACTTCTTATCCGTGCATCGGAAGGCACGTAAGCCTTCGGTCCCAGTTGTTGTGTTAAGATGGCAGTCGTTACAGGATAATGGTAGGTAATTTTGTGAAAGCCCACCTGGCTAGCTACCACCCCCAAGCAGAAAATCTGTCGCCAAGTAACTAACGGTGTTTTCAGGCAGCTTTCCTTGAGAGCCAATAATTCTAGGTTACACTGAACAACATCTTCGACCACATCATTACTTACAATCAGGTGAGATAGTGGTCAAAGGCTAGCCTATCAGCTATAAATAAATAAAATATCGGCCAAGTGCGAGTCGGACTCACGCACGTAGGGTTCCGTACCATTAGCACCATTAGACTTCATATTTTAACCTTTTATTGTTTTAATTTGCGCGAGTCCGACTTGCTCTTGGCCAAATTTTTGTATTTGTTGTTATAGCGGCAACATAAATACATCATCAGTGAAATTTTCAACTGTCTAGCTATCACCGTTCTTGAGATACAGCCTGGTGACAGACGTTACGGACGGACGGACAGCGAAGTCTCAGTGATAGGGTCCCGTTTTTACCCTTTGGATACGGAACCTAAAAACTACGCCCTACGAGCACATATGTTTTTATAATCAGTTCCTAGAATAAATAATGACTCATTATTCCATCACCCGTAAAGGGGCCAAAACTCTGTTAACGGTTCATAGTTAAATGCCCGCGTTATTAAACGTAGAGCCAGGAAAATAAACATATTTAATTATTTAATGTATGTAAGCGGAAATTCATCAGGCGATGATACATCGAAATTAAAATATGTTCTGCCTGCGAGGTATTAATTTGTGGGCTCTCCTGTATGAGAGCGAACGGCGAAAGGTATTATGGAAATTTAATTGAAGTTTTGATTAAGCACTATCGCATATTCCAAGCCCTCATTGACAGAACACTCTCGTACCTACTAGGTAGAGTCTATGATAGGTATGATCAGTCAATGAGAGAACGAAATTAATAACATATTATTATGACCCAGCAATACATTTGAAAAAAAACAGTTTTTCCTATTAATTGGTCCACTCAGAGAACTGTTCATATATATGTGTAATAAAATAATGAAAAAAATGCATTGTTTTTGTTCTGTATCAGTACTAATATTATAAACGCGAAATTAACTCTGTCTGTCTGTCTGTAACGCTTTAACGCCAAAACTATTGCACCAATTTGAATTAAATTTGGTATGGAAATAGTTTGAGACCCGGGAAAAAACATAGAATAGTTTTATCCAACTGCGCAAAAAGAGGTTAATGTTTTTGCGCGATAACCGACATAAGCGCGGGCGGAGCCGCGCCCGGCAAGCTAATACGTGATAAAGAGTGAACGGAAAATTAATCGATCGAATGTATTCAGACGTTCAGAAACTAATTATTATTCTTAATTTCTTTAAGATTTTGTTTCGTGTTATAAATGTTGCTGTTTTGCTAGTGTATATATATAATAAAAAATTATGTAGTAATTTAGTAGATTTCAGGCAGCAAAACCTACATGTTTGAGCTACTGAAGGCCAAAATATATTTTTATAAGACTATTTTATAGCTTTTATGTCGTCTTTTGTGCTGGGCTAGGGTAAGGAGATGAAGATGCTGTAGGTAAATGAGAATAAACGGGATTGGAGAATTTCCAACTAAGTCAAACACCAATGTAATATCTGCCTCTTGACTTACCTGCCGTTAAGAAACTTTCTAAAACAAATGAAGCTACGAACTCGTAGCAGTAGCGCGTGCCTTTGTAAAATTGGAGATGCTTTTCTTCGATTTATAGAACTCTCGACCCCTTCGAAAATCTGTGCGGAAAGTTATCTGATTGAAATTTAGAGCTTAAATACAATCTCTTTAGGTTTAAAATGTATTGAAAATGTATTGGAAAGTTAGTTGCGATGTTTTGATATCTGATTCGTAAACAAATAATGGGAGCAAGGGATTGATGGAACTGAATGAGCCCATGTCCTAAGCAAACTTTTGCAGTATCCAAACAAGGGCCATTATGTTGTATTCAAAACGGAGGTTTGGAATGTATAGGTAAATATTGAGCTTTTATAGTTTATTTATTATCAGCGGATTTACTCGCTGTGCTTCGCTTACAACACTTAATCACTTAATCCGTGTTAATAATTTTTAACGGCAATAAAAATTAGTTCATAGATGGCCGTATTCAAACTTAATAATCCTAATGTATTAGAAAAAAAGTCAATGTCAAAATCGTTGATTCAATTTAGGCGTCTACGACGCTCTTATGAAGGTCAATTACAAGATTTAATATTGAAATATTCTATATTATACTGCCACTGCGAGAGGGAAAATTGCGAGAAAATCGGGGCCAATCTATTAAACGTCTTTTAACAATGTGTTATGTAAATACTATATAATATAATTATTAAAATATTAGTTACCATTACGTAGGTGACAGGCAATAGCTCGGCAGAGGCGAAACAGTCCAAGCATTTTTGTCGTTTAAGTAATCACAAACTATATAGGATTTCTAAATCAAAATGTTTTTCACCTGCAACTTTAATTTTTCTTCTGTGAGCGTTATAATATGTTTTGGAACTTATTATAAAACCACACACCTAAGAAATACTATATATATACCTATAACATTGCGAGGCAACTATAGGCACATGTACATAAGTATAATAAGGTACATACTTTGTTATTTTGAATTTTTTTTTATATATCATAACTAGTATAACATATGTAACGCCAAGCGTAGCTATATTTCTCGAAGGGCTACGTAGAATTGTCTCAGCATCTTTTTTGTTACTCCAGAAATCTTCGGTCCTATGTAGTAGGACCCAGACTCTTGATATTGGACAGGGTTCTGGGCTTCAGACTGCTACTAAAAATATAATCCCCATGATTAGCACGTATCTTGGGGATCGCCGTACATGACTTTCTGGTATTTTACCATTAGTCACCTCTTACGATTCCCACGGGATGAATGGGGGAGCGACATTCTAGTCCGGCACTCCACGGTAAAGTATGTAATAAAGGCAGAACTTCTTTATTTTATAGTATTTTTTATCCATACATTTCTCTCATTATGTTGTTATTACTTACAGTAAAAGTGTTGTGTATAAAGTAAATGCAGGCTGCATTTACTCATAGTTTTCTCAATCCTTTAAACTGGCTGTAAAGTCTATTCCATAACATCCTGCCTCCGTAAATATAAAATAATATTCCGTCTCATAAAATTGTCAGTTAAGTATAATAGTTCCCATTATTACATTGGAGTCAGACACTAATATCTCGTCCCGGCTCGCGGCAAGCAAACAACACAACTTTAATAAAAGTAAATCGTATTAACACCTAACTTGCTAAGCTCTTTTATTGTTGCCCGGAGTGATGTCGGGAAAATGGTTGGGAGACAGCGACACCTATATATTCTGTACCACAAATGACATCCAGAGAGATACTTGCACGAGCCAGCTACAATTTGTTGCAATTAGATACTAAACAAATTAATGTATAAGTTAATAAGAATATAACATTTGGAGAATACATTGGTTCTTATTTATTGTAGATTTTTTTAAATAAGATTACGTAAAATAACGTTATAACGTTAACACATTAAAAGGTTATTTTAGACGGCTTTACTCTTCCATAATAATTTCAAGGTAATATGAGAAATATTCAGTAGCTGCTCATTTTATGATCATATGATCTTATAGTATATCAAACTTTCCCGTCAATTTTCAATTTTCCCGTCACAATGTTTGTTTCTGCCTTAACTTGCTCTTAGTCGGTCTGCTATGGTACCAATGATGCAAGACTTCATCTAACAGCTCATAACTGAGCGACGAATCAAAGTATTATTATTATGTCAATTATTAAAAATATTACATTATAAAAAAAACCAAACAAATAAACCAATATGTCGACGTTCTATAATAAGTTAATAAAAAGTATAAAAATATTAAGAAACTTAGGGAGCATGTAGGAAGGAGATTATGGACGACAACTCTTTATATGTTCATATTATTTACGTATCATACCATGCACCCCACATTATCGTTAAATAAGGTTATACTTCTTAGTATATAAAAAGATAAATACTTTTTAATTAATTATGTATAAAAACTTTGGTACATCGCTATTCGATGTTATCGATCGCTATCGGGTTCAATAAAATTGGTATAACACATAAAACCCAATATTGTGAAATGGCCACTTTGTTAAGTTTTCAGCATCGTCATACCTATGGTAACTTTACTTTTATTGGAACATCAAGAGTGCTGGCTAATAAAAACAGTAAAATACACATTTCAATTACGTTTACTGCATATACTCTATACTGCTCCCCGTTTTTGTTCCAAAATTGATTCTGGAACCTATTTGCAATTTATTTTCTTTATATTAAATTACTTCACTGCGCAACATGAACCCTAAACTCGATAACCCGAGATAGGTATTTATTACCTCCCTGACTCCGATTCTTCTCGCGAAATGGTAAGTAAACTTCCCTAGGCGAACCGACTCAAATTGCTCGATAGAAACATAAACAGAAACTTGCGAATAAAATGGCGTATGAACTTAATAGATGGCGTTTAACTTAACAACTTCAGTATTCGAATGAATTAATGAGAGGTTTTTCTGTTCTCTTAATTAAAATTGGATAATGATATTAGATTTCCGAGACAGAAAAAAGGTGGAGGTGATTAACGAAACTGTCACAAGCTTTATATATAAAATTAATTAGTGAGTCACAAAAAGCTGTCTGGTCCAAACATAAAATTTTTGTTGAAGCGATAATAGGATCTGGAGAGAAGCAATATCGATAAATTTAAATTCAGCTTCAGTTGGCGCCGAATCCAGTGGGTAGTGTATTACTGACCAGTATTGAAAACGTTGAACCAACTTTGTTTGTCTAGGAGGAATTAAATAAATTGAATTACGTGATAGAGGTTTGCAGAGTTGGGATAGTTCGTTTTCCGAGTGGAGACCGGTGCGCAGTGAAAAGTCGTAATTAACGCGGCTTTCACCGCGACCGCTGCGAGATGTGAGAGACTCCTATTATGGGATTTTGTGACAAAAACAAACTACTCCAGTATTGTAAGCCAAATAAAATAAGAGACTCTTTTGTTATGGAAACCCGAGGTGGAGAGTATACAAACAAGTTTATCAGTTAAGAGTTGGGTTAATAAGTGGCGTTCCATATTGCCTATTGAAGTGAGAGATCGAAGTACATGTTTGTGTTTATATACAAACTACTTAACCAAGCATGATTTTATGTTATGTAGGTTGTGTGTGTACTAAATGAGGGAGACTGTCCACAATTTCAGGCGCGATAAACTAATGAAAAAGATATATAAAAATATTGACTTGCTACAAACTTGAATCTATACAACAGTGGCAGCTTTCAATAATTTAATAATAACAGATTAGACCACATTAGTAATAAGAATCATAAAAGTTTATTTACAATTTCTAAAACAATACATACTACATAATAAAACTTTGTAATTCTAGCGCCCACCTTGGCCAAACCTATGCTGTGGGAAGTTGTCTTTTAAAAGAATATTTTTTTTAGTAAGGATATATTTTATTTAGTATATTAATATTTTACAATACAATTATTATTCATTTCACTCTCGTGTAGAATAAAGCAAGTCCTAGAGTTGAAATATCTTTTTCATGAACGAACTCGGAATGCCTGCAGGTGGAAGCTTAACCGCTCTAATGAAGCCACGGATGCACCACACGTTATTAAGGGATTATGCCCCACCTTTATACGGCATGAATACCGTGTTTTATTAAGTTCATTTTAATGCTCGCTTTTCTAACTATAATATGTTACGCGGGCGCCTAATCGGAGATTATAGGGCCGTTAGCTTCTGTTAAACACTAGCACCATGTATAATTGTTTTTTCTCTGGGTAGACATAATAAAGAGAGTTTACACAATTTGGCTCTTGAGCAAAAGTTTCTCAATATATATTTACAAATTATTGGAGTTCAAAGTAAATTTTTCTCATCTTAGTTGTAGAAATGTCAATTACTTAATTAACGAGCTTATTCACTAGTAATGTCATAAAAAACCCGGCGATAAAACTTTTTTATACGAATAGATTTTCCTTAAGTTTTTAGCTATTTAACTGGTATTGGTTACAACCAATTCCATACTAAAAAGTTTCATCGTTATGTATTTACTAAGCTCAAATTCGGAGGAAGTTTGCATGCTGTGTACGCCGTTACGAAACCTTACCGTTATGTAAAATTTTAGATTAAAAATATATGTAGTATGTCCGACCGAAAACTGGAAATAGAGTCAAAACTTTTATGTTTGGATCTATCTATATATTTACATATACGTAAGAACGAAAAGAAACTTGAAAAAATGGGCATATAAAAACAACTAAAATAACTAATTTAGAAAAAAAAAATTATTGGATCGTAGGGTGCCGCAGGTAAGAATGTCACGCCCCCTGTGGTTGTCATAAGAGGTGACTAATGGTAACACACTAGAAGGTGAGCAGCATTTCTGAGGAACTGATATCTCAAACTGCGATTCCTAAGACGCCTGCCAAGTGTGGGGATTATGGCAAATACCCCATAATGGGGGAGGCTGTGTTCAACAGTGGACAATCAGGCTGATAAAATTATTACGGTACAGTTACAGTAATTATTATTATTGAAAAAACAAAGTAGTTTAACTAACTTACGAATCGTTATAAACTACGTTGTGAGTATTGTGATACCTTAATTGACGGATCATGTCCCGGCTATAGGGACTGATAGTCGTGGGTTGAAATCTCGCTCATAGTATAAAAAATTCGTTATAGTTTTATTCATGTTTAAGCTTATAAAAGCCTTTAACTAATTAAGGTATTGGGTCATTTATTTGTTTGTGAGTAGTAACATGGCAAGATATACCACAAAAATAGTGAGCAGATAAAAAATATAATTTACATTATAAACTGAAAATGTAAGTAGGTATTGTGTTTTTAAATATACTGTTTAAGAAAGATGTACCAAACTAAACGCATATTTTTCAACCACGCAGTTTTTAAACAATTAGATTTAAGTTTTACCAAAACAAATAAGTGCTACTAAACTTTTTTTTTTAAGAAAGCATACATATGTTATTTATATGAGAATGATGTATTTAATGACCCAAAACTATTATTACCTATGGCTTGTTTACCATTGAACACAAGCAAACGTGAATATCCGGTAAGTAATAAAATCTCACATAAATAAGCAAATAGTCCCGTAGTATCTCATTTAAATGTTCACCAGGTGTACATTAAGCCGACTGGATACAGCAGTGTGGCTTCACCGAAATTGAATTTAAAAAATATTACCGAGTGGAGGAACGTTGGCCGCTCTCCAAAAGACAATACCTACCATCTACTTTCTTGTATACTCATTTTAAAGGAATAAATACTCGTAGTTACAGTGCAGTGGAGCTCTGGCCCTTGTTAGTAGCTAAACGCGTGGAATAACGACCTACCGGAGAAGTTGCTTTCTATGAACATTCAACTTTATAACGAGTATAATAAGAAATAGAAGCTGCAATTCTATGCAACCTACTTACCTTCGGAAATAGCTACTACTTTAATAATATTGTCCAAGCAAAATCATTATTGCTTATTGAAGTTTTTGTTATTATATAAAATGTGCCATACTATAATAAAGCCTTGGGACCGTGTTTGTGTTTTAACGAGCTTTTGTTTACCTTCAATGATAAATTACGCACGAGTTACTAAATATTTTGATATATTCATATTATCTAATTAGTTTCCTAGTTTATATGAAACATAACATTTTTACAATGAGTTCAGGATTTAAAGAACAGGCCTATTTTATGTGCCAAATTATTTCAAGTCCGGAAACCAGAAATTTACGTATAAATTAGTTTTTAAAAATGTATTTGTTAGTAATATTAAAATAGACTATTATATTTTATTTTGTCAGTGATCCGAAAACACCAATTAATATTTCACCGTCTTCAAGTTTCCAAAAAGCTGGGTACCTTCCGGTTGTCAGGGTTGAATTCGCTAAGTAAAGGGAAACGACAAAATATTCGCTAAATTAGTTGATGTTTTGAATGTAAACAAAACAGCATCAGCACCTCGTGGAAGTTTTTACATTAACCGGTCGCAAACCCGACTGTTTGTTTCGTACCTTCGAGCAGATTTCCAACTTCCTACGGTGCGCAAGTTTTGGGTCTCATTTTAAAACTCTGCCCTCGGCTCGAGTAAATTTTAATCATAGAGACAATAGAGGTCTGGCATGTGTGAATTTTTGGCTTTGAGTTATTTATGCGATATTTAAAACACGAGTAGTACTCTATTGAGTTGCATCGGGAAGTTTTTGTTGGGAGTTTTATATGTAATACGGCATTGGTAGACATCATATTAATGTACTGAAAAACTTAGGTTTTAGAACGCGTTTTCTAAGGTACACCGTTGGTGTTCAACCGTCAAACACAATATCCCTAAAGTGCTATTTTAAGCAGTAAATACTTTGAAGAAAAAAAACTAACTATTTTTTGGTATATCTGAATTTAAATACGAGTACCTAATAGAAATCTTGGTTTTAAAGTTTGTTATGATCTAAGTCACCAATAATTCTACAAATTTAAGATTAATAGTAATGTTTATTAGTACAGATTGACGATCAAATCTGGTGATGCGAAAGTGGATATATTGAGCGCTAAACATAACTATAGATGCGACTTTAGTAAAGAAAAAATATACTAAAAGAGGTGAACGCGATACAGAGGCAGCTAGAGGTCGTCAGAGATGGAACCAGACTCATCACTCTCTGCTATAGGGTCGGGAGCATCGCGATGCTCATCAGCAAGTGAACGAAGTCAGATGCATCTATTTTTTGTTTAAAATAAAACAAGATTTACGTGGATTTTAAAAATATAAAAATACGAAGTCATAATGAAGATTAATTTTTCGCGTTAAAATTTATTTTTAGGCGTCACTTAGCGGATATACATATTTATTTACAACAAAGCATGTTGAGAGGGTGTTGAATTTTCTAACGCACGAAGGCTCTATACCTCCTGAAGATGCTTTATCTAGAATCTAAACGCTACGAAAATCTTCCCGACAGGATGCCAAGCGTTTCCGCCGTCACGTCGGTGTACCTACATTGGAAATTATCTTTTGTTTAAAATAAAACAGTTACATTTCCAATGTAGGTTTGTATCTCTATTGTGGTAATCTACCATAACTTCAAAGTTTCCTTGCCTGAATTACAATTAATATATTTTATATTTTTCTAGATAAGAAATCCCATGTCCATCCAGAGCCGATAAGCTCCACGGAATGTTATATTAAATTTTACCAAATTTGGTTATGCCCAGATCGAAACCCAAAGTTCGGTCAGACCTGACATCGTTCTAAGTTGCTATTTGTTGTATATTTCGCTAAATTATGTTTATTTTAATTTTAATTATCCAAGATAAAACGACAATAGATCTGACATCTGTAACGAAAAAATAAAATTTTATAATTTTTAGTAGGGTAATTTATGTATGCATATTCGTAAGTATTTAATAACTTTTTAATATATTATGGCCAATATTTTAAGAATATCCTTAACTTTTACGAAATAAATTCATGGTAATTTACTCCTTCGGGTCTTATCACGTTCCCAGGCTGACTAAAGTGACCAGTATCGATGCAAGTAGATGGAAATGTTGGGGTTAGTCAATAATCATATTTTGATCGTAATAAAAATTATAAACAGTTATTCACATATTTTTATTGGTGGGATAAAACATAACGTCAGGTAAGAAATTAAAAAAAACAGTTGCGCTAAAGTGTCCAATAGTATGCGCCAAGCGGAAGCCACTTTGACTTTAAGATTAAACGTAACATATAAAGTCAAAGTATATTTTACGTTTAATCTTAAAGTCAAAGTGGCTTCTGCTGTTCCAAATTCATAAGAGTATGTAATTTTGCTTCATGTTGGGGTATTATGAATGCCCGCTAAGTAGAAGGTCTGTCTCTATGTAAGATTTATCAGATAACATAGGCCACTTCAAACCTTAGCCTACCCGCAATGAAAAATATACACTTTTATTCTATACTAGCTTTCCGGGCGCGGCTCCGCCCGCGCGTATGTCGGTTATCGCGCGAAAACATGAACCTCTTTTTGCGCAGTCGGATAAAAACTATCCTATGTTTTTTCCCGGGTCTCAAACTATCTCCATACCCAATTTCATTCAAATCGGTCCAGTAGTTTTGGTGTGAAAGCGTAACAGACAGACAGACAGACAGACAGACAGACAGACAGAGTTACTTTCGCATTTATAATATTAGTACTGATAAAGTATATTCTAATTTTTTTCCTTCCCCAGCTTTTAAAATATATTTGTCAACGAAGCTTTCGCAGATAACAAACATTTTATGAATAAGTATCCCGGTGTTAGCAAAACGTTTTCCGGGATTTAGCCGTTAAAGATCCATAAATTTTAATATTCAATTATTCAAGATTTAATATAGAGGGAAAGAGATTATAAGATTTCTTGCTCGGTTTGGTCGATAATGAGTTTCCGTTATAACAGTTTGCTGGAATGAGGTTCCGAGAAAACTGCTTCATTACGGAGAATCTATTAAGGGAAATACTATCAAAAGGTAGGCTCGTCTTCTAACAGCTAGTTGGGACCGCTCAAGGTATAGTCGTAGTAAGTAGTTGGGTTTAGGATATCAGGTAAACATTTCGTTAGGAACGACAAAGGAGACTAAACTAAATTTACTTTGATAGGAAACTTACATGTCTCGTATGTACAACATCAAACACTTATAAGCTCTTATTTGAGAATGAAAAGTAGTCAGTTTCCAAGTCAATTAAAATGTACGATTGAAAGTTTTTCCCCTCTTTATAATCCTAATAAGATCAGAACTAACTTTCCTATTGTACATAATATATTAATATATCTAAAATATATTAGACTATATATGTTTTATCCAAGTTAGTTTGTTTTAGACTTCCTGGGGTTGAAATAGTCAATGACATTTAGTCATTGCTATATGTTATTTTTTTCTGTAAGTAAATTTTATTTCAAATATGTATTTTGGCCATTTGTGGGTCCGATTTTCCCTACAAACTTGTCTTATTAATTTTAATGGGCAGCGTAGGGAGGCAGTGAGGCAATTTACCGTAAAATGAGTTTACGCAAACTTATTTGGGGGATAATAATTGTTGAAAAATATGAGTGTACAAATAAGGATTCGTATTTCCACTGGAGTAACCTTAATTTCTCATTTCTGGCGCGCAGGTTAAGTTTGTGGGATATAATTAGTTTTGTTCTCTGTTTCTCGTGATTCCGGGAAGGAAATGGCCCAATTACGATAATGAAGGCGAGCCAATCGTTTGTTTATTACTTACAGTGAAAGGACAAAAGCTATTGTTTGTGTTAACTAAGTAACAGGAAAATTTGATTGTATCGTAATTCTTCGAGATCCACCCATACACGTGTAACGTTCTAAATATAATATTCATTTACATGTAAGACTCAATAAATAATTGTTTTTTTTTAATTGGCGCTATGCCTTTATTAACGAAATACCTAAGTTAATAATAAATACCTAATTTAATTAGACAACCTATAATTCATTGCAAATTCACAGACAGTCTCCAGCCCACTGCCAGTTGGCAGCGTGCTTAGCGTGCCGGCAGCATTGCCCCGTTGAATTGCAATGCATATTCGTTGGGTCCGTGGAGACCGGGAACTCATCGTAAAAGAGCGCTTGGTCGACGCGATGCGTGATCAAAATGTTGGGAACTATTTGTATAAATTACTTAGTAAATGACACATAATATTCATTACTGTTACTATGTTACAGGTGACTTCTGAGGCAATTGTCAAGAAAGTTAGTCAGTGGTTCTTTTGAATGTAACTGTACTTTGTCTTTGGCCGCCAGCTGTCCCTAGCCCTACATATCAAATTCCATAAGATGTAAATGGTTTGTTTTTTGTTTGGTTCGGATTTCCCATATTCTTAGGTCAACTCTCGTTTTAAAAACCTCACGCTTTTTTTCCTTTTTTTCGTGTACTCGCAAATTTTATGTGTTGAGTAATAATAACAATAATTACAAATATCTTAAAAAAATATTTTAAGAAAACATATATGAGTAAAACACTTAAAAAATTATATTAATTATAGTGACAATCCCACCTTTTCCTGTTAAGCCGAAGTGACGTCAAAAACGCCACGCAGCCAAACCGGAAGAATTTTTGACGCGTTTCGTTTCAACATGAAGCATCCTCAGGAGGTCCAGACTCTTCAAGTGCACGATCGAGAGATTTCTCAATTGTCACTAGATATTTTTTGATGTGTTTTACTAAAATATTAATTTAATGTTTTCTTAAAATATTCTTAAAATATTTGTTATTATTAAATATGTATTTCCGCAAAGTAACGCGTGAATCGATTCATTATCTTTTGAGTAGGTAACCTAAATATTCGGCCAGGTAATTATGTAGAGGAATTATCTCCCCGTTTGTTCTGAAATGGGCCCTAGCGTAGTATTTACGACACGTATTAGGTTTCAACGGTATGCCCACGTCGAGCTCGGTTTATTCAGGATAGGACTATCACGTACTCACATGAAAAGGGGATGGTTCTGCCTCACATTAACAAAGATAATGACTCCTATATTGATTTAACTGACTTACAATAGAGGAGATTCAACATATCAATTCAACTGGGCGTTTTTTTGTACGTTTGCTGAGTAACCGCAGCCACATATATTAATTAATTTTGATTTTTGTCGGGTACAAAATACATTAAAGTTGGTCACATTTATTACTTTATCAACATCAGTCGAGTAATTTTAAAGCTACAGTATAGGCCTAGTCCGTTTTCCTCGACCACATCAGCTGTAAAAAAAAACTGAAAAATGTATTTTCATACCTGTATGATGGTACGACACAAGTAACAAACAGCATTGAACCCGTCATCCTGAGACACGCAGTTATTTAGCCTGTAATTTTACTGGCTCTCAACGACTGCTACCGGAAGACATTGTTAGCTGCTTGGCGCGAGATTTTCTACTTGAGGGTGGTAGCTAGCCAGGCGAGTATTTGCAAAATGCCCTTCTACTATTCGGTGAAGCTCACGCCAGCTGTGTGGGTCGAACCATGGTCCTACTGCACGGCAGTTCTTACCTATTACCACTCGGCTATTATTGCTTCAATATAGCATACAAACAAACCCACTTTCACGGTTGCAATATAAGTAGCACTAACTAAACACGTGCGTACGCACCTAATCTTAACCAAACCGGTATAATTATTGTTAGCGTACTCAAATAGTGTTGAACGTTAAACAAAGCCAATGCTAAACTGAACTGAAATTCATTAGGCTTAGCTATCATCAAATTGCATCGAAAATTGCATTGATATAGCGCTAGACATGTATGCTGGTAAGTGCTAATTAGGTTTGTAGATCAACTAAATACAATGCAGTAATTGATACGTCTAAATCCTTCAACGTTCATTGATAGTTGCGAGGGGTGTGTCAATTAATTTCGTCGTAGAATGCTTCATATTACGTATACAAGTATTGGTGTGAATAATATATTTTTATACGAAACAACCAGTAAAGAATTTTCTAGAATTTAACAATGAAATTGTCAAACATCTTCTGATACCCAAATTTGTAGCAAATTTAGAAGTTTCTTAATGATTGTATAAGACTAAGCATACAGCCGTTTTAGACCTGTTTTATTTTTGCATTCCTCTCATACGAAATATTTTTGAATAGTCAACATAGGGAAATCTTACAAGATTTCCCAAGGCACTTTTCTCCGAGTAGTCTCAACTCGTTTGACTGTAACAAAAATGCTCTTTGCTCAAAAACCCTTTGCATTTTTTATAACTACTCCAATTTAATAACTACCTTCATGCCATTTGGGTCGGTTTTATCTGTTTCTACCGGTACATCCTTCGGGATTATGTAAGTATATTGAATGCACAGTTATTCAACCCTACGAATTACTTTTATTCATTCCTGAAATTATTAACGTAGCTGCGGAAGAACCCTATTCATACTTCTAAGCGGGTACCAAAAGGGGTTGGTCAGATTGAAAAGCAAGATATAATAAGGTTGACCATTATGTTTGCATCATTAACTATGGGTCCGGATGGCCCAAAATAATCGCATATAATATTTTTCGTTAACCTGCTTTTAGCCGTCAGTCACGAAAACTTAAAGAGACAAGTCTACCTCAAAATTTGAGGAACACACCTCAAAAATTGAAGCATAAACACGGGTTCACGCCAAGGAAAGTCGATAAAATGCAGTTACTAAGTCCCAGACACAAGCGAGGTAGACATATTAAAAGCACATTGATATAAAAACCGCTCCCGCTGTAACCAAAAGCCCATCTAGCGAAATTGCCATCCGTTCGCTCATTACTGAGTGAGCCAACCGCGGGATCCGATATCCCGGCGCACGTGACTAAAGGAAATTGAAATCTCTATCGGTTAATCGAAATATTAAATGGAGTTTTTTTTCTAATACAGATTTTTTAATGAGCTATTACGTTATCTGTTGGGGTATATGAATTACTTGTCACAGTGTTATCGTGAGGATGAAAGATTGATATGAAGCTTATTCAAGAAGATAGACCGCAAAGTTGCTACTCGTACATTCGAGGCAATATAATATGAGTTATATTTTTTTTAAATAGAGTGTTAGAAATTTTGGTTTACACGTTCTACTGTTCATAGTTATTACACACTTAAAACGGAATATCTATAGTGATTGTTATTGAGCTCTTGATATTTTGGCACTATTGCAAGCGGCATAAATGTTTATTTTATACTCATGATCATAGTCACAAGTATAAACTGAAGTCTATGCGGGTGGATGGTCGGTACTTAAAGTAGACGAAACAGTCTACCCTCTTTCTTTTGCATTTTTGTAGCAAGGTGAAGATATTATTTACTACACGCAACACTATTTAAATGTTGATATGCAAAACTAGCAATATAAGATCGAGAACTCCTTGTGATAGTTCTTCTTCGTGCAGACTTTAGATACTGCAGAGTTTACTCGTGATCATGGAGATTGCAACAAATATCGTGAGTTATAAAACAAACATACGGTAAATACTTTGTTTAATAATAACAAATATTTTTAAAAGTATCTTAAAAAAACATTAAATAATATTTAAATAAAACACATAAAAAAGTATAAAATGATATATCTAGTGACAATTCCGCCCAATTTTCCTGGTATCTACGTGACGTCACAAACATCACGCAACCTAACCGGAAGAATATCCGACTAGTTTCGATTCTAAACTAGTTTCGCTTCTAAACTTTGAAACTTTGCTTCTAGTAGAAATATAGTGTAAGTTCTATTTTTTTTCACGTAGAAAAATGCTATACAGCTAAGATAATATTTGTAACTTCTTATTCATAGTTTTATGGTTTAAAAAAATGTTTTAATAGAGCTTTCCATAGAAAAGTAGTTTCTTCATATTTTGGTAGTTGAATTGGTTGTTATTGGTTGATATTCCCAGGACTCGTACGAAGCGCTTTGCTTCCACTTTTCTCGTGCATACTGCGAAAGAGTGGAACTATGTACTTACCATGGTCTGTTTTTCCCGATGAATAGAACATATGGGTGTCTTCAAATCCAGAGTAAATAGGTTTCTTCTAGGAAAGCGTGCTCCATCTTAGACCACATCAATGCTTAACATCAAGCGAGGTGTGTTCAAACGCGAACCTATTCTGAATAAAAAATAAAATTAGTGTTCAAACATGATGGAATTTTGCATGCATTTGTTCTTGAGTCCAAAAGTTTGCTTCTAGTTTGTTACTTTTCCGTAAAACGATGTATTATGAAAATTATTTGGAAAAATAATTATGTATGGGAACTGTTATATTTGTATTTAGTTAAAGGATAAATAATAAAACGAAAAACTGATAAAACCAGAAGCATAGATCAAAAGCTCATAGCATGCAAGCTGGACAAACATGCATAACTCCATCTAGTTTGGACACCTGGTATTTAAAATACGACTAAACTATGTTTGTATGGAAAACGAACACATTAGCCTCTTAACATTCAATGTTTCTCCATCATCTAAAAATAAATAAACACGAAATAAGATAATTTACAAATTTTCACAGCAAACTTTCTCCGCCACTCAGTGTTCTCATCTTAGGAAGTGAAAACAGAGCCAGTAGGTAAAGGTAAAGATCCCGATTTGAAGATAAGGGACAAGTGTCGTGGGCGTATTTCCTATTCTGACGAAACCCTGGTACCCTCTTATTATGAGCTTGCACGACTTGATACTTGAACACGTTTGCTTGCCACAATCTTGAGAGGTCCTTTATTTCGCCATTCGTTTAATTTCGCTCTTTTCGCATACGTCCGGGGTCAGGTCGAGGTTACACGAGCTCATTATGAAACGACCGCTGCACACCTTATATCTATGTATACTTGTTTGTATACAATTTGTCGTTTGGTGATATATGTTGCCGGTATATATTTATAGTCGTAAAGCTGCTGACAGGTCTTCGTATATCATTTCAGATGATGTATATTGAACCGTTGCCTTTACTTTGAATAAACAGGCCGTCCCACGGCGATGCCACATGGAGGGAAAGTACCTTGAATATTGTAGATGAAATATTTTAAGACATTATTTGAATTTCAAAAATAATTATCACGCGTTATTGCAAAAATCAAAATTAAAAAATAGTAGAAATGTGATTGTTCGAAATAAGCGTTACAACAATAATCAAACAAAATAGTCCCTTCTCTTAGCATAAAAATAGTTCACTTTGTTTTTTTTTTTTTTTTTTTTTATGGCATAGGAGGGCATACGAGCAGGCGGCTCACCTGATGGTAAGTGATCACCGTCGCTCACAAACATCCGCAACACAAGAGGTCTCGAGGATGCGTTGCCGGCCTTTAAGGAGGGAATATGCTCTCTTCTTGAAGTTTCCTAAGTCGTAACTGTTCGGAAATACTTCACCAGGCAGCTGGTTCCATAATATGGCAGTGCGAGGTAAAAAATGCCGTGAAAATCGCAAGGTTGTGGACTGCCAGACGTCGACATGAAATTGATGAAACATCATGCTTTGTCGGGAAGTCCGGTGGCGAAATTGAGCTGCAGGTAGTAAATCGAACAGTTCCTCAGAACACTCCCCGTGATATATGCGGTAAAAGATGCAGAGTGATCCAACATCTGTACGCAAAGCCAAAGGGTCGAGCCGACCGGAGAGAACTTGATCGTCGACGATTCGAGTCGCTCTGCGTTGAATGCGGTCAAATGGAAGAAGCTGGTACTGGGGAGCTCCCGCCCAGAGGTGAGAGCAGTACTCCATGTGAGGTCGAACCTGAGCCTTATAAAGTTGCAGGCGATGGGCCGACGTGAAGTACCGCCTCGCCTTTCCGAGCACACCAAGCTTCTTAGAGGCTAACTTAGCCTTATCTTCCAAGTGACAGCGAAATTGAACGACGTTCGATATGTCGACGCCAAGTACACCGATGCTGGCTGAGGTAGCAAGGGGAGTGTCTTCAAAACGGAGGGATACGAGAAAGGGGGATATCTTGGCGGTAAACGCACAAACTTGTGTCTTCTTGGGGTTAAATTGGACTAAGTTCAATTGGCCCCATTTCGAAACATTTGACAACATGGTCTCGACTGAAGACACAAGTTTGTTCCGACTCGCGACAACGTTTTCCCGAGAAATTTTAGCGCGGCCGGTGTATGAGGCATCTCCGGTACTGTCATCTGCATAACAATGAATATCGCTGAGTTGCAGCATGTCATTGATGTGCAAGAGAAACAGAGTCGGAGATAGCACACAGCCTTGCGGAACGCCAGCATTAATCGGCTTTAAGTCGGAGCATGCACCGTCGACAACGACCTTAATGCTCCGATCTGCCAAAAAACTGGAGATCCATTCGCACAATTTCTCGGGAAGCCCATAGGAAGGAAGCTTCGATAGAAGCGCTTTATGCCACACCCGATCAAAGGCCTTCGCTATGTCCAAACTAGCCGCCAACGCCTCACCCTTGGAATCCACCACCTCCGCCCATCGGTGCGTAAGATATACTAAAAGATCACCAGCTGAGCGACCACGACGAAAACCGTACTGGCGATCGCTAATCAGCTGGTGCTCCTCTAGATACTGCAGGAGCTGGTTGTTGATAATGGATTCCATTATCTTGGAGAACAGAGACGTTATGGCTATAGGGCGGTAATTGGACGGATCTGAGCGGTCACCTTTTTTAGGGATCGGGTGCACCAAAGCCGTCTTCCATGTTTTCGGGACAACGCCTGATGAGTAGCAGAGCCGGAAAAGACGCGTTAGAACCGGTGTCAACTCTGGAGCACAAGTCCGCAGCACTATCGGAGGGATGCCATCTGGCCCACTCGACTTATGAATGTCCAAGGAGAACAGTGCTTTACGTACTGCACATTGCCGGAAAATTATATCCGGCATCGAAGTATCACACCGTTGTATAGTCGGTGGTGAGTTCCCTTGGTCATCCAAAGTCGAGTTAGACGCAAAGAGAGAGCCCAGAAGATCGGCCTTCTCCTTTGCGGTGTGGGCCAGTGTGTCATTCTCCCTGTGCAGGGGCGGTAGTTATGACTGACAAAAATTCCCCTGGACAGCCCTGGCAAGAGACCAGAACGCACGTGTTCCCGAAGGAAGGCGGGCTAATCTCTCGCCAATTCTGCCGATATGCTCCGACTTCGCTCTTGCGATTACTCTTTTGAAGGACCTGGAGGCAAAGTTATATTACTTTTTGAGATCGCTGGTATTTAAATCCTTAGATGCCACTGAATCAGCCCAAGCTTGGTAACGCTCTCGTTTGTGGCCAGAGGCCATTTTACAAGAGCGACCAAACCAGGGCTGTGACCTGCCACCGATGGGCACTGCAGAATATGGAATAAAGAGTTCCATACCCTGAAGCACTACATCAGCAACATAGTTAGCAGTGACATCTGGATCATCCGGCAAGAAGCAAACTTGCCCCCATGGGTAGGATGCAAAAAAGGACCGCATCCCGTCCCAATCTGCTGACCTATAGTGCCACACGCGACGACAACCCACAAAACGGGGTCGAGTTGGGCGTGTAACCGGCACTGAACTCCGGATCAGGCAGTGGTCCGAAGATCCGAGGGGAGCGTTAACGGATACTGTGTAGTTGTCCGGGTGAGAGGTCAGCAGAAGGTCCAACAGGGAAGGTGTATGATCATCCACATCTGGGATTCGCGTAGGCGAGGTGACCAGTTGTGTCAGATCATACGCTAAAGCGAAGTCGTGAACAGATCTCCCCGCATGATCGGTGGTGCGCGAACCGAGCCATTCGGCGTGGTGGGCGTTGAAATCGCCAAGTATCACGATCTCTGCGGTGGGGATCTGCTCAAGCACGGAATCTGTAGCCATCTGTAGGTGCTCCACGAATCGATCTATTTCGGCATTACCGTTGATATGGGACCTATAAAGGCACGCGTAGATACGCGGATGGTCATCGCAGTCTACGCGCAACCAAATGTCAGATAGGCCCCGTCCTTCAAGGCTGCTGAGACGACGAGCACAGATATCCTCTCTGACGTAAAGACACACCCCCGCCCGCGGCAAAAAGGAATGTTCCAGTTTGTACCCAGGGTATGTGAGGAATGAAGTGTCTGCCGGAGAGCATATCTATGTTTCGGTCAAAAAGAGCAAGGCCGGCTTAGTAGTCTCCAGATGGTAGTGGACATCGTTCAGGTTAGAACGGAGACCCCGTATGTTGCAAAAGTCCACGGCTAGCGTGGTGTGGGGTGACTTAAGCCTCCTGCTTCGTTTACCTCGAGCAGCAGAAATAGGGTTGAGCACGGTTTTTCCCCCTCCAGAATACGCAGGGCAGGCCGAGCATCCACCTTCAGGTTCAGGTCCTGGAGGTGGATGCTCGGAGAGGGATTCTCCAGCGATTTCATGGCTGGTACCCTCCTGGAGTAATGTCTCTTGAAACTGTGCCGCCATATTCCTTGGGGGGGGGGGGATCGGGCCTCCGGGTCTCCCACAAATCGATCGAAACGCAATGGCAAAGTCACTACTTCACGTCGATATCATGTGGGAGAGTGGTACTGCCCCGGTCGTGCCGGCCCATTCAGCTGTAACCCGTAGAGCTACAGCGTGGCACTACCACTAGGAGGATACCAGCACCAACTTTTAGTTTGTTAATAAACATAGTGTTTACTCTAAAAAAACATCGGGACACAAGCTGTAAAGTGCCTGGATCCGAAGCTATGACGTCATCAAAATAGCGGCCACCGCAATTTGTGGGGCGACCGCGCACTTGCGCTTTTTGGTAGATTCTGAAAGAGTGGGTAGGTAAGTGACCTTAAACCTTTATTTTACATGTGATATTTGGATATCTAGCAATAATAGATATTGTTTATGATTTAAAACTAATCAGCTCCGTCTATTTAAGGTGAAAACTAAATAAAGATATCAGCACCCTTGCGAAATTTGAAAATTATACAAGAAACGACTCCAGTTAGACCTGTATTAAAATGGGAAAGATGTTTTATGTTATTTAGCTTTGTTATCTTGAAGCGTTTCAAATCTGTTCTCAAAATGCATATGAAATGGGATAGACTCATATTGAGCATATTCAATCAAATTATCGCTCAGTGACTGATAACCGCGATGCGTTGGAGTTATTAAAGGCTGGTTGTCGTCCTTTTGACAAATTATGCATCTTTCCCATTTTAATAAAGATCTAACTGGAGTTGTTTCTTGTATAATTTTCAAATTTCGCAAGGGTGCTGATATCTTTATTTAGTTTTCACCTTAAATAGACGGAGCTTATTAGTTTTTAAGTCATAAAAACAATATCTATTATTGCTAGATATCCAAATATCACATGTAAAATAAAGGTTCAAGGTCACTTATCTACCCTCTCTTTCAGAATCTACCCCGAGTTCACATGTCACGATGTATTTAATATGCAACAATAGGAAATACAACACTAGTTAACAACAAAAAGTAACTACATACAACAATAATCATTAACAACGATAACAATTGCTTCGTAATTTAAATTCTTCATTCACTAATAATTATAACTCGCGTAGGTGTACATCCTTTGACTGTATTTCGATTCATACCGTCAAATTGGCAACTAGCAACAGCGTGCGGGCGAAAGCGCTAGCGCGCGGTCGCCCCACTCGCGCGCTGTTGCTGCACGGTGCGGCAACTACGCGGCAATACCTCGAGGCGCCTAGGCTAAAATCGTTATAAATAGAGCATTTTCCATCCGATCGCTTAACTTTTTTTTTTAATAGAAAGGTGGTTAATTATTTGGTATTTCTGTGATACATAGTGGTTGTCTAAATTACACAATATAGAAACTATTTAAAAGAAACGGGTTTTTTCAAAGTAACATTTTCATAAAATTTTATATATTTTTGTACGTCTACTAGTAGCGTGGTGTCATATTAAAACAATATTGTAGAACATTTAATTACCTTTAATTTGACACCCCACACGTATATTTATGACTCAAAGTTTCAATATAATTAGCATTTTTCAAAATGCGGTGGCCGCTATTTTGATGACGTCATAGCTTCGGATCCAGGCACTTTACAGCTTGTGTCCCGATGTTTTTTTAGAGTAAACACTATGTTTATTAACATACTAAAAGTTGGTGCTGGTATCACAAAGTGAACTACTTTGGCCTTTTTAGAAGCTAAGAGTACGTACTAAAAGGAGGTGTAGACTCTCCAAACGGTGGATTGCAAGTTAAAGTGCTTTCAATCTCTGTTTGGGTACATGACTTGGTTTTAGAAACGTTAGTAAATAATATTAGGTGCGTAAATGATTACTAAATTTTCGTCATCTACCTAACACTATGGGAGCTATAACGGTGATATTAAGGACGGGAACATTACACGTGTACAAGCGATCATGAATTACTAATAATTGTGATCTAGTTATGTACAAAAGACAGTACTTAAACTTATACCAAGAACAAAAATGTGTGAATTCAATTATGCTCATTTACAGTAAACCCGTTATCTTTTTGGTAAAGCAGGTCGTTTAGCAAGGGTCATCCGACGCAGCTCGCAGGCTGAAGCCTTGACGTGCACCCAACATGCAGCAACATCCTAATACCACTAGCGTGAGTGTTGGCATAGTGATAATTAGGCATTTTGTTTTCCTTCAATCGCCCTTTTCGACTGCACTGCACCCGTCACCCTAAGACATCCAGTTTTGGGGCCTCATGTGCCAGTAATTTTTCTGACTCTCAAAAACTACTGCCAGAACACACTGTGCTTGGTGACAGATTTTCTAATTGAACGTTGGCCAGGTGAACATTTTCAAAATGCTCTCCCACTATGCGGTAAAGCTCAAAACGGCAGTGGGGATCGAACCAAGGACCAACAGTACTGTAGTATATAGCTATAACTCGATCGGTTATCACTGCTTCAAAAAGTACAAATTGTACAAGTGTTTAAAAAATAATTGCATTGCAAGGTTCGTTAAGCTCAATTTGGAATACTGTTTTCCAGTGCACTTTAACCAGCCTGCGTGACAGTTAGGTGTAAGTGGAAGCAAATTCGTCAATTTATATGCGAAACACTGCTTTTGAGGAGTTTCACGCCCTTAGAACCAAAAATTCAATTAGTTTTCTTACACTAACATTGAAATTAGTTCAGAACTTTAGAAGTAGGTATAGAGTTAATAGAGATAAATATAAACCCATGCAAAAGGATGTTAATGTTGATAACTATACCTAGATATACAAGTTTATGTATTTTTGTTTGGTTTACTAAAGTACATAAAGCTATTATCAGTCTAAGCAATATACTATGTTCGTATTTAAAAAACAGATGAAAATATTACGGAAGTGCCATTTAATCGTTAAAATAAGTATTAGAAATTTATAACACTGCCATAAAGTTTATGTGATGAATTTACGTGAAATGAAGATATTTTTCCCTCCTTTATTATTTAATTATGTTTTTTTTACTGTTATAATAAAGTCTTATTACGTGGCAAACGTCGAGGTTCATTAAAAATCTCTTTTTCTCGTTGCTTGACTTTAATTATCCGTTTTCTTTGTTAATGGCGTTGAGCCTCCGTTGATACTCGTACACAGGCGGATAGCGATGGCAAATAGTTAGTTGCTTTTTGTGCTATGATAAGATCTTTATACAATTAATATTTTTATTTTTGCAATAACGCATGCTCCGTGAATTATATTACAAAATTACAAAGTATCAATAGGAACAACGTAAATTGAAGTAGGTATAGGTGTCGCTCCATTCCCATGCGATTGTTAAAGAACAGGTGTAAAATTAGAGTTATGGGTCATGATATGTTAGCTTAAGGGTATATTTTAGACGTACGCCCCCATACAAACGTAGTTCCAATATCATTTAAATAATAGCAAATAAAACTCAAACTAAACTATTATCCTAATATCTAGGTTTATAGCGCATCAGATTTTCATTAAATTATACAGTTTTGAAATTACACTAGATCAAAAACTCGTAATTTTAGATAAAAGAAAGACCCAACTTTAAGCACCTTTTTCAAGAAATATAAGCATGTTTTTAATATTTCTATTGCACCACAAACATGAGGAATATAATGAACTTTCTATAATGGGAAGTTATTTAAACATGTGTACTATATTTTTTTTGTAGAGCTTGTTCCTCCACATTAACATAAAAAAATCTATAAAAAAATAGTGACTATTGTTAAATGACCGACCGCCTGCTTGATACCGAGACCCTTCTTACATATGCTCTAGTTGTTTTTTTTATGTTATTGTGAGGCCCACCTGATCTTAAGCGGACTAACCTCAGTCTATAACAGATGCATTTCGTCACAATTCTTGAATTGCACTGCACCCGTCACCTTGAGACATACCTTGTTGTTAAGTCTCATGTGCCTGTAATTTCACTGGCTCTCAAGGACTGCTGCCGGAACACACCGTTAGGTGCTTGGTGACAGATTTTCTACTTGAAGGTGGTCGCTAGCTAGGCGAGCATTCGCAAAAAGCCCTTCCACCATGCGTTGAAGCTAAAGGCCGCGGCGGGATTCGAACCATAGACCTACTGCGCGGTAGTCCATAGCCACTGCCACTGAGCCAACACTGCTTCGAATTGGTTAAGAGAATTGTATTCATATCGCTTCCAATACAAACTTGTCTCATTATATTTAATCTTCAAACTTGCTGAAATTTTATGCATATCCAAATCGAGCATAAAATACGCATAAACGCTTCTAGTTTCTTAGTTTTCCGTAAAATAATTTTCACAATTATTTCACAAATTCCTTTTGTATGGGATAATTTATATATTAAGAGATAAAATAAATAATATATTATATATAAAAAAAGGGAAACAAAAAAAAAAGCATAGATAGGACATGGAAGCCTAACTAGCTAACCCAAAGACATAAGAGAAGAATTTCAGGGACTATGAACACTTCGTTACTATTTAAAATATAAATAGGTACACTACAACGAAATTACGTTTGTGTATGGAAAGAGCTATGAATACGCTTCCCTTAATGTGGTCAAAGTGACTTTTGGTTAATATGAGCGTTAAGATAGAAAAACTCTGTTATGATCAAGTTGATGTACACATTTTACCGGTCATTGGCTTTATTTTCTTAGTTACCGTCTTCTTCAATTCGTCGTATATACTATTCGTCTATAACTTTACGAGAGTAAAGCGCTTTATAATTTTCGACCTTTAGATTCCAGCTCTTGATACTTCAATCTTCTAATAAAATTAAAAAGCATTAATAACAGGAATTACTAAAATAATAAATGTAAGCAAATTGCCCGAAGAAAGAGGGCTATGGCAACTTTAATCAAAGGTAACCGCTCCCTTGTTTAAAACACAGACAGTACCTACCTCCCTTACCCTTTGAAAGTTGTTTTACTTCAATTTCCCGTTGGATTCTTACTTTTGATTCTTCAAATACAACGACAAAGCATTCTTCCTTCGTATTTTTTCTTTCGAAAACTTTTTACGCTTTTTGAAAGGTTTCTTCAGGAATTTAAAACAGGATTTAATTAATGATATTAATAAACGTCGTCGAGCAAACTTTATATTTACAACTTCTATGCGAATGCGAACATTCAATTTATGTTCGGTTCCATGTGCGTCTATCCTTTTCCTTTCCTTGTCCTACTTATGAGGAGTTGGAAACAATACATTTTCTCTAACTACAGAAGACACCACAAGGTAATTTTGTAAAGTATATTATCCTCTAGACATAAAGTACTGCCTGATTCCATATAATCTAAAGAATTCATATTATAAACCTTGTTGTAAAAGGTAAAAAAATCACGTCGATGTGAACAGTGGCATGCTGCTCTTAATTTTTCCTTAGTCGACTTTTATTATCGTCCATTGTGAGGATATGAAGTAGGTAGCCCTGATTATTAAGTCAGTAACTAACTACATGGAATATACCTGCTTAACGTATTTTAGTCACAGTTAATTTTATTGTACCTAAGTTTCTAAGAACACGTGTATGTGTATTATTAGGTTCATCGCATGCTATTAGAGACAAATAAATACTACGTATTCTTCTTCTTCTCCAGGCCTTATCCCATTTTTATTTGGGGTCGGCTCTCCTAATCATCCGTCTCCAGTTTTGTCTATCCTGGGTCGTCATTGGGTCTATATTAATCTCTTTCATGTCCTTCTTAATCACATATATCCATGTAAGTTGGGGCCTTCCGCGCTTTTTCGGTCCTTTCTCATAGTTTAAGACTTTTTTAGTCATGTGGTCATCCGGTCTTCTCATGACATGGCCATACCAACGCAGACGTGATTCTGCTAGTTTTTCTTGTATGGGTCTTACTTTAAAAGTTCCTCTGATGTAATGGTTCGGCACTTTGTCTAAGAGCGTGACTCCGGCAGACCATCTGAGCATTCTCATTTCAGCAGCATGTAGTTGGTCGGATTGTTTTTTCTTGAGAGGCCAGCATTCCGCACCGTATATCATTGCAGGCCTAACTGCAGTTTTATAAATTTTGCCCTTAACAGGTATCGGCATTCTTGGGTCACAGAGTGTGCCCGTGAGTCCTCTCCATTTTTGCCAGCCTGTGTTTTTACGGTGTGCTATGTCTGCGTCAATAGTGCCATCATTCGATATCACGCTACCCAGGTATTTAAAATTTGTGACGGTGTTGAGCGCAGTATTTTGCAGGTACATGGTATGTTGGTTGTTATTGCCAGCGAAATTGCATTTCATGTACTCTGTTTTCTCCCTGCTAATTATTAGGCCAGCTCTTTCAAGGACATATCTCCACTTTTCCAGAGTCTGTTGAAGGGCTATCGGGTCTTCACCTATTAGGGCGACATCGTCTGCATAGAGAATATTCCAAGGTGTTGGTTGTTGGACTTCAGATGTTAAGTAGTCCATTACGAGGTTAAAGAGTAATGGGCTAAGTGCTGACCCCTGATGAACACCAACTTTAACTTGAAATTCTCTGCTAACACCTGCTGGGCTGCGTATTTTTGTTGTGACTCTGTCATACATGTCGATTATCATTTGAATATAGCATTCAGGAACTCTTTGACACCGTAAAGCCTGCCAAATCAGTGGTCTAGGGATGCGGTCAAATGCCTTTTCAAGGTCTATGAATACCATATGAAGGTCTTTCTTATTAGCCTTGCAAGATTCCATGAGGATACGAATGGTATGAATGGCATCAGTTGTTGATTTTCCAGCGACAAATCCACATTGATTTTCAGTCACGCTTGTTAAGTGACGTAGTCTTTGACTTAGCACTCGTTCCCAAATTTTAAAACTGTGTGATATTAACTTGATAGCTCGGTAGTTCCCACAAAGTCTTATGTCACCTTTGTTTTTATAGAAGGGCACCAGGAAGCTTTTTCTCCATGAATCAGGGATCCCATCACTTGGAAATTTATTAAATAGGTTAGTTAAAAAGTGCACTCCTGCATTGCCCAGTCTTTTCCATAATTCGGCGGGTATGTCATCTGGCCCAGCTGCTTTGTTATTGGCCATCTTAGTTATTGCAACTTTGACTTCCTCTGGTGTTATGAGGGGCCATGGACCTTCCACTTTTAGTGACTGTATAATCGCATCATGAGGGTTTGTTTCGTTTAGCAGCTCCGAGTAGTATTCCTCCCATCTATCATTTATTTCCTCGTCAGATGTTAAGAGGGTTCCTTGTCGATTCTTAATGTATTTGACTGATTTTGTATCTTGGGAGTCCCTATTCCTCTGTTTGGCGATTTTGAACAATTGTTGGTCGTTGGTGGCGTTTTCCAGTTTGTTATAAAACTGTTCTCTGTCTTTAGCTCTGCTCTGGGCAACTACACGTTTGGCGTCTTTCTTCGCACTCTGATATGCCTCTTTGTCCTCCTCACTCTTTGATTCTTGCCAGATTTTAAAGAGATTTTTCTTGATGGCTATCTTTTCTTGGACATCGGGGTTCCACAATGTTGGATCTTTGTTGTCTCTAGGTACTCCGTGTGAGATGCCTAGGTGTGCCGAGGCCTTCTGAATGCTGAACTTATGGAATTCGTTCCACATTGTGTTTGCGTCTGTGTCGATTTGTACCTTCTGTATGTATAAGGTCAAATCGGAGCAGAGTGTTTGGCCTTTTTCTTGTTCCAACCTGTGCCAGCGAATCTTGGGTATTCTTGCTTTCTTGACTTTTATAGGTTTTTGTGCTAAGAAATCAGCAACTAAAAGCCGATGTTGTGATGTAAGCGGTTCGCCAGGTATTACTTTACAGTTTTTAAAGGACTTGAGTGATTTTCGGTCCGCAAGGATATAGTCTACCTGTGTGCAATTTCCTCCGCTCTTATATGTTATAAGATGTTCCTCAGGCTTTGAAAAGAAGGTGTTAATTATTGCCATGTTCAATGTGGCAGCGAAGTTCAAGATGTCATCGCCTTGAGAGTTTATGCTTCCATAGCCTTGGTTTCCATGAATATTTCTGAAGTGTACTGTAGTTCGTCCTACATGTCCATTTAAATCTGCCCCGATGTATTTAGACTCTGTAATTGGTATTGATTGAGACAGTTCATAGAGGTCATTCCAGAAAGCTTGTTTCTCTGCTTGTGGGAGTCCTGACTGTGGTGCGTACGCTGATATGACATTCATACATGCCTGATTATCAAGTGCAAACTTGATTGCCATTATCCGGTCACTGACTCTATTTACGTCAACTATGCGAGCCTGAAAGTTCTTATCAACTACTATGCCTACGCCATTCTTATTAGCTTCTGTTCCATTATATAACAATTTGTAGTCGTTACCGATATTACGCGCTTTAGACCCCTTCCACTTCGTCTCTTGTATGCAACAAATATTAATGCGTCTTCTTAATAGCACTTCACTTAGCTCAGCGCTGCGTCCTGTCATGGAGCCCACGTTCCAGCTGCCGATTCGAACTTTTGGTACGTGGGCTCCAAGCTGTTTCGCGTCGCTTCGGGGGTACGCCCTAACATTTTTTGCATTACTTTCCTTCCTTTTGCTCTTTACGTCGCTTGAGGGGGACGCCCTAGTATTAGACCATTTCTTATTATTTTTGTTTTTCATGATTAGGAGAAGATAGGTTGGCTTCAGTTTTTACGGCCGGTTGCCACCTGACGCCAAGACAGTAACCCCCCTTGCTGACTGGGGCTTAGGATGCCACCGTTGGCTTGCGCTCCTCCGCCGCCATCCTCTACGCAACACCCTGCCTGGTGCCACTACCCTCCGCCGACCCGTTAACAGAATATGTCCGAGCGGCCCGACGGGGGGGCGCCTGTTGGTCCGCGGGAGGTATTTTATTTCCCTCCTACCCTCCGGTACATTTCCCAATGCACCGGCGAGCATTCCCCTATCCGCCACCTGGGGACGCGTCCTCTGGGGGTGAGGCTCCCCCGAGGAACGTATTATATAAAAAAAAAAGACGAACTTAAACTACCCTCATATCATAGTAATAAAGTCTCCTCCTCTCCCCTAAAGTTCTGACACATTCAGAAGGTTGCTTGAGAGCATCCTTTTGAAGTGCTCTTATAATAAAGCTTGTATTTTTTTTCTTAACCTATAAATTAAATTTAGTTACATCCGCTACGGTTATGACTTGGATGGGTGATCGCTAATGGCATCACTACTGAGCGCTTATGTCAAATCCGAGCTTAGTACTACAAACCTTAACCAAGTTTTACTTACCTAAATTTTAGATACTAATTTTCATTATTTATTCAAATTAAATAGTATTGAAAATTCACTGAAAAAACTTAAATTCTCTGTCGAAGTTGAATCTATTAAACCAGCAGCCAACTTTGAAAGTCACTTGTGGGTTAGAAACTAGAAGAACTAACACTAAGTGCGATTGACCACAACATAACATATCACTTAGCTCGGCTCGGACACTACTTTTATCTTAGTTTTTTCCTTACTACTCAAAACTTTATCTTTACCCTTGTTCTAATATATTATTTAAGAGTCCGAGGCAATACTTATCGTATATTTAATTCTCACTAGCTTCAGAGCACGGCTTCAGTATTTTATGTATTTTACCGCTCACTGTTACGGGGTGTATCAACGAAACGAATTTAAATTAAACTTAATGCATCATATCTTTAAATCCTGGAATAAATCAATACTATAACCAAAATTCACACGGGCGTAGCCATGAACAACAGCTCAAAGATTAATAAAAATGATATTTTATTATACCCACGTAACTTTAAAATTAATAACGTTTGTAGGTACTTATCTACGTCACGGGCTCCCCTAACCCGTTGGTGTTGGAATGAAAATTGTTTCTGCAATGAAAAATATACGAAATTATAATAACATTTTCGGTTACGTAACAGCATTTGAGAGGCCAAGTGGAAGATAATAATTTTCGGGTCCATTTACTTTATTACGTTTCGGTGTGGGTAATGAGCACACGGGACGGGTATACGGCACCTGGGATAGGGATGATACGATAAATATATCGATATTAGTTTTTTATAGCGATTATTTTTATCAAGAGATCATGTTAGTGTGTTCCACGGCGGTGTCAGATATTCTGCCTTGAAAATTAGTGTTCAGAGATTACGCCTACACTGCCTGAACAAGACTTGAAAGGCACTGAAACTACTGGGCAAATGAGAAGACATCACTTTTCGAATTTACGAGCGCAGTACAGTGTTAAGTAGGTATAACAAGAATTGTGACACCGCAACTGTATAGGACAGTCGCGACGCTTACCATTAGGAGGGCCTTGGGACCTTGTTCGTCATATTACGACACGACATGAATTAGTGGCACGGGCTAAAACTCCCATTACCCCATTTCTGCTCGTGGAAATCATAGAAAAGCCACATAGGGTAAAATAAAGCCGAGGCCAAAGCGTCCAGTGTAATAACAGCACAAAACATATTATTTTACTATTTCTTTTTTGTTCATTGTGATGTTAGAGGAGACATAGTGTACTAACCCCAAATAAGTGGGATTGGGGGAGAGAGAGAGACAAGATTTTGATATAATTAAGTCCTGCAAAAAAAAATGGAGAGTAAGTTATGGTGAGGTGTTAGCACTAACTACACTAACAAATAAAAATTGTAGATTAGAGGGCACAGAGGTATTTTAAATTATAGGTGACTTGTTAGTAGATATAATTAATGTATTGATGTTTTGATAAGAGCACAAATAAATATGTAAATATATTTTTAATTTAGTTATAAGAGCATGGTTAATATTATAAAATACGGTTTTTTTTATCGCAAGGGGTTGAATGCGTCCTCTAACGGACTTAGGTTTTTGAGTATACAAAACCTCAATTTTATTTTGGTGTAAATCTTTATTAAGTATAAAGTTGAACAACGTAATAAAAATATTAAGACTTTAATTAAAATGAATGAACATTATATTGTAAAATAAGTTCCATCTTACAATGATAACGAGACAGTGACAAATTACATCGATATTTTTCGGCAGGTAGCATCCATCACTAAAGTTGCGAGCTCGAAATGTGTAGAGATGTAGTGCCTTGTGTCTGTGAGAGATGTTCAAAGTTTATGGAATTGTTTGATGTTATATACGTGCCTACATATAATTAGCCAAGTTTATAATACAGCTCTGACTTAGTGAATTTAGGCATAGTTACTATGCTAAGATTTTTGAATCAAAGCATTACAATGTTTACTATTCGATTTAACTAACTATTTTGGATGTTGCTTGTAGCAAATTATTCAAGTGAGGAAATAAGAGTCAATCAATCCTGCCATTGATGCATGTGATATTCTTTGGTATGCCTTCAATATCAAAGTACTACAAAATGTGTACTCGTACAACAGCTACAGCTACTCCACCAAAAGCGTTTAAGCAATCTTAAGCCTATTGCAGGCAGCGAATGCTCCAGCCCACTACTAGTTTGGTCTGTCGAGCAGGCTAGCAGCATGGTTTCCTTGGATTTCAATGCTTACTGTACATTTTTGAATACGAATGAAAAATAATTTTCTAACTGTATAACTGCACGAAGAGTACTCGTGTATAGTGTATCTTATGTTTAAGCTACAAGTATATATAAATATATTTTGATGCCTAAACAATTGTTCAGAACAAAATGAATATTTAATTCTATTTACGTTACAATGTGCACAAGAAAATGTTTATCTTCATTTCTTCCAGAATAGTCGTAAGTAAAGAGCAAGTATAATAATATAATAACAGCTCAGCATCCTGATTCCTTGCCAAAAATATGTCAGAAGCCATAAGGCTTCGGAGGAGTTTTGGCAAGTCGCCCCTGGGCCAAGCATGAATATCTTAGTAGCTGGACCTCTCTAGGGACTTAGGGTAATATATTACCTATTCGTATTAATAGTGTTTGTGTATTGTGGTTATCGCAGAGAACTTTTAAAAGCTGTCATTACAATTTAATCCAACATAGTGACATTATAAATAGTCCTAATTACATTACCAGTATATATAGGGCTTCACATTTTTTCTTTGGTTGATACTCTGACGCAGTGACTATATATTTATTTCCATTCATTCCATTTATCTAAATAAATAATTATAAATACCTGTGTATACTAAGAAATTTGAGAATTAACGTTACTTTGTAGGTACAGTTATATAGTATACAGTAGGTAGGTTAGGTACCCCACAGAGACTATACGTACTATATTACCTGAAGCAAACGTTTGATATGTTTTGAAGTCTTATGAATTAATCGGTTGCATCTTATGTCACATATTGACAGTTAAAACAAACGGCCAGACGATTAATTTGCTGCTAGTAAAAAAAATAAAGCTACAATAGAAACCTAATTCATTCATTGTCAAATAAAGCAAAATCATTTTTAACTCATTTACTTCTATTGAATTGTGTAATATTATAGTTTATTTCATGACTAATCAACAATAGTAAAGTCAACTAAAAATTTCAAACACATAATCTTAATCACTCCAATATTTCTTGCGATATGTTATGTCTGCTTTAATTTTTAAAAAGAATCATCGATTTGTTATGGAATAAGATAAAAGTGATACCAACGTGAAATAAATTTATCCAAGAGGTATCTTACAACGAGTAGATAATTCCCTAAGCTCATAAATTACAGCTAACTTACACGTAGCTACCAAATTTTCTGTTTACGTCCAAAAAGGACAGCCGAGAGCCGTCATGTCAATATATTATGATGCGGGGTCCATCCGTCATAATTTGCCAATAGCTGTTAGCCACTCCGCCCTAAGCTGTTAGCCGCAAGGATAACTTGTGAAATATTTCGTAGTCTGACATTTTGAAGATGTTTCCTCGTTCAATCACGCCAGGCATATTTTAGCGTAAATATTTGGAACACATTTTCAGCGTAGTTTCCCCGTCGTTGTTAAGAGAAATTGGCTGGAATTATATTTTAAAACCGAGCGCCGAAAACAATAGCCATCGATTTGTTTTATATTCATTTATTATTCAACATCGTTCTGCTCCAATAAAGCCCCACATATTGATATTAAACGAGCCGTGGTCTACGAATACCTACAATGATCACACGAAACGAAACAATTTAAATATCCGAACAGCTCCGCCGTCACTTGTCTAAATGTCCAATCATCTGTCCCGATAACTGAGGTGTCGCATGTCTGAATGACCCATCAGCTAAATCAATCTCCGGTTACCGTCACTCGAATTCGTCTCAGAGGTGATATAAATAGGAGAAAGGACTCGCAAAACTCAGGTTACGGCTCCACTAACGTGAGCAAAAATTTGTCAGAAACGTGATTCCTTGACTGACATAACAATGGGTTTAATCTTCACGTAGAAGAAAATGCGATGCCGGAATAGAAAGCGGACAATGAGAGAACTTTTTTCGTTTGCAAAGTGAATTAAAATAGTTTCTGCTTCAGTGAATTTAGTAGCTTAATAAAGTTTCCGACTTTGTCTATGATCCCTGGAATAATAGCTTGTTATTTACTCTCTATAATATCATTATCTTCATAAAAATTAAAATGTATTTTTGTAATATTTTGAACTTAGTATAAGATTTTGTACACTATGAGACTGTTAAATAATTATTCTAATGAGGGAGCAGAAATTTCATGGCAACTGTAAGCTGTTAGGCGGCCGTGAAACGGTCTAGCCTCTATTGCGCGTACGAAAAGGTACTTTGTTTAATTTGCATAGGGGTTGGGTCCGACAAACACGTAGTTTAGACGGTCCACGGTCCAACTGTGGCGAAAATAAACACATAATATCACAGTTGATAGTGAATGTCGGCCAACCGCGTATTACGCAAACATACCGCTTGACGGAACAATTTGTTAGGGCCGTTCTTTGTAAACGTCTCGCTTTGTGATTCCCGTGAACATGGCGTGAACATTTTGACAAGTAAAATTTGTTCTCCAAAAGAGGGTGGAAATATACTCTGCAATGATAATTTTACTGTTGCGGAAACGCGTTTTTGTTCGATTTTCATTATGTTACGCTTTAAGAGGAATTTGTAGGTATGTTTGATATTGATAGTACGGCTATTCAGGCATGTACATTAACTACGCGCTAGCCCGCGTCATTTATCACCACCTTAATATTTGCCTCTTACAAAAAGAAAATAGTATACATCAAGTATAAATAGGGAGGGCATATACTTTAGCATCATAAGTCTAATAAATAAGTTTGGTCTTATTTATCAGAATCCAGAAACTTTTAGTATAGACCTATGTATCAAATGTATTCTTTAATTACTTCAGAAAACTGAAAAAACATGGTTCAATAGTAATTAGATAGTAGGTAAAATAAACAATCAGATGCGAGTTGAACTCGCGTCAATGTAGATTCTGCGATGCATGATCAAATTGTATTTTTACTAATAGAGATCCTTTAATAACAGTTTCACCTGTTGGTAAGTGATGATGGTCGAAGGAGGAGCAGGTTTTAAATTCGGTTTATTAATATCTCTAGTAAACAACACGGAAAGGCGTATTTGGTTTTAAAAATCTACGCTCAATTGTTTCGGAGATAAGTAGGCATAGGTTAAAATGATGACGTAATTTTTATGTACGATGTAGGTGTACATTAAGTGCTTACATGTTTTACCATGCATATGATTTTTTTTTATTTTGTTTCTAATTATCTCCCCCGAACAGTTCATAACTACAATCGCAACAATGAAACAGTCTATTTTATATAATATAACAACAAGTTCAGTTAAGTTTCGATCCTTAATCTAGTTCGTACAAATTGCACAGGAAAGTCTAGTTCCAAACTCATTGTAAGTTCATTAGAAGAGCATTTCGGGCGGGAAGCAGTTGCCCGCCGCTGTTTGCAGGGCGCCGGCAAACAGAGCAATCACACAAATAGACTACACATACACAGCGCTCAGAATGTTACACATGGAATTTTTTCGGCTTTTAATTTCCTTCTGTAAAGTTTTAATTCGAGACATAAAGCGTTGTCTGGCAAGTTTCATCATCGCACAGATGCGTCGGTAGGAAGCTTACTTTGCACACAAAGCCTACTAGTACAAAAGGCTCAGTCTCCGCTCCATTTTGTGTCTGACAAGCGGCAAGGCGAGGAATGAGGCGCGTCAACTCTATTCCGACGTTTACGGCTAAAATGCTGAAATTCCAACGTGTCGCTGGAGATAGTTCAAGCAAATATAGGCGTTCCAATTTTAAATATTTTTTTACATAAAGTGACAAGATTGACGAAACTGGTTTTGTTTTTTTTTGATTGTTGAGAAACATACTGCCTCTTTGGTGCAGTGGCCCACTGTATCTGGCAATATGGCAACTATAAACCCCTAGAATGATATACTAGTGAATTAAAGCGCGGGTGAAAACTTTTTGTGTTTCTTTCATGAAGTATGTGATTGTAAAAGTCGCCATATTCGAAAGTTCAGTTAACTTCGACTACTCTTGACATAAATATTATTTAATATAGGTATAATATTTAAGTACGAGTAGTTGTTTCTGAATGTTTCGCTTTCTGAAACCACTAATGCAAGAAAAGGAGTTTTACAAGTTTGAAACTCTTGTCTGTTTGTGTATTTTTGTCATTGTGGTTCTTAAACAGATGCATCTATTCCAATGCCCCTTTATTAAAAGGGTAGTTAAATTTAATGGTTCTTAGCAATGTTTGTTGAAAATATAACGGAATTGTTTAAACATCATAACATTTTTTAATTAGTTGGTATATGAATATCGCTTCTCTCAAACGAATGACCTGAAACCTTGTTCATATATTCGATGATACTACAATAAAAATGGTAGCTTTGATTTGATGATGAATTCAAGATAGTTTATAGTTTCCAAGATAGTTTATGGATATTTATACCCTTTTTAGGGTTCCGTACAAGAAACCTATCGATTTAAGCCAACGAATATGATTAAAAACCAAAGCAGATTATTATATATTATGGATAGTGACATATATTCTAAAAATATTAAAAAAGTATATGTAATTAATATTTAACAAAAACACTCAAAAATATAAAATATATCTAGTGACCATTTTGCCTAATTTTCCTGTAAAGTCGACGTGACGTCATAAACGCCACGTAGCCAAATAGGAAGTATCATCGACGCGTCGCGCTTCTACACGAAGCATTCTCAGGAGTTCTTCACTCTTCGAATACATGATCGAGGAATCGTATGCTCCGAGAGCCAAGACCACTAAGGAACGCCTGAATCTCAAAAGCCAAGGCCTGAGTCTCTGAGCATGCTATGAAAATATTTTTTTTTATAAAATTTATGGATTTCCGCAAAGTAACGCCTGTATGTATTCAATATGAATACATTCAGGCTGAATGTAATAAAAATAGTGAGTTATAAAAAAAATACAAGAATCGTTTTTTCGTGATTTATTATTTTCAATCTATAGTACATATATTATTACTAACAACCGTCAAACGTGACATGATTCCTTAAAAAAGTTATAATTTTTTACGTAAATGGTGAATGTTGATTGCGGCTCGCATTTAGGCGGTCTATCTACATACTCAACGTATTTCTAATAAGTATTTTTTAACTAATATCACAGTGTTTTGGTAATTATTTCATTATACACTCTGCACTCAATGGATGTTATAACGCTAATGATCTTTGGCAAGTAACGTAACGAATCGCCCGCGGCTGACAACGACGAATAATTAAATCATCTATTTATGTGTGGTTGCGTAAATCGAGTGCCTGCCTTAACAAAATTATGGCTACCTACAGTCTGAAAACGGACTTTTCCCTTTACTTTTCTTAGATATTGTGATATAATTAATATTCTTATTTTTTGCTAAAACGATTCTTCGGTACAACCAGATTATCAATAATGAAAAGACTTCCATAAAGCCGTTTCTATGAATATGACTGTCATATATGTAGGTCGGAGATAAGATGTAGCCAAATAATCAGAATAATATACGAAATTCTTCGAAAAAAATCTGCAGTTATTGTTGACCACTGGATGAAAATGTAAGTGTTCAATACTGATAGATCATAAAAGCATTTAATCGTTGGTCTGAAGCAAATCCTTGCCACAAATTCTGTAGTTGTTAAACCGTTTTCATTTCACAACCGCATCCTCAGCTCCACCGCACCACCGCACCGCACCACCCTGAGTTTGCGCTGGAGGCGGAAGCTTATTGTCTGGTCGCTCGTCGCTTCTCTCTTATCTGTCATGCAATGTTCACAGGTATATTTTGAGCCCGAAATATTCCTTCGTCGAATATGAAAATATTGATCGTGGAAGCGCGTTGTTGGGATCTCCAAACCGTTTGATTGGATTACGTCACATCAAATATAGATGTACCTTACAAAATGTTGTTAGGTAGGTATGTATAGGACTATAGACTGGATCTGTTCCCGATAAATCGCAATACACAAAGCAAAAAACAAAATTGTGAAATGTTTGTTTCCTACCTCGAAATTGCGAATGAACTTATTGTATTTAAATTAAGAACAAAACACAATTTAACCTAGTCGCATAGGTAGCGCACGTATGTGGTATATTTATTTTTTTCATTGCTATTAGTTAACCTTTGACCACAACTTCACCTGATGGTAAGTGATGATGTGGTCCAAAGTTAAGCCATATTGGCCTAGAATTACTGGCTCTTAAAGGCAGCTACCGTAACACACTGTAGGTGCTTGTCCACAGATTTTCTGCTTGAGTGTGGTGAAGCACTATGCAGTGTAGCCCGTGGCCGAATTCAAACCATGGATCACGATAACATTTAATTTTATTTCTGTTTTTATTCTGAAATTATAATACTTTTTATTTTAAAAATTCATATTTAATAATAACATTGGTTGGTAGAGTGGTTACATTGGTTGTTCCGGCCGCGGGGACGCGGATTAGAATCTTCCTAGTAGTTAAAATGTGTCTTATCTTTGTAATTCTTTAATTGAGGTGTTTAAAATAATAGAAATTGAAAATCATTCTTTTAATTTTGTACCGATATGTTATCACTTCATACAAAGCTCGTATTTGGTGTACCTATATATATGTTGCGCTCGTAACAAAGAAGACGAGATTGCCACCAGTCGTTCTCAGATTGCCACCAGTCGTTCGTCACTCATTCCGACCTGTGCCGCCACGCCGTGCACACCTGTCTACAGCTCCGCCAGTATCTCCCAGTGAGACCGCAATAGTCCCCGCACTATTGCCGTCTCACTCGGGTCATCGTTCCGACGCTAGTTGCAGACCAGTGCCTTGGAATACGCAGTCCTGACGAAGTTTTGTTTTCTGTGCAGAAGCTGAGCAGCCACCGACCGCCGAGCAACGTGAGCTACGAGCTCGCCGTGCCGGCGCGCAGAGGCGCTCTAAGACGTCAGGCATTACCACCTACCCAAGTCCCTTGTTTCGGACGAACAACATCATATCGGGCTGGTGGTCTTGTTTTGACCGCACTTTTCGGTGCGCATTTCACCACTTTACTACCCGACACAACATAGTAACAGTCGCGTAACAACACACTTTGTGCTGTTAAGCGACGTCGTTCAGGCGTGGGGTAGCGTCAGCCAAACCCGTCTGAACGATCAAATCCGCCATTTGCTGCGGTCGCAGTGTGACACCCTACGGTGACAACGGCCACTGTTGTTGTTTTGGTTTAACCTTGCACCGTGGCCTTTCCCGCTTCACGGGTCAGCCGAAGCAAGCTGGGCTCCGGGATTACTGGCCTTGGGGTCGCCCCTAGTCAACCCCGGAGTAGCGCTTAGGAGCACCCCTCTCCGCCGAGAAAAAAGCTCGGAGAGGGTACACAACTAGGGCACACCATAGGTACTCACTCCCTCTCACACAAGTGAGCTCACGAGTTGCGAGAGGGAGACAGAACCCGTTAGGCCATCCTGAGTATTCCCCTCAGGATGCAACGTCCCTCTAACGGTGAGGTGGAGGTCCTTCAGACCTTCGCCCTCCGCTACCCCGAACTCTACGCTGATCATCAGCAATCACTTAACGATGCAGAGAGTGCCCGCCTCACGGACACTCTCATCGCTCCCTCCGGAACTCCAATTCCGGAGGCCATCGTCCCTCCTCTGACCCGGTCCTTCTCAGAGGACAGCCCGACTTCGCCCGCTCCGGGCCCTGACAACAGACGCACGGTGGCAGCCCCTCCCCGTGAGAGGTCTCGCTCGCGCTCACCGATCGGGAGGCCAGCGAGCACCCGTCCCTCCATCGCCGTTGTCGAGCCCACTTCGGACTCCGAAGCGGAGATGGATGTAGATCCGAGTCGTGCCTTACGCACTGACTCGGACTCCGATAACGACGGCTATACCGTCGTAGACAGAAAACGCAAGCGTGCTCCTAAAGCCGCTAGTTGCGCAACTTCCGCCCCTCCCGCCAAGGCACCCGCTAAGGCCCCCGCCTCCGGCAAGAAGCCGACCCCCGCCCCGCGCCCCGCGTCTCCTCCCTCCGCTCCGGCCACCACTGCCGCGTCCCCTCAGGACGCGAGCGCGCGCCGCGAAAAACCGCCTCCGCCCCTGTTCATTCAGGACAAAACCAAATGGGACATGCTGTCCCGTTTAGTTTCGGATCGCGGGATCCACTACACTAATGCCCGCTCCACGCAGCAGGGCATTAAAGTTCAAGTGTCCACCATTAGCGACCACAGAGCGCTAACAAAGCTCCTCCGTAAAGAGAGCATAAGTTTTCACACTTATGCGCTCGAAGAGGAGAAAGTCCTCCGAGTGGTCATCCGCGGTGTGCCCAAGGAGGTACATACCGATTCGGTATGTGCCGACCTGAAGGCACAAGACTTCCCCGTACATGCAGTGCACCGCATGTACAGCGGGAAGGACCGCAGTCCCTACGATCTAGTACTCGTAGTACTAGATCGTACACCTGAAGGCAAGGCCATTTTTAATTTAAAAAAGGTCTGTGGCCTCTCAGGACTCGATGTCCAAGCCCCATACAAAAATGGGAGTCCCTCGCAGTGCCATAACTGCCAACTATACGGGCACGCCTCCCGTTTCTGCTTCGCTCGCGCTAGGTGCGTTAAGTGCCTAGGCGATCACGCGACAGCAGCGTGCACTCGCACCCGGGATTCACCGGACCCACCCAGCTGTGTTTTATGCGGTGCTCAAGGGCATACCGCGAATTACCGTGGTTGCCCTAAAGCACCACGAGTGAACCACAGGGTGGCAAGGCATAGGCCGACCCGTCCCTCTTACGACCGTTACCAACGGGTAAGCCCTAAACTAACGGTAGTACCTGCCTCACAGGTAATACCCGCGCCGCTCCCAGCCCGTAACGCATGGTCTAAACCACCCAGTATGGTTAAGACCGTCGCTACCGCCCGCGCCCCGGCCCGCGCGCCCACACCCGCGCCCGCACCCGCACCCGCCCGCGCCACGGCCCCTGCCCGCGCACCGGCCCCGGCTCGCCCCGCGCTCCCGGCACCCGTCGCCAACACCATTCGCGCGCCTCCCCGCGCCGCTTCCCGGCCACAAGCTCCACCTATGCCATTGATGGCTGCCCCTCTTCAAGAGGCAATCAACCTAGTCAGCGATCTGGCTATGTCGGTTGACATCAATGAGGTACAAGAGCTATTCCACAAGATGCAATACGCTCAATCCCCAGCGGACGTGATCCAATACACATTGGAACACGCGAATTTACTTAGCGCCCTTAAGCGCTTCGTTCCCCAGGCCCCTCCCCAGTACAACCACTATGGGTAGTACAACCGAACGCACGAAACCGTACTCAGTTTCGTTAGCGTCATTTAACGCTGACGGCCTCTTCAGACAACGTGACCTCGTCCACGACTTTTGTTGTACCCACCTTATCGATATCATTTGCGTGCAGGAAACCTTTCTAAAACCGGGGAAGGCGAACCCTAGGTTTGCCAATTACAGAACGGTACGTGATGATAGAGTGAACTCCCGTGGGGGAGGCACTCTTATCTATTACAAAAGGTCCCTGCACTGCATTCCCCTACCTACCCCGACTCTTGTTAATATGGAAGCATCTTGTTGCCTCCTAGCTTTGACTGGTCATCAACCTATAGTCATAGCATCCTGTTACCAAGCTTGCAAAAAGCCGATCGTCCGAGCTGACTTAGAAGCCCTATTCTCATTAGGAAGCGCCGTCATTCTGATTGGCGACTTTAACAGTAAGCACATCCTATGGAATTGTAACGTCAACAATCCCAGAGGTATTGCACTTGAAAACCTAATCGCAGAACTTAACTTTGACATAATTGCGCCCACTGAGCCCACTCACTACCCTTATATGGAAGACCACCGATCTGACTTGCTTGACATGGCACTATTCAGAGGCGTAACACTCCGGTTACGCTCCATAGAAGTGGTTCACGAGCTTCACTCTGACCACCGACCCATTATACTGCGACTAGGTCCCGACCCAACGACTGACCTCCCCCGCCCCACTAAGACGATAGTGAACTGGAAGCAAGTAGGCGATGCCCTAAAGGCTATCAGTTCACCGGACCTAGACAAGATCCCTGACGACATCCTGACAAAAGATGACGTAACCCTTGCGATCGATTCGTTCACCAATCACCTCTCCACCGTAGTAGGTGCATCCGCAAAGGAGGTCATAGTGCCGGACGACCGGCGCCTTGTCATTCCAGCGGATGTGAGACGATTGGTGACGGAGAGTAAAGCAGTGACCCGACATTACGACTCTTACCCCAGTAAAGAGAACAAAACTAAGAAACGCCACTTTGAACGCATGGTTCAAAGTCGCATGTCTGAGTTGCGTGATCAACAATGGGGCGATAAACTTTCAAACCTCGTGCCAAGCCACCATGCTTATTGGGACTTGGCGCGAGGCTTGAAAGGAAGTAACCATAACGACATGCCTCCCTTATACAGACCAGTCCCACTAGTCCCAGCGTTCTTTGACGAAGACAAAGCTGAGTGCCTAGCTGATAGCCTAGAGGCTCAGTGTTCCCCTAACGTAGATCACGTTGACCAAGCTCACCTCGATTCGGTGGATGCTGAAGTCGAACGTAAAAGCTCTGTGGTCACCTCTGAACTCCCACCAATCACCTTAGCGACTTACGCTGAGGTGGAGAGACTGATCAAGGCCCTCCGACCGCGCAAATCCCCCGGTGCCGATGGCATCTCCAACAGGGTTCTTAAAACCCTCTCTCCTCCTCTCATCCATCTCTTAGTCAGCATCTTCAATGCTGCTATGAGCCACTGCTTATTCCCAGACACCTGGAAATGTGCAAATGTCATTGGCATTCACAAACCAGGCAAAAGCTCATCTGACCCCACCAGTTACCGCCCCATCAGCCTCCTCAGTGCCTTAGGCAAACTTTACGAGCGGTTACTTGCAAACCGTCTCCAGTCCCATGCTAAGGAACACCACCTTATCCCAGATGAGCAGTTTGGCTTCAGACCCGGACACTCATGCGTCCAACAGGTGCACCGCCTCACGGAGCACATCATTGAGGGCTTCAATAAGTACCCCAAACCCCAGACTACGCTAGCAGTCTTCCTCGACGTAGCGAAAGCTTTTGACAAAGTCTGGCACAACGGCTTGATCTACAAGCTATACCAATTTGGCGTGCCAGAACGTCTTGTGCTCATCCTACAAGACTTCCTTAAAGCCAGAAGCTTTCGCTATCGCGTGGAAGGCACCCTCTCCTCCCCCCACCCAGTCAGAGCCGGAGTCCCTCAGGGCTCCGTGCTATCACCTATTCTCTTTGCACTGTATACCAGTGACATCCCACGCTCTCAGCCCAAAGTATTCCTAGCCCAATATGCGGATGATACCGCCATTTACACCACTGGGTGGCATATCAACAGACAGTCCTATTTCGTCATGCAACGGGCCATCACCGAGATCGGTGACTGGTTCCGAAAATGGCGCATCGCGGTCAACCCAGCTAAAAGCACAGCTATGTGCTTTACTGAGAAGACACGCTCCCCTTACCCGAAACCGCTTATTTTGTTCGACGAACCCATTCCCTGGGTTCCTAGAACAAAATACCTCGGAGTCACCCTTGATCGTCATCTCACCTTTAACGATCACATAACAACCGTCCGTAACAGAGCGGCCTTCATAATGGGTCGCCTTGGTCCCCTACTTCGCAAAGAGAGTAAAATGTCTCTTAGTAATAAGAAGACACTTTACACTGCCTGCATCCGCCCCATCATGACTTACGCATCAGTAGTGTTTAGTCATGCTAGTGAGGCCCACCTTCATAAACTTCAAGTCATCCAAAACCGTTTTCTTCGTAATGCAACCGGCGCCCCGTGGTATATCCGGAACACCGAGTTGCATTGCGACTTAAACCTTCCCTCTCTAGCGCAGTTCAATAAGGACTGCGCCCGCCGATACTTTGATCGAGCGCCCCACCACCCGAACCCATTGGTTGTCCAGGCATCGAACTACTCGACTGCCTCTTCTATCCCATTCTTCAAACCCCCCCGTCGCCGACCACGGCAGGTATTAGACGACCCGGATGACCCCATCGCAGCCATTACGTTGGCAGCTTTAGCGTTATCCGCAAGTCGTCGAGGTAAAATCCCCAGGTGTGAGGTAATCAGAGGTCACACAATCAAACACCGAGCTCGCCGGCGAGCTCGAGGCAAAAACAAGGTCACGATAAATTGCTCTCCAAATAGTCAAAGAGTATTATTCAGTAGGGCCCAATTGTGCAACACTGCAGTTGCACAGAGGCATTTTGCTCCGATCCCCCCCATGTCTCTCGACAGCGAGACAAGCCGAGGTCCGAACCACAGTGGTGCCCTTGAGCTCGCTGTCAACCCCTCCTATAGTAGCGGTACGTTTTCGGCGTCCGCAGGAGACGGAGGTAGAAAGCGCTTTTCGCCTTCTACGCCCGTCTCGGGAGAAGTGCCTTCGGCACTTCTCCCTCCCGGGCTATTGTAGGGCCAGGCCCTCGCCCAAAACCCGGTGGAGCTGGACGACCGCACAGGCGGTAGCCAGCATCTATGTCCTCCCTAAAAAAAAAAAAAAAAAAAAAACAAAGAAGACTAATAATTATTACACATATATTTAATTTTCTTCTTTGATAATAAAAGTATTATGGCTTAATGTAAAATGTCACAATTTATCAGGAAGATGATCACTTCTAAAAGTTGAGTGCCTATAAACTTCCTTATTCAATAAATGTCAAAGTGACAACGACTGGAGTTGGGGGGAATTTTCTTTACTCTGAAAATGAGAGTGCCAATAAATATTTTCAAAGGTTTACAGCGAATGTTGTTCAGTGGTAATGATTGCAACTTTTAATACAACGCACTTAAGTTCAAATATGTGACTTTACATCAATCAGTTGTAAACCAATAAATCTCATTATCAAAGTAAAAAAAAATGCATGTTCCCAACATCATTGTTTTAATATCACTGACGAAGTTCTTTCTTTTACATTTACAGGCTAGCCTTTCAATACCCTTCCAACATGCACTGAAGCTCAAGTTGGCAGTGGGGATCTACCATGAACCTGCAGCCATGGGCAATTGCTGATCGGCTTTCACTGCTTCGGTAGAAAGTGTCTGTTAGTAAATATGAGCTTTGGCTAAGGTGTAGTCAGGCTAACCATTCGATTGGCCGAATCACCTATACTACTAGGCCTATACGGTGCTTCCAATCTTAGTAAAGTACGTACAGATTATTAGTAATATTACTTTTTTATATCATATATAAATTATCGGTCTTGCTAATAATATAACAAAAACAACTACGCTAGAACTTGTACAAAGTTTAGCTACGTTTTATGGCCAGCCTATCTGACGCCAACTTTCTTTGGGGATGTTATCATTGGTTACAGCATCTACCTTTTCGTATAACTTGTCAAAAAGCCTTCCCACGTCGAACACTACACTAGTTTAGATTATAATTTAGAGAAGTACTGACTGTCTCTTCTGTATTTGATATCCTGCTCCCGATCTAAATTTATTATAAACTGCATACAAACACAAAATACACAAAGGAAATAAATGTAACCAATATCACAAATATCATGTATTGCAGGTAATGTTTGCCACAAACAATCACAAGCGCAGCGATCTAAATATGAAAGTCGTTCAATAATAGACCATGAATTTCTAATACTATTTCTGCTGCTCGACGTTGCCAGCAAAGGGGGGAAGGTGGAGAGGGGTTAGATAAGAGGGGACATGTACCGTCTCAAAGCATAATATCATATTATTGCCAAAATAATAACATAAGAGTACAGCGCCGCTTCGCTTATTAGGGTTACCGATACATGCGTGAGTTTGGATATTGTGTATTGTAGGTAGGTTTTTATGTACGCTTTACTTTATTAGGGGTGTGTAAAAAACTGGAACGAAGATTTCAGCGTGTATAAGTCAGTGTAAAAAATTGTTTATCATATTTTTATTATAAATGCATAATTCTGTGTGTTTGTGTATTCACTTTTTACCTTTGAAATGGCTGAATACTCGTAGATTATGATGATTAGTACGCAAGGTCACTGGATTATAAATTATGCATTTTTAGTAACTTTTTGGGTCTTGAAAATAGGACTCTATTATTAAGACCTTTAGAGGGCTGTATCCTTGGATCTGCGTCAATGCTGCTTATAATAACATTAAATTCGCTATTGAAAAAAAGGTTTAAATAATATACATAAATCCTCGATAAGAAACGTATCTTTCCTGTTTTTGTATGTGCTCTATCGTGAATATGCTCATACAGACATCAAAGTCAAAACAAGACATACTGGCATCACACTTGATATACTTATCCTATATTATAAATATAACACAAAATAATAAAAAGCGTTTAAGTGGGTACCCCTCTGCTACCTCTAAAGATCTCAAACTGTATGGAAAAGAACGATATTTGGTACATTATCTGTTGAATTGGAATCCAACTGGCACTTGCATGGTTATATGGTTTTATGTTATCGGCTTATAATAATAAATCTTTATTGAAAAAAGGCAGCCCTGGAGATCACCTTTGAGATTAAACGGCGGCGGCGACGATATCATCCGATGAGTTTAATCGAGGGACAGGTGTGTGTGACGTGCCCTCGATGCAGTCGCGCAAACTATTTAGTTTAACCTACCAGATTAGATTTATATGCAGTCATCTCACTTTGGAATGAAGTCGAATTACCACTATAAGAATAGTTAATCTACTTGTGCGCTCCTGATGTAGTTTTTTTACTTTACCTTTGTGCTCTAAGCCAGAATTAAACGTTTTTCAGTAATACCGTTCTCTTGCACGAATAAGTCGTGTAACTATGTTTTAGACAGGCATAATAATTATTTTAGTTTTGCGTCTTGTTCTATTTAGTTTAAGTTATTTTGTAAAATATTTAGATTACGTTTTACTCCAAAGCTTTAAAACTTTTCTCTGCAGCCGACATTTAAGAAGGAGGATTTTATTTACTTTATCTAAGATTAGTTATAACATTATACTATCTACATGATTTTTTAATTTACTTGACGAGCTGGGAAACAATTTAAATAATATGTCTTGTTCGATAGGGATATGTATACGTATATATGTATATCACTTATTGCCGCATATAAATAATATTATTTATTCCGTTTTAGTTTTTTATTGGAATAGAAATAAAATTCTTGTCAGCTTATAGCCTAACTCGGAAAGTGGCTGGATGTAGTTTACGTAAATTTTAGTTTTGATAGGCTTCGGGTTTTTTATCTTTTACATTTAAACCCTTATTTTGCCAATTTAGGGTTTAAATTTTAATTTTATTGATTCACAACTAAACTTATAACATATCGAAAAATAATCGTCAAAATCGGTTGGCTTACAAAGATAATATAGTCAAAAATTATCCGCACGTGGAATGGTTTGTAAGTAGGCAGCTATAAATAAGTCATAATTATTTATTCAATTTAAGCGTCTACGACGCTTTTATGAAGATCAATATCAAATAACATTATTATGCATTTGCAAAAAAAAAACTTTCCCAACACTCATGTTACCTAGGTATACTAGAAAAAAATATCTATTTATTTTTTATCGTAACTTCAACATCAATTAAAAAAAAATATTCTGCTAATTTTCCAGGCAATCTCTGGAAAATTTTAATTAACGACTGAACAGAAACCCGACTGTGCCAGTGACACGGCCAGCTTGAGTCGGCTTTTGAAGTTTGACATTTTTAATATCCGTTATTGTTTCGCTCCAAAATGTTTTTGGTTTATCCTTTAACAAGAAGTGATCAAAAGATGAGATGTCTCAAGAACAATCCATAGTGGTTAGACTCGCAATTTATTCATATTTGGGCCTTACTTTTACTGAGTAAGATAACTTAGTATGTTTTAAAAAATCTTTAACCAAAATCTGAATCCCCGTCAATAATCCAAATAACTACCGTTGACATGCAAAGAAATGACTGAGTATCTTCTTATGCTACAATAAAATTAATGAAGCAATTAATTATAAAATTCTAAAATGTCTAATATACATACATAAATAAAAATCTCAAACCATGCATTGCGTTGGTCTAACAAACATTTCATTTCAAATTGGAATCATCTACGAGTAGTTATATGTTCAGCAAAATCTGATGATACAGGGTGAGTAGAGTGGAGCATGGACTATGCTTAAATCTGAATATATGGAACATTGCTGAGTAGATTTTTGTGAAACACAGCTAAAAGCCTTATTGCTTGTTATTTAACCTAAAAAAAACTAATCTGTTCTATCCAGACACAACGAGACATTGTAAGAACCGCTCACACAGACACGGCGTGTGTATTAAGAGTGTAATAAGTTTGAAACCACTGGGTTTTCAAACTTATTGCACCACTTTTTTGCAATCGTGGTTAATATTTCACTAAATTGATATACTCGTCTATTACAAACTCAAACAATGCTCTCAGAAAAGTATTATTTAGATATACGCATATAGACAATTGTTCTAAAATATTTTTCATCATAGACTGTTGCGATCCCAACATTTGTTGTTCTTTGTTGTCTTTAACTGTATAATCATAAGCCAATGACAGCGGGGGATTATAAAGGATGACGTAAGGTTGTTACCCTGGCATTAAAACATCATCTGAAACTTTGGAATTTGGAATTTTAAATGAGGCTTCCTCTCCAAACACTGAAGAATTTTATTATGAAACCTCTTTGGAGAAAACCTTTTTGAGAGCTTTTCAACTTTTGACGCAAGAATGACGAACTGGAGTTGGCAGTTTCAGGCAGTTTTCAATACTTCCTGGAACGAAATCCAATCGCCGTCAAATTTCATTACGGCATTGTGATATTATATAGCAGGTGATGACTAAATTTGAGTATGGAGCAGGATCCGAGTATGTTAAGATTAAGGTGGTGACATTCGAAAACATCTGTTTTTAGGGTTTCTTACCCAAAGGGTAAAAACGGGACCCTATTACTAAGAATTCGCTGTCCGTCCGTCTGTCTGTCCGTCTGTCACCAGGCTGTATTTCAAGAACTGATAGCTAGACAGTTGACATTTTCACAGATGATGTATTTCTGTTGCCGCTATAACCACTAATACAAAAAGTTGACCATGTGCGAGTCGGACTCGCGCACGTTAAAACAAAAAAGGTTAAAATAAGAAGTCTAATGTAGTATAGCTATAATATAATGGTAAGGAACCCTTCGTGCGATGGCCGATTTTTTTTAACCATGCCGTTTGTCATGGAAGATGATTATATGATTCAATTATTATATAGCAGATATTTTACCTGTATTATCTGTTAATCGCTAGATGAAATTGTTGGACAGTGTAACCCTCGTTATAGCAATATTGATTAGCACAATAATATGAAAATCTTTGGATTCATGTGAGAACTGATTTAAAAATTTTGATTACATTCATACGTTCCAAGTGGATCATGTTTACATACGAGTACCTACCAGGTTATAGTTTTATCCCACACGCGTTTCACATATATATACGTAACGCGCTTCTAGCTCAGTAATGAGCTGATACCATAAGACGGATATTGGTGAATAAAGTTAGCTTATTGTTTTATGCACGCACACAACTTAATTCAGTATGTCCGTAGGTTTTTAACCTCACAGGTCAAGCGAGACTCGCGGGCGCATTGCCGCAATTTGACGCGATATTTATGGCACGGTGACACATTATGATAATTATATATAATAATAATAATAATGTATGCCCAGATAAAGTCCTTCAGAAGGTACCACATACCGTTAAGTTTCAGTATGGACTACAATTCCTAGGATATAACTGTTAACTGAGTAATATTTTGCAAAATATATGCCAAACTAGGCCTTTAAAGCGAATCCCGTATAATGGCGTGATTTTTGTTTTTTTTTATAAAAGTTTGGGTGGCTGCTCAAAACTGTTTCTAGATGTGCACCATTGTTTTATTAACAAGATAAAATGTAAATGATATGATTTTTTTTTAATTATCCCAATAATGCGCCGTGTATTTTACGTACATACTAATGCACGCAATTAAACTACCGCATGGGGGGTATTAATATACACAAACAAGGTATACATGCATAGTGTGCCTTATATGCTCCTCAGTTTTAATTCATTTTGCTGACGGAAAACAAGACAAACAATCAAGTAATATAATATCTTACTTGGCTTTGTGAAGACAAAGTATCCATATATTTTGTAATCATATTTTTTTACCCGTCGTCTTAATTTATGTAACATTTCTTTTCCTTGTTATCTTTATTTATTTTTGATTTGGCGACATAGGAAAAGCTTTTAGGGTCGTCCGCAACGCTCTCTTGTTTTATTCACATATTTATTATGTTTTTGTTGTTTTCAGTTAGCTTCTTTCGGACGGGACGGATAACTAATTAATAATGACTTAAGTTGAATGTTAGACGTAGGAGGGGGTAGTCATGTTAAGTAATGAAAGTAAAAATTAGAGAAAAAAGATAAAAGCAGAGTGCCGTTATAACAGATATATCAACTGTCAGAAACTGAAAACATTGAAAGTACTCTTACATAATTGATTATGTTTTGTAACACATAGATTATAGTATTTTTGCTATATTTTATAGTACCTAATGTATTGTTAACGTTAGTTACGTTAATAATGCAGTAGGTACTATATAATATTCTTTAAACTTGACTAATATGTGCTTGTGGATATTTCTCCTTGCATGTTTATTTATCACATACTAACACAAAGGCACATATGTATTATACTTCAATGAAATTATTCTATATTCATCGAGCGCATCATCATCTTATATGAATACTCAACTTCATCGACAGCTACTATTGACGCAATACTTCATCTATTAGAATACGTATACACATTACTTAGTTACACATTTCTCTATTTTAAGGTAAATTACAAATAAAACTAGCTTCAGTTTACTTCCCAGGTGGTTGTTTACCTACATTCTCAGCTCAAATTTTCGTTCCAGCAGTGCCATCGCATTGACACGAAAACACAACACGACGACATTTGACGCGGTGTCAAGTGCAGTGACGATGCCCGTGTAGGAGTAGAGAGATCTCGGTATACAAACGCTCTGTTGCTCCCGGCCACTGTTGAAGAGCTTTCTCGTATATACTCGCACCTGAGTAGGGATATGGAACCACCTAGATTGTTTCGTCGTTAGTTCACGTCTGTCATGAAATATTGTGTTAAACTTAGCGGAAAATCGTGAACGGCGCTTAAGCGTAACAATTTTAATTTTCACCGCACTAAACGTTGCAAAATTTAACCTGCGTCAAAATAACAATAATGAATATTATATTGTCCCTGCAAAATGTCCTTAAAATAGTTTCATGATTGTATGTATAATAACATTTTGAATATTTTAAGTTAACCGGCTCTCACAGTAGGGATCGAATACGTAGCCCGGGTTTTGAGCATATCATCAGATGTTCATCATCTAGCTGAGTCGCAGCTACGTCTGCGAGCTCCCGGCGGGCACTCGCACTGATCCACTAGAATTTTATTAAAAAAATTTCATGTAACATTATAAATTAAAAATATTTTTACTTTAAAACCGTTAACCGCCTTCCAATGCAGGACATTATAATAAAATCATATCGATAGTTATATAGCCCTAGTTGTCACTAGGGTTGTTAATTTAAGGTAGTGATAAGATGTTCGAATATTTAAAATTATCAGTTATTATTTATGTAACTTAATAAGTTTAAAGTTAAATAAAAAAATCTGAATAAAGAAATCTGACGTATAATAAGTAAAGTCGGACTCAAACCAATGATTCCAATTGAATGAAATAAATTATAATTGAATTACATTATTAATATACATTTGTTAAGTACACTGACGAGGTGTGCGCCTGCGTGGTTTTTTAAGAATTAGTTTCACTATTTCAACTTGATGCTAATCTTTACCTATGGCTACAACAAGTAAAACCCGAAGTGTTGCGCAGTAGGTGGTAACTGATGAGGTTAATATAGAGAATAGGAAACCTCTATACTCATCTATTAAAAATTAATCTTTTCTGTATCTGTTAGAAGCTAAGCAAGTGATGAAAATATTTTTAAAACTTCACATTTCACATATTGATAACTTTCATGTATGAATAAATGCAAAATATTGCTAAGTTCTGAAGCGTTGGTACGAAGGAAATGGGCCTCATTTCCGTCAAACTTGAATTGAGCTTTGAGAAGTCAAAGCTTTGAAATATTTAAATGACCTTTTCACCTCTCCAGCAAGAAAAGAGACGTTTAGTGTTCAAAAACTAGCATAATTTATTTTTATTACAAACGTCAGGCAAAATGATTCAAATTTCAATTTCAATTACTTTTTGTTTTTACCTTATTATTAGAAAGTACTGACGCTCAAAAATGATATGCTTTGTTTCTGGTTACAATGTCATAGAATAAAACTGCCAATAGTGTTGGGATTACGGCAAACTCTCTTACTGGGGGTGGCCTTAGCTCAACGGTAGAAATTATAGCTGGTGATGTATTTATATACTTTAACTTTTTATTTTTATCATATATTTTATTCTATTACACACTTAAATCTCCAAGACGCCAGCATGCGTAGTCCTTGTGGCAAATTCCCAAAAACCTTTTTCAACAGTTTCATTTCGTTACAGGCTATCTGCGAACATATGAAATAAAATAAAAATTGCAAATAATACTATTATGACATTTACACTAAGTTGGTCACGCGTTTTTTATTATTTTTATTTTATTATTTTAAAATTTTACTATGGTGCTACCTTGATTCGTGAAATTAGCGATCTTATTGAGGTGGGAAAAGTTCTTCGATGATCTTTATCAGACTGGTTCCAAAGGACCATAGAAAGGCAATCATCAAATATATACAGGTCCACGTCGAATTTCAACTGTATTGGAACATAGAATCGTTCAAAAACATTTTCAAAATTTGTACCACAAATTAGTTATAAACAAGTCGTCGTCAAACTTAATAAAAGCTTGTAACTTTTAACAAAATTAGTAAATGGGCAACAAATATATAACAACATTATTTATTTTCAACAACTGTGGCCTAAAGATTAAATACGAATTGCAAACAGAATCGGGGGCAATATCCACGAGCAAAAGAAACCGGGGGTATAAACCATGATCTCGTATTTTTTTTAAATGGCTGATAGGTAAACCTTTGACCACAATCTCACCTGATGGTAAGTGATGATGTGGGCGAAGGTTAACAGGCTTAACCTAGAATTACTGGCTCTCAAGGACAGCTGCCGGAACACACCGTTAGGTGCTTGGCGACAGATTTTCTACTTGAGGGAGGTCACTACTTTATAACTGTTTATTATTTTGTTGGTAAGTACATTGAAGTTCTCAGAACAGGTAGTATTAGGTGAAAACTGAACTTTTTATAGAACAATATATTCTTTTGCTACATACTTAGGTAGTAATTATTAATTTACTCTTTTAACAATTTAATTTTCGACCTTTAAATACCTCCATATTGCGTATACTTCCCGCTAAAAGCATGTCAGTTACGTATCGATTTTTAATCTAGCCCATTAAAGTTAGAGTGTCGGCCTGATTGCTCCATCAGGGAGGTAATGCGTTTACGAATACATCACCACTGCTAAAAGCAATTTGTGCCTACATCTTACTTGACTATCCTTTGTGTAAGTCATGCTTCCACTTAAGGTATTAATTGGTACGACAAACGTCTTGACGGCATTTTACGAGTATAATATATACCCAGTCCTCTATGTAGAGGCTGTATGCCAAAAGATGAGACCTTGAAACAAGTATGGCCGAGCGGTCATGGGCTGCCGTGTCACAGGTCCCTGGTTCGATCCCCACCGCCGGCTTGAGTTTCATCGCATGGTGGAAAGGCATTTTGTGAATGCCCGCCTGGCTAGCTACCACCCTCAAGTAGAAAATTTGTCGCCTAGCACTTAACAGTGTGTTCCGGCAGCAGTCATTGAGAGCCCGAAAAATTGCAGGCACCTGAAACTTAACAACTGTATGTCTCAGTGTGACGGGCGCAGTGCAATTCAACATGAAGAAATGCATACATACATCTGTTATAGGCAGAAGTTAATCCGCTCAACATCAGGTGGGCCTCGCGCATGCTCCGTCATAATAACATAAAAAAAACATGTGCTTTGCATAATCAAGCCACGGAGCAAATACGAATTACAACCGGACCAGAAGAGTCATTCTCACGACATTCTCACCGCCATCACATATGTCACTGGAGCAGCTATGGCAGAGACCCAAAGTCCTTCTCCGCTACATCAAGGAGTTGGGATGGCTTGGGTAGAAGCTGGCGGGAGAATGCACAAAACACCCCAAGCGGGACGTCAGTGATGGACATATGGCCCCCAAATAGAATTAGAATATAAATAAACCCTGAGTTTCATGAAGCTTCTCGTATGTTCGCGAACTTTTAAAAGTTCCGAATACTAAGTTACGCGCAAAGGTCTTTTTCCAATTTTTTTATGCTATCATGATGTAACAAACTCGAGGCACACCTGGAGTTCAGCGGTAACCTCTACCTATAACAAATGCAGTTCTTCACAAGTGGCGAACTGAAATGGGCCTATCACCCTGGCAATTTGATGAAAATGACCATTAAAGAATTAAATATTTGGAAAATATACAAGACGTGACAATGTAAAATTTTAAAAACCTCACGTTATATTATAAAATCTGTAAGTTTTTCTGTGCATGTCCCCTATACAGGTAATATCGACCAGCGACTATAGAGTTTGAGTTTTGGTTACTTGGCTGCCCAAGTAACAGGTAGTAAAGGTGTATGAAATAGTACCTTAAATTCGTTAAAGTATAAATCTTAAATTCCCTTTAAACGGTGTACCGCCGCACACAATCGGGCATGTATATTTTTATCCCCATTTTTTATTACCCTCACGTATGCATCTCACAGGGCCGTGCAGGTGGCCTCCCATTGGGCAAAAATCATCTAAGGTTCAATTATTTATTATTATTTATATTATTATGATTAGCCATTGATACGAGATGAATGAATTACCCGAATAGGAAAATAGTTTTTCATTGGTTTATTTTTCACTTAATTACGAGACGAAACATACGTATTCATGTGCGAGATTCGCGCGCCATCCAACCGTATAGCCAGGGTTTAGGACTATAGAGTGGATGGTGCGGGTGTGAATACTGCACGTGACTATAATTTATATTTGTTATTTTGTAACGACGACACTACTCTTCTCACACAAACAAAAGAAGACATGGAACACCTGCTGACACGTCTAGAGTTAACAAGCCTCTCCTTCGGACTTGCAGTCAGAAGACCAAGATGATGATAGTGGACCGAGCTGAACTAAACCATCCTGACATCTCTATGATTAGCAACTGTGAGGTTGTCGAATCCTATGTGTACCTCGGCTCCACTTTCACAAACACTGGAGGATGTGAAGATGAGATCCGAAGGAGATGTGCTATAACTCGATCTGCCGTTGACAAGCTGAGAAGAGTATGGTGTAACCGTAATATCACCAAAGCCACAAAAGTCTGCCTAATGAGAAGCTTAGTCTTCCCAGTATTTCTTTATGGCGCAGAGACGTGGACGGTTCGCCTAAAAGACCGGCGCAAAATCGACGCACTCGAGATGTGGTGTTGGCGGCGACTGCTGCGAATTCCCTGGACAGCGTTTAGGACCAACGTCTCAATCCTGGAAGAACTAAATGTCAAACAGAGATTATCGTCGACTGTGCAAACACGAATCCTCAAATATTTCGGACACGTTGTTCGAAACGAACATTCCATGGAACGAATCGTTGTCCAGGGACGGGTAGAAGGCAAGCGGTCACGCGGTCGGTCACCTATGCGTTGGACAGACATAATTAAAGATACAACACAAACCTCCATAGTTCAGAGTTCCCGAGACGCTGAAGACCGCAACAAGTGGAGGCGCATCGCGAGGGCTGCTTTAGCAAATGAAAATGCAGCATCATCAACCACGACCACTCTGTCAAGAGTGAACGACCAAGGAGAGATTTTATAACGTAATACGCGATGGCATGCGTTACTGCAATAATAAAAATATTAATATTATTACAATATTGATTAAAATGCAGCTTTTTAGGCGTATTTCTTGGTTAATATGTGAATAAAGTTACTATGTTATTCAGAACGACATTGTGAAACCGTATAGACTTTTTTGCGCGACTGTTTTGCACGCGGAAACGTAAAAACACTGTTTTATAGTGAGATATAAACCCAATTTCAGCAAATTATTCACAGTTAGTCGTGTTCAGAAAATATGATATTAAAATGCACTTGAGACGCAAATTATACATGCAAAGTCTTGGAGCGTGTTCTACGTGGCTTAATCGGATGACTAGTTAGGTGGAAGTTAGCATATTTTCCGCATATTGTTATGAGTTATGAGGGAATAAAGTTCTTCAAGTTGTAAACTTGTTAGACTGGCATTATCTCTTCGCACAATCAATTATCTTACTCTGAATCTTTGGTAGGTAAATACGAATATGTTTAATATTATGAATACACCAATAGTACATTACTGCATAATCCAGTAAGTAAGCCTTCCTGGCCAAGTATGAGTTTACCGAACCGAACGTAGGTGAGGTCCGGTTATAGACGAGGCCAGGATAACTTTAGACATGAATGTTTTAGTAAAAACATGTAATAGTTTTTTAAACTCCATGTTAATTTCAGAATGAAAAGTTGTAATCCAACATGATATTTTATAAACTAAAATTACTAAATGCAAACATGAAATCCCACACTATACTTTACAACATTACTAAGTACGAAATGCAAAGTGCATACTTTTTCTGTGTCACAGACTATAAAATGGCTCTTTAAGTCTCCAAAAAATATGTCTATCTCATAAAGTGACATACCAAAAAGAGAGATAGATATATATTTCGAGCCCCAATCCCTCCTATAAACATGTAATAATAGCTAAACACTAATCTGTGTCTGGTACTGTGCTTTCTAAGCAGATCTAAAGAGGATGGCCTACATGTCCAATAAGTAAATTACATACTTACTGGACAGTAGGAGATTCCAAATTTAAAATGTCGCTTCTTACTGGACAGTTTTGCATAAGTCTCCGGTAGAGTGCACTTTCTGGACACTTTTTAGAGATGTTATGGCAACATTAAATACTATTGAAAAAAGTAAATTTAATTATTATGTTTTATATTTCATCTTGACTATTCGAAGTTGAGAAATCACACAATTTCATATACTATTTATACTATATAATTATTTTAGATATAAAGGCGAAAGTTTGTGAGTGTGTTTGTACTGCTTCACGCTCAAACGGCTCGACTAATTTTGATGAAATATGCTATGCAGGTAGATGCGCAGGATACTTTTCATTATCATCAGCATGCATCACCACCTGGGATGAAACCGCGGAGGTAAACTAGTATCAATATAAAAGGGTCAAAGATTTAAAAAAAATCTAGATGGTGGGTGGTAGGAACCTCTCAGGGATCTTACGCCAAGTGGGATTATTCTGGGAGCCGCGATGGTTGACGTCAAGGTTGTTGATGATTTACCTATTACCATATAACAATTATTTATTCCCTATATTTTTTTTCGCTTTATTACTACGATTTACTTATATTACCACGATTTACCCACAATTTACCTACGTTAAATACAAATTAATATGTTGGCAGAAAATATGTAATAATGATACAACCTTTTTACATGCCCTTAGTTTCTTTATGTTGCATTCAGTACCTAAGTTATAAATATCGATAGAGCATTACAAAATTACAAATTTACGAGAGAAAAAATTATAGTCATGTGCGGGATTCGAACCCGCGTCCATCCACCCCTTTAGCCGGGGTATGCTCTAACCAATTGAGCTAACATGACACAATGACTCATAACTGTAATTCTTGCTCTCGTTCTTCATGCAACCATCGTATTGGGATGGAGCGACACCTATAGTTCAACTTGCGTTGAACTACATACAAGACCAATTTTGCAATTGGTTTTAAACTTGTAAATGATGACGCAACCTTATAATTTTAATATTGTTAAGTTTGCAATAACGCCTGCTAGGCGAATTACATTACAAAATTACAAATTTTTTTTTTTTCGAGAGAAAAAATTATAGTCATGTGCGGGATTCGAACCCGCGTCCATCCACCCCTTTAGCCGGGGTATGCTCTAACCAATTGAGCTAACATGACACAATGACTCATAACTGTAATTCTTGCTCTCGTTCTTCATGCAACCATCGTATTGGGATGGAGCGACACCTATAGTTCAACTTGCGTTGAACTACATACAAGACCAATTTTGCAATTGGTTTTAAACTTGTAAATGATGACGCAACCTTATAATTTTAATATTGTTAAGTTTGCAATAACGCCTGCTAGGCGAATTACATTACAAAATTACAAATTTACGAGAGAAAAAATTATAGTCATGTGCGGGATTCGAACCCGCGTCCATCCACCCCTTTAGCCGGGGTATGCTCTAACCAATTGAGCTAACATGACACAATGACTCATAACTGTAATTCTTGCTCTCGTTCTTCATGCAACCATCGTATTGGGATGGAGCGACACCTATAGTTCAACTTGCGTTGAACTACATACAAGACCAATTTTGCAATTGGTTTTAAACTTGTAAATGATGACGCAACCTTATAATTTTAATATTGTTAAGTTTGCAATAACGCCTGCTAGGCGAATTACATTACAAAATTACAAATTTACGAGAGAAAAAATTATAGTCATGTGCGGGATTCGAACCCGCGTCCATCCACCCCTTTAGCCGGGGTATGCTCTAACCAATTGAGCTAACATGACACAATGACTCATAACTGTAATTCTTGCTCTCGTTCTTCATGCAACCATCGTATTGGGATGGAGCGACACCTATAGTTCAACTTGCGTTGAACTACATACAAGACCAATTTTGCAATTGGTTTTAAACTTGTAAATGATGACGCAACCTTATAATTTTAATATTGTTAAGTTTGCAATAACGCCTGCTAGGCGAATTACATTACAAAATTACAAATTTACGAGAGAAAAAATTATAGTCATGTGCGGGATTCGAACCCGCGTCCATCCACCCCTTTAGCCGGGGTATGCTCTAACCAATTGAGCTAACATGACACAATGACTCATAACTGTAATTCTTGCTCTCGTTCTTCATGCAACCATCGTATTGGGATGGAGCGACACCTATAGTTCAACTTGCGTTGAACTACATACAAGACCAATTTTGCAATTGGTTTTAAACTTGTAAATGATGACGCAACCTTATAATTTTAATATTGTTAAGTTTGCAATAACGCCTGCTAGGCGAATTACATTACAAAATTACAAATTTACGAGAGAAAAAATTATAGTCATGTGCGGGATTCGAACCCGCGTCCATCCACCCCTTTAGCCGGGGTATGCTCTAACCAATTGAGCTAACATGACACAATGACTCATAACTGTAATTCTTGCTCTCGTTCTTCATGCAACCATCGTATTGGGATGGAGCGACACCTATAGTTCAACTTGCGTTGAACTACATACAAGACCAATTTTGCAATTGGTTTTAAACTTGTAAATGATGACGCAACCTTATAATTTTAATATTGTTAAGTTTGCAATAACGCCTGCTAGGCGAATTACATTACAAAATTACAAATTTACGAGAGAAAAAATTATAGTCATGTGCGGGATTCGAACCCGCGTCCATCCACCCCTTTAGCCGGGGTATGCTCTAACCAATTGAGCTAACATGACACAATGACTCATAACTGTAATTCTTGCTCTCGTTCTTCATGCAACCATCGTATTGGGATGGAGCGACACCTATAGTTCAACTTGCGTTGAACTACATACAAGACCAATTTTGCAATTGGTTTTAAACTTGTAAATGATGACGCAACCTTATAATTTTAATATTGTTAAGTTTGCAATAACGCCTGCTAGGCGAATTACATTACAAAATTACAAATTTACGAGAGAAAAAATTATAGTCATGTGCGGGATTCGAACCCGCGTCCATCCACCCCTTTAGCCGGGGTATGCTCTAACCAATTGAGCTAACATGACACAATGACTCATAACTGTAATTCTTGCTCTCGTTCTTCATGCAACCATCGTATTGGGATGGAGCGACACCTATAGTTCAACTTGCGTTGAACTACATACAAGACCAATTTTGCAATTGGTTTTAAACTTGTAAATGATGACGCAACCTTATAATTTTAATATTGTTAAGTTTGCAATAACGCCTGCTAGGCGAATTACATTACAAAATTACAAATTTACGAGAGAAAAAATTATAGTCATGTGCGGGATTCGAACCCGCGTCCATCCACCCCTTTAGCCGGGGTATGCTCTAACCAATTGAGCTAACATGACACAATGACTCATAACTGTAATTCTTGCTCTCGTTCTTCATGCAACCATCGTATTGGGATGGAGCGACACCTTTAGTTCAACTTGCGTTGAACTACATACAAGACCAATTTTGCAATTGGTTTTAAACTTGTAAATGATGACGCAACCTTATAATTTTAATATTGTTAAGTTTGCAATAACGCCTGCTAGGCGAATTACATTACAAAATTACAAATTTACGAGAGAAAAAATTATAGTCATGTGCGGGATTCGAACCCGCGTCCATCCACCCCTTTAGCCGGGGTATGCTCTAACCAATTGAGCTAACATGACACAATGACTCATAACTGTAATTCTTGCTCTCGTTCTTCATGCAACCATCGTATTGGGATGGAGCGACACCTATAGTTCAACTTGCGTTGAACTACATACAAGACCAATTTTGCAATTGGTTTTAAACTTGTAAATGATGACGCAACCTTATAATTTTAATATTGTTAAGTTTGCAATAACGCCTGCTAGGCGAATTACATTACAAAATTACAAATTTACGAGAGAAAAAAATTATAGTCATGTGCGGGATTCGAACCCGCGTCCATCCACCCCTTTAGCCGGGGTATGCTCTAACCAATTGAGCTAACATGACACAATGACTCATAACTGTAATTCTTGCTCTCGTTCTTCATGCAACCATCGTATTGGGATGGAGCGACACCTATAGTTCAACTTGCGTTGAACTACATACAAGACCAATTTTGCAATTGGTTTTAAACTTGTAAATGATGACGCAACCTTATAATTTTAATATTGTTAAGTTTGCAATAACGCCTGCTAGGCGAATTACATTACAAAATTACAAATTTACGAGAGAAAAAATTATAGTCATGTGCGGGATTCGAACCCGCGTCCATCCACCCCTTTAGCCGGGGTATGCTCTAACCAATTGAGCTAACATGACACAATGACTCATAACTGTAATTCTTGCTCTCGTTCTTCATGCAACCATCGTATTGGGATGGAGCGACACCTATAGTTCAACTTGCGTTGAACTACATACAAGACCAATTTTGCAATTGGTTTTAAACTTGTAAATGATGACGCAACCTTATAATTTTAATATTGTTAAGTTTGCAATAACGCCTGCTAGGCGAATTACATTACAAAATTACAAATTTACGAGAGAAAAAATTATAGTCATGTGCGGGATTCGAACCCGCGTCCATCCACCCCTTTAGCCGGGGTATGCTCTAACCAATTGAGCTAACATGACACAATGACTCATAACTGTAATTCTTGCTCTCGTTCTTCATGCAACCATCGTATTGGGATGGAGCGACACCTATAGTTCAACTTGCGTTGAACTACATACAAGACCAATTTTGCAATTGGTTTTAAACTTGTAAATGATGACGCAACCTTATAATTTTAATATTGTTAAGTTTGCAATAACGCCTGCTAGGCGAATTACATTACAAAATTACAAATTTACGAGAGAAAAAATTATAGTCATGTGCGGGATTCGAACCCGCGTCCATCCACCCCTTTAGCCGGGGTATGCTCTAACCAATTGAGCTAACATGACACAATGACTCATAACTGTAATTCTTGCTCTCGTTCTTCATGCAACCATCGTATTGGGATGGAGCGACACCTATAGTTCAACTTGCGTTGAACTACATACAAGACCAATTTTGCAATTGGTTTTAAACTTGTAAATGATGACGCAACCTTATAATTTTAATATTGTTAAGTTTGCAATAACGCCTGCTAGGCGAATTACATTACAAAATTACAAATTTACGAGAGAAAAAATTATAGTCATGTGCGGGATTCGAACCCGCGTCCATCCACCCCTTTAGCCGGGGTATGCTCTAACCAATTGAGCTAACATGACACAATGACTCATAACTGTAATTCTTGCTCTCGTTCTTCATGCAACCATCGTATTGGGATGGAGCGACACCTATAGTTCAACTTGCGTTGAACTACATACAAGACCAATTTTGCAATTGGTTTTAAACTTGTAAATGATGACGCAACCTTATAATTTTAATATTGTTAAGTTTGCAATAACGCCTGCTAGGCGAATTACATTACAAAATTACAAATTTACGAGAGAAAAAATTATAGTCATGTGCGGGATTCGAACCCGCGTCCATCCACCCCTTTAGCCGGGGTATGCTCTAACCAATTGAGCTAACATGACACAATGACTCATAACTGTAATTCTTGCTCTCGTTCTTCATGCAACCATCGTATTGGGATGGAGCGACACCTATAGTTCAACTTGCGTTGAACTACATACAAGACCAATTTTGCAATTGGTTTTAAACTTGTAAATGATGACGCAACCTTATAATTTTAATATTGTTAAGTTTGCAATAACGCCTGCTAGGCGAATTACATTACAAAATTACAAATTTACGAGAGAAAAAATTATAGTCATGTGCGGGATTCGAACCCGCGTCCATCCACCCCTTTAGCCGGGGTATGCTCTAACCAATTGAGCTAACATGACACAATGACTCATAACTGTAATTCTTGCTCTCGTTCTTCATGCAACCATCGTATTGGGATGGAGCGACACCTATAGTTCAACTTGCGTTGAACTACATACAAGACCAATTTTGCAATTGGTTTTAAACTTGTAAATGATGACGCAACCTTATAATTTTAATATTGTTAAGTTTGCAATAACGCCTGCTAGGCGAATTACATTACAAAATTACAAATTTACGAGAGAAAAAATTATAGTCATGTGCGGGATTCGAACCCGCGTCCATCCACCCCTTTAGCCGGGGTATGCTCTAACCAATTGAGCTAACATGACACAATGACTCATAACTGTAATTCTTGCTCTCGTTCTTCATGCAACCATCGTATTGGGATGGAGCGACACCTATAGTTCAACTTGCGTTGAACTACATACAAGACCAATTTTGCAATTGGTTTTAAACTTGTAAATGATGACGCAACCTTATAATTTTAATATTGTTAAGTTTGCAATAACGCCTGCTAGGCGAATTACATTACAAAATTACAAATTTACGAGAGAAAAAATTATAGTCATGTGCGGGATTCGAACCCGCGTCCATCCACCCCTTTAGCCGGGGTATGCTCTAACCAATTGAGCTAACATGACACAATGACTCATAACTGTAATTCTTGCTCTCGTTCTTCATGCAACCATCGTATTGGGATGGAGCGACACCTATAGTTCAACTTGCGTTGAACTACATACAAGACCAATTTTGCAATTGGTTTTAAACTTGTAAATGATGACGCAACCTTATAATTTTAATATTGTTAAGTTTGCAATAACGCCTGCTAGGCGAATTACATTACAAAATTACAAATTTACGAGAGAAAAAATTATAGTCATGTGCGGGATTCGAACCCGCGTCCATCCACCCCTTTAGCCGGGGTATGCTCTAACCAATTGAGCTAACATGACACAATGACTCATAACTGTAATTCTTGCTCTCGTTCTTCATGCAACCATCGTATTGGGATGGAGCGACACCTATAGTTCAACTTGCGTTGAACTACATACAAGACCAATTTTGCAATTGGTTTTAAACTTGTAAATGATGACGCAACCTTATAATTTTAATATTGTTAAGTTTGCAATAACGCCTGCTAGGCGAATTACATTACAAAATTACAAATTTACGAGAGAAAAAATTATAGTCATGTGCGGGATTCGAACCCGCGTCCATCCACCCCTTTAGCCGGGGTATGCTCTAACCAATTGAGCTAACATGACACAATGACTCATAACTGTAATTCTTGCTCTCGTTCTTCATGCAACCATCGTATTGGGATGGAGCGACACCTATAGTTCAACTTGCGTTGAACTACATACAAGACCAATTTTGCAATTGGTTTTAAACTTGTAAATGATGACGCAACCTTATAATTTTAATATTGTTAAGTTTGCAATAACGCCTGCTAGGCGAATTACATTACAAAATTACAAATTTACGAGAGAAAAAATTATAGTCATGTGCGGGATTCGAACCCGCGTCCATCCACCCCTTTAGCCGGGGTATGCTCTAACCAATTGAGCTAACATGACACAATGACTCATAACTGTAATTCTTGCTCTCGTTCTTCATGCAACCATCGTATTGGGATGGAGCGACACCTATAGTTCAACTTGCGTTGAACTACATACAAGACCAATTTTGCAATTGGTTTTAAACTTGTAAATGATGACGCAACCTTATAATTTTAATATTGTTAAGTTTGCAATAACGCCTGCTAGGCGAATTACATTACAAAATTACAAATTTACGAGAGAAAAAATTATAGTCATGTGCGGGATTCGAACCCGCGTCCATCCACCCCTTTAGCCGGGGTATGCTCTAACCAATTGAGCTAACATGACACAATGACTCATAACTGTAATTCTTGCTCTCGTTCTTCATGCAACCATCGTATTGGGATGGAGCGACACCTATAGTTCAACTTGCGTTGAACTACATACAAGACCAATTTTGCAATTGGTTTTAAACTTGTAAATGATGACGCAACCTTATAATTTTAATATTGTTAAGTTTGCAATAACGCCTGCTAGGCGAATTACATTACAAAATTACAAATTTACGAGAGAAAAAATTATAGTCATGTGCGGGATTCGAACCCGCGTCCATCCACCCCTTTAGCCGGGGTATGCTCTAACCAATTGAGCTAACATGACACAATGACTCATAACTGTAATTCTTGCTCTCGTTCTTCATGCAACCATCGTATTGGGATGGAGCGACACCTATAGTTCAACTTGCGTTGAACTACATACAAGACCAATTTTGCAATTGGTTTTAAACTTGTAAATGATGACGCAACCTTATAATTTTAATATTGTTAAGTTTGCAATAACGCCTGCTAGGCGAATTACATTACAAAATTACAAATTTACGAGAGAAAAAATTATAGTCATGTGCGGGATTCGAACCCGCGTCCATCCACCCCTTTAGCCGGGGTATGCTCTAACCAATTGAGCTAACATGACACAATGACTCATAACTGTAATTCTTGCTCTCGTTCTTCATGCAACCATCGTATTGGGATGGAGCGACACCTATAGTTCAACTTGCGTTGAACTACATACAAGACCAATTTTGCAATTGGTTTTAAACTTGTAAATGATGACGCAACCTTATAATTTTAATATTGTTAAGTTTGCAATAACGCCTGCTAGGCGAATTACATTACAAAATTACAAATTTACGAGAGAAAAAATTATAGTCATGTGCGGGATTCGAACCCGCGTTGTGTCATGTTAGCTCAATTGGTTAGAGCATACCCCGGCTAAAGGGGTGGATGGACGCGGGTTCGAATCCCGCACATGACTATAATTTTTTCTCTCGTAAATTTGTAATTTTGTAATGTAATTCGCCTAGCAGGCGTTATTGCAAACTTAACAATATTAAAATTATAAGGTTGCGTCATCATTTACAAGTTTAAAACCAATTGCAAAATTGGTCTTGTATGTAGTTCAACGCAAGTTGAACTATAGGTGTCGCTCCATCCCAATACGATGGTTGCATGAAGAACGAGAGCAAGAATTACAGTTATGAGTCATTGTGTCATGTTAGCTCAATTGGTTAGAGCATACCCCGGCTAAAGGGGTGGATGGACGCGGGTTCGAATCCCGCACATGACTATAATTTTTTCTCTCGTAAATTTGTAATTTTGTAATGTAATTCGCCTAGCAGGCGTTATTGCAAACTTAACAATATTAAAATTATAAGGTTGCGTCATCATTTACAAGTTTAAAACCAATTGCAAAATTGGTCTTGTATGTAGTTCAACGCAAGTTGAACTATAGGTGTCGCTCCATCCCAATACGATGGTTGCATGAAGAACGAGAGCAAGAATTACAGTTATGAGTCATTGTGTCATGTTAGCTCAATTGGTTAGAGCATACCCCGGCTAAAGGGGTGGATGGACGCGGGTTCGAATCCCGCACATGACTATAATTTTTTCTCTCGTAAATTTGTAATTTTGTAATGTAATTCGCCTAGCAGGCGTTATTGCAAACTTAACAATATTAAAATTATAAGGTTGCGTCATCATTTACAAGTTTAAAACCAATTGCAAAATTGGTCTTGTATGTAGTTCAACGCAAGTTGAACTATAGGTGTCGCTCCATCCCAATACGATGGTTGCATGAAGAACGAGAGCAAGAATTACAGTTATGAGTCATTGTGTCATGTTAGCTCAATTGGTTAGAGCATACCCCGGCTAAAGGGGTGGATGGACGCGGGTTCGAATCCCGCACATGACTATAATTTTTTCTCTCGTAAATTTGTAATTTTGTAATGTAATTCGCCTAGCAGGCGTTATTGCAAACTTAACAATATTAAAATTATAAGGTTGCGTCATCATTTACAAGTTTAAAACCAATTGCAAAATTGGTCTTGTATGTAGTTCAACGCAAGTTGAACTATAGGTGTCGCTCCATCCCAATACGATGGTTGCATGAAGAACGAGAGCAAGAATTACAGTTATGAGTCATTGTGTCATGTTAGCTCAATTGGTTAGAGCATACCCCGGCTAAAGGGGTGGATGGACGCGGGTTCGAATCCCGCACATGACTATAATTTTTTCTCTCGTAAATTTGTAATTTTGTAATGTAATTCGCCTAGCAGGCGTTATTGCAAACTTAACAATATTAAAATTATAAGGTTGCGTCATCATTTACAAGTTTAAAACCAATTGCAAAATTGGTCTTGTATGTAGTTCAACGCAAGTTGAACTATAGGTGTCGCTCCATCCCAATACGATGGTTGCATGAAGAACGAGAGCAAGAATTACAGTTATGAGTCATTGTGTCATGTTAGCTCAATTGGTTAGAGCATACCCCGGCTAAAGGGGTGGATGGACGCGGGTTCGAATCCCGCACATGACTATAATTTTTTCTCTCGTAAATTTGTAATTTTGTAATGTAATTCGCCTAGCAGGCGTTATTGCAAACTTAACAATATTAAAATTATAAGGTTGCGTCATCATTTACAAGTTTAAAACCAATTGCAAAATTGGTCTTGTATGTAGTTCAACGCAAGTTGAACTATAGGTGTCGCTCCATCCCAATACGATGGTTGCATGAAGAACGAGAGCAAGAATTACAGTTATGAGTCATTGTGTCATGTTAGCTCAATTGGTTAGAGCATACCCCGGCTAAAGGGGTGGATGGACGCGGGTTCGAATCCCGCACATGACTATAATTTTTTCTCTCGTAAATTTGTAATTTTGTAATGTAATTCGCCTAGCAGGCGTTATTGCAAACTTAACAATATTAAAATTATAAGGTTGCGTCATCATTTACAAGTTTAAAACCAATTGCAAAATTGGTCTTGTATGTAGTTCAACGCAAGTTGAACTATAGGTGTCGCTCCATCCCAATACGATGGTTGCATGAAGAACGAGAGCAAGAATTACAGTTATGAGTCATTGTGTCATGTTAGCTCAATTGGTTAGAGCATACCCCGGCTAAAGGGGTGGATGGACGCGGGTTCGAATCCCGCACATGACTATAATTTTTTCTCTCGTAAATTTGTAATTTTGTAATGTAATTCGCCTAGCAGGCGTTATTGCAAACTTAACAATATTAAAATTATAAGGTTGCGTCATCATTTACAAGTTTAAAACCAATTGCAAAATTGGTCTTGTATGTAGTTCAACGCAAGTTGAACTATAGGTGTCGCTCCATCCCAATACGATGGTTGCATGAAGAACGAGAGCAAGAATTACAGTTATGAGTCATTGTGTCATGTTAGCTCAATTGGTTAGAGCATACCCCGGCTAAAGGGGTGGATGGACGCGGGTTCGAATCCCGCACATGACTATAATTTTTTCTCTCGTAAATTTGTAATTTTGTAATGTAATTCGCCTAGCAGGCGTTATTGCAAACTTAACAATATTAAAATTATAAGGTTGCGTCATCATTTACAAGTTTAAAACCAATTGCAAAATTGGTCTTGTATGTAGTTCAACGCAAGTTGAACTATAGGTGTCGCTCCATCCCAATACGATGGTTGCATGAAGAACGAGAGCAAGAATTACAGTTATGAGTCATTGTGTCATGTTAGCTCAATTGGTTAGAGCATACCCCGGCTAAAGGGGTGGATGGACGCGGGTTCGAATCCCGCACATGACTATAATTTTTTCTCTCGTAAATTTGTAATTTTGTAATGTAATTCGCCTAGCAGGCGTTATTGCAAACTTAACAATATTAAAATCGATAGAGCAGCTTTCTATTTCTCGGTAACATATCTCGATGTCTTACCTTGTTTGTAACTTGTCGTAGCGGCGGCGGCGGGAGAGAGCAAAAAATCTATTTTCAACTTTTATAAGTTTCGTGAAGCCACGATTTATGTGTCCCTCGTAGTTTATAGATAAAACAATCAAATCTGTTTCCGAATGCCTGAACTCGGCTTTGTTGTTGTTTATTCGTATTTTATTTTCAAGGCGGAAATATTGTTTAGTATTATTGAGTAAAAATTGTTGTTTACACGTAATACGTATATCTGTTGCTGTTACAAAACTTATTCTTTTTGGATATATTATATTCACTGAAAAGTAGGAACATACTGATTAATGGGGTGCTCTTTTCTGTGTGATATTATCACTAGTGGTCGGCACTAGAATGTGAATTGTTAATTAAACTGTGCTTATGAATCCTTCCCCCGTGGGGTGCCGGGTTAGAATTGCACCTCCCGATTTTATCCCGTGTGGGTGACGACACCCACGTGAAATGAAAGAGTCGTGAAAGTCGCTGGTAGCCAATGGTTACAAGCGGCTAATAGCCGTTCCTTGTGGCGCTCTATGGGGGAGGCCTTTGTTCAACAGTGGACGTCTTCCGGCTGATGATGATGATGATGGGTGTCGTAAAAGTCGACTAAGGGAATAATACTATTAGAAGGTGGGCAGCAGCGCCTTCTTAAGAACTATGCTATCTTGTACTGCGATCCTCAAGCCGCCGGCCAAGCGTGGGGATTATGGCAAACACCCCCTACATAGGGGAGACTGTGTTCAGCAGTGGACGATCCGGCTGATACAGTACAGTATGATTGCTTGAATACTTGTAAAGGCTGTGTATCAAATTATTGTGTAAAAAAAATCGATATGTATTTTTTCTTATACGATTTTATTATTGACTAGGTATGACATTCTCTTTACGATGCATTGAAAATCATGCTTATTTTATGTAATATTTATTTTAAATCATTTTTTACGATTGCCTCGTTGGTGGAGTGAAAATGTCCCTTTGGAATCTCGAGATCATAGGTTTGTTCCCTAGTTACGGTGTTTCATGTACTGAGAAATTCTCACTAACAGTTCAGTCCCTGAAATGTGCCTGGCGATACCCTGGTCCTTATTTACTTGAACTTAAACGTGTCTGGCGAAAAGGCCTTCATGAGAAAAACATTCGTGACCATATGTTCAGAAAACGGACCCCTATTACCATAAACCTCTACTGTCCTTCTGTCCGCCAATCTGACCTCTAAACGTTTGTATCATAACATCCGTATTAGCAGTCATTTGATTTTTTTACTAAATATGTATCATATCAGATTGCTATAACAAGAAACATTATTTTTCTCTCCACTACAAAAAGGTTGTTTGTCGCAGCAAAATCGATTTGCTGCACGCGTGGGTAAATGTGATTCACCTACAAAACAGTTGTTTAACATGCAGGACTACAGCAACTTTACACTTAATTAGTACGTATTGTTTATTCTTATAATATGTTATGTAATGTTGTAAATTTGAATAACTCCAGCGCCGCATATAGATTATAATTTCGGTAGTGATAACATATTTGAGAAGTTTGTTGTAGAGGTATGGAGTCCGTGGCGGCCGGGAGCTCATCTTATTTTCCAAAACTTATTAGAACGCTTGGTCGACGCGACGCGTGATTCAAATCCAACGGGGCAATCCTGTCACCTAGCTGGGCATGGTTGAATCATTTGGATTTTGTATGTATTTGCATGAACCTAAATTATTTCATTGTAGAAGCTGTTGAATTGTTTGTATTGTTTTGTTAATAAGGATATACATACATAGATATACATAAAATCACGCCTATTTCCCGTAGGGGTAGGCAGAGACCACAGATTTCCACTTGCTATGATCCTTACTTCTCTATCTATCGCTTCATCTACACTCATCAATCCTTTCATACATAAGCGTCGGTTTAGGGTACTCCTGACATGGCCTTTTTTCAGAACATCTTCAATCCCTTATCACATCCATATCCTGTCACTCCGTTTGACTCCAATCATGTTTCTCAATGCTCTCATCTCCACTGCATATTTTATTCTACTTTCATGCCTTTTTTCCATACCCAGCTTTCACTTACATTAGTGTGTAGTCCATATCGTCATGAACAGACAGACGAGGCTTCTTAGACACCTTCTGACTGTTCATAAACGCGTGCAATGCTCCGTTAACCATGTTTCCAGCATTCACTCTCCTTTCTATATCGCTTTCACACTCTCCATCTTTTGAAAACATGGATCCCAAGTATATAAACTCTTTCACTTGTTCCACTTTTTCACATCCAATCACAATATTGCAATCGGTCATTCTATCATCTCGTTCGAACACCATAAATTTCGTCTTATTTACGTTTATTTTCATTTCCTTTCTTTCTAAGGCCTCATGCATAACATTTACCATCTGCAACTCTGTTACTGACGATGCAAGTACCACTTGGTCATCAGTGTAGAGAAGACTATTGATGAGTAACTACACAATCCACACACTGTCTTTCAAGTTTGTCAAGGACATACAACCGATAAAAAAGAACTTATATTCTTCAATTTTGGTATCGTACCTACAACCGAATATTTTTCTCGTTGGTAAGGTTGAAATATTTCGCACGAGGGATGTCTTTATTTAGATCTAGTGCCTTTACGTGTTATTCTCTCACTGTGCTCAGTATTCCATATTAAAAAATAACACATAACTATTTTTCTACCCGTTTTATTTTTTTCACTGTCGTGTAAAATGGTACACACAGGCGTAAAATTTGGTTTGATTATATATAAAAAGCTCTAAGGTAAAACCAGCTAAATGTGTGTCCTTCCACTTAAGATCCCTAACTAAATGAAAAACTAACTATTTCCACTAAATGTGAGCTGAGACCAATAAACTTTCAAATGATATATCACAGAAATCGCTCAGTATACGTTCTACTAAGGATTTTGTATGTAACAGGAGTCCACAAGAATTAGCTACGCTTCAACCTCATAAGTAAACACAGTTGGTATTTTTTCTAGAATTTCTAAAGAAATAAGTAGCTATAGAACTCTTTGTACTAGTTCATACGGGGAAGTGCTACCACCATACTTATTTCTACTGCAAAGCATTAATGATCACTTTACTGTTCCAGTTTGAAGGGTACGGATGCTGGTGAAATTACAGGCACATGAGACGCCAACAGTGACGAATCTGTAATAGGCCGAGGTTACCACTTAACACCGAATGTGCTACTTTCATCACGATATCATAAAAATAAACCATACTTTTCAAATTTCTTTACATTCTATGGCTTCGCAGGACATGGCGCCAGTTATATCGAATTGCAGTGGAAATTTCTGGTAGTGCCTGGAACTTGCAACACAGGTGCAATTTCCAGGCACTACCTGAGAAGCTACCTGTAATAGTTGTAGACAGTAACACTGTTCAGGCTCCCCAAAAATCAATTAGCACTTATAAAGATGTGTAAATATGACAGTTAAACATCGCGGCTCCGCCCCCGTATATGTCGGTTATCGCACAAAACCATTAACCTCTTTTTGCGCAGTTGGAAAAAACTATCCTAAGTCCGTACCCGGATCTCCGACTATTTCCATACTAAATTTCATCAAAATCAGGCCAGTAGTTTTTAAGTTGCATACAAAAACACAAAAATACAAATCTTTCCCGTTTCTAATATTAATATATTCATAGTAGATTTAGCAAAAGATTTCAAGTAAATTCCAATCGGTAAACATTGGAAACCTATTTACTACCAATTTATACGGTTAAATCGAGATTTCAATGTTATGATTAATGGTGTAAAGGCAGAGGTTGTACCGGGACTGCATTAATACAACCCCGAGCTCGACCAAGCGCCGTATTTCCTGTGAAAATGGACTGTACCTACCTACTTATAAACAAAGTGCAAGAAACGTCAAAGGTATACCATTCCTCAGACACGAGAGTACGGTAATGGTGTACTTTGACAGTTTTATGTGAAAAAGATGTAGAATGAATGCCTTTCACTAGTAGGTATATTCGGTTCGTGAATGAGTTGACAAGGGTAAATAAAAATGTATGTGCCTATGTACTGGAATTGTGGAAAGGAAATCAGGTTCTGGGATCGAATTCAATTTTTAAAGATAAAGAAGATAAAGATCGTTTATGCACCCTGGAAGTGAACTAGTTCTCACAAACTTAGGGTATCCTACAGTGTGGACTAGGGATTAACATCTAATCAATAAGTTAATAATGTACAGATGTACATACCCGCCTAGAGTGAAAACGTGAAAGACGGACTAAATGGTATGTACATTTCCTTTTCAATGTATAGTGTAATAGATGTATCTTGTAGTACCTATATTTGAGCAAATAAATATTATTATTATTTATTTTTTTTCAAAGTCAAAGTCAAAATCATTTATTCAATTTAGGCGTCTACGACGCTCTTATGAAGGTCAATTACAAATTTTAACATTGAAATATACTACATTGTACTGCCAGTATACAAATTAATAAAAAAAATCATACACACGAAAAATCAACACGTGCAAAAAAGACGGTAAAATAGTAGTTCAAATACCAAGCTAATTTAAGGTAAGAATACATGATGATGATGATGATGTCTTCCATACCGTTTTCAGCAACGGCGACCTTCTTCTATTTTAAAGTGACTGATGAGTAAGTATACATATATAGCCCGTGGGGTGCTGGGGTAGAATGTCACCCCCTCATCTCTTCCCGCGTCTTAAGAGGCAACTAGGGGAAAAATACTTGAAGGTGGGCAGCATCGCCTTCTGAGGAACTGGTATCTAACACTGCGATCCCTAAGACGCCTGCAAGAAGCGTGGTGATTAAGGCAACCCACCTTAGTGGTGGATTGCCTATGATACCGTAAATACATACTTAACTAGCATTTTGACCAATAACATTGTAAGTGAGGCGATTCTTTAATGAACACAATGAACGGCTATCCATTTCATTCAAGTCTGTTAAAAGGGACTTTTTTCGACAGTGGAAGTCTATCGGCGAATAAAGATGGTTAACTGGTAAAGATGCTACGGTAATAATATCAAAAACGACTATTTCAAGACGTGATACACTCGTATATCACAGTAGGACTAATTAAAATTAACTGCAGTCCCTGCGCGGTACATATTTTGTCCAAGCAATTACAATTAAGCCCAGGCCAACATGAAGGCTTTCCTAAAATAAGTAAATCCCAAACTATTACAACAGAGAATTTATAAACAAGACCCTTGTGCTACAGCCAGGGGATCCAACTTTATGTTGGGGGAAGTTCTCTTTGATTAAATTACTTTAAAGTATCATAAAACATCATAACCCTGAATTCTATCCCTGATTTCATTACTCGACAGTGAATCTTTCTTTTCAAAAGAAGGATGTGGTTCTGGATCCTGGATTTTTTATTTAATATGAATGACAGAATTTCGTCTCCTATAAACTGATTAGGATTGTTTTTTATTTGAAAGGATACTGTACTTTTAGTTTGGTCTCATAGACATTACATTAATATTAGTTCAGTAGTTTTTTTTTGTAGGTAATTAAGATTCATTTAATTATTTATATATTAATTTATTAATGTTCTTCAGCCTGATTATTATTTAAATTTTAATCATTGATATTAATATTTTTGATGTTGATTGTTGAAACGATAAATATGATGTTATATGAATTCTTATAATTATAATTAAATTTTATGTCTTGTATAATATTTGTAATATTTCTTTGGGAATAAAAAAAAGTTCAGTAGTAGGCAAAATAGCTAAATATATGTATACCAAATAATCGCATATTTCATACCCTTCAGTGGTAAAATTTGCTTTTTCTATTCATTGAATACCACAGGTAAAATCTATGAAGGGTTAGATATATAGATTGTTGAAGCTAAGAATAACCGTTGTTGTCTTCAGATGTAGTCTCCACGCTTACCTAAAGCAGCATAGTTTTACAAGACTCCTATTCTTAAGTCAATTAAGATAACTAAAACATAATATAAATTAATAACTTAATTAGATTAGTTCCAGCAATTAAAATAAAACATTCTAAACATGACTTTAATACTACGTTAATTGATGTTATTTAATTTTAACAGCTTCCGAAATTGGGTAGCAGGTACATGTTCTGGGCACGAGCGCCTGGCCCAAGGCTGATGTCATAAACATTTCAATTAATTAGACTCTGCCGTCACAAGAACACGGGTCGGCCCTTTGATTGTCCCTTTAGACGAACTTAATATTTACATTTAGAAGTTCGCACCCTCATTTAGCTCTTATCTTTGTCGTTATTTATCATCGTTTAAATTAAAAGTTTCCAAACAGCCAGTTTGCACATAATTCCTTATAGCTTCTGTGCTGTTACAAATGGCTATAATTACCTTGTTCTCTGTTATTTAAGTTGTTTACAAACAATGGCTGCAATTAGCGGGCTGCTGGGGATGGTAATCTACTTGTGATATAACTCGGACGTTGCAACGTCTATTGTTATTATGTGGTTGGAATGGGGCAGACAAGGAAGACAATATAAAGGTAAGCGTTTATCGATTCATGAACAACTTGGCAGAACACGTAATTGTTTTTAATGACTAATTAGTGCAAGTGAAGCGATCCCTATCACTATTCTACAACTTGAACATTTTGTGGCACACTTTACTGAAGAACTATCACGCCTATAGATTTGTACTTTAACATTGTAATTTAATTTTATGACTAGATGTGTCATCTGTCAAAAATAGTTTTATAACTATAAAAAAAATTACATAAACAATCATATACTCATTAGATATAATGTTATTGTACTACTAACGCCATCTGTTAGAAAACCAAAGAATTAAGATCACTGCAACAGAACTAAACTCAATACTCAAATACATCGTAGTTAATCTATTTAATACTTGATGATACCACTAGAATCAGGTTGTTAAATAAACGCCAGCCCTCACAAAACTCAGCTTTTTGTGAATTCTCGTATTTAATGAATTCTCGTAAAAACATATATCGCGCACTATATCGAAGAGTGAATACTTTCTGCAAAATAAAAAATAAAATTGTAAAATCAGTGTTGAAGTGAAACGCTTCGAATGGCATTCTGCTTGGGCTACGCGACGTTTCTGAGACCGAAGCAAGAAAATTTGGCGGAGTAATTACTAAACATATTGTCATATTGTTTTAATTATATTTATTACTAAGGCATAATCATTCTATTATGTTTAAGCCTGAAAAAAATATAATAATCCTATTTCAACTAAGTAATTGTACATTACATACAACATACAACCACCTTATAATTTATCAGACCCTCATCTCCAAGATAAGATTTGAAACTTGGTTATTGCGTCCTAATAAAACCCTCTAATTTAGTTCGCTTTCAAAATTATTACTTTAACTTTCTTGAATAAAGTATCGATTTTAAGGTAAACATTTTACAGAGAAAATCACGGTCGTTCTTAAGAGTAAAATAACATTTTGAGACGGCTTACTTCAAACAGAAGATACGAGTTGTTTAGCTGTGAACAAGCTTAAATTTCTTCTTACTTTATACCTAATGGTTGATGTTTTGTTTACTAAAAAGCAATTTCACTAAGTATTTCTTCAATTAACTTCTCCGTCTACCAATCATAGTAATTAACCTTTAGATACGAGTAGGTACAACATAAATATGTTGATGCATATTCTAGTCAAAACAATGATACAGATAAATGTTAACATTAGACTAAACAAAGATACGAAACCAAACACGCTTTGAGTCGACGTTTACGAGTCAACACACATCAAGTTAGTTCAAGACTCAAGTCTTGTAGCGGTTGCAGAAGGTCCCAGTCTCACAGACTTGCAGCCTCGGCGTAGATAACTTAAAATGAACTTTCTTCGCACCTGCACGCTGCCGCTTGACTTCATTTACATTAACTTGTGACGTGCAATCTGTGAAGAGCTTTTACTATCACCGAGCTTTCAGCGGCACAGAATAGTGCTGAGTTAGCTTATAATCGTTTGCAGATGTCTTAAATGTTTTATTTTCTTTCTGTTTGAGTACAATTTTTGTTTATATTATGAGTGACAAACAAACAGGCGGCTCGCCTGATGGTGAATGTTAACCGCCGCCTATGGACACCTGCAATACTAGCTGCGCTGCCGATGCGTTGCCTGCCCGGAGAGGAATTTGTAGATGCCCATTTTGAAACGGTTCATGTCTTAGCTTCGCGGAAAGACCTCCGGAGGAAGGTCGTTAATTATATATTCATATTATTATATAACTATTATACATATAGTGTACCGTTTATTTATGCATAACAAGCAAATACAAAATCAAATAAGATAAATTGTTTGAAACTCAATGCAAATTCTAAATTTAAAAATTCAACAACATTCTAATAGTTCAAATGTATTCAAATACAAATAAATGGTTGTATTCCTGGCCATGTTATGCCGTCCATTTCAGAAAATGGTGTTGTGCTAAAACAAGAGAGTGCCATTTGTCTAGCGACACTTTAGGAAAGCGACTCGATCGTTGGTTCTAAATTAGGATTGACGCCGACAGGGTTTGTAAAAGCATTGCACTGTTGAATTATTAAGGGAACTCCGGCTGGCGCTATATTCGTACTCGAACCGCCACCGCCGTTCCACATCAGAACTGAACCTATACCTGTGAGTACAGGCACCAACAACGCAAATATAGAAACGAAAATAGCGCCTGAATATTAGTTAGTATTATATATATCATATAGCAACTATCCCACCCAATAACGGGGAGTGTCTCCACACCAACGATTAGTTAAAGATTTGTAAGAAGCCTTATATTCCAGTTTATTATTAAAATGAAATTCAGTAAATAAATTTGAAATAATTCTAAGTTTTTTTTCTTGATAAATAATAGCACAAACATCAATATCAGTAAATGAAAACTATAAATTACTTTTTTGACGTACAATATTATTTCTGAATTTATATAATAATTAATTTTCATAGTGCTCTCTCAATTATAAGTTCGTTATCTATTTTGTACCTAAGTGTACGTATTTTGCTTACGGAGCTCGCTCATTTTCAATTCTGACACCTGGATAAAGTGGTCGGCGAATGAATATAAACCGCAGTAGGCAATATGAAAACAAAAAAAACATTTTAACAATTGAAACCTTTTAACCGTTATGAATCGAGCCTCGCCCGCGGTTGGTAAAACACCGATCCCATTACACATGCAGGTCTATGTAGGTGTAGATACGTACATTGTCATTGCAACACCATAGTTGTCATGTAAGCTTTATGAAGGTAACTTATTAAAACAATATAATAGTTGACTATATTACGTTCAAAACTATGCCTTTCGAAAATTGAGTCAGAGCTTATTGAGGGAGGAAAAGTTTGAAAGCAATTTCGTGCAAATTTAATGTTACTCAGAACTTACAAGAATGAGGAATTTGAGAAATGAAGCCAACACTGAGCATAGCTAATTTGTTAAGAATTTTTTATGAGGTCCACCGAGTCCGTGAGGGTCTGCTCGTGACGACAATGTTCGAAAGGACTTTCTGTGATGCTGAGAGCTGATATTAAATATTAATGTTTCATCAAAGATGTCAAAGAATGAGTACCGACCGAAGTATACTAAGTTGGTATTTTAGTTTAATTTTTAAACGAGGCTACTTTTGTATAAGACAATATCAATAATGAGTTTTTTTGTCTGGTATACATTACATCATATCAAGAGCTGGAAAAAGTCCACAGTTGAAAAAAATCCATTGAAGTTTGCCATAACCCCCATGCTCGCAGTCATTTTGGATGGCATAGTGTAAAATGGAATACTTTTAACTTTATTTGGGTATATCAAAATCATAATTGTAAAACAAGATTTTAATACCAAGTTTATAGGTTTGGTGTTATAGATCATTTTTATATGAATTTAATTAATAAAATGGTGTACACCACTGGAATTTGATTCCATTAAACAGATTATGTAGATACTCGTATGTGTATAGGTTTTATAACTTTTGCATCAAACGATTGACCTGTTGTAATTAACCATGATATGGTACCATATTTAATTAAAGATATCCTACAATATACAACTATTTTATTACAAAGACAGAATACATAAACTTGTGGCCAAATAATTTAGTTTTTTTCTCCTGAAATTCTTCACCAATAACGGTTACAATCCAGTCTCGAATCACTCATCGGCTCATATATATTTATACGAGGTCCACATTTGTGGAAAACGTCGGGTCCCGTTATTAATGAGTGCTTGACGCCAGCATAACAGGATAAGTTCCGGTTGCGGAGGCATTTCAGCCACGCGGATAGTTTTGTGCGTACAGCTACGGTACGGTTGGGGTAAGGTGCTTCAAAGCTTACTGTAAATTATGCATTTAAAAGTAAAGATGACTATTACTATGTATCTAGATATTCATTTTGCTGAATAAGATAATAGTAGCTTATATTGCATATTTTAGGTCAATTTCAATTTAGGTCACGCATTACTTTAAAAAGGATAAGTTCTATAGCACACTCCGCGGCAGTCATGTTTCTGATAACGAAGGTGAGTAGAAATGGTGGATCGCTCAGATTCCTGTTCTACATATGAACATAAGTTTTCCATATAACATTCTTTCTCGAGCCAGTCTCATTAAAAATATACGAGCTAAGGTAAGAACACTCTCAGCTTCAATAAAAAGTTGGGTAGGCTTAGCGTGGTCAACTTAAACTAGACAAGACATATATAGACTTAGCTAGGTACGCTTAATTCTGTAAAGTTCTTACATAAAATACATCTTGCTGGCACTTGATCTGATATTATCACCCTTGAACTCAGTCTCAGTCCTCATATGTAATTATCACAATATATTAAATAGTCGTAAAAATGGTTCTAGACAGTTATTTCAGCATATTACTTAAACATCTTACCTTAACCTTTTAAGAAGTAATTTTTTTAGAACGCATAAAATCTTCAGTACCTAAATAATGTTGTTAGACCACTAGTTTTTCGATATCAAAATCTATGGAGACTATTGAGGTTGTCATTGAACTAATAAGACTGCACAGAATGACCGCCTCCTCTTTATACATAGCAGGTGAAACTCCGTCCTTTTTGCGATGACGTACTTCTGATTAAGAGCAAGGGAGTGGGCATAAATTCCGGTATGAATCATGAATCAATAGCCCGGTGCACCCACACTGACGTGTTTGTATGTGGTTACGTCACACAGACGGAGCCCTAGACAGCGTTTAGCAATACAATAATAAACAGTGATTAAGATTGGGTGATAATAAATCTAAACAACATTGTTCATAAATGGGGTTATTCATCAATGTCTTCCTACCCTTGTTTACTTACCTATGTAGGAACGGCACAATATGGTTTCTGTAACAACACAAAAATATTTATTTATTTTATTTAGAATCGACTTAATTTTTTTTTTCGCTGGGACAGTATATTTCTACCGGGCTTTATGCGAGGGCCTATCCTCAGAAACCTAGGAGGGTGAGTGCTGTAGACTTTCACCCGAGAAAGCGTAAAGCGCTTTCTACCTCCATCGTCTGCGGGTGCCGAAAACCCACCGGTATAAATATAGGAGTCGACTACCGCCCTGCTATAACGATGGCCATCCAAAGACAATAACCAAGATCGAAGGATAACCGTGACCACCGAAGAACGGAAGCGCTCAGTGCCGAGGTCGTAATGAGGCGGAAGTAGTAATATCACTAGCAGTCACCCATCCGCGCGTCATGCGCGCGGCGGACGTTGCGTAACTTTGCTGATCGGCTAAACAAACTTCACTACGAGCGCTTCAAAAGTGTTTTTATAAATTTTGTTCTAACATAATATCCGTTCCACACCAATTTGAGTATTTCTTTTGTTTACATGTTAATAAGTATTATTAAAGTAATCTGCCTTATATTTATCAGTCACTGTTTATTGCTGTAAGTATACACATATAAGTGTCCCTTGTTAATTTGAAATATCATAATGATTATGAAAATATATTTTACATCATCACCATCAGCAGTCATAGCGTCCATTGTACATAAATCTACTACTAACTACTAACCCCCCTTTGGCAGGCGCCCTGGGAATCGCAGTGTAAGATGGCAGCTCTTCAGAAGCTACTGCTACCTTCTGGTATTCTTCTCCGACTTCCATGGAAAGATTTGGTGAGGTGCAATTGTAACCTGGCACCCCACGGGAAAGAAGAAATATTTTATATACCTGAATATAACTGTTTAGAATATTTATGTTTAAGACTTCTCGTACTAAGCGCACGGCTAGGATGGCAAATTCCACAGAAAACTGTGGTAAAAATCTTTTGTTACGAGCCATAATACTGTATTCCAGTGCGTTATTTTGACGGGGGCTGGTTATTCGTGGTGTAGAAATTATTTGCCGCTTGAGGGTCACGTCGTGGTAGCCGACTCGGCCGAAACCAGCATTGCAATTACGTAACAAAATTGAAACTGATGGATAATATAAAAACTAAACTCTATCTACAATTTTATGAAAACGAATAGTTCTCGGGCCACCACTAGATTTTCTTTAACTATTTAAATCACATTCAACTATCAATATCATTCCACTCGTTTAGGTACTCTTATGTTACTTATAAACAAGGTTAATGTTAATATTATGGTCATTGTTTGATTCAGCGACAAGGAGCATTTTGAGAGCAAAATTGTCACAATTATGCTAGTAACAAAGCACATTCCAACAAATATACTATGTATTACAGGCGGTATGCCTTTAACGAACACAATACTACGAACTATATACAACACTACAGCTACTACGATAAAATCATTTAGATTACCTATAAGTCATAGCAGACTCACAGGCAGTCCAAATACTTAAAAAACTTCGATTACTCGTACCCATCACTAACACCAAACCTGTGATAATAATAGTTGCAGAATGTCAAGCCATATACAAAATTAGTAAAACATTTATTTTCAGAGAAAGTGAGTAACCAAAGTAAACTTTTTTCGTATCTTCTAATTATAGTGACTTGGTTTGGCAACTGAGAATAATTTCTTAAGGTACATAGGAGTCAATGAATAATTGTCATAGTGTTATATATAAATATATACTAGATTGCGTAAATAAGCTAAAAGTTGAATGTTTACCGAAAAATATTGTCCATTGGAGTATTAAAAGCAAATATTATTAGAATAAGCAACAATTTTAGAACTACAGCTATCATAAACATGAAATTACGGGAATGTCAAGGTCAAAATTAGGGAGATCTATCATGCAAGCAGTTCTAAAATCTGCTAAACCCTAGTAGGAACACATTAGAGTATCTTATCAAAAGGATTTTATTATATTTTTAAAGCGCTGGTAGCGCAGTTTGCTTATCCATTCTTAAGGGTATATTCTAGACGAACGCCCCCATACAAAACGCAGCTCCAATCTTTTTTTAATACTAGCGAATAAAACCCAATGATTTTTTACCTACGTAAATACTATCTTAATATCTAGGTTTGTGGTGCATCAGATTTTCATGAAATTATACAGTTAAAATTACACTACCTCAAAAACTCGTAATTTTAGATATAAGAAAGACCCAACTTTAAGCACCTCTTTCAAGAAAAATAAGCATGTTTTTAATATTTCTATTTCACCACAAACATGAGGAATATAATGAACTTTCCATAATAGGAAGTTGTTTATACATGTGTACTATATTTTTTTAATAAATCTGGAGCTACGAAGAACTCGCTCAAACTTCTAAAAACGAGTGCTATGTACTAAACGCTATATACTAACATTTGTAATTATTAGTCCAAAAAAAGGATTTAAGCCGGAAACGATAGGTCTAATAGTACACTATATTTACATGCGAGTTTTTTTAAATAACAAGTTGAGTTTATGAATAGGTTTACGCTTTGGCTGGCGGGTATATGTCCTTAATCGATTAACTAAGTTAAATAACGTCCGCTGCGGTCATAACTTGGATGGGCAATCGGTAGTGGCATTACTACTGAGCGCTTCCGTGCTTCGGAGGGCACGTTAAGCCGTAGGTGCCGGTTGTAGTCATAGGATGACAGTCGTTATAGAATAGTGGTACGAGACTTTGCGAATGCCTACCTGGCTAGCTACAACCCTCAAGTAGAAAATCTGTTGCAAAGCACCTAAAGGTGTTTTCCGGCAGCTGTCCTTGAGAACCATTATTTCTAGGTTAGTCTGAACAAAATCTTTGACCACATTATCTCATACCATCAGGTGAGATAGTGGTCAAAGGCTAGCCTGTCAGCTATTTCTTAATATTAAAACTTTGTAAAAGTTGAAATATAATTCTGTACAGCAATGTTTCAGTGCAAGGAACACCTCTAAGATTTAATCATTTATGTTTTATCAAGCTTCTTTAATATTCGACCATTATAAAAACTCTTCACGTCTTATTTACGAACTAAGAAAAATCTTAATACCTATCCTTTTTATTTAAAAGCTATTTTAGACTTCTATAGCTTGAATTAATTTAAACACAATTCAAATTAACTTTCAAAAGAGAACAAAGTAACTGGCTAAAGCACAAAAGAGGGATTAAAGCGGATCATCTAATAATGGATTCTTTTTCACAGTTTTTCCGACGCTGCTATAATCGGCTTGTCTCGTCTCAAAAATAGTAAAGCAAGTATGGCAACCTTTTTATTATGCTACATTTTTATTAGATTGAGTGAATACTTTATTATACGCATTTAAATCGAAGCAGGTATTGTACAGTGGCAGAAACAGTGAAAATGAAAAAAAAAAAACACGCAGAGGGTCAATACTTCGAACCCCGCCGTGGGTTTGAACTTCTCCTAATGGTGGTAGATTATTTTGCAATTACTCGCAGCTAGCTACCACTCTCAAATTTAAAACCCCAAACATTTCCGTTCTAATAATGTTTTTGGAGCCATTCTATTTCCAATTATAGATTGAATCTGTTATCCATCCTTGACCACGCCATCTATTGTTTATAGATGAGATTGTTGGCAAGTGCTCATAACCACGTGTATATGAGTTGCAAAATACAGACTTTGGTTTACTAAAGAAAACTACACAATTACCATCAAACTTCAGTTCTGAGTTTTACTTGGCTTATGGAAAGTCAAGTGAATATCCAATTTAGCGTCAATAAACAGGCGAATGGTTTAACGTGAATAGGCGTCCCTTGTCCTGAGCCTCACTCAACCCTGACAGATTCCATTTACCCACTTTTGATTTGCGGCAATCGACGGACTTCGAATGTTTCGATATTTTACGCAATGTCAACCTTATAATGTTATGTCAATCTAGTTCAAGATTAGAAATATAACAAAGAAGTTAATCATAAATAGGGAAAATCTTATAAAAACACATTTATCGTTGCACACTTGGTTGTATGGTTCATTTGCACAATCACTTTTTTTGTACTTAAGTTTCTGCATCTGATCAACTGATTCAAAGGGTGGTCAAATGCATAAAATTTTTTTACAAAAAAAATGGAACCGACTTCTACACCCAAGAGTGTGAAATAACTTGTTGAAGTCAGTACTATGATAGTAAAAAAGTATCTATTATCACAATATTGTGTGCATGGTACCTACTTCGACAAGTTATTTCACACTTTTGGGTGTAGAAGTCGATTCCATTTTTTTTGTACAATTTTTTTTTTCACACTTTTTAGTTTCCCTTGATACTTACGGGATCGAATATCATTCATTGATAATATCATCAAGATAGGAAAATATTTTTCAGTTATTTTAGTGTAACTCAAAAACGGCTTAACCGATTTTCATTAAACTTAAATGGGACCAAACGACAAGCATCACCTTTCAAACAAAAAAATAATTTTCAAAATCGGTTGACCCAGTCAAGAGTTCTGAGGTAACAAACATAAAAAAAACAGACTTTTTGGAAGTCGGTTAAAAATATTTCCTAGTTGCTTGAATTCATCTTGTAAGAGGTGACAAAAACAATATAGCTCTAGAAAGTGAAGTACTATTGAAACTTAAAAACTTATTCTCTATGATAAACACATTATATTTTGAAGAAAAAATATGATTTGTAATATTTATGTTTTGTATTGCATTGCCTCCCAAAATGTTGCGCCTTAAAGATACTCTAAGACATCTTAGCAGATGGGCGCTTCACTCCTATAAAAATACTTTTCGTTTTCTTACAAGATACGTAAAAAATTCCAACTTGATACTTTTGTTTGCAAAAGATGTTCGCTATCAAAGTTCAGATAAGAACTAGGACATTTTCTTCAGCAAAGCAGCTATCAAAAGAGCCATTAGCATTGTTTAAGGCCGTTTAAACAAACTTTAACTGATTTTAAAATGCACTACAATAGAGAGGTGAGAGGGACCGCCAACTCTACTTTCAGTCTACCCTCGACGTATAAAATAAGGTATTTTATTTTGATCACGTCCCGTCTGTTTGAAATATTCAAGAGCATCGATTATCGGCTCACTTTGTACACAAATACTTTTTATTCAATTTAGCGAACTGGAACGACGCGACACGTTTCAGATACTGTAATTTTATGTTAAAAAAAAGATGGGCTAAGAGGAAATTGGAGATGTTGATTGTTAATGTTCTCTGCCCCTTCGAAGAGTTTTATGAATAATGTCTAACAGACATTAAGGATGTTTGTTAGATTACATAGCAGAGCAGTGTAATGTGTTATAGATAAAAAAGGAAACATAAGGAAAATAATTTAAAAAAATAACTATCATTAACGTTTACGTAAACCTTTATGTACGTCTGTATGGATCTGAATTTTGGGCAACGAAAGAGGCGTATACGTATTTATATATATATCGTATGTTGTTGAGAGGTGCAATTGAGTATATCAGTAGAAGCTTGAATGTAGCTAACAGAAAAGTAGAAATGTAATAGATCAGCGAGGCACGGGCATGGCATGACGAAGACATGTCACGATAGGGATCTCTTTCATTGTTCCCAAAAACTCTATGGACATACGCTTGACATGTGCGCGAAATGTAAAATTAGGGGAAAAATCATATTATGCTGAACATGGGATAAAGACAGGAAGCAGAAAAAGAATTTTGTACATTAAGTTATGGGTAATTTTATGTATGTAAGGTCAAACATTTTTTTGACTACGTTTTACAGACGCAGTTTAATTGTTACGACGTCGTTCATAAGTGAATTGTTTTTGAGAGATACATCTGGATGGATACCACTGCGAAGATTCCGATTGAAATGCTTATTAAGAGCTGATAGGATAACGTTTAACAGCTATGTCACCTAGATGGCAAGTTATAATGTGGCGGAAGATATTGTTTAAGCTAACCAAGAATAACTGACCCTCAAACAACAATATCAAAACACATTGGCCAATAAAAAAGAAAAAATGAAATAGAAATTCAACATAATGAAATATATTTTCATGTCTATAATATTACATCTCTATAAATATACGTAAATCTATATATGGTAAGCATCATCAACATGCTGATTTAAGACTTGTTTTCACAAATCTCGTTAGGAAGGGACACAGCAGTCCTTGGGGCGAAATGAGCGCGTTTCCAGCACCTACATTTTGAGTTCAGAGGGAAGAATCCGATTTGTACACCCTAATGATACCTTCAGCCAAACAAGTATTGGCAAATACTCGTTCTTGATATAGGAGACGAGGTCGAGCATCCTTGAAATTAATTTGATGGGGTAATATTTGGAGAAATGGAAGGTGGAAATTGTATATAGTTCATTACCTTAGACGTAAAATGATACGATTTTAAGTCAGAATCTCAGGATGTATGTTATACAGGCATTTTCATGTTGTTATACCTGATTTGCAAAAAATATAAGTATTATTGTGCAAATTTTATTTAAAAAATAAAAATATGTATGAAGAATATAAAGTTTGCACAGATATTGTTTTGGCCACCTTTTTTTCTCCAAAACTAACCCCTATATATTAAATTTTACGTTAAAAATAAAATTGGAATTTATGTCAATGATTTACATTCTTGACTCGAGATATTAAATTTTGAGTCCCATGTGAAAATTCTTTCTTTGATAATTTAACACAATATAAATACATGTTTTTAATTAGTAATATCGTGGAAAATTATTTGCAGATATAAATTTTCGGAAAAAATCGCTGTCAAAACTTTGCCTTTGCTTGTCAGTCCTAACCTGGGGCCATATTGTGTTAGTCGAATGATAATGAAAATTTTCAATTTGTAATGAACTCTTTAATACATCGTTTTTAACGGAAAATGTCAAAATTAATTTATTCTTCATTACCATTTAGTTACACAATAAAGCCCCTCTTTGATATCAACACTTCGAACTAACACATGAAAAAAATAATTTTGGATTTTCTTATACTATACTTAGAACATCGTCTAAGTTGATATATGTCATATTGTGGTCTATATTTATAGCAATTATAATATATCGATTGTAAGGCACATAAGCAAAAAATTACCACAACAGAGGCAAAAAATTACCATAAAAAGGACTATTTATATATCAGTGGCTTTTCGGTTTCAAGTAGATTAAATGTACATAGTGGAACTATATTCCCAAATTTTCTGTTGCGTAGTTTGTAATGTTTTATTTTCTTGTGCGACAAATCAATTGGTACGAGTACACATTTTGGCAAAAATTTCGCTTGTACTAAACATAATAAAATAAATATATATCAAAATAGCATAGCATCGGAATGCAAAACAAAAATGAAATAAATATTTTTACTAAGAATATGCTTATCCGTAGGCAAGCTGGGTAATTTGAGCTCGTTTTCAGTTTTAGTTATTGATCGGATGGAGCAGTAAATTGAGTTTGTAGTCGGAATCGGGATTTCAATCAGGCGTCGAGTTGAGTGTCGCATGTCGTTGACTCAATCAGACCAAATTGGACATGTCACCATGCAGCTCATGCATAACATTTTAAAGCGTTCCTAGCTGAAGTTGAATTTTTAAACCTCATTATTACTTGGTTCTGTTATCACCTCATTACAAGGTCCTGCATCAAGCTGGATAAACTGAACTAATTTTGTTCCCGTTTTATAATAATATTAATAATTATCTTTCATAAAAATAACATCGGAAACAAAAAAACAGTGAAACGATGCTACCTGCTATAATACTAGGGTCGCAGATAGCAACGCCCGTTTCCTTAAACTAGTGGCGTTTACAGTGATCCAATATTACTGTATTTCTATATATTATGATTACAAGCACTACCGCGTACTAAGTCATAGTATATAGAAATATAGAAGGGTAGCGACATCATTCCGAGAGTTAAGTGTTTGAAAAAACACTTCTTTCGGTCAGATGAAGTCTAGTAGTCTGGTTGATGGCCGCGCACCGTCCCCTATGACGGTTTAAGAAATACGATTGGAGTACGAAATTTCGGCGACACAGCCGTACCCCCGGTAGCTTAATAGATAAAGCATCCGGCGCGAAATCGGAAGGACGCGGGTTCAATTCCCGCCCGGGGCAAAACATTTTGTATTCCAATACTTGGTAAATTTATGATTTTCGCTTAGTACGCGGTAGTGCTTGTAATCATAATATATAGAAATATAGAAGGGTAGCGACATCATTCCGAGAGTTAAGTGTTTGAAAAAACACTTCTTTCGGTCAGATGAAGTCGAGTAGTCTGGTTGATGGCCGCGCACCGTCCCCTATGATGGTTTAAGAAATACGATTGGAGTACGAAATTTCGGCGACACAGCCGTACCCCCGGTAGCTTAATAGATAAAGCATCCGGCGCGAAATCGGAAGGACGCGGGTTCAATTCCCGCCCGGGGCAAAACATTTTGTATTCCAATACTTTGTCAATATTACTGTGTTATTAATTAACGTTATATTTTTAATACATTTTCGTTACCGTAATTAATATTAGGTTAGTAAAGTGTACAATGTAAACGATGTATTATTTTAGCATCTATATTAAGCCATAATACTTCAAACATAATGGGTACATATTAATGTCTTCAATAACCGACTGTATTCACGAGAATTGGTCGAGATTGTCGACCTAGGTTTCGGGCATAAACGACGGCATTGCGGGCATAAGCGACGACTCCACGATTTGCGAGTAGACGCGTCAACTCACCTGAAGAAGGGCATCGGATATGCCCGAAACCTAGGTCGACAATCTCGACCAATACGCGTGAGTACAGCTGGTTATAAAAATCATTAATATGTCTCTTACTCACGGGAACTTTCAAACACAAATAATAGATACACGTATATTTAGTTCAAGTAAAAAAGTAAGTATTTTATAGATCCTAATATGGTTGAAATTGAGATTTGTAGAACTATATTTTAGATTGGGGACGTGTGTGTACTTATGTGTGTGTGTCAGTATGCGCTTTGTGTATTTGTTTAGGTGTGTAGGTGGGCATTTAAAGAAACTAATAGAATTATAAATAGGTTTACGGTATCTATATACCTATATAACAAGATATAAAGCTATTAGTGTATTAATTTTTACAATTGTGTACACTGTACAGAAAGTGGGTATTATTTCGAATTTAACTTTTTTATACTTATATTGTACTAGCTTTCTGGGCGCGGCTCCGCCCGCGCTTATGTCGGTTATCGCGCGAAAACAATAACCTCTTTTTGCGCAATTGGATAAAAACTATCCTATGTTTTTTCCTGGGTCTCAAACTATCTCCATACCAAATTTCATTCAAATCGGTCCAGTAGTTTTGGCGAGAAAGCGTAACAGACAGACAGAGTTACTTTCTCATTTATAATATTAAGTATTAGTATTGTATATAGGTATTATGTATACATGAAGACCAAATTGAGTTTGTAGACGAAGTGTGATTCTAATCAGGCGTCGAGCCAACTGCTGCATGTTGTTGAGTCAATTAGACCAAATTGAATATGTCACCATGCACTTCATGGGGTATTCTGAGCTATGTTTTAGTTAACAAGCAGCATACCATTAAAATAAAAATGTTGTGGCAAATAAATGTGTCTATTTAAAACTAATTATTCCTTCCGTAGCCACATAAAACTAATTTGAGCTCGTTTTAAGGCTTCTGTACCAAATGTTTGTCTGTCTGTCTGTCTATCCACTCGTATGTTATGGCTCTCTAGGTCGTAATCAGAATGAATGACAAAACTAGACTTTTGATATTTTGCATATAGGATGTGGACTCAAAATGTTTTTTTAACTCATTAAATAGGATAGGTACAATGTTTTACCAAATAAATGAACACAACCCCTAAGCACGGTAATGTTATCTATACAGTATTTCAACTTCATAGAAACGGACGAAACGCGAGTTATACCTACGCGCCTCGATCTCAGCCCGCGCTCAGCCCGCAGACAGTCGCGACTGCGTCGCAGTGACGAATGGAAGGTGTGTGATTTTCTTTAACAAAAAATAAGTTTATGTACATATTTAATATGACGAATAGGATATATTGTGCTGATTTTGGGTGCATGAATTCGTCAATAACGCATCCAGAGATCCAGAGAACTTTTTTTAGATTACCTGGAAACTCTGATAGGTAAGACTATAAAATAAATTTACTTACTAGTAGGTAGGTTACCTACATAATGCGTGTCTTTTTAATGGATAAGTGTATTTCATTTTATCTCCCGAAAAAAGCTAACTGGATTAATAAATAAAATAAGTAAATAGAGTAAAGGAATAACACGAGTGAAATAGGTAGTTATAGGAGGTTCATGAATCACGATACGGTAGGTACGCTTGTGTTAAAACCTCGGGGCATGTGTGTTTTGTTTAGTTACTTTGTATAATTCAAAACAAAGACGTAGTATTTTATCAGTACTAATATATAATATTATAAATATATATTATAAATGCGAAATTCACTCTGTATGTCTGTCTGTCTGTTACAATTTCACGCCAAAACTACTGGACTGGACTGAATTTATAAGACTGATTTGTTATTCAAAAATAAACATGTTTTTTAAATTAAATCTACCAATCAAAAAATTTTTATTAACACGCATTTTTATTGAACACTACCTATTTAATTTACAGTCTTTTATTTGTTTATAAAAAAAAGTATATTTACAATCACAAAACTAAATGGAAACACAAAGTAGGCAAATGTAATTAAAATGCTGGAGGAGGGCAGCCCTATCGCATGTTTATGTACCGCGCGGTGGTAGGTAGTTATTTCGAATACAGAGCCGAGTTAAGATACTGTATAGATAACATTACCGTGCCCTAAGGTTATCATGTTGTCAATTTATTTTTCTTTTACGGGCTGTTGCAATATGGAACCCAAAAAAGTTGAAAATATAACAACAAATTAATGTGATATCTGTTACACATCCCTTGCTGCTTAACAATATATATATAATGTTATTGTCCTGTTATATGGATCCTGTTGTGCTGGTCAGTTTGACGTTACGCTACGATTTTTTTCATACTATATACTAGCTTTTATCCACTATCTCACCTGACTAGGCTAACCTAGATTTAGTAGCTCTCAAGAACAGTAGCCAGAACAGACGGTTAGTTGCTCGACGACAGATTTTCGTGGTGGTAGCTAGCCAGCGGCATTCGCAAAATGCCCTACCGCCATGCTATAACAACTGCTATCCTGAGAAAACAACCAGAACCGACGGCTTAACATGCCTTCTGAAGCACGGACTAGCGGTCACCCGTACAACTCATGACGTTGCTTAACTTGGCTGATCGGTCAAGAAGGGCTAATTAACTAAGCTACGAGCGCTTCAAAACCGCTAACAGTTAAAATACTTAGCAACTCTTAATCTGGCTGCCCTTTATATAAATAAAATGTTTTAGCCCAATAACAAGCACCCGGGTATCCGGATTATTACTAACAATGATAGATACTCAATGCTCGAAGGTTTCTTGGTACAGGTAAATTACATTTCAGATTATAGTTAGGCTTACCAACCTTATTATACCTATAATAAGATTAATAAGAATTAAATAAGAATTTAGCATACCCAGGTGTGAAAATATATGTTTAATCATGAAAATATATCAAGTATAATTTTTATAATTATTATTACCAACGGGATATTTACCGTGTTTTTGGTTAGTTTCGAGCTCCCGAAATTTATATAGTGGTGTGAGTGACAATGACAATAATAGTATCGCCTTGTCGATAAAACGTACTAGAAAGAGAGTAGACCTCGCATAGACTTCAGTTTACTCGTGATTGCAACAGTGCCGAAATATCGGGAGCTCAAAACTAACCAAAAACACGGTAAATATCACGTTGGTAATAATAATTATAATTTTAATGACCGTGAGAGTATAATTTTTGTTACATTTTCCCTTTATTTAAAATACTGTATCAGCCGGATAGTCCACTGCTGAACACAGCCTTCCCCAATATGGAGAGGTTTGCCATAATCCCCACGCTTGGCTGGCAGCTTGGGGATCGCAGTGTGAGATATCAGTTCCTCAGATAGTGCTGCTGCCCACCTTCTGGTGTTTTACCCTTAGTCGCCTCTTACGACACCCATTATTACCTTATTTATAATGATGAATGATTATTATGTCTTTTAGTCACTAATCCTTGGATGAGCTAGGTAAAGTTTCGGCATACTGTACAATTATTTTTTGTTTTAATTTTATTTATAGTCAGGCATTAATTTGCGGAAATACGTTTAATAATTGCGTTTCTCTTCTACACGAAGCATCATTAAGAGTTCTTGAAGCTTCGAGCGTACGACCGAGATATGTTTTCATTTATTTAAATGGGCCTATTAAATTTTAGCATCACAAACACTGCGTCATAATTATGTCAGGAACATTAATTCGCAGCTCTGTAAAATGGATTATGTACGTAGATTAAGTATTCTTTTGACTATATTAATTTTTCATTCAAAATTTTCATATTCATCGTACGTCAATTAATCTCAGAAATGGATCACAAGTGCGGGTATGTTGCTATGTTAATTATTATTGTAACAGCAGATTATGGAACAATAGGCAAAGACCATTAATTTTAGTCAGCATGGCGGGGTAAAGGTAAGTGGTAGCGAATCCACGGGGACTAGGCAACATTAGTGGAATCGCTTCCGCTTTGATACATTAACTGCTGTCTCTTCGTACGATCGTACGAACCACTATTATTTCTTGGGATGTTCGATGATCTGTCACCCGTCTGAAGTACGATGCAAAGGTAGGTTAGGGTACATTTGTTTGAATATCTATGTTAGGCACGTATACATTTATATAACATATAAATTAGCGTATCCAGATACTACAAAATAACGAAAATCTGTTTAAAAAACCTAGAGTGTACGTAGCGCTTTTTGTACAAATGTAGTATTTAACCGACTTCAAAAAAGGAGCATTGATTGTATTTTTTGTGTTACCTTATAACTCTTTATAGGTTGTACCTGGTGGTGATAATATGGTCCCACTTAAATTTGAGCGAAATCTGATGTATTTGAGTTATCCCCAAACATGCGTATTTTATGTTTGAAGTAGGTTGTTTTCTGTGAAAAAATATTTTAAATACCAGTTCAAACTCGCCGAAATTTCACACGTATACCCCTGAGCCCAATTTTTATGCTTCTAGTATGCAATTATTTATTTATTATTTACTATACCTAAATGTGAATTAAAAAATTCCCATACAAAAATATTTTTTCTATTCTTTAGAAAATACTTAAATTTATGGAAAGCTGGTTAAACCATAAGAGCATAAATATTAGGCCCAAGGACAAGCTTGCAAATATTAACTGGGTTTCAACCCACGGTATCTAAAAAATTATGAAATTTACTTTTGCATGGAAAACGCAGTTTTCTCTATAGCTTAGTATTTAGTACTCAGTTCAGTCATTTCATCACCTAAATATAAATAAAATAAAACAGCTTAAATGCGAGTCAAACTCGCAAAATGAGGGTTATGTTTTAAGGAACTATTTATAGTAGCTATGTATTGAAAACAAAAACCGTTACATTTTATTCAGTTCACTAGTTTCATTATACCTATGTCGTTTTCATCAGACCGAAATTATAATGAAAAAGATGAAAAATCTAATTATTTTTAATGGGAACCAACGTAGTTATTTTCTTTCGTTTATTATTATAATTATTTATTAGTTCGTATTGCGGCGTTAGGGAGCTGCTAAGCACCCCACGCCCAGCAGGTAGATAGGTAAACTCAAGGAATGGGTTTAAAAAAAGTTTATTAGGCCTTATCAGGTTGCACAGTCGCGCACTTCTACTCGAAGGTGGATAACCGGAGAGAGTCACTGGCCTGATCGAAGATGTGATCCGTAGTCGCTCAGATCTGGCGGTCTTGACGTCAGCTGTTTTCTCAACTCTCGGTAGCTGTATACAGTAGCAGTATTAGTCCTCCAGTTATTTCAGGATAGTAGTAGAATCCCTAGAGGGATTCACGCACTTCACAACAAGTAAATAACAATTTATGATCGATAGTACGTAATGTATTTTTATTTAGCGCAAGACGAGTGTTCCTTGCCAATTGCATAGACGAATGAAGCCGCCGTAGTTGGAGCTAACTGCGCGTTTAGCGTTCCTTCACTGGTTTTCGAAGCATTTAGGGAAATACTTTTAAACGTACGCAAGCCGTGGGTTCCGCACGTAATTATTTATAATAATTAGCAATATTAATGTAAGCTTATAATTTTAAGTAGTATGTAAGTTAGTTAAAGAATTTAATAAATATATTTTTAGTTTATGATTAACATCTATTGTGTCATACTACGAATAATACTATTATTTAAGTAACGGCGTTAGGCACAACGTTACAGTATATCTATAATGTTATGTCCCATTGAAATTGTCATTGTTGACAACATGATGATTTTTATCGCATTAGGTTCGTCACCGCTTTTAAATCTCGACATTCACGTTTCATTTGCTGGGTCAGACCGTTGAAGACTTATTCTCATACTGTAACCTAAGTATGATTTCTGTTTATTTGTTTTTAATATAAAGTTTCTACTAGACTGTTTTGTATACCTAGATAGTTAACTTAATATATTTTTAAGTATAAATCTTAAAGCTAAGCTAAGGAAGAGCGGGACTACCAGGTAATATACTAAAAAGGTAGTCCGTACCTCAAATTTGTAAAAATTATTCAGACGAAATAAAAGATTTATTGTTATTATTATTCTGAAAAATATTGTGAGTAGAACTTCGGCGTATTGGTTTATTGCAATAGACAGGAGGTTGGTCACCACCTTTATTTTGACCAACTTTACATAGGATCAAAATATATCTGACGGAACATGGATGCCATTCGCGTTTGCCTACCCTTTGGAGAATACAGAGGTGTGTTGATATATTTAGGCTTTGTAAAACAGCCGATTCCGGTATATTGAGGCTATAATTGTCCGCCAATTCATTCAAATATTCACCTAGCCATATACTATGAGTATAGACACTTGATCGAACTTAATTACTAATTCTGATTAGATTTCAAATTAGTATATCGACATGTTTGGTCTGTCACCACGACAGAATCAATTTAACATAAATTGAAATTAATTGAAACCAAAAACCGCAACTAGAAATACCAACTTTAAACATAAATTGGGTTTAGAAATTTGTTTTAATTTATATATAGAAATGTATGACTTATTTTCGAGTACTCATAAGTAAGCTCCGCTGAGCTTGCCTAGTGGTTTTTATCCGATGAAGCTAAGCAAGGTTCCAGGGATGTGTGACTGTTAGTGGTATTTAGGTACTTGTGCCGCTCCATGCTTTGGACGACACGATAAGCAATCGATTCTGGTTGTTGTCTAAATAAAAGATGACAGTCGTTAAATCAGAGAACTTACTCCCTGAATACTCTGACATTTTGTATGGTGATACGGCATTTTGTGAATACACGCCTGCCAGGCTACTTCAAGTTCAAGTTAAACATCTGTCTCTGTTAAGTCTCCTAGCCTTATAATTATTAATCAATAAAATTAGGTGTTGTTTTGCGGATATCCATACATATTTAATAATAATAAACATTTTGAAAGTATTTTAAGAAAATATTAAATTAATATCATCAGAAAACAATTAAAAATTAATAAAATATCTAATGACGATTCCGCTTCATTATTCTGTTAAACCGACGTTGACGTCATAAACGCCACGTAGCCAAACCGGAAGATTTTCACTTAGTTTTGTTTCTACACGAAGCAGCATCGCGAATCCTTGACTTTGAGCGTACGGTTAAGAAATTACTCCCCATCAAGTGACATTGTGGACGTAAGCAAGCCTAACGACAGTAAAAAACTAATGCCAGAGATCACCTGACTACCCTGAGAGCTTCTAAATATCAATGGCAGGACCCTATCAATCTTAATTACTCCCGGCAAGTTTCTGAATCGCCAAGCCATTATCTAAATGAAAGCGAAAACGCTCCACACCGCAAATGGCCCGACTTGATGTATACCAACATTTTCCAACCATTAATTTAATTCATATTTCTCCTTCATCCCACTTTTTGTTCGGGAAATACGAAACAAATTACGTTACTTCAGAATTACCTGACGTTGACATACTTTGTGTGGGTAACGTTTTACCTATTTGCGATATGAGTAACGAAACAATTAAAATTTTAATAATACCACAAATCTGGTCCTGATATTCTTTCACGTGTCAAGTCAACCCTAGGAACAAACTTTCAAACATGAAATTAATTTATTTGGGGCTTGAAATTAATTTAATCCCAATTACTTCCCAGTTACTTAATAATATTTATAATTAATTTTCATTTTGCTATTTTCCAATATCGTGAAATATATTTTCACAAGATACTCTACCAGAAATGTGAATTTTACTTTAGGACTGCCTCATTGGTCAAATTGCGTAAGCGTCGCTTTGGTATGTCTAAGTCTTAGGTTCGATTGCTGAGTCGGAGAGCTTATAAATTTTCCGAACAGAGCAATATTGAGTAGCAGTTTGGGATCCAGAACTGTACCCATTATGAGATGGCGATTGGCTGATACCTAATTTATACATGGGAATAAAACCTAATTTTACAAAGCATAGCACAAACAAATAAAATTCTATTAGCTTACGCTTGGGTACAAGTTGTTGTGTTGCACATCACTGCCAGTGTGGTACTGCAGTTGATCAACTCGGTCACCATGGCCTTTCCTGCTCTCGAAGTGCTGGTGGAATTTCCCGCCTCGCCAGCCTTAACGATATAATTTGCCGGGCTTTCACCAGCGCCAATGTTCCAGCTATTCTCGAACCGAATGGTCTGATGCGTGACGATGGTAAAATACCTGACGGCATGGCTCTGGTTCCGTGGAAGTTAGGACGGCCCTTAGTGTGGGACGATACTTGTGAGCGCTTGGTCGATGCGATGCGTGATCAAAATGCTGGCACATATTTGGCTCAACGAATAAGCATTGCAATTCAACGGGGCAATGCTGCCAGCATGCTGGGCACGCTGCCAACTGGTACTGGGTTGGAGTATTTAGACTGTCTATGAGTCTGCTATGACTTATAGGTTGTCTAAATGCTTTTATAGTAGTAGCTGTAGTCTTATTTTCATAAAAACTAACGTGAGTTGACATACTTATTAACTACGTATACCGGCTAGAACTCACGGTGTTTAGTCGTTATCTCCGACCGGTGTTCGAGCGGTAAAGACGCTCATTCTCAAGGAATGCGGGCAGCTTCGAGGGCCGCTAGACGCGCACTGCGGGCGGCTGCTCGCAACCACCTCTGGGTATATCTGGGTATATAAAGTGCCGTGTGATTGTGGAAAGTCCTATATCGGAGAAACACGACGAAACATCGCTACAAGGTTGACGGAGCATGTCAGGTGTATTAAGAACCTTGAAGTCGAGAAATCCGCAATAGCCGAGCACGCCCTAATTAAGGATACGAAACATTTCATACGGTTTGATAAAGCATCCGTACTAGCGAGAGAAAAGTATTTTGTGCCGCGGAAAGTACGTGAGGCTATTGAAATAAACCGTCATCCAAATTTTAATAGGGACGGTGGCTGGAATCTACCTTCTGCGTGGAAACCCGTGCTTAATTGTGCCTCGACCAGTGCTAAACTGTTTACCCGCGAATCAGACGTAATTGCAATAGTGTGCGAAGACCCTACACATACTTTTGACGAGTGCAGTGAAGATAGTGACAGTGACGTACGCGCCCCTACCACGCCTGCGATGCCATTGCTGCCCGCCGTTTCTCAAGTTTCGCAGAGGGCGTTGCGAGCAGCCGCCCGCAGTGCGCGTCTAGCGGCCCTCGAAGCTGCCCGCATTCCTTGAGAATGAGCGTCTTTACCGCTCGAACACCGGTCGGAGATAACGACTAAACACCGTGAGTTCTAGCCGGTATACGTAGTTAATAAGCTGTAGTCTTGTATATAGTTCGTAGTATTTTGTTTAATAAAGGCCTAATACCGACGGTAAAAAAAAAACATAGACACTTCATACAAAAATAAAGATTTTCTTACAGTTTTTTAATAAAAATCCGACCGAGTCAATAAATATAAAGTCAATAAAATCAAGTGTGAGTTCGGCTCACATTCCGAGGGTTCCGTATATTTTCTCAATATAGTTACAAACCCATAGCGGAATTCCAACTCACAAGTGTTTATTATATTTAGTTGTATGTTAGTTATTGGAATATAATCATACCAACTTTGACGCTGCGTGTACATATTACCGTTTTTAAGATACAGCAAAAACAAAATCTATGTCTCAAGACCGGATCTCGAACTAGTTAACCGCAACACGCTTCATCACAATGCGCTTCACAACATTTCACAGTAAAGCAACTGTTGTTTTCTACATTTCTTTAATTTCCACATGTTTGAGTATAATTGAATTTATCGATACTTCTTTATTCGTAATAAAACAACTACGCTTAATTGGTATGAAAAAAGGCTCGAATCAGAAAGGAAATCGTATAATGGATTGTGAAAAAGATTGCAATGGGGAACACCCATTAGCGTTGAGCCGATTATTTTATTTTGTCTGGTACTTTGGAGGTTGTACCGTTCACAAATAAATAAGTATATTGTACTGACTATTCCCTATAGGACCCAGCAGATAAGTACTATCCCATATACTCCTGTAAGGTGCCATAATAGGTTACTAAGCTTAGTTTTCCAATCATCAGATATGGTATATATGTAGACATAGCAGACTGATACAATATTAATTAACCAAATTTAAAATAAATAACTTTTTCATACAGCCAACATTCGTTATTTTAATATTAGTTATATATATTTTTTTTTTATTGGTGATAGGTACGCCTTTGACCACAATCTCACGTGATCGTAAGTGATGATGTGGTCGAAGGTGTTAACAGGCTTAACCTAGAATGACTGGCTCTCAAGGACATATTCCTTAATATACATTTTATGCTAAGGAATGACGATCAAAATACATATATAAAATTTATAACTATCTATATATTATAGTTTAAGGACAATATTGTTACCTTATTCATCTTCAAAATTGTATGCATGAAATAATGACGATTTCAGAAAAAAATATTAGATAAATTTGTAAAAAATACAAGTAACTATCAAATGATTAAATAACCGGGTCTGAGAACATAATGAGCCATATGGCTTTGCACATTTGATACATATTAGACTTTACCAAAGCTTAAACTTTATATACAATTATTACCTTGGGAGGTTTTATGTGTTTTTTGTGAAAACTTATTTTGAATATATTTTTGTTTTGTCTGTTGTATCGTTAAGGAAGACATAGCAATGATCCAATATTGGTGGGATAATGGAATAAGATTGATATTCTGAGAGTTTTCAGTCTTCAGAGACTGCTCATATTATAGTTACTATACCCTAATCTTAATCCTGGAGGCGGCATTGTAAAGTTTGCTCCTCAGTGGCTAAAGCATTTAATTGTACTATATTTTTTCCTTATATACTGAAAACACAACGAAAACTCGTAATGCACTCTAAAATTTATAGGGCTGACAATCATTACATACATATGAAATGTACTGGAAAGATAGAACACGTTTGTGTGTACACAAAAACACGTTGTTGTAGCTAAGAACAAAATCCGTGATCAGCATTCTAATGGGTCTCCTCCGTGCGTGAGGTCCTAACGGCAGTAAGTGGCTTAATGCTTCGGAACTCATTGGAAATTTGCACAAGGCTAGGGTGGCAACAAGTTTTCTATGATATGTGAAACAAAAAATATTTTTATATGGATTTCAATTATTGAAGTTGGCATTATGGTAGGCCGCCTGCCTGATGCAAATTCTCTTTGGTAAAATATAAATAAATTATATTAAATATACTTTTAAGCTACAAACAAGCAGATGAATAAATAACCGTTCATGTGAAATAAGTAAGCTTTTATTTAACTGTAAAACGAAGGAAACGTGAAAACAAAAAGATTCCACGACTCAAAGTATGAAACGCAATCGCATTTAACACTCGCATCCCTGCATAAAGCACTGTTCATCCTGTTCTTCTCTAATGTGTTTCTTTCGTTGCCCAAAATTAAGATCTAGCCATAAACTATGAGTATAGACACTTGATCGAACTTAGTTACTAATTCTGATTAGATTTCAAATTAGTATATCGACATGTTTGGTCTTTAACCACGACAGAATCAATTTAACATAAATTGAAATTAATTGAAACCAAAAACCGCAACTAGAAATACCAACAGCTTTAAACATAAATTGGGTTTAGAAATTTGTTTTAATTTATATACAGAAATGTATGACTTATTTTGGAGCACTCATAAGTAAGCTCCACTGAGCTAGTGGTTTTTATCCGATGAAGCTAAGCAAGGTTCCCTGCGGTTAAGTACTTGGTTGTGTGACTGTTAGTTGTATTTACTTGTGCCGTTCCGTGCTTTGGACGACACGATAATCAATCGATTCTGGTTGTTGTTTAAAGATGGCAGTCGTTAAATCAGAGAAAATTCCAAAATTTCATTCATGTCGTAAACAACAAGGCTTATAATAAGTATATCTTAACGCGCACTTTATTTGCGGCTACATATACTTTGAAGTAAATGTGGCATGCTGATTGGAAAATTATTTTTCTTAGTCAACTTTTGACGCCTTATTGGGAGGGCTTATAAAAGAAGAATACATTTACTCTGTATATACCTGTTTAGTGATTAGTCTTTACTAGGATTTCAAGAAAAACTTAACTTAAAATACAGAACAGGAAGAAACCCCTCACTGAAGAACTGAAACCACCTCAGAAGATTGCTTGTCCACCACTGGAAGAATAGACTAGCGCAGCCCTATCGACGCGGCCCTACATCCGGCGCTCCTGAAGCTGGTGGGATCTACGTGGTGAAGCCCCTCAAGCGCGGCCACCCTTGTCTCAGTTCTTAATACCTTTCTCTCCCACCAGCTCACCGGAACCAGTCCAGATTCATACGCGGACCAGCAACTTAAGGTGGCCAGGTACTGGTGAGGTGTACCTGCCCCCACTTTCCTGCGCCGAGACGCTCCTACCTCTGCTCGGCTACCCTCAGATCTACTCACGTTCCTGGCGGAGGGTTTGGTGAGGTGTGCCTGCCTTCACTCTCCTGTAGAGAGGCGCACCCTCCTCTGCTCGGCTGCCCTCAGATCTACTCACATTCCTGGCGAAGTGTTGGTAAGATGTGCCTGCCTCCACTCTCCTGCAGAGAGGCGCACCCGCCTCTGCTCTGCTGCTCTCTACTCACGTTCCTGGCGAAGAGTTGGTGAGGTGTGCCTGCAATCCACTCTCCTGTAGAGAGGCGCTCCCGCCTCTGCTCTGCTACTCTCACCTCTACGTTCCTGGCGAAGCGCTCCTGGCTCCACATTATTTCCGGCCGGCTAGATTTTCATTTTTTTTTTCTTATTTTTAATTTGTTTGTAGGCTAGTTATACACATCCGTCTACTTAAGTCACGAAACAGTGAGATATAACGAGAGTCCACCTTTTATGTTTTAATGATAATATAGTTATACTTTACTTTCTCCCTTTTATTTTCATCACTCTTTATTTTATTTTTTTATTAAGTCACACTCAATTGCTATTACGTGACAGTTTTCTGCGCATCGTGGTAACCCTGTGAAGTGTAGTAGGTATAGTTTATTTATCGTCGTCTTTGTTCGTTTTGGTTTTTTTTTTTTTTTTATGCCTGATAGTTTAGCCTTTGACCACTATCTCACCTGATGGTAAGTGATGATGCGGTCGAGGATGTTGTTCAGGCTAACCTAGAGTTACTGGCTCTCAAGGACAGCTGCCGGAACACAACGTTAGGTGCTTGGCGACAGATTTTCAACTTGAGGGTGGTAGCTAGCCAGTCGGGCATTCGCAAAGTGCCCTACCACCATGCTGTAACGACTGCTATCCTAAGACAACAACCGGGACCGACGGCTTAACGTGCCCTCCGAAGCACGGAAGCGCTCAGTAGTAATGGCACTAATCACACTATCTAGTGGCACTTTCCCTTCAGCCTGGAAAGAAGCCCAAATAACCCCGCTTCCAAAAAAATCAAATCCTTCATCATTTGCTGAATTCCGCCCCATTTCAATTTTACCTTTTCTTTCAAAGGTACTAGAGCGTCTCGTTCATCAACAGCTCTCTACTTTTTTAAACTAAAACGCTCTCTTTAATAGCTTTCAGTCTGGATTTCGACCAGGTCATAGTACTGTCTCCGCTTTAGTTAAAATCACTGACGACATCCGGTATGGAATGAGTAACGGACAACTGACTGTGCTATCATTACTCGACTTTAGTAACGCCTTCAATAATGTTGATTTTGATATCCTCCTTGCTATTCTTCGCTCTCTTAACGTATCTCCAACAGCTATTGATTGGTTTCATAGTTACCTGTATGGTCGCCGGCAACGCGTTCGCATTGATGATGTTTTTTCATCCTGGTGTAGTACATCAGCTGGTGTGCCTCAGGGCGGCGTATTATCATCTTTACTTTTTGCAGTATTTATTAACTCTATTTCCCGGCAATTATCTTCGTCCTATCACCTCTACGCAGATGATTTACAAATTTACACACATGCTTCCTTAGAGGATCTAAAATTAGCTATCAATCGCACTAATGCTGACTTAAAATGTATTTCTAACTGGAGTAAATCGTATGGGATGTCTGTTAATCCTTTAAAAACACAAATTATTGTCATTGGTAGCTCCAGAATGATATCAAAGATTGACTGGTTTTGCCTACCACAGGTGATGTTTGATGGAACACATATTCCTATTAGCAAGACGGTGAAAAACTTGGGCATAATATTCGATCAGACCTTATCTTGGGGACCTCAGCTGACGGAGATCAGCCGAAAAATGTTTGCTACTGCGGGATCACTTAGAAGGTTGCGGAACTTTCTTCCAATATCCACCAAAATTGCTCTAGCCCAATCTCTTCTATTGCCAATACTGGATTATGCTGACGCTTGCTATCTGGATTTAACCGAAGAACAGCTGAATAAACTTGAGCGCCTACAAAACTTTTGCATCCGGTTCATATTTGGCTTGCGTAAATATGACCATATTTCTGAATATCGCAATATGCTCAAATGGTTACCAATCCGACGTCGCCGAGATGTTCATGTGCTTTCACTCCTATATAGTATCTTATTTATTCCTACCACTCCACTTTACCTCAAAGAACGTTTTCAATACGTACATCATTCTCATTCACTCTCCCTACGTTCTTCAAATACGAGTACTCTAAAACTACTACCCCCTGCTGCATCTACGATGTATTATGACAAATCGTTTACAAAGCAAGCTATCCGTCTATGGAATGCGCTACCGGCTAACATCAGACACACCAAGTCTATTGTGTCCTTCAAAGATCTGTTGAAGAGGCACTACCTTTCAGAACAGCTATAGGTATACCAATATTTAGCATACTTATATTTGTACTAGGCATATCGTATTTATTATTTATATTTATCTCTATCTATTTATATTTGTATATATGTATACATATATATTTATTTATTTATTAATATATATTCTATTGAAGTATGTAAATTCAATATGTATAAGAATAACATTATGTATCTGTTTTTTAAATAAAGTTCGATAATTTTCAGTGTAATCTTGTACACCACCGTTCTCAATATGCAGTCACTTACATGTCCATTCACGGTTGCCTGTAAGAAATTGCACCTAGCGATAAGGCCGCCCATTGTACATCCTTTTGCTAATATCTCTCTGTTACATTATTATTTTGTTAAAATTGGTGTCCAATAAAGAGTATTTGTATTGTATTGTATTGTATAATGTCACCAGCGGTCACCCATCCAAGTCATGACCGCGGCGGACGTTGCTTAACTTTGCTGATCGATTCAGAATGGCTAAGCAAACTTGGCTACGAGCGCTTCAATATAGTTCTACTGCCGCCGTAATATGGTTCTACTGCCACCAGCTTCCAACAGTAAGTAGGTTTAAGTATACAGGTTTGTTTATTTGTTGTCAGTTAAATGCGCTTTATACACATAGTAGACTTCCTTCCTTTTTAAGTGTTTCTAATTGCTTGACATTTGACCACTATTTTATATCACCGTAACTTTTGATGTGGGAAAATGTGTTGTTCAGATTGAATTGTCAACTCGCATTCTAATACAGCCTGAACAGACTGTTTTTCTTGAGGGTGGGCAAATTACTTTATTATTTGGCATATTCATAAATTTCAACTTAGTTTGAATAAGTACTAGGCATATTTGAAGCACTCATAGCGAAGTTTAATTAGCCGTTCTTAACCGATGAGCTAAGTGAAGCAACGTCCGCCGCGGTCATGACTTGGATGGGTAACCGCTAGAGACATTACAACTGAGCGATTCCGTGCATGGTCGTAGGGCGTTTTTGCGAATGCCCTCCTGGCTAGCTAACACCCACAAGTAGAAAATCTGTCGCCAAGCACCTAACCGTGGGTTCCGACAGTTGTCCTTGAAGACCTGCCATTCCAAGATAGCCTGAACAACATGTTCGACCACATCATCACTTTCCATCAGGTGAGATAGTAGACAAAGGCTAGCCCATGAGATACAAAAAATTATATAAATATTTTTAATTGAACTTTAGACCTTAGTTCTTAGTTCTTTAGTTAAAAGTATTAAACGCTAAGGCTTCACATTCAGTTAAAAGCTAACCGTTATTGCAGATATCACATTATACAGCCTGTATTATTTGTTGTTATTTTCAGATCGTTTACCAATAAAACGGTAAAATCAGCGTTTTGAAATATGATCGGAGCTCAGAGCCGAGGGTGGGTTATAGCCATGAAATCAATTCGCAAGCGACAGATCATTCTAATTCGATCGATTTACTTCTCCTCCGGCGTCAAATCTCTGTCACAACATCGGAAACGGTAGATTTATGATTCAGCTAGCTGGTTAATAGCTGAAGATGAATTATGTTTTGTTGGATTATTGTGTTCAATATCACAGAGATTTTGTCCCTGGATTGCCAAGCTATATCTTGTATCCAAGTAGATCCGTTCGTGGAAGTCGTAAGATGCGACATAGTTATTTTTAAGCACACCCTGCCTGATATTAATTTGGTTGGCATTGATTTGGTCTAAACCTATTTGCTCTCGATTTGAAAACACCCATGTTGTATCCATCGGGAAATCTGACCACGGCAAGGAGTTCCACTTTTTCGCAGTACGCACGTGAAAAGATGGAGCAAAGCGCTTCGTTCGAGTTCTGAGAATATCAACCATGTACGAACGGCGACTATCCGTTTGTCTGAACGTACTCTGATGGAAGAAGATGGAGGGCCGAATTCACCGACATAAACTCGGTAAAAGACCGATTGACAATCGTTACTGGCCTTTGGGCGCACAAAAGTACTCCTCACCATTTTAACGCCTTAGTTACCCGAACTTTACCTTTTTTCGGGTAACTAAGGTATACTAGCAAAGTGATAATTTCCAAGCTTAGTTTCGGTCAGGATAGGCGGCTGGCTGTAAAATTAAAGTTGCCACTTTTTTGACAGACATTCTTTTGGTGAAAATAGTAATTGACTATTACGTCTTCGTGTTACCCTATGTGTTGTTAAAGAAAATATATTGTTGATATGTTCTTCTGTTGTTATTTTATATAATATGAGGTACGCTACAAAAATGGATAAAAGTAAGAAGATGATGAGAATCAGACAGTTATTGACCCGTGGTGATTGCAATTCAGTACTTAGTTGAAGTACAAAATAATGTTATTTTGTGCAATCCAAACATCAATCCAGGACATCGACAGACGTTTTCACCACGTTTTGAAGCAATGATAGCTCAGTGGCTTTGGCTATGGACTGCCGCGCAGCAGGTCCATGGTTCGAATCCCGCCGCTGGCTTGAGCTTCACCGCATGGTGGAATGGCATTTTTGCGAATGCCCGCCTGGCTAGCGACCACCCTCAAGTAGAAAATCTGTCGCCAAGCACCTAACGGTGTGTTCCGGCAGCTGTCCTTGAGAGCCAGTAATTCTAGGTTAAGCCTGTTAACACCTTCGACCACATCATCACTTACCATCAGGTGAGATTGTAGTCAAAGGCTTACCTATCAGCAATAAAAAATAAAAAAAAAAAAAACTCCACCAACATCTTACCCACACCGGATGGAACAAAATGACAACTCGAAAATAATGATAAATTGTTGTTTTGTACCAGCAAATCTTACATAAATGTACTTACCAACTCGCCTTGTTTATTTAGGAATCAGTGAGCGGAATGAAAATACCTATTAACTTTGTCTATTATATTAATACAACGAAAAGGAAAAGTTGTATAAATACTTAACATAATAAGAACGTGTATCGTAAAAGTTGGCGTATTGTGTACAATACAACAAATTTACAATGCAGTAATAAGTATTAACAAAATACTACCTATTTATACAACTAACAGTAAAAAGCATATTGTAGACAAAATTATATTAAATTTGAATGGTCCATGATTTTCATAATTGAAGATTGAAAACATCCACTAATCTTATGATCTCATATCATGTGGGAAACGTGATCAATATCATGTTCTCTTCTAAACATATAAATTATAACTACATATGATATTTGTAAATACTGAACTTATTTGGAAATATATTTAAGTTGTTGTCTTAGGTTTTCGCGATTGTTACACATAACAACTTTAAACGGTTTAAATCGCGTATATTTGTCATTATTTTGTCCCGCGTTAATATACGCGATTTAAGCCGTTTAAAGTTGTTTAATTACTATACATGTAAGTTGGTAGTGTATGTTTCGACTTACAGCTGAAGTGCGGTTACGTTTATTTCTAGACAGTTAAACTAAGTATTCACTACTAAACTAGATCTAGCTGGTTGTATGGGGCTAAATCTCGACAGCTCTCATCATGATGGCTAGAGATTCGCTTTTCTGCGCGTAGCCGGCCGCTGTTCGAGCATACTCGCTCAGCTCGCGCTTTGTTCTGAATACCAGTAACACAACGCTTCTACTCTTGCGCTCCTATACTAACGCTTGACTTTGCCCTTGATACACCTAAGTATAACCAGCTGCTACTAACGATTTACTACCATGTTATTCGCGTAATATGCAGCAACACTTTTCTCGCGTTGACATAAATACTAACACGCTTCTCATGCAGCGCATTTTATACCATAGTCGGCTCTTTCAGCGTTAGAACATTAAAAATTTCTAGTTGAAAACGGTTCTCTAGCACTAATCTTCACAATTTGATTTTGATTGATTGACAATGAAGATTATTTGTGCCTCAGAACTAAATACAGCAAAAAACATATTTGTAAAAACATTACAAAAATTAAAAAGTTCCTTCAGGTAAAAATAAAGAAAGTAACAAGATAATAAGGGCAGGGTTCCGTATGCATAATGGGAGTCCGCTATTCGCACATAATTTACTGTAGCGAAGGCCCCTGACCCTCTGACCCGACGAGACGTGACCGTGATACCAAGTAACAACTACCCTCAATGTAGCTGAGATTAGGCGTTACAATAGGGTGCAATAAATACTTGAGGATAGCATGATAAAACTTAGAAGTGTTTTGTATAGGCCGAAAAGTAAACGGAAGAAGTAAAACTACTACCCCTATATCGAACAAGCAATAGTAACGAATTTATTCGCGTGGCATTTGATTTTCAAACGCATCGCTCGCGGCTACGCTTTCGTAGTCCCGCGTTATATTGGTTAGGGTTGTTCGTAAATTTTGGATTTAATTTTCAGATGGGGTTAAAAGGTAATGAAATTTCTACACACTGTCTATACAGGTGTGTAGGCAAAGAACATATACACCAGGTATAGATATACACTTTGAATTCTGCGCAGCCTTTTACTAAAAAATATGTGATTTTTCACCTAAATAAGTCTGTTACATCCGAATACTTAGTATGGATCACATATTGTGGCCTTTATAAATACGAGTACATCTCAAAGTTGAGATGGATCTTACGATGAAGTTTTTGACAGATATTCCGCATAATAAACGTTAAAACTGCATCATAATATCAACATCAAAATTGAGATGCTTAAATTAACCTCAATTTTGAGATGCTTAGAGTTTTTAAAGTAGTTTGCTTGTTATTTTTTACAGATATTATATAAAACCAAATATTTAGGTATTCCACAAAATCACATATTAAGAAATGTTGTAGTTGCTGCCTCTTTTTTTTATTTATATTGGTTACGGTTATTAAACCATAGGATAGGTAGGCCTATGACCGAGGGGGTAGTAAGGCCCTTCAGGCGAGGACTCCCACATAACCACTCTGCTCCCCACGGGGCCGGGTGAAATCCATAAAGGATTTTCCCGGGTCAAAAAAAAAAAGGTAGGCCTTTGACCACAATCTCACCTCTCATCTAATGTGGTCGAAGGTATTAAACAGGCTTAAACTAGAATTACTGGCTCTCAGGGGTAGCTGCCGGAACATATCGTGAGGTGCTTGGCGACAGATTTTCTACTTAAGAGTGGTCGTTAGCCACGCGGGCATCCGCAAAATGCCCTTCCACCATGTGGTGAAGCTCAAGCCCGCGGCGAAGTTCAAACCATGGACCTGCTGCACGGCTGTCCATAGTCAATGCCACTGCCCCATCACTCGTAACTTAACAGTGCTCTTAAGCCAAGTGGTTATATGTCTAAACTAAAATAACTTATAAAAAAAAAGTATGTTCAGGCTATTGTCTTCATTATTATATGTATAGAGATTACCGCAATATGTAAGTGCTAAACCCGCCAGAAGACACTTTGTCATAATAAGCCACATAAAAATGTTAGAAGCATAATTCAATTTCAGGAACATAAAACACCACGTTACTCATATACAATACAGATGTGCCCTCATACACTGTCTATGTACCGTGAAACAATTTCCGTAATTGGACAAAAGATGAATAAAAAGTTCAGACACGAAAAACCAGATCGTTTTCACACGGCATCAAAAATCTTGACAATGTACGGTATGCGTTACTCAAAAGTAGGGAAAATTTATCATGTTTATGAGCATGAAAGGGTGTTCGCTTCAGAGAGTCACTCAAGTATTCTTATCACAGCAGGTTAATAAAATATTCAGTGATCGAGTAACCCTTAAATTCCGAAACACCTTTTATGCGAGTGAGAAGGAGATGATAAACAAACGTTTAATCTTTAATCGTGTATTTTGGTACGTTTGCCGTTCCGTTGTGAGTTTAGGGTCGTTGTTTTTGGGCTCTGTTTCTTTGCTTTCAGTGGTGACCTAATTTTATCAGGCTTAGGCTCGGTTCTACAATCATCAGATAATTATTATTCATAACAATAAATGTATACACAACCAACATATTTAGAACGTTGGATTCGTTGGTTGGTTGTTATATAACATTTTATCGGGCTCATATTTTTTATTAGGTGATTGATAAACCGTGTTGGATCTCCTTCACCAAAATGTAATCCCAGATGCATTTAGCTTTTCAGTTCTTTGTGTTGTAGTGAAAACATTGCCGGTGATATTGATTATCATAAACTTATACGTTTAATTTTTGATCGTGTTATTTTGGTACGTTTGTCGTTCGTTTGTGTTTAGGGGTTCCGTTCTTTTGCTTCGGGGGTGGTCTAATTTTACCAGCCCGGTTTAAACAATCATCACATAGTTTATATTCCATAGAATAAATGTAAAACAACCAATATTTAAAGATCGAATGTTGCAAGTGTAAATTTTGGTCAGTTTATATTTTATCAGTCTGATATATTTTATTTGATGATTGGAAAACCGTTGCCTATAAAACTTATTTATTAATTAGCTTTGGACCGCCTATATGCAAATATAATTTCAAATGTAGATTTTGCTGTGTCTTGTATAATATAATATCGTTTATTTTCCAGAACTTTTGGTTACAATCTATTTTTACAGGTTATAAGTACTAATGAACCTTTAAAATTAATTAATCGTTATATTAAACTACAAATTTGAACACCAGCTGCCACAATAGGATTTTCTGTGTTGTGGGAGTCTAGTCTCTTCCTGTGATAGGTACATGTTTTGTGTTATTTATTTGCTACAAGAAAGTAACTACTAACTACTGTTAGTTACTACCCACTCACTTATATTCATCAGCTGTGAATCCACTAGCTTACCTTAAACACTAAGGTCACATAATCTACATTTTCATTACAACTACGTACCTACGTACGGAAATCAAGGAGTTACTTACCAACATCAAAGTTACTTTCCAAGAAAAAATAATCAGAGATATATATGACAATCTCACATACATTGGTGACTTGTTTAAATACAAATACTTGAGAATAAATCAGCAATGTCAATTTAATTACATACAAGGCCACAAACACAACCAAAGGCACATTTCACGACACAATAACAATTATATCTATATATAGCGTCATAAAATTTATATGTGCATGCACGTCACAAAACTACCTCCATTTTTTTATGCGCGTACATCAATCCAAGACTATTGGCCGGTATCATAGTGAAAACTTCGTTGGAGCCATATTATTCAGTATTCTTGAATTTTTAAGCAAGTAAGTTTTAAATTTTAGCAATGTGTTGGTAGATACGGTCTCTATACATAGTTTCTTTGAAAGATTATGACCAGAACTCATTTTGATTTCCATGTATGTCACAGAATAATTCGGTTGTAAAGTTATCCACCCGTATACTTTGTATGTGAAAACAATAAAATATTTTACGATCTTATTTTTACGACGCATATTCTGTAAGTGGCTTTATGTAAGGCATGTTATAATATGAAATCATACGCGTATTGAGGCCATTTTTATAAACTAATGTACTGAATATTACAAAAAAAACCTGCCAAGAGCGAGTACGACTTTTTTATTTCGTCATGCTGTGATTCTTCTATTCAAAATTCAAAGTCAATGGTATCATGTGACTTAGGAGCTAGATTTTAAGGCCTGGAAGTAATAAAATCTTAGTGATGCCTTTACCCAGTCGCTGAATAGATTCTTGACGGACGGATTTTTGGGCATGGAACTCAAAAAAGATGGTACTTCTTATAACATGCTTTTTTCGTGAAATTACTGCATATATATTAAATACTACGCTAATAGAAATATGTGAAAAATTTATAGCTTGAGTAAACAAAAATAAAACTGTTATAACAAAATGATAAAGTAAAACGCATGTTTAATGCTAAAGGCTATATATCTATAGTATAATAACATAACATTCAAGGAAGGCTACCAGTGCGCACTCAATAGTTAATTTACAGTTATGCATGAGCCCGAAATCGAATAGCGTTGCGGCAAAGGAGACGTCCGATACACGTCTCAATTGCTGGCATGATTGGCTTGCTGTTTACCGTCTACCTTTTGGTTACACCTCTGCGGTGTACACAGCGTGTTCAGTCAAGCCTACGTCAAACAATCACGAGTCAAGGAGGCACAAATTGATGAGGAACGCACCGTCTCTTAATTAAAAGACTTCAGTGAGGCGTAATTCGCAATATCGGATCGTTTGTCTCCCCTCTAACTCTATGGATTTCGATAAGACAAATCACCCTATCTGAAGAGGAAAGGGAGCTGGAATAATTACAATGGAGAATTTGATGTTCTGACTTCGCTTCAGATACTTATTTTGTTTATGAGTTTAATTTAACAGCTTTTAGTGATTGTACTTAACTTTTTAGTCGGATTGTAGTTTAAAACATCGGTTCCTTAGAAGGCGCTGCTACCTCCCGGTATCAAACATTTAGTCACCTCTTGACAGGTTGCAATGGAGGGGGGAGGGGGATATTCTAGCCCGGTACCCCACGGGACATCTAGCTCTGGTCCCCTGGGGCAATCTAGCCCAGCATGCCCCTCGGGGTGATCAGTAATTGGGGTGCCGGGATAATTAGAACGTGCCATTATTTTATTGGCATCTGTAAAGTTCATCGTGCAAATATCTGACGTTTTCAGATTTGGATACGTACATATACGCATTGCGCACGCCGAGGGTTCCACACCAATACAGAATCAGTAATCAGTACTAATATTATAAATGCGAAAGTAACTCTGTCTGTCTGTCTGTCTGTCTGTCTGTCTGTTACGCTTTCACGCCAAAACTACTGGACCGATTTGAATGAAATTTGGTATGGAGATTGCTTAAGATCCGGAAAAAAACACAGGACAGTTTTTATCTGACTGTGCAAAAAGAGGTTAATGTTTTCGCGCGATAACCGACATAAGCGCGGGCGGAGCCGCGCCCAGAAAGCTAGTATACCATAAAATCGATAGGATTTTCATATCTCTAGTAGGATTACGAGCCGCACTTGGCTGGTTTATAATATTACATAAATTAATTGTACATTATTGGCAACAAGTTTGAAGCTTATATACGTTACAAATAACGTTATAAAATACGGAATGGCGACCCTTTTTATTTTAACCTTAATGTGGTATTATTATTTTTAGGCAATTTGCTACATTAACAAATGTTTTCGATAATTTTAACCAACTGCCTAATACGGTTTCCTAGATACAGCAAGTTAAAGTTAAAGCTTCGAAAGAGGGTCCCAGACGGAATTCAATATAATTAATTAAATGAATAATATCCTCTAAGCCGCTATTTTACATGCTATTTTTGTGTTAAATTTGACGAGCATTTTTTGATTTCTATCGAACAACCAGATAGACAAACAACGTAAAATTTTAAGACATAGTATGCATATACGACTCTTCTTAAGAAAGACGTACTTTATGACGTAACTACAACTATAAGTATAACAACTTACTGTGTACCTACGGCTACTTTATGAGAATGTACTATTTATATTTTATAGATTATAAAGTAATTGATAATATAAATGCGGGATGGACCACGATCAACATAATCAGACGAATATGTAAAAGTATTTCATTGACTTTTATTCCATCTTTATGTATCACGTTTTATATACAAGGATATATGTCAATTTATGGTATCAAGTAATTGCTAAGTTTAGTAACTCTATTCCAACCTAATGGCACTAATTATCCCATGTCCTCTACACAACATTTACCTATTATCTTTGTATTTATTTACAGGTAATCAAGACGCAATCGAGGAGGACATTCAATTCAGTTGTATACACGATAGATCTTCGTGTGGCTTCATCTGAACGACACAATTACGACATAATTTATAAAATATTGAATGATTAACTACCACGCTTAGAGCATATCAACAGGTTAGTTATATTAATTATTATCAATAACCGGTAAAACTTCTGCTTGCAGGCTGACAACGTTCAATAATAGCAAATAATATTGTAAATAATTTCAGCTAAATAAGTATCTATTTCGACATGTCCTTACGATTAATAAGTCTGTAGTGTCTGATCAGTATTGGGCTAGTGAATGTGAGCGCGCGAAGCAGCTGTAAATTCTACTATATCTGCACACTATAAAAGACCACTCACAACGCCCCTTGGGGATGTTTCATTCTGACTGGCATCTTTACTGCCTTCTGAACGCCACGTTGAGTACTAGTCCAGTATACATAGTTTTAGGTGAATTATCACTTCTCAACTTAGATGTTTGGACCATTAACTATTATGTATAATTTTAGGTAGTTAAGGAATTGCTACCAGCTCATTACTAGTATTATTTCAATAAAGACAACTCACTCTGATGCACGTCATATCAAACTAATGATTAAAAAGCGAAAGTGTTTGTGTGCCAAATTAGAATTTCAGGCCCTATTCATTCCTGTGGGAGCCATAATAGGCGACGAAAGGAAAAATACCCGAAGAAAGGTTGCAGCGCCTTCTAAAGAACTTTCATCTTACACTGCGGTCCCCAACCTGCTGACCAAGCTTGGAGGTTATGGCAAACCCCCCCTTAATGGGGGAAGCTGTGTCCAGCAGTGGATGATCCAGCTGAGATTGTAATACACATAATCCTTAAACCTTAAATTAGTAGTAATTGTAATAGTCTGGATTACTACCCAGAATACCCTTAGAGAGTGCGATGTGTATCCGATGTCCACCCGGATAAAGCCACGGGCGCAAGATAGTAAAATATAAATCTAGACCATTGCAGATTCTAAGCTGATGTACTATCTGATACGTGCATAACTGACGTAATCAATTGATGACATGCCCACACCACAAGATTGTATTCCGTGACCATTGTCTCATTTCTAAACACAACAATGACATGGCATGAAAGGACACAGGTAGGTATATGTCTGCCGAATTCGGTCAAACATTACCATAGTATATTATAATTGCTGCGACATTACTGCGAATTTCCGAGCTTCTGGGATGCGAATAAATAATTTTGCATTTTATATTATAGTTTGTCATATTATAATAATTCGTTCTTTTTAAACACGGGTTATTTTTTTTTACATTGAGTTAGGCGAGCCATGATTTATTTTACAATTGTTTGTTTAGTCTTCTACACAATCTCACTAGTTGGTTGATGATATCATCGTGATGTCATGTTAAACATACTAACCCTACTCTGACCTAACCTGGAAACTCTGAGCGGCAAACTATATCTTTTCCCACTGGACCATCATTACTATAAAATAAAACTAAACTACATATTTTATTACTTTGCCACAAATCTAACTCTGTGACGAATTTAAAAATTGATTCAGTATAATAGTCTGTGTGATGCGGTACCAGGATAGCAACTAAACTCTTCTTGTCGATAACACAAGCGATTGAAAAACAAACTTTAGTGTGTCGTGTGTTTACTTTATCTACAAGTGGATAGGCTTCTCTTCAGTTAACGTACCTAGCTGATACAATATAGAGTTTAAAAATTAACAAATAGAAGTACCAACTCACTAATAGCATTACAATACTAGAAGGGATATCAGATGTTGGATAAAGAAAGGATAATTTTGTAGCATAATTTTGATACAGTTATAAGCCAGTCAAGTTTACCATTACTGCAAGTTTTCACTCAAACCGAATCATTAGATCTAATTGCCTTGTATGTGGAAACAGTTTACTCGTGTCAATATTGTAGTTTCAGGCAGGGGATATATCCCTTATAGCGTTTGCAAACAGATTTAAACCTTAATGCAGTAAACATTATGACCTATATAGATTTAAACGCAGTACATGTCAGAAGTCAAGTAAGCAAACCATATGGTAAAATTTATGGGACACCTTAGGGATTGGCTGGCAGACATGTATGTATCAACATTTGATTATTTACAGAGCAGAAATAAAATAAAGAGACAATTTTTGCGAATCTTACATTTAAAAATAAACAATAGTTACCAGCACTTGAATATTATCAATATACAATTCTTCATATATTCTTTATTTTTTATCCCCGCAGGGTTGGGCTGGGCTAGAATTGCAACCTCCATAATATCTTCATCTGGAAGCCGTGGGAGGTGACGAAGGGAAAAATACGAGCTGGGCAGAAGCGCCATCTGAAGAACTGCCAAACGTAAAAAGAAATTATGGCAAAGCCCTCTAAAACGGAAGGCATTTGCACAACAGTGGACGTAATAGCCGATGGTGATGAAGATGATCGAATTCTATCATACGAGTATGTATGAATAACAATTCAGAATTAAGAAAAAAATTAGAATTGTGGGCTATGCAAGTCTTCTGAATTTTTGGAGTTCCCTATAGGTATTCATTATTATCGTCACGTGGTTTATTGGCGTTGCGGCATGCTATCACACATTGTTATAACGAAGGGAGCGTATTATTTCCAACAGGCTGTGGGGGAATTTACTTCATCGGGATTCCTCTTTGCGTTATTTCATCTTAGTATCTCTCAATATAATAATGGTGCTTATATCTTACAAGATTTATAGTGCAGAATGATACTGTTATGTAGACCAAGATATAGTTAATGAATTACCAGATGAGTATTTTTTAATTATTTAAACATCTAAGATAAGGGGTATATTCTCAATTCCACTGTAATTTTTTTTGTTTTGTTTGTTTGTTACTAGTTTACTCCGCTAAATATGAATTGATTTTAACGATTTTTCGATGGGTAGAAAATTTCATCGATATCGTTTGAGTTTTTTTTAGTAATAGTCAATTGAATAAAGAGGTATTTGGATTCTTGGATGATGTAATGTTACCTGCAACATTTGTTGATGGTATTTTAGGCGAGTGAAAATGATTTTATAAGTAGTATGCATTAATTACTAAAATTAGATATAGTTATTGTGGATTCAAACATATGTGATGTGGTTAAACGTGATTAACAAGCGTCACGTTAAATTGGAAGTAATGACTCTCAAACATTGTCGAAGTACACCGTTGGGTGTTTCATTCCGGCAGCAGTCCTTGAGAGCCAAAGAAATTACAGGCACATGATACTTAACAGCTATGTCTAAGGTGAAGGGCGCAGTACAATTCGTGACGAAATACATCTGTTATAGGCAGAGGTTAGAAGAAAAAGATTATAACCAATATAAATAAGCAAACATTTGGCTATGTTCACAAAGTAGGTAAATTTACTTACGGAAATCCGGGGTGTCTGTGAGTCAAATTAAACTAAACCAGTTCGCTTAATCAATAGTAACGATATTTGGTTAAATCTTAACGGGTTTATATAAAAAGCAAGTATGGTCTTACGTCCAGTTTGTTGAGCTAGAAGACAAAAGTTGAAATTTTTTAAGTGTCAAAAATACGCATACATTTATTTCTTTGTGTAACTTCTTGGATGGTAATCAAATTCATAATCAATCATCAATCAATTCAAAAGGATATTAATCCGGCCCGCTAACACGTTCTAAATGTTGTATGCGGCCCTATGGCAAGCCAATTTGACACAGGATTATCAACTGGGGCTTGAAATTGGGTACTAGGACATGTCCCACTAATTAGTCAAAATTTTGGAATTTATAAATCAAAAATGAATAAAACCTTTAGTAATATATTCTCTATATTCCGACACTTTGTTGGCACTAGTTTACATACTTGAATAAACAAGGAAGCATTATAATATAAGAATATATTCAGCTTACCTTTACACCAAGTAGGCAAATGCAAATCTGAAACAAAAAAAGAAAAACAATGTTAAGCAATAAAAAAAGTCATCGTGAACAAAAAACCAAGACCGGTACAGTTATAAGACGGCAATATACTTATCATGTCGTAAAGCTGAGTAGGCAACAGTTTATTGACCCTAAAGACGTGTTATCGTTACATTTGCATAAGGCTGCAAACATACGCGACCTCTTGGCACTAACCCTTCGTTTTTACGAGCATGATGTTCCTATACAGACTAGGTGTAATATACCTACTTTCAGAAGGGAAAATAATTTTCACTCATATCCGTACTAAGAATTGCATTAATTGCAATCAATACTTCTTTAAAATACTCTGATCATTAGGTCTATAATGCTTCTAACCATTGTTATATGTTGATACACAAGTCCCTATTTTAGTAACTAGTTTATTGTCCTTTTTTATCGAATAATTTTATTATATATCTAATGGACTAGAAATCCACGAGGATAAGTTGTATTTGTTGGGCCCTTGCCGTGATAGAATATTTATTTAATTTTATTTATTTATGGCTTATAGGCGGCTTTTCGATCACTAACTCACCTGATAGTGAGTGATCATGCTGTCGAAGATGTTATTCAGACTAACTTAGAATTACTGTGTCTTAAGAACAGCTTGTGGAACACACCGTTTGGTGCTTGGTGACAGATTTACTTACAACTTAGGTTACTAACCACACTATGCTATCGGTGGTAGCAACGCGGGCATTCACAAAATATCTTATGATCATGCTATAATGACTGATATTGTAAGAAAACTACCGGGACCGACGATTTAGTGTGTTTTTCAGCACGGAAGTGCTGTCAGTAGTATTGCATCTAACGGCCACCCATCCAAGTAATTACTGCACCGGACATAGCTTGACTTAGAAGAGCCGTTAAGAACTACTAAGCAAGCAAGCTACGCTACTAGCGTTTGAAAATAGTGATATTCATTGAAACGTTTCATTAAATTTAACAAATCCGTAAATTGTGGAAATTGTGAAAATGGCAAAGATATTAGTTAAGGTCTTGTTAACATTATTGATTCTATAGTAAAGGCTTGAAACCAACTTAGTTATAAAATAGGCAAGGGCCAGAAATTACCTATTATACCACCAAATACCATAAGTCTATCGAAACAAATGTATATGTTATATATGTTATATATGTTCCTTAGTAATTATAAGTAGATTGTTACCAAAAGTTCTGGCAAATAAACGATATTTATTTATTTATTTATTTATAAATAAATGTAATATTTACAATAATGCAAAAAGGCCGTATACAAAACCATCAAACTCGTAGTCGGAGGTAATAATCATGACCAAGGTATTATGTGTCATTTGATATGTTAAATATAAATATAGGTACGCCTCAATAGATAAATGAATCATTAAGATTCCATGAACATCAAAATTGACGCCATGAAATAAGTTCCACTAACTCCTCTTTTACAAGACTGACTAAACAAAGGGACAAAGAAGTAAAACTTCACCAACTCAATAAAGACACTGAATTGTTTGAATTTTATATTTGAGTAATTCAATTCTCGCTCCATCCGAACAATAATCCTTGTTTGAATGCTAATTAATTTGTATTATAATACTCTGAAAAAGTGTAACGAAGTACGCGTAAACAATAGAATTATTTTCTAAAGAGAAACCTGGAGAATTACATGGGTACAATATCTTTATTTGAATAAGAATTAATTATAAATATTGGTATTTTATTCTATAAAACAATAGAATCTGTTAAAAGCTTAAGGTTTGGAAATACTATCCATAGGGCTTTCCATAGAAACGTTATAGTTTCGATAAATTTTAAAATCGGCCAAGTGCGAGTCGGACTCGTGCACGAAGGGTTCCGTACCATTAGCTATACAACATTAGACTTCATATTTGAACCTTTTTTTGTTTTAATGTGCGCGAGTCCGACTCGCACTTGGCCAATATTTGTATTTGTTGTTATAGTCCTAAAAACCAAGTTTCAAACACGGTGTAATTTTGCATGCATGTTTTATATTATATGTGCCTGGTAGATTAACCTTTGACCACTATCTCACCTGATGGTAAGTGATGATGTGGTCGAAGATATTGTTCAGGCTAACCTAGAATTACTGGCTCTCAGGGAAAGCTGCCGGATTACACCGTGAGATGCTTGACGACAGGTTTTTTTCTTCTTATGTGTTTAGATTCTAGATTTGCCTAGCTAGGTATGATAAAAGGCAGAGTGAACTTCCACCTAGGCAGTCTATTGATGAATATAAATGTTGACACGGAGCTGAAATTAAAAATAAGTTTTTTTTTTTATTGCTGATTGGTAAGACTTTGACCACAATCTCACGTGATGGTAAGTGATGATGTGGTCGAAGGTGTTAAACAGGCTTAACCTAGAAATACTGGCTCTCAAGGACAGCTGCCGAAACACACCGTTAGGTGCTTGGCGACAGATTCGTTAGCCAGGCGGGCATTCGCAAAATGCCCTACCACCATGCTATAACGACTGCCATCCGAAAACAACAACCGGGACCGACGACGGCTTAACGTGCGCTCCGAAGCACGGAAGCGCTCAGTAGTAACGTCGGTCATCCATCCTACTCCTGACCGCGGCGGACGTTGCTTAATTTTGCTGATCGGTTAAGAACAGCTAAGCAAACTTCTCTACGAGCGCTCCACAGATTTTCTACTTGAGGGTGGTTGCTAACCAGGCGGGCATTCGCAAAATGCCTTACCACTATGCTATAACGTCTGCCATTCTAAGACAACAACCGGGACCAACGGCTTAACGTGCCGAGGAAGCGCTCAGTAGTAATGTCACTAACGGTCACCCATCCAACTCATGACCGCGCTGCTGATCGGTTAGGAACAGCTAAGTTAACTTACGAGTGCTTCAAAATGGTTGCTTCTGGTTTGCCTCTTGACTGTTTGTAACCTGATATATACCAAAATAGTTTACTTTGTCAGTTTGCTTTATTTATTTATTTATTGCAAATTCATATACACAATCTTTACAGGATTATCCTAATTCAATTGTGTATGCCACATATTTATTATTAAAGAGAAAAAAAAACACTACAATAATTTATATTCTAAATACTTTTATAATACCTTCACCTAATAACAAACGAATAGCAATCATTTAAATTACAAACAACGTCAAATCAAAATTGAAAGTTAAAATCCATGTCAATCATAAAAATAAAATAAATACAGAATCGTGTCCATTATTACAAATTAAAATTCATGTCAATAATTACCTACTACTAAAAAATCATGTCAATAATTACAAATTAGGTACATACATAGATGTCAATAATTAGAAACAGCGTCCATAATTACAATACAATTAAATGTTAAATTTAATCTCAATAAATAATGAAATTTAATAAATAGGTAACAATGTCATTTGCACCATATGTCAAATACACATACCAATGTCATGACAATATCCATTAATACTTATTAAAAAACGTCTGGTATTATAATAAAAAGTAATATGGAAAATTTCAATAATTAATTTGTGTCATAACATATGTGAAATTGAGTGCATGTCTTAAATTCTGCAATGTCAAAACTACTAAAATATTCGGCAAGTTTTATGTATGGTGTTAATCAAATTATACATACTCTTCCAAGCCTACTTTATAGTTTAATCAAAATGAATTAACAAACCACTTAGCTCAAGCTGTATTGTACGCATTTCGCGGCATCGAGGCAGAAACTTGCACTCTTGCTTAGTTTAAGTTAAATTTGTTACTGTCTATTATTGTGTAACTTTGAAACAGCAGCATAACTGCTTTAACAGTGCTTGATATTTTAAAATTTGTTAATCTTTGACATAAGCTAGTATTGCAATATTGTTTATGTCTAATTTATTTTTTGTAATCAGTGAATTTAATTTTTTTTGCCACTCGATCACCCAACTTATTTTCTATTTAGGGTATATTGTTCCACGTACCAATATCCAAATCAGACTTAATAAGAAGTAGATTTCAGCTTATATTCAAATATATACCCATAAACTTGAACAGTCATGTTATATTTTTAAAACTAAAATAGCGTAAGGAAGAGGCCCTAATAAGAAAGTACAAACGATTTCCAAAATAAGAGCAGAAACCGAACCAGACGTCTGAAATAAACAAGACTAACATTCATCAAGACTTTGTAAATGATTTTTAAGGGAGGCACGACGACTGAATGGCTAATGAGGCTCTGCATTGGGTGCTTTGTTTCAGCATATTCATTACCTGCCCTGGAGAAAAATGTTCCATTGTTCCCCACTCACTCCCCAGAGAGTAAACAAACAATTTTGAGGTGAAGTGATTCCGCCCAGCGAATATTCAAAAAGATAATTAAAGGAAACAAGGTTAATTAGTACAAATCGCTGTTATGGCTACGCAGCTTAAAGATTTTTTTATGTTCGTTTAAAAACTTCGGTAATTTAATATTGTTTCACTCCGCGTAATAATGCCTAGTTAATTTTTGTTTATGGATAAAGTTTAGTAGACGGCATCTCTTCCAATTACGCTGACATTCTTTTATCATTACCCGAGTGGCTGCTTTATTTTATTGCACTGTTAATTTTCTATTAATTCATTTATTCTTTTCTATTTGTTACTGCACGAATGACATTCTATTCATTATTTTCATTATCTTATGAAGACAGGTAAAATTGTTAACATCCATATATTATTAACTCTCCTGGTAACTTGTTTCGCAAACGCTTCCTAAATTGTTCTCTCCTGCTTTTGAAAGGAGGTGGAATATAACTTGGTTACTCGATGTAAGCTCGCGAGTCGGATCTACGAATTGAGTTGTTAGTTACGACCACTCAGCGTGGCTTACAGCAACGTAGGAGCAGATTTAGTGCTGTTTACCAGCGATGTCATTCAGTAATGATATTATTACGGAAAGTAACTGCTTAGCTTTGTAGTACTTCCCTGAAAATTTTGTCTTTATATTAGTCAGATTATTTGCGTTGCATCTGTAGGCAAATGTTGTGCTTAAAATCGATAAGTTCAGTTGAACATGGTCTGTATTTTGTATTATACTTACATAACAACCTCGTATTTTTTTATTCATGAATGTAAAGTTTTTGAGTTCTGCGTGTCTTATTCAAATGTTGTATTGATCCACTATATAATGAAAACCAGTTTTTTTTTAATTAAGGTTCATCTGCGAGTTTAGTGTCAATCTCAACATCCAATTCAAAACACCCAATAAACTTTGAGCTAAAGTGAATTTTTCGATACATAAAGCACCTCCGCACCAGTTTGTAGATCGGGTAAGTGTTGTCGGGTAAATCCGATCAAATATGGATAGGAAAATTCCGAAGGCACCCGACACCGCTTTCGTCGATGCAGCCTTTTACACCATCGAAAACTGACGCTTCATTGGGTAGACTATTTTGCGGTGCGCTCGTACCACCCTTCTTATTTTTATTTTCTTTACCTTCACTTAGATGAGATATGATAAAACCTACGACTTTAAGAAGAATACTGTTAGATTGGGTTGGACTAATATGCACATATGTTACAGAAAGCTATTGTTACTAAAACACAAAAAAACAATACAAGTTTGCAACTATTACCACGTGTCTTAAAGTCAAAACAAGGTATTTTTAAATTACACTGGGTTCATCAACTATTATTGCGACATTCTGAGATGAGAACAGCGTTCTTTAAATTTTTGGTGGATTGACTTTTTTGCGTATATTTAAATAACCCATCGGCCAAATCAGTCCTTAATTAAAAATATGATTTCAAACTGTGTAGCGTGCATGCTGTATGCAACTGTAAAGTATGCATGGTTATGCTGTTACAAGAAGCACTTGTGATATTAAAACCTAGAATCTACGAAACAGAATATTTCATCTAGCTTGGTAAAGCTACGTCAGAGATGTCAGATTTCCATTTCCATATTTGACATGGCACATTTCACGGAGATTTCCCGTTGCGTAGCTCCGATCGTTGCACAACAATAATTTAGCAGGATTTCGTTCGTCGTCGCAACTGACATCTGGCTTGTCGGGCAGGTTAGTACGTTGCTTTTACATTTCGTTTTAAACAATAACTCGCCCACATACGTGGCTATTGCTTACAGGTATCACGTTCTCTCGATAATTACTTGGTTAAGTATGAATGCTATTATATGTGTTCTTGCAAACAAAATTAATCCTTTTCACATACGTTTCAGTTCCTAAATAATTTATTTTGATTTTGTAATAAGTAATAAAATTGCTCTTCATCATTCATGCAAACCTATTTTTTTGGTTATGGTCGATACTACGAACAAAAATCAATATATAACAGAACTCATAAACCAATTTTTTAACTAAGAATCATCGACCAGACATAAGTAGGACTTTACTTGAACGACGACATCCTCACATCGTTCAATAATCTCAACAATTATCAGTTTTTTTAACAACAAATTTTACCTTACCCTATTTGCTGCAATACTGTACATAAAGTAAAACTAAACGTTGTAAAAAATTCGACACCATGTTCACAACTTAAAATATTCAGTGACAGCGTTATACCATCAATATTACTAAAAGCCATGCAACAAACGATGCGCTTAAAATGTCAGAGTGTTTTAATGAAAACTATCTCAACTTATGGATGACTAATAGGTGAAATTGCGCAGTGTTGACCTGCAGGTATAGTTTACTCAAGGAGCAAGGCAACATATGTCCCCGAGGCCCTCGTAGCTCCGCCGCCATATCATCAATATTAAATGAGCAGCAGGGCGACGGGTGTAGCGTTCAAATGTACTATGGACTACACACTTTTTCCATTTTTAAAGGCACTCTCGTTACGTTACCCCTGAATGTAATAGCTGCAATAATCACAGCCGTATTCCAAATGATTATGGGGGCACTTCACATGGTGGTTTAGAAAATCTGGCTTTTCGGAGGATGTAATTTGTATGTTTCGCAGTTAGGTATACAGTAAACTTAACAATGACGTAAAACCTTTTGAAAATCGTCTATGATTATTTTGCTATATAAGTTTTACTCATTTTAAACAGTTTACTAATATATTTTAGCTGAGTTCTGTTGTGCATATGTTTATTTTAGACATATATGTTGTGCTATAATTGGACGCAGAAAGCGCGAAGCACCTTCTACCTCAGTCTTCAGCGAATGCGGAAAACGCAGCGCTACAAAAGGAGGAGTCAACAACGGGCTTAAAGGCACCACTGTGATACGGACCTCAGCTTGAGTTGTTGCCAAGAGTATTTGGGGAGATAGTAACTAATTGTAAAAACAGTGTGGTAACGTTGAGGGCGGGCCCTACGAATATTTACTCTGTGACTACTTGGAGAGACTATAAAGGATCAATTCGAGGTATTGAATGTACTTAATCTTTCTCACCAGGGTTTTGGATAGTAGGGGCGGTTTTTCTCTGTATAGTATATTTCTTTACTTTTAGCTGAGTTTACCGTGATCCGCCATGTCTGGAAACTATCACCTGTCACAGTGGTGGACTGTTGGATGACGCGTCTGATTTTAAACCAGCCAGTGGTGGTTCCTTCCACAAACTGGGCTATTAAGACATTGGGTTCAGAGCCTTGGATGTTGTGGGATCGCGCTACAGGGCAACGGTGATATGCGATAGTACGGAGCCCCGAGAGACTTCAGCTCTAAGTGGTGGGAGAGAGTGCCTTCAACGCAGTAGAGAAAGCGTCTGTCTTGTATGGTGAGAACAAGACGTTATGGTATAGCTTGTTGTATTGTGCTAGACCTTGTTAAAAGCGTTTTCTACATCGAAGAAGATTGCCACCGTCCCTTGGAGCTTGGGTTTTCTATTGAAAACTCAAAAAATGTGCTCCGTGATGCGGTTGACACGAGTCGAACCATCGCCACCTTTCATGCCTCGTGCGAATGCCCAGTAAGCATGTTCACTCGGTACGAGTTTTGAAAGTTGCTACGTTTATACATATTTTATCATAATATAGGACTTGATTGGTCTTCAAACTAGCAGCTTGTTACCATCGCACACTGCAAATTGATGTCTAATGCTCTTTGGTAGCTAGCTTTGTCTGAAATGGGAGGAATTTAGAGATAAAATATTTTTACATGCGTGCCGTTGTTCTATTTCGAAATCGTATGTAGTGAGGTATTAAATTGAAATATCAGAAGACGAGGTCTAAGCTTTTCAACCGGCATTTGTTATAGTATAACAACCGTTAAACCGTGGTCAGAACAAGTTTCCACCTGTGGATGTCGTTGAAAGGAATCCAATTTTTTTACACAACTAAAAATATTTTTTACCCGAGAAGTTCTGGTACTACAGCCAAAGTAGGCACTGAGGTAAATCATACTATAATTATTCTATGCATACACGTCTAAGGCTAGAGTGCTCTTAGCGTTTTTCATACAAACTTTTGAAGCACTAGTAGCGAAGTTTGTTTAGCCTTCTGAATTGATCAGCAAAGTTAAGCAACGTCCGCCGCGGTCATGACTTGGATGGGTGACCGCTGGTGACATTACTACTGAGCGCGTCCGTGCTTCGGAGGGCACGTTAGGCCTTCGGTCCCGGTTGTTGTCTTAGGATGGCAGTCGTTACAGCATGGTGGTAGTGCACTTTGCAAATGCCCGCCTGGCTAGCTACCACCCTCAAGTTGAAAATCTGTCGCCAAGCACCTAACGGTGTGTTCCGGCAGCTGTCCTTGAGAGCCAGTAATTCTAGGTTAGCCTGAACAACATCTTCGACCACATCATCACTTACCATCAGGTGAGATAGTGGTCAAAGGCTAACCTATCAGGTATAAAAAAGAAAAAAACAGGTTCGACATATTTTAAATACCATGTGTTTAATCTCAGTCAAATTTAGCATTTTAAAAGTATTCGATAAGATCGTTTTGTATGCGAATTCATATTTTCATAAACAATATACATCAATGTATCAAAAAACTGGCAAACCTGAAGTAAATATATTAGGCTCAGCAATATACATGAAAAATTTCAACGAGTTTGAACATTTCATATTAAATTTATGTCGAAACTGCGTTTGTATGGAATGAGGTATGTGTACTCTAGCCTTAAATGTCAAGGTCAGAAGATGTTTTATATATATCTCCCTCCATATAATTTTACCAGCTGCCTTATGTGGAAGTAGATCAATATCATTTTTTATTCTTTTTTATGTTATTGTGACGGAACAAGCTCGAGGCCCACCTGATGTTAAGCGGTACCTCTGCGTATAACAGATGCATTTCGTCACAAGTGACGAATTGCACGGCGCCCGTCACCTTGAGACATAGTTGTTAAGTCTCATGTGCCTGTAATTTCACTGGCTCTCAAGGACTGCTGCCAGAACACACCGTTAGGTGCTTGGTGACAGATTTTCAACTTGAGGGTGGTCGCTAGCCAGGCTGGCATTTGCAAAAAGCCCTTCCACCATGCGGTGAAGCTCAAGCCCGCGGCGGGATTCGAACCATGGACCTGCTGCGCAGCAGTCCATAGCCAATGCCACTGAGCCATCACTGCTTCCATTTGCATCCATTGAATTCAAATTAAGTTTTAAGTTACTAATGGTTTCGAAACTGTCATCACCATCATTACACTGAGTATGCCGGCTAATTTGGCACTTTATTAAGCCAAAGATGCTTTTAAAGGAACAATCAATGGAGAAGGTCACCCCCAATAATATATATGATCAAATTAATTCAATAAATGGCAATGGGATCCTCTGTAATGAGGAAATGAAAGAGAGTATAGCTCGCCCTTGCAGTATTATTGAGTTATTTTTGGACATCCGGTTGAGCTTATTGAAATGTACCATATTATACCCAAAACTTTGTACGTGTGTACTGTGAATAAAACCAACATGCACGCAGGGGGTCGCGGGGATAACACTTCATACAGATGACAATGTTCAATTCCCCGAAGCAATAACTCGTAAATTCGTATTACGGTCCGTACAAGTTCCAGCGTATGCTAACTAGGTAAACGTATTTGACCTTATTTGAGTATACAATTTATAAGGCAGCAAGGTATTGTGGAATGAAAATTTGTTTATCAATATATCTAATAGATAAATTTCTGTACCAACATATCGAATAGATATTATCATTTTTTTACATAAATTTTGCATGGTGGAAGGGCATTACACAGTCGTAGGGCATATTGCGAATGCTCGCAGTTTGTTTCGGCAGCACTCCTTGAGAGCCAGTAAAATTACAGGCTCATGAGACCTAACAACTGTATGTCTCAGGGTGACGGGTGCAGTGCGGTTCTTCACTTATGACGAAGTTCTGGCATATGTAGAGTTTACCGCTTAGCATCAGATGTGCATCACGGTTGCTCCGTTTCAATCCGTTATTTTTTCAGAAGTATAAATTCAAATTTTACTTGTAGACATTATAAAAAAGTACTCTAATGTTTTTTTCTCCCGAAACATGCTATTTTTGCGTACAAATATTCGTATCTGTACGCAAGCAACAAATACAGTACTAACGGACGACGTCAAAAAGCACTTACATCACCATATGGCCGATATAAATGCTTATCCACATAAATCATACATTACAACATGTTTGATACAGAAACGTGTGCGAAATTTACAATGTTTAATTTATTTCATCCCTTTCAAGTGATAACTTTAGCCGTGTTCTCGTCATGTTTCCAAAAGTTTCTAATAGGTACATGTTTTGATCGCTCAACGAGTTTTAAATAAGGCAGCCTTTTCATAACTTCGTAATTGAGAGCAAATATCCCGCCAGCGTTACATTGTTTTTTGCTGAATTGCTGATTAAACGAGTACGTTATTTTATACCGAAATTTGCAATATCCAGTATTCATTGGTAGTACTCATTCATACGTAGGAAGAACTTTTTGGTCTGTGTAATTTTATTTTCTTTGATCCCAATGTCACTGTGATCATGTCGTTGAAGGTAAAAAAGAAGGCTTAACTTCATGCTGGCAGATTTGCTCACTGCTCAGATTAGGTCAAGATTACTCTTATTAACCGACTCCCAAAAAAGAAGGAGTTTCTCAATTCGTCTGTATTTTTTTAAAATGTTTTTTACCTCAGCACTCTCGGTCTGGGTGACTGGTTACCCGATTTTAAAAATTCTTGTATTGTTTGAAAGCTGATGCTTGTCGTTTGGTCCCATTTAAATTTCATCAAAATCGCTCAAGCCGTTTTTGAGCTACACTCTAATAACTAACTTATTATTAAACGGCTAGGACCCGCGTTATATTTACCGGAAAGATTCCGACCAGTTTCGGACTGTTTTGAGGTCCTTCGTCTGGGAGTTACGATTGCGCGAAGCGACGAGCACGGGCCTCAGCGCGTAACTGACGTTGCGATGGCGCTGTCTGCTCCGGCTCAGTCGCATTTGTCAAGTCACCGTCAGAACTGTCACTTGTCTCACTGTCATTGTCACTGTTATTGATAAAATAGGGTTGATGACACACTACACTAACTGTATCAGTCTCACGATCTAGGCGCACAATATTAGAGTCACAGATGTTCAGAACAGTTTTCCATGCCGGCGGTATGTAACTGGTCGGAATCTTTCCGGTAAATATAACGCGGGTCCTAGCCGTTTAATAATAAGTTAATATGGATAAAACTCGCGATAGTTTTCAAAGTGAACTCCAATAACTGAAAAATATTTACCTATCTTGATGATATAGTCATTGACAATGAATGACAATCGATCCCGTAAGTAGTAAGGGTCACTAAAAAGAGTAAAAATAGCGAAACCAAAAAACGGAACCGAATTCGACACCCAAAAGTGTGAAATGACTTGTCGAATTCGGTACCAAGCGCACAAAATTGTGACTATAGGTACTTTTGAACTATCATGGTACCGACTTCAACAAGTTATTTCACACTTTTGGTCCACAAGTCGGTTCCATTGTTTGGTATTTTTTTAAGGCATATTGTCAGGGTCTGTTTCCGGGCAGTCTGTGGACTAGCTGTTGTCAAAAGGCGCTAAACACCTTACGTATCCAATATAATAACATCTTCAGGACAATGTTGAGACTTCCACGTTTTTGCAGTGCCTCCGGGATGTTTGCTTTTTTTCAGCCCATACTGACGGCTTTCATGCCGTCATTAGGAAAAAAAAGCGTCATTGATGAGGAGGGTACGGGGGAGGAACAACACTAGCCTGCAGGTGGTAGCAGATGACATGAGGGCGCCTAAACTGAAATATTTCGTGCGAAAAATGGTTGCACACAAGGTACCTCGTAAGTATACTGACCTTTTTATATGTGCTTTCATAAAAAATCTTAAAATGTTTAATTAAGTAACTACTAACATATTTTTCTAACCTAACAAAATGGATTTCTGTTGTCTGCTTTGAAGAAGTTAAGATCAACTTAACATATCATTATTATATGAAAAAAAAACTTTATTTGCTATGATATAAAGGTACGAAAAGACACTACTATTATAACTACCCTCTATTACTCAAGATTTAATGAGAACTAGCTCAATGTTAACATTTTGTTTTATAAGTTTAAAGAGGCGCTCCTAGCCTCTAAAATAAATAATTGTAATGATAGTTATAACTTAGATTCTAGCACTGAGTTGTACATAACATGTAAATACTTATGTTAATAAAGAACTTAAAAAATCAACCAATCTGTTGTCCGCTAATAAAATTTTGAATTTGAATTTACCTTCAAAATATTGCTGAAAGTTGCTGGAACATCGTTAGATGTTCACACATAGCCACTTGTGAGGAACTGCAACTGTTATAGCCAGAGATCACCGCTTAACAAAAATAATCTCACAGTGATCACTCAGTCAGATCAGTTCAATCAGTCGTCAACATACATAAACCTCGAAGCAGTGATAGCTCAGTGGCTTTGGGTATGGACTGCCGCGCAGCAGGTCCATGGTTCGAATCCCGCCGCGAGCTTGAGCTTCACCGCATGGTGGAAGGGCGTTTTTGCGAATGCCCGCCTGGCTAGCAAATAATAATAATAATAATACCACCCTCAAGTAGAAAATCTGTCGCCAAGCACCTAACGGTGTGTTCCAGCAGCTGTCCTTGAGAGCCATTCATTCTAGGTTAAGCCTGTTAACACATTCGACCAAATCATCAATTACAATCAGGTGAGATTGTGGTCAAAGGCTTACCTATCAGCAATAAAAAAAAACCCTAAGACTGCTGAATAAATGTAATATACAGTTTACTAGGAAATAGATATACTTTTATCGACGTTGGAAATTTAAGAGCAGCACTGATTTTCTTTTCTCAGAGATGCAATGTACCTACGGTTCTCAAAGCGTCACTAGGCGCAGAGACTAACCAAATCAGATGTGTAAATAAGTAAACATGTAGAGACTGTCATATGTGCCTATATACTGGGACGCATGACGTAGGTCGCTCTTCACGTCTCTCTGAGTTAGCTGCAAAATGGATTAAGTCTCCTCGTAAGAGAGATTTAATTAATAGGAAATTTCATAACGTACGAGTGAGAATATTAAACGGTTAATTTCATATTTTGCCTCATGTCGACCTTTTTCAGTCCAAACGTCAAGTATGTACTTAAAAACCACAATATAATATATATCTTCCTAAGCTTAACACTACGCGCGGGAAAAGTCGATAATGTGGGATGTTAACTATTTTGATACGTTTTCAAATTTTTTGTATCTTTGAGCGGTATTGTGACTTATATCAAGGGCGGATTATTGTTCGCTAAGGTTCGCAAACGTACGGGAGCTTTTATGTGTAATAGTAAGTAAATCAATTTTTTCGTGCTCCTGCCCCCTTCATACATTGCTTCTCAGTCATATGACTGGGCCTAGTTTTTTATTTATGGAGTAGCTTTTGACTACTATCTTACCTATTGCTAAGTAATATTTGGTCAAAGTAGATGTGCAGGCTAAGAATAAGCATAGACTGGAAACTAGCTATCAAAAAAGCCTGCCGGAATTCACCATCAGGAGCTTAGAGACTGTTCTTCATCTGTCTCCAAGACAGGTCTTCTTTTTTTACGGACAACCTTGTTACATACACGTAAGCATCACGCCTCATCGTGACAGTTACTGTGTCACCATTGTGTTTGACAATGCACCGCACTCAACACTCCGACATATTTTTTAGTCTCGATTACCCGGTTATTTTCACCTGCACCAGACCCCTTCAAACCTAAACACAGCAGTATTTAAGTTAGCAGTACACACACTGCTACTTGGAGGTAGAATATCTGCACTGCGGTGGAACCTACCAAGGCGGCCTTTTGCTTTAGAGACCTACCACTTTGTACTCTTCTACTTAGGGGTGGTAGCTAGGACATTAACCAGGCGTGCAAAATGGATATCCGGCGCAGCAGCCTATAGCTATTGCATAGGATATCGTTATTCCAAAACTTACGCATAGTTATTCAAATTTATTAAGTACTTACTTATAACCGTATTTTGTATCATGTCAACCTTATTCAGTCAAAACAGTATGTATTTAAAAAGCTCAAATGTAACCTCTATTCTATAACAGGTAGAGTTAAATATAAGAATTTGAAGCGCTCGTAGCGAAGTTTGCTTAGCCATTCTGAACAGATCAGCTAAGTTAAGCAACGTCCGCCTCGGTCATGACTTGGATGGGTGACCGCTGGTGAAATTACAACTAAGCGCTTCCGTGCTTCGGAGAGCACGTTAAGCCATCGGTCCCGGTTGTTGTCTTAGGATGATATCGTTATAGCATGGTGGTAGGGCATTTTGTGAATGCCCGCCTGGCTAACTACCATCCTCAAGTAGAAAATCTGTCTCCAAGCACCTAACGGTGTGTTCCGGCCGCTGTCCTTGAGAGCCATTAATTCTAGGTTAGCCTGAACATCTTCAACCACATCATCACTTACCCTCAGGTGAGATAGTGCCAAAGGCTAAACTACCAAGCATAAGAAAAAAAAAATAAGAACACTTGAGTGAAATACTTATATATGTAATACACTGTCGTATTTCTCAAATTCTAAAGCGCTGCTACTCTGTACTAAAACTAACGAAGTGTATTAAATATGTAAGAGCATGATATTATAATAGTCCCTCTGCCTTTTCCTTTTGATGCTACTTTAATACATCCATTAAATAATAATCTTGTTTGAAGTTCACTTACCTGGGGGATACTAGAAATTGTAGGAGTGTACGGTGACTCCTTTACATCCAAATGGGATATGGACGGTCCGAGGTCGCTGGTGTAGAGCTTGCACCCCCGTGTCCTGCAAACCGACCTGCCTCCTAACTGGATTATCTAACATTGCGCATCGCTTTATGGCTCACTAGAAACGTCTTATATAATAAGTAAATACCACGATTGTACGGTTTGCCTTAGCTGTTAAGGTCATTAGTAGTCTTAAAATTATTGTTTAAAATATTCTTGTATTTTAGTGTTTTTTTTTCTGTGCCTCGCTGTATTCGGTTAAAAGGGGTCAGTTTTCGTAATCATCCGGCGGCACTTTGACTATTTTCGGTATTCATGTCCTATTCTGTGCTTTTAGGTCTCTTTAGATGACAATAGCCAGGATTTTTTTCACCAAAACGTGGTCATTTCTTCAACTCATTAGGTGAAAATTGTAGTTCACATTTAATCTATGCAATTCGCTTATAGTGAGTTAGTTAATGAGTGTCACTCACGCAATTACAACAGATTTGTGTGACTGCGAGTGTTAAAAGAAAAACATATTCTTACGTTTATATTTTCCAAAGGGGTGGTGTTCAAAATTTTTCTACGACATGTGTGTGATCCATTTAATTGGAGAAAAGGCCTCTGGGTACATTTAAAGATTTTGAATTGCTATACTGAATTCATTAGTAAGAAAATCATAATTTTTAATGAACCCTGACACTAAATTACTCAGCACTATCTAACTTATTTATTATAATACAAAATTATGTACCTAAGTAATAAATGCATTGCAAAATAAAGTTGAGAATGCAGTTAGAAATTAATAACGTGTTACTAAGGTTCAACTTCAAACGTTCTAAAGTTAATACAATTTTAGGACAACTAGCATTGATATAAAATTCTATAATGTCACGTATCAATATTTCTTAAAACAATTACAAACCCTACAACTCTGAAAGAAATTCTGTCATACATTGTCATTTTGAAACAGATAATCAGCATAGTTTTCAAAAAATAAATGCATAAATTAACTCGACAAAGAGCTATTGACACAATGTTTCTCTATTATTATTATGGTAACTTGCCCATGACCACGCCATCGTGGTGTCAAAATCATAAGACTTAGTTAAAGTAATGAAGAAAACCAATCATTTATTTTCCAAAACCTATCTGAGCGCTTGGTCGATGCGACGCGTGATCAAAATGCTGGCACATATTTGGCTCAACGAATAAGCATTGCAATTCAACGGGGCAATGCTGCCAGCATGCTGGGCACGCTACCAACTGGGAGTGGGCTGGAGCATTTGGACTGCCTATGAGTCTGCTATGACTTGTAGTTTGTCTAAGTGCTTTTATTGTAGTAGCTGTAGTGTTGTATATAGTTCATAGTATTTTGTTTAATAAAGGCATACCGCCGTTTAAAAAAAAAATAAAAAAAAAAAAAAATTAGAATATATCATTAAGCAGATTTTGGTAGATGTCACATTATTTCCGTGACAAGGATGTAGGTATTCACATAAAACGTTGCCATATCTAGACATGCCCCCTTACTCTGTGCAAGAGGCCGTCGTATGTCGCAGCACACTTATTCAATAATCTGATTCAATTCTGAGTGAAGGTACAGTTTCATGCTTACTGACGTCTTATTTAATATTCCATTTCTGTACTCGCCCATCTATGAGCTCGTATTTTGAAATTCGAGTGCTACACTCACATGTTAAATATAGTGTCAGTGGTTTATTCATGGCACATTACTCGTGGAGTTATAAACTGTTGCATACATGCGGTAACGTTGTCCAGTGTGATTAACGAGAGCGAGAGAGCGTTCATGATCATTGCAGCTCACGTAAAAATAGATGTGATGTCCTCTGATACCTGTTATTTGTCAAAAGGCACAATTGCAATCATTCCGTTAGTGATATAGTTCTCAAATGCATGCAGTAATCGAATAATGCCGTTCTTTTCGAAACATTTTACAGAATGTGAACAAAATTGGTATTTAACACATTCGAATTCAGTTATATATGTTACGTTATTATATATTGTTAATATCTAAGGTACCGTAATTGTCTCGTCTTTAATAATGAGTAAAATAAACTTCCATTTCAATAAAAGCAACGCATGGTAGCCTTGGGGACAGCCTAGACTAAATTTTTATTATTTTTATTCATACATAGCCATTTGTTTGAAGGAAGCTATTGACGAACTCGTAAAAGTAACCGTAAACGTCGTATCATCTTGCGCCATGCAAATGTTACTTTTCACATGGCTAGACAGACTAATTAATTTTTGAAGGTAAAAAACGTAAAACTTATGAACTATCTTGCATAAAGTCCCAACCTGACCTTTTGTGAGTTTTATCTGTTTCCCAAAATTCAGAACCAATTAAAATCATCAAACGACAGAAAAAGCTATCGAAGAGTATGAAAATCATTTTCCTAGGACACCATATAGGCAAGGAATAAATATTTATAAAATTGGTTTATTCGTATAAACCGTTCATAGCATTACTTACTTATTTTTTCAGGAAGCTTTCAGTTATGACATTAAGATCATACGCAGCCAAGATCGATGTTGTTTCGGTCTTTTGTTAGTTTCAACTTTTAACCTAACAAAAATTACTCCACTCCTCAAAATTATATAATCAAAAAAACCCATTTTTTAATTTTACAAATTAACCGAAACGAGTATTGGTTTGAACAGCTTTGCATCCATGTAACGGCATGTTTTACTGAGTAGGGGTTAAATTTTAAAAACATCACTGGATATTATTATAGCTCTTTTAAACAAAGTAAAATCATCCAAATTCGGGTTTTTTATATTTTTAGAAGGCTATCTAAAAATATGAGCTAACATACATTAAAAATACATGAATATTGTGAACCACCTCTTTTCTTGGAAGGAGTTATTTTTTTTATTATATAATACGTTATACGTTAATTCCAATTGTATATCAATCTACTAGCCTAGGAGAAGAGTATTCTGCTATTTAGGTAGATGTCGCTTATGTCAAAAAAACGTGCATTCAGACGGATGGAAAAAAATCCAGCACCCGCTTCCATATTCTTATTTTATTATTATATATAATTTTATCATATATTATATTATATATATTTTATCATATTATTATTTTACTCCTTCAGAATCCAATTCCTGAGTACCCTGGGGCTGAGGCTTCAAGCCACGCTGGAAGTTTTCTATCGAAAATAATTTCTATGTTCGCTTAGTATGCGTCAATGTTCTTTAAAGTAATACCAGTCAAATTTCAAACGTGTAAATTATCATCATCAACAATCATTACTTCCAGTGCAGTCGTTAAATAAAACCGTTAGGCGGGATTTGTCATAATCGCCACGTTTGGCAGGCGTCTTGGTGATCACAATGTAAGATGGTCGGTCTTCAGAAGGTGCGCTGCCCACATTCTGGTAATTTTTACTTCTTGACCTCTTACGACACATAGAAAGGGTTAAGGAAATATTTGGGTTGCAATTATGGCCTGGCACCCCACTGGTACGTGTGAATAGATAGTGAATATACCATGATGTAATTTAAAAATGGGTAGAATTTAATATTGTACCATTAAGGGTCTGTTTCAGAATTTTCGAGTAAGTGCCGATTATACTACCCAGAACTTAATTTAATAAACACTATCTTTGCGTTTCACAGTCATCAATTTAGCCTATCAATCGGTTAAAGCTTGAAATTCACTGCATGTTAACTGTCATTTTTATCATTCAGTTATTTTATGTGTTTGTTAGCAACCCGAAACTTTATTAGAGCATTCTAAGACGGACCCTAAGGGCCTGTTTCAAAATGTTCGAGTAAGTTCCGGTTTTACTACCCAGAAAATATTTAATAAATGAAACACTATCTTTGCATTTCACAGTCGTCGTTTCAGTCTATCCATCGGTTAAAGCTTGAAACGTGCTGCACGTTAACTGTCAATTTTATCATTCAGTTATTTTATGTGTTGAATAGCAACCTGAAACTTTATTAGGACATTCTGAAACGGGCCCTTAATATAATAACGTGCATATAATTACAAATAATATAAACCTATGAGTCTGCTATGACTTATAGGTTGTCTTAATGCTTTTATTGTAGTAACTGTAGTGTTGTATATAGTTCATAGTGTTTTGTTTAATAAAGCTATACAACAGAAGCGAAATTGTACAGAATATCCAAAATATGTGGGCACATTCACACCAAACATATAGAGGGTAACCAGATTAATACAATAACAATTATTAATATAACATTAACTATTTATAGGTTTGACGATTAATTTACACTAAAATAATTAATATACGCCCACGTTGAATCTTAAGTTGAGTCTTTGATCAGTACTCAAAGCAACTGTACAAAGGATGCCTTCAAGTGTTAGTGGTGATACAAACACGCAATGAAGGGGCGATGAAGATCAATTTAAAGCTTACAACGGATAATAGAACTTAAAATGAAATAAACAAAGTACAATCTCAATTCACACTGTACGTGGCGGTTACGACCTTTTGTTTGTTGAAAATAATACATTTTACATGAATGTCCGGTTTATGAATTTTCACCACGAATTTGCTAAGAATCACTTTATTATTAAAATCTGACTAATTTATATAAATTGGTTTAGCGACGGTTAGATGTCGAAAATTCTTTATCATTGTGGAGGAGTTCCAAAATTATTTGAAACGGCTGCGTTTAAAAAAAAATCCTGTATACCCAAACCTGTTGAAAAAACCTGTAGCACGGATTTGTTGCGAAAATATCCATAATTTTTTTTTTATGCCTGATAGGTTAGCCTTTGACCACTATCTCACCTGATGGTAAATGATGATGTGGTCGAAGATGTTGTTCAGGCTAACCTAGAATTACTGGCTCTCAAGGACAGCTGCCGTAACATACCGCTAGGTGCTTGGCGACAGATTTTCTACTTGAGGGTGGTAGCTAGCCAGGCGGGCATTCGCAAAATACCCTACCACCATGCTATAACGACTGCCATCCTAAGACAACTACCGGGACCGACGGCTTAACGTACCCTCCGAAGCACGGAAGCGCTCAGTAGTAATGTCACCAGCGGTCACCCAACTCATGACCGCGGCGGACGTTGCTTAGCTTTGCTGATCGGTTCAGAATGGCTAAGCAAACTTCGCTACGAGCGCTTCGAAATAATATACATTGTATATCATAATATACTATGTATATTATTATTATATTATTATTATTATTATTAATATTATACAGAAATAATATACATAGTATATTATGGTGAGATAGTGGTCAAAGGCTAACCTATCAGGCATAAAAAAAAAAATTATGGATATTTTCGCAACAAATCCGTGCTACAGGTTTTTTCAACAGGTTTGGGTATACAGGATTTTTTTTTAAACGCAGCCGTTTCAAATAATTTTGGAACTCCTCCACAATGATAAAGAATTTTCGACATCTAACCGTCGCTAAACCAATTTATATAAATTAGTCAGATTTTAATAATAAAGTGATTCTTAGCAAATTCGTGGTGAAAATTCATAAGCCGGACATTCATGTAAAATGTATTATTTTCAACAAACAAAAGGTCGTAACCGCCACGTACAGTGTGAATTGAGATTGTACTTTGTTTATTTCATTTTAAGTTCTATTATCCGTTGTAAGCTTTTAATTGATCTTCATCGCCCCTTCATTGCGTGTTTGTATCACCACTAACACTATATATACATAGTATATTATTTCTGAATGCAAACAATTGCCGTGCGGCTCCATGGTTCGATCGCCAGCTTGAGCTTCACCGCATGGTGGAAAGGTATTTTTCGAATGCTAGTCTGGCTAGCTGGCACTATCAAGTAGAAAATCTGTCGACAAGCACCTAACAGTGTGTTCCGGCAGCAGTCCTTGAGAACCATAAACATTACAGGCATATGAGACTTAACAACTGTATGTCTTAGTATGACGGACGCAGTGCAATTCGCTCGGATGTATTGCATCTGCTGTAGGCAGAGGTTAGTCCACTTAACATCAGGTGAGCCTTGTGTTCCGTCACAATCACATAAAAAAGAACCATCGAAGTGACCAAAATCATCGCACCCATAGATTATTTTTTTATTTAAAATAGGTTTGCGTTTGACCTCACCTTGCCTGATGTGTTCTAAGATGGAGCACGGTTACCTATTAGCAACCTATTTACTCTCGATTTGAAGACATCCATATTGTATTCATCGGGAAAAACAGACCATGGTAAGTAGTACTCTTTCTCAGTACGCACGAGAAAAGTGAAAGCGTTGTAGGAATATACCTTTTTATATGATGTTGCACGAAATTTCGGCGACACAGCCGATCCCCCGGTAGCTGAGTTGATAAAACATCCGGCGCGAAATCGGAAGGTCGCGGGTTCAATTCCCGCCCGGGGCGAAACATTTTGTACTCCAATAATTTGTAAATTTATGATTTTCGCTTAGTACGCGGTAGTGCTTGTAATCATAATATTTAGAAATATAGAAGGGTAGTGACATCATACCGAGAGTTTAGTGTTTGAAAAAACACTTCTATCGATCAGATGAAGTCTAGTAGTCCGGTTGATGGCCGCGCACAGCCCCCTATGACGGTTTAAGATATACCTTTTTATGTTACTCTTATGTTAATGTGTTTGCTAATTTTCTTCAGTTTATTCCTAAGGAACGTATAGGTACGGAGAGAGTTTGTAAGAATAATTTGATAGAGTTCAGCTTTTTTAATTTGATAGAATAGCTTTTGCCTCGCAAACAAAGTTATATTTTTTATCAGAATTACAAGTAGCTCTGATTTGTTATTCAAATAATATTTAGTCATATACCTACCTATTTAAGTATTTATTTATGTTTCTGATAAAATAACGAGAAGAAAAAGTCGCCCGCCTAATTTTAAGTGGTATGACTGTCCATTACACTATCAGTGTAGTTCTGCTTAGTGTCTGTAGTGTCTTAGTTCTGCTTGACACTGATCTGCGCTGTTCACTTACTACCTTCACGCCTATATAATATAGTATTTGCACACTACTGCTTCCTGGCAGAATATCTGACACTGCGGTGTACCCAACAAGACCCAATTTTAGAATTTTTATAAGAAAAGGTAAACCTAAAACGTTGACACTGTCATGCTTCAAGCTGTCTTTGTAATCGTCCCCTCGTGACTGAGGGTCGTGGTCATCATTTTATATGATCTGTACGTGTGGGATGATCTGTCTCCATCGGTTTCTTTCATCGCATCTCGCACATTGTTATGCTTCAACCTACTCGTCAACATATTCAACTCTAAAATTGCCCTTGTACAATAAATAATTCGACCCATTTGTGAACGGTGGCATAGTTGCCACTTTAAAAAAACACGTGCATTTTCGTGTGCAGCAAACATTATCTCTAAAAGGGGATGTGTCACGTGCGACCAGCCATTAACGGAAACAACCGGAGTACTGGTGTGAAGAAAGTAATACGCGAAATTGGACTGCATTATACATTAAGTTTTGTGTACGCCCATAGATAAGTTTGCGTGGAAATCTCCTTGATCGTTTTTTATCGGCTAGTATTTCAACTGTGCTATCGGGAACTAGTGAATCGGAGTAAATAATCCTAAGTAATTATGTTATACTTCAGGATCATCATATGGTTATGCAACGGTAATGAATACAACCTCATTTATTCGACTTTCGCAAAAGCAGGAGGATCCCAATTCGAATGTATATTTTTTAGTTTGTATTACTTCGCCAATTAAGAACTTTTTTTATTTTTTCGTTAGGTAGAGTATACTTTCCTATTAAAATGTTTATATTATAATTTTTATGTTAGGTATATTTTAAAAATACAGAGTATGAAATAATTTATGGAGGCCGGACCACGAAAATGTGCGAGGTCATTGTTTTAAATCAGCATGGTTCCAATAATAAGATAAGAAATATCCGCTTAAGATTTCATATTAATTACGCTTTACAGTTCCCGACTTGCACGACTGTTATATATACGCTATTGGATGTCATAAAAAGTGAGTAAGGAAAAATTTGCATCATGAAAAGTTGGGGTAGGGAAGACGGCCGTAAAAAACAAAACTTTTAACAATTGTGTTTATGTTGTTAGCGAAAGCATATATTTTTAATACTTGTATACATATCCAAGTTTTGTCGTTTGTAATGATGACCTTTTTACTGTCAGCGAATATTTAACCGGCATCCAGACTCTGGACTGCAGAGCAGAATGGATTCGTAATGCAAAAGATTAAAAAGATCGAGTCAGGGTACAGCAGAACAAAAACTAAGTATATGGTCTCCGACTTTGGTTATACATCCAGTTTTATTCAAATAGTCTTTTATGGTCTCGTCCAGTCTGCTCTGATTTACTGCACTTATGTTTAATTTTTCAATCGTATTACATTTTAAAAGTATGAATGAAAGTTCATAATATTGTTTACACAAATTTGATCTTTCCTATTGTTGTTTGTCAATCTCGACTGTCATTAGTCCATATTCTACCAAGTACGTGGCAACATATTAGTAAGATGAGCATATTCTCCTTGAATCACAGTGAAAATCTAAATAATTAACCTATTATGTACTGTTAAATATTTGATGAGGCATTCGAGTGCGTGGCGGCGAGACGTGTATAAGCACATAATCAAACCTAATCCTCAGTCAGCTCCGTATAATCTCAGCTTTGAATAAAGCTCCGCGAACAAATACCGACGAGTACAATACACACATTAAAATGTATTTATATATGCAATTTATATATACAAACCTACAATGTATAGGTGCACCTTTAAACTGTTACATCGGATATGTAGAAACTATTTTCCTGTAAAAATCAACATCTACACTAATATTATAAAGAGGAAAGATTTGTATTTTTGTATGTAACGAATAAACTTAAAAATTACCGATTTGAAAAAATGTTTATCTATTAGAATCCTTTATTGTCCTTGATGAACATAAGCGATGGTCTTCCTAAAAGTATGGATGTTTTTCTTGAAATTTTTGCTAAATGTCCGTGCGAAGCCGGTGGTGTGGGCCGCTAGTATATATCCAGGGCGAGTTACTGAAGGTACGCACACATTTGTATCGTATTGCTTTATTTCCTTTTCTGTCGAAAATGAACTTATAATATATTCGTAATTTATATGAAACTTGTCCTTCAACATGTACAACATGCGAGCAAAATAACATCACTAATAGAGAAAGTGTGTGTGATTTTGATGAAACTTGGTACTTACATAATTCCTTTAGGTTCTTGATTAGGATACATACTTATGATCATATTCATCCCGATATACAGAGTGTAGTTCTCGAGGCAGTCTAAGCCTACTTACCACCTTACGCACACATAAAAACAGTTTAAACCGATTGAAGTTGTTTAACTAATATATTCTCCACGTTTTATTTTTGTTTGAAAACAATAGGTATATTCTCACCTTCCCGAGTATGTAACCAAATGCATAATTGAATTAATATTGAACCAAATAACCAAATAATAAGCCACATAAATGCCTACAAAATTTGATCACCAAATTGTATCGTCATATCATAACCAAATTGATCATATCTCCCACGTTTGCCGTATATACTGGTTCAATCAACCGATCATGCGTTCATACCTACGTGTGCCGCACTAATCTCGTCCACTCTAACCCACAAAGTTAAGTGTAACGTGAAATTAGTATTAATGTCATCAGAACATTTGTATGGTCTACCGGATCAGCTTATTTGTATCAGGCTATTTTGACTTGCAATTTGCAATAGGGTATTGTAGTTTAGTGCATTGTCTCGTCTACCGTAATAAAGCGGATTTCAATTTAAAAGAATGCAAAATATCAACAAAAATAAATATTTGCACTACGATTCAAAACCACGACCAATGTTAGTTTGTTCCCGTGCTATAAGGTCGTACTTCAAAAAGGTTGGCCCCATGACATGTCTATTTATCTATTCAGTCTTATAAATTAAAGGTTAACATTTAATTGCAGACTAAGTCATTTAGTAGTAGTAGAACTCATTGTCCGGGTTCGTCTGGAGAAGTACTGCCGGGGAGGTATACGAGTATATATTTCTACCGCCAAGAAGTAATGTTCACATTACTGAATTCAAGTAATGAATAGATTCAGGCGTTACTTTGCGGAAATCCATATTTAATAATAAATACTTTTAAAAGTATCCTATCGAGAATAAAGAAATTTATTCTCGATCGTGCGCTCGGTGAGTCAAGACCTCCTGAAGATGCTTCGTTTAAAAGCGAAACTAGTCGGGTATTCTTCCGGTTAGGCTGCGTGATGTTTGTGACGTCACGTAGATGACAGGAAAATTAGGCGGAATTGTCACTAGATATATAATTTTATGCTTTTTTAAGTGTTTTATTTAAATATTATTTAATGTTTTTAGGATACTTCTAAAAGTATTTATTATTACTGAATTCAGGTTTGAATAGTATGGGCGCCCGTTTCAATTCAGGCATATAAGACGTAACAACTTTATGTCTGAGGCTGATGGGCGCACTGCAGTTCGCGATTTGTGACGAATTGTATCTGTTATAGGCAGAGGTCACCGCTTAACACCAAGTGGGCTTCGTGCTTGTTCCAAAACGATAGAATTAAACAAAATAAAAATAAGTAAGTCAGTCCACATCTAATATATAAAATATAGGTACTGATAGCATATCAAAATAATAATCATTAGTACTTTGCATTCCCTGAAAAACAAACTCTGATTACTCTTCTTTCTAATCTGCTTTTTATTATGTTTTAATGACTAGTCTAAAGCAAAAACATGTACACGACGAGTGTCCCCATATTAAAATATCGTAATGGCACGGAACAGTATTTATAGTCCAAGAGAGAAATGTGATGTTTATTATCATAGTTTTATCATTCAATAATTTTATTCTGAGGGTGTTTTGTTAAAATCTTTATTCAATATTATTTTGCCAAATCTCCCTAGTTAACTCCTCGTCTGTCTAAATCGGCCTATGTGAGGTGAACAAGACGTAACTAAGAAAACGTTTTTCGTCTCACGCTTCTCTCGGAGCAAGATTGACCACACACACCATTAGGTGAGATTGTGGTCGAATGCTAGCCTATCGCGAGGAATATGAAGCGCAAAAAGTTATTATTAGTATCGAAAAAAATGTTATCATAATTCACCTAGCTATTATATTATCCGGCAGTATTAGCACCATCCTTAATCTTTCAGTTAGCGTGTTCAAATCATTACTAATGGTGGCCATCCATTACTAGTGAACTAATTATTTTGTCTATATTAAACGACAAATAATAGGCCTATTTTAAATTAAACAATAAAAATGATTATTGTTATAATATTTATCTAAAACAGCTATTACTAATAGTAATTACGTACCTCGTGCTACTTAAATAACCGCTTTCCTTTTTAGGGTTCCGTACCCAAAGGGTAAAAACGGGACCCTATTACTGAGACTTCGCTGTCCGTCCGTCCGTCTGTCACCAGGCTGTATCTGAAGAACGGTGAGCTAGACAGTTGAAATTTACACAGATGATGTATTTCTGCTGCCGCTATAACAACAAATACAAAAAGTTGGCCAAGTGCGAGGGACTCGCACACGTTAAAACAAAAAAAGGTTAAAATATGAAGTCTAATGTTGTACAGCTAATGGTACGGAATCCTTTGTGCGTGAGTCCGACTCGCACTTGGCCGATTTTTTATTTGGAGAACAGCAATATGTAAACAAAAGGATATATTCGTAGTCCTGTCGACTTATATTCCATATACTTATGTCGTGATTGTCATGAGCACGGTAATGTTATCTATACATTAGTCACTCGACCGAAGTTGCAGGTGGCTTATATTACTTTATAAGTAACCCTTATAACATCAGAATATTTCGTATCCCTCAAACTCACTTCCAAGATACGTTAATGAATTCCTGACTCAAAATTAGCCTATTTTGAGTTAAGGGTTAGCGCATTAACATTGTACGGTATGGCGTGCAAGAGGGTTGTATAATGGCCAATAAACGATTATTTGGGTGCTACTATCTTGCTAAATTTACAAGCATGCAAATTTCAAGGAATCTTAATTTTTAATGATTACTTATTTACATTTGACATCTTTTGAAGCTATTTTTTTATTATTAAAATGTTAAACTGTTGCTAAGCACCTACCGGCAGCTGTCTTTGAGAGGTATTTCCCATTCTAAATTGAATCGGTTTACATTTTTGACTTAAATATCATACTAACGATTTAGATATTGGTCAAAGCAATGGCTAATATAAGCTAATATATCCTATCACCAAAAAACATCAGAAGTATTGAAAGGTTATAAAAAGCCCCGTCTTAATGTTTTTCTTAATAATATTACAAAGCAAGACGGAGGCAACAAGCACGTTCAAAGAAAATTACTGTGAAGATCGTTTTGTCCGATGAACTCAATATCTTAGAAACAATGTTATTCATAAAACATTTACCAAGCTTTCTCACATTTCGTAAAATATAAGGCAAGCTCAAATAAATTCCTATTGTTATTCTTATCTTACGCGAAATAATGATGATTTTACCTATATATATGTATATATTGGTATGTTTGTTATCGTTCGATAAATACATAACCCGTACAGTCCCGACTTCAGAATATGACTGTTTCATGTCCTGGATGATGAAGGAGGAAAGCACGCTGAATGAGCATTTTTAGAAGCGCTCGTAACAAAACTTGCTTAGTGGGTCTTAACCGATCAACTAAGTAAAGCAACGTCCACTGCGGTCATGTCTTGGATGGGTGACCGTTACTGGTATTTACTACTGAGCGCTTCGGTACTTCTAGAGGTACGTTTAACCGTTGGTCCCGGTGGTTGTGATGGCAGTAGTTACTGCATAGTGATAGGGCATTTTGATGATGGCTAGCTAATACCTTCAAATAGAAAATTTGTCGCCAAGCACCAGACGGTGTTTTCTGGCAACTATCCCTGGGTGCCAGAAATTCTATACTAGCCTGCACAACATCTTTGACATCATCTTCACTTACCACCAGATGAGATAGTAGCCAAAGTCCAGCCTATCAGCAATAATAAAATCGATATCAGTGGTGTGTTTCTGTTTCTGCAGATGCAGGTGTAATATAGCGCTTTACTATCTTAACGCCGATATCAAAAGAATGAAGCGGGTATACCATCTTCAGAAGCATTTTTAAGAAGATTTTTTCGTCAGGTTCGCGGCCCTCATAAAATCGAATCCAAATTGATAACAATACGTTCCTTTTTAAAACATTTTGAACCGACCCCGTATAGTGTGTGATAAGGGTAGAAAGATGACGACGATCGCTCGTAAGATCGAACCTTAATGAAATTTATTTTATGGTTAATATAATGGTATAAACTTGTTAATCCGAGATTAAAAGAGAATATTAACAGCACAGGCTTTTCATGCTATGACATAAAGTCCTCTCAACGCTGAATTTCCTTCATTTTATCGCGAGAGAGTATTGGTCTTCAAATTTGATTGTATTTTATAGTCAATCATTTGACGACGACAACAACGAAAAATAATATTAACCATAGGAACCTATCCATTGGCAAAATAAAGTTTTCACGTACAATAGCGCGTACTTTTTTAACCGACTTCCAAAAAAGGAGGAGGTTCTCAGTTCGCCTGTATTTTTTTTTTTTTTTTTTTATGTTTGTTACCTCAGATCTCTTGACTGAGTGAACCGATTTTGAAAATTCTTTTTTTGTTTGAAAGCTGATGCTTGTCGTTTGGTCCTATTTTAAATTTCATCAATGGAACCGACTTCAACACCCAAAAGTGTGAAATAACTTGTCGAAGTCGGTACCATGCCCACAATACTGTGATAATAGGTACTTTTGAACCATCATGGTACCGACTTCAACAAGTTATTTCACACTTTTGGGTGTTGAAGTCGGTTCCATTTTTTGTTAAAATTTTTTTTAAGATATACAAGTAATATTAATTAACTTAATAGTTCTTGAACATTGTTTTTAATCGGATTATGACAGATTAAGCACAAGGCCACCTGATGTTAAACAGTAATCTCGGCCAATAACAAGTGTTTATAACACTGCAACCTAAGACATTAAGTTGTTGAGTCTCATATGCTTGTAATTTACCCAGCACCCATCCCCATCAAACCGGAACACAGTAATACGCACATTACTGCTTGTGGGTAGAAATAGGTATACTAGAAGTGCTTCCCCGGACGAACTAGTTCACAAAAAGTACTACAGCTACTAAAATCCTAATTAAGTAAATTAAAATTCGAAGGAGTTATGGCCCAGTGGCAGCTCATTACCACGACGGAGGAACTGTTCGAATCATATCACGAGCTTGAGTTTCATCTAAGGACGATTTGCGAATGCCCATCTAGTTTCCACCTTCAAATACATCTTTCAGGTTAAGCCTTTTTGTGCCTAGTAAGATGCTAGAGAAGCCTAACCTATCAGGTGTGTATTTAATAAAAACAAAAATAAGCATAACTTTCGTGCCTATAAATCCTATAAAAAGATAGTCCTTTTCGTCACAAGAGCAATCAAAAGAAAATGAGAAGTCTTTTTAAATACCTTTTGCATTTGGCTTTTCAATAAATTCTCAATGAATAATCCTCACAAAACTTACTTCCCATCGAAAATTAATAACGTTCTCAATTAGCACGACACCAATTAGAACTGAAAGGTCATACGGATAGACCAAATGAGAGAACAAAAGGAGCTTTCCAGTTAAGCTTAGGGAAAACCCTCCCATTTTTTTAACAATAAAGATCTCAATGCTGCCTCCAAAACTAAGTTTACAGTAGGGTGCGCGATACTTTTATACTTACTAGAGGAGCAAACATTTGACCACAAAATTACCAAGTGGAAATCCAAAACGCAGTGTTCTATTGTACATCGAGCACTGCGTTTTGGCGTCTTTGAAGATTCACCCTGTACTTGTAGACGCCGAGATCAAACCGATCAAGAAATTGACTTGCTATGGTATTTTTTTTTAGCTGATATGTCAGCCTGTAATCAAAATCTTGTTGTTGTTTTTGTTATTATTTGGTTGTCATAATCCCCACGTGACATAAGGAGGAAAGGGATCTTAAAGATCTAAAGAAGCATTGCAGCGCACCTTCTGGTATTTTTCCGTTCGTCGCTTCTTATGACTACCATGGGATGATATTTATTACTCTTTAAATTTATTATTTTACTAGCCCAGCACAATAAGAACTGGCACAAGGTACCTAATTTATATTTGGTTTTTTAATAGAAAATAGTAACCATACTTTACAAAATAATTTTCATTTACTGGTAGGTACTTACTGTTGAACAAACAACTCTTGGCTCCGAGTTTTAAATTGTAGATATTATAATAAAGCAATAGTGATATAAAATGTGTTCAATGAATACATTTATATCACATGAAAACTTATTATAATGCCTTTATACCCCAAAGGGGCAGGCTGTTGAAGTCCCATATGGGCGAGTCTACATCTATTACAGTCCCAGATTTCAGAATGCTTTTGACAATTTCTTTATAAGAAAAACCCATAAAATGTATGATCTGAGAATGGAACCCAAGGCAACAGGATCCCAAAGTGACGACGCTTCAGCCGTAAATTATACTACTTACTTACTAAAATAGTTAACAAAATAAAATACAAAAGAATTTAATAAACTATATCATTGGAGTTATTTAGATTTTAGAGTAATTTTAATAAAAACAATTCAACTTTAACCTACGATCCAGCAAACCATCGAATAAACTAGGCAATTCCAAACCTTTCTCGCTATGAATGATATTTCAAAATTAACTACGCAACAGCAAGTAGCAGACGAAGCTTTTCTGATATTAAATCAAATATTAAACGTACGCAATGAAACGAAAAGCTTTGATAATACAAAATGGAAAAACGATCAACCTGTTTGTAGACCAGCATTTACAATATCAAATTCCGACGTGGGCGTTTTGTTTGTGAGGATTTGTCTGGATGCTGGATTTTTAACGTGAATATATGAAATGGGATACAATGTACGGATAGTTTGCTTATGAAATAAGCAAGATGTTTCAATTTATTTGTAAATGGAACTTTCTTATACTTTTCATATTATCGAAGATAGAAAATTGACGTTAGGTTTATTATCATTGACAATATTATTGAATATATATTGATACGTGAGATTTGTTTTGTTTCCGTTAGTCACGCCCCACCAAACCGTTAGTGATCTTTATATTACAATAGAATACAAATTTGTATTGAACCCATAACTTTGTATATATTATACAAGAAAGGGCATTACGTTTGCCCAAAGTAATCTTAACTCAAAAACCCTTCTAGTCCAACAACTGTACTACTTGGAAAATTATTTGAGACAGATTTACTATTCACCAATCCATAGAATATTCAATTACTGTATAAAATGAAAACAATGGATCTTTAATTAATAAGGTCGGAGATTAAAGAACCTGATAAAAAAAACACACTCACCTATTACGGGTATTAATTTTAGTAGCTAACCGTGTTAGTCATGTAAATTTAATCAGGTCGCAAACAAATGACGAAGGTGGGACCCTCACATTATCATGGGAGCCACGGACTACGGTTAATATGAAAATGCGGGTAACCAGCGCGAAAATATGATGACATTAATATAAATTGCACTTAGTACGGCGCTGGGGGAAACCACAGTAACTAAGTATTATGGATAAAATAACGCGATGTATCGTGTATTCTCGTCGCTTGTTTTTAATAGTTAAACTTATTTAACCTTACTAGTCACTACAATTTAATGAGCAATTCATATTTATAGAACTTTAGTCATTATGCTTTTTAAAATCTTAATTATAACCCTGATAATAAATATTGTTACTCTGCCCAAAAACAAGCAGTGCGTCTGTACATTATCAGTCTTACTTATAAACGCTATTTAAATTGTAAGCATTACTTAGCCGCTTAACAAAATTTCTTACTTATAAACGCTACATAACTTTATCGAGTACCTAAGTACTTCTTGAATCAGCTGTCAAAATAGAGACCGTCCCAACATTGTTTAGTATTTTAAATAACAAGATTGCGGCCACATTTCAGATCAGCTGATTGAGTTATTAATGAGGTTATTGATAAGGAAACATACAAACTGTAAGTTTTATACGTGTTTACACGACAAAATCTATAATAAATCATAAAAAATATATCAAGTAAAAATATGCAATGGATGATGAAATGAATATTTTACACCTTTTGCTTATATATTACTATGAAATACTTAATTTCGCCCCTTGTATGCAGCTGTCATAGCAAATGACATGCATATTAAAATAATTCTATTATAGTCACGACTTCAAATTCATCAACATATTTCTCCAGACTAATTTTCTTCTGTCTTTGTTAATATGCAGACAAAACCCCTTGAAAAATAACAACAAAAACTTACCATATACAAACAAAAACGGATTTATAAGTAGGTATAATGTTACCCTTGTCCTTCTTGTCTGGATCAAACTTACTCACCCGCATCCACCAAGTAAACGAAATCGGCAAAGCGTGTTTTCTTTGAAAACTGATCCTCTGAAATGCCTTTCTCACGTGGGTCGAGGTTAAGTCATTCTTTATAAAAACCAAACTCTGGACATACCTCCGACGCAAAACATAAAATCAACGTCGATTTTGCAGACAGCCATGTGATAATGTATCTTTTTGGCTCTCATTCTTACATACCTAACTCAAATCTTTATTGAAACGCTTCAAGCTGTAAAAGTTACTTTAGCACCCGAACCACCCTATTAAATGGAGTGTTTTCCGAGTTCCTCTAAACATAAAATTTAATTCGGAATTCTCGATTTGTTTTTGGGAATTCAGTAGGTAATAGAGGTTTGCTTAGAGACGAAATTCTAATTTGTTTTAGGGTAGAATTTCGATCATGATTTGATAGATATTATTGGTGTTTTTGATAGTCATGAATGCACATGTGGAATTTATTGATATTTGTGGCATATAAATATACTAAGCAGCTATAGCTTATTGAAGGTTTACAGTATTATTCATAGTGTAATAAACATCAACAGTATCCTTGTATAAGGTTACTTCCTAAGGTTTACCAAAGAGACAGTACCAAAGCCGTGGGCGTTATATTACTCCGATATTCCGCGGTGCTGACCGCAAACCGCAGTCGACAACTATGGCTATTGGATACCTACGTCGAGGAAACTTACATGGTGCTGTGATCAAATTTAAATGGGACTATATTTTACAAATTATTGGAGTACAACATTTTATGCCCAAGGCGGGAATCGAACCTACGTCCTCCGATATCGCGTCAGACGCCTAAACCGTTTCGGCCACCTGGACTCGGCATTTCTAGCTGAAATTTCGTGCTCCGATTGTATTAAATGGGACTAATTTAAAAACTTTCACGAACCCATTTTTCATTAATTATACTACTTATTTAACTATGTATATTCAATAAAATCTCAATAAAATATTTTGCGGATACGTCAAATTCATATCTATGTTTTCTCCGTACGCTATCAAAAAAGCAACAAAACTTTTTGAGTTTGTAATAAGACTTTTCATCACATTTGAAGGTAAACATTTTATACTAGCTTGTTTACTCGAATTTAGATGTAGGTACCTACAAAAACGTTAGCCAATTATAAAACTCTTCCTCAGAAATGGTAAGAAAGGAACAAGTTACACAATAAGCTCCTAATCTTTTGATAAGTATTTAATGAGTCTTTTGTTTTTGACGCAGTAATTTGACACATGAATAGCGCCCTACACTCGTGAAGTACTTACTTTGATGCGTGAAGTGAAAGAAAATATCATAATTTTCGGTAAATTGTATATCCGCCCAAATTCGAATCTTGTACACAAAGAGTGCAAACTGACCCACAATATTCGTACTAGGTCTATGCAAACATTATTTTGTAAATAAAAAAATTCTAAATTCTTTTAAATGAATCACAAAAATCCTTTCGATTTGTTTTGTTACTTTATATTTTGTTGACCATTGTATTTACCCGAGAGGGAATGTCTAGTTAGGTAGATAACTTCGACAAAGAGGTCATCCCAAGGATCCAAGTTGGATGGACTGCGTTCTCGTAGAATAATCCGCAGAGCCTGAAGACCAAAGACTTTAATCAGTTTGTGTTGCCAGTGATGACTTATAGCACTGAGACGGGGCCGTAACTGTGAAGCTTGTTAGCGGACAAGCTCAAAGTCGCTCAACGAGCTATGGAGTGAGCTCAAATTTCTTTACGCAGTAAAATCCGGAACGAGGATATTCCCCGAAGAACCAAAGCCATCGGCATAGCATTCAGAATTTGCATGTTGAAGTGGCAACGGACAGACCACATTGCTCGAATATATGACAACCGACGGGCAAGAAAGGTTCTAGAGTGGTTACCATAAATACCGGAAGACTTAGAGTTGGTAGACTGATGATATCGTAAAAGTCGCGGGTAGCCAATGGTTACAAAAGCCATTCATTGTGACTTTGTAAGTAAGGCGTCTTAATTGTATCCCACATTCGTTCATCAGTAAACGTCTTCCACTGATGATGCTGCTAATGATGAGGCAAGTTAAAGTTACCTTACTAAAACATGTAATGGGCATAACTTTCACCCGTCTTTTGAATGATTGGAGTTGATTACTTTCAGCATATTTATAGTTTCGATCCCCAAGTACTTTTGATATCCCTAAATTAGTCCGAGTAGTTCCGATCTCCCCAAATAATTCAATTCCGTACAGCAGTGGTGCCCTTGAGCTCGCTGAAAACTACTCTACTTGTAGCGGTGCATTTCGGTGCGCCCGCAGATGATGGACGTAGAAGGCTTTTACTGCTTTTTCGGGCTTTGATAGATATTATTTAAACTTTGAACTTTTGTGTAAAATGTTATCTCTTTTATTATTTAAATTTAATTGTATACTTATCTTATTGTGACGACGAACGTGCTTATATTTTTTAAGTTAAACTATGTTCTCATGTAAGTGAGTACCTATTGTCTTAATTGAGAATAAAATGTCTTTAAACCTAAAAAATTTGAAGGAATCATGTCACGATACAAGTTTTTCCTGCGAATATGATTTTGTAAGCTTGTTTGCTTAGCTAGAGATTTTGCATTGCTTTGCAAAAAATACAATATTTAACAATTACTATTGATATACCAAATCAAATTAATTCCAGTTATACTAAAGCTGTTCCTATTCAAAACATTGTAGTTATTTTTCAACTATTTCACGTCCAAAAATCCCGATATTCGAAACAATATGTTGCGAAATACTCACTTGCATGTCATCGTAACTTCCATAGGCTGTTGCCCTTCTGTAATCCTCATACAGTATCGTGTAGCCCCTTTCGTTAAAAAATGTAAAAGAAACCCTTTTCCGCCCATGCTATATACTATACTAGGGATAAAGCGATGGTAGGGTTGTAAAGGAAAATGTGATCATAATCCGCTATTTCCATATTTGTTTGGAGCAAACAGAACGCACTGATAGAGTAGGGGTGGTAACTTATCATAAGATTTTGTTTCTATCTGTTACTAAACCACTTAACATAAAGGAACACGTTTATCATATTTTACAAGGAAAACACACTGATCTTCAAACTTCATTTTAGACACAATTGTTTTTGTGAATTGAACACAAAGACAAAATCAAAACAATTTATTGAGTGTCTACGACGCTCTTGTGAAGGACAAATACAAAATTTAACTTATAGAAGATGCTACAGCTACGCTCAGCGGAGAGGATAAAGAACTACTCGTACTGCGAGTAGTACTGGCAACAAAATTTAGGGTGATTGTTTTTATATGTCTTTTTTACTATTCGTAGCATCATAATTTTTTTTATTTTATGCTTGATAGGTTAGCCTTTGGCCACCATCTCACCCGATGGTAAGCGATGATGTGATCGAAGGTGTTGTTCAGGCTACCCAAAACCACTGACTCACACGGACAGCTACCGTAAAACACCGTTAGGTGCTTGGCGACAGATTTTCTACTTGAGGGTGGTAGCCAGCCAGGCGGGCATTCGCAAAATACCTTACCACCATGCTTTAATGACTGCCATCCTAAGACAATAATCGGGACCGACGGCTTAACGTGCCCTCCGAAGCACAGAAGTGCTCAGTAGTAATGTCACTACGGGTCACCCATCCAAGTCATGACCGCGGTGCACGTTGCTTAACTTTGCTGGTCGGTTAAGAACAGCTAAGCATACTTCGCTACGAGCGCTTCAAAAAATCATTATCATCATCAGCTGAAATACATCCACTGCTGCATAAAAGTCTCCCCCATAGAACGCCACAATGAACGACTATTAGCCTCTTGTATGTAAAAATGCCCTTCTATCATGCAAATACACCAATCCAATGCTATGGATGTTCTGTTATAGTATTGACAAGAGCTTAAAGTAGTACAGGTTCCTTGGTCGTTTATTCACTGTATTATAGAATTTTAAAACAATTTTGTTACGTAAGTACTTAGGCACTGTAGTAATGTAACGAGATAGCTATTCGTAGTTTTCGTAAGTTTAAATTGTATATGACAATTTAAACTTACGAAACCCAAATTGGTTACAATTCGCTCAACTTTGGAGAACAAGCCCCATCAGCATGTCACTAACAGTTGAACATTGTGCCAGCCGTCATAACTTTTGTGACGAAGCACAATATACTGTGTACTCACAAGAAAATACCTATATAACATTAAAATATCTCTTTCATTCTTGAATTCTAACAAAACAATTGAATACAAATATTACGATAGAAATATAATAGAATCTATAAAGTTACCTATAACATTTTTGCTGTATTATATTGTTTGTTTCAAGTATGGAGGTCTTATTTCCTATTTAACTCTACTCTGTATCATATCACGCTATGTGTGATGGGGGATATTCAGTTCGTCATGTAAACTTTTTTTTATGTTATTGTGGTGACGGAACAAGCTCGAGGCCCACTTGATGTTAAGCAGACCTCTGCTTTTAACAGATGCATTTCGTAATAAGTCACGAGTTCTACTGCGCCCGTCACCTTGAGACATAGTTGTTAAGTTCCATGTGCCTAATTTCACTGGCTCTCAAGGACTGCTGCCGGAACACACCGTTGGTACTCGGCGACAGATTTTCTACTTGAGGTTGGTTGCTAGCCAGGCGGGTATTCGCAAAACGCCCTTCCACCATGCGGTGAAGCTGAAGCCCACCGCGGATTTGAATAATGCTGTGCGGCAGTCCATGTCTATAGCCAATGAGATGAGTAATGCCATTGAGTCATCACTACTTCGAATTTATTAACTACTTTTATTGGTTCTACTACTACGACTCGATCTGTAATTTAAATCTCATCTTAAATATACGTTTGTTCCTACTCGGCTAGTGTTGTTTTACCTCTGCACTTTGAAATTTTAAGGTTAGAGTGCACGTAACGCTTTCCATATAAACGTAGCTATGTCATATTTTTATAGCAAGTATTCAAAGTCGGTGAAATATTACATGCATATTGCTGAGCCTAATATCAATACTTCTGGTTTGTCAGTTTTTCAATTTATTATTGATTTTATCCAGAGATGTAAAAATAAAAATATTTTTGAAAATACTTAATTTTACGGAAATCTGGCAAATCAGAATCATACAAATCAGGCTCAAGGACATACATGCAATGTTTTACCGATTTTGAACATGTAGTATTTAAAATATGACGAAACGCCACGAGCATTCTTTAACCATTTAAATTATGTATTTTTAAAAATAATTCGAAAAATCGTTTTGTGTGGGAATTGTTATTTTGACATTTAGGGATAAAATATAAATTAAATAAATTAAGAAGCATAGATATGAGGCTCAGCAATATGCATACAACATTTTACCGAGTTTAAATACTTGGTATTTAATATATGACAAAACTACGTTTGTACGGAAAGCTCCCTGTGCACAGATAGCTTTCCTTACTACTATACTTCTCTACTCATAAAAATAAGTCACTTTAATCATTCGAATAAAGCGGATAAACTATTCACTACAATATTCAAATCAAAGCAAAAAAATTAAAACCATCAAATAATTCATTCCGTGTCGACACACGAGTATAAAGGTTCAATTCAGCTGATCATATTTTCCACCCAATTACTAACATATGCAAACACAATTGTACATTTGCAATATCATTCATGCAGTCATTGGAAATGTTAAATAAAGTTTACACTGATAAAATAATAAATCGATGCCGCTGTTTTACTAAACAAACAATAAAGCTACTGCGTTATTTGTTAATTAATCATTTATTTATCACACTTGATAATATACGAGTATGTTCATTTATAAATACATTGCGGTATTAAGTATATAAAGTCATAATTAAAATATGTTATGAATAGTTTTTATTATGATCACAGCATACATAAACAATGTTTAACTTTGGCGTTGCCTCTAAATCTCTCGCTTCTACCGGACATTACTTTTTGTACTGTACTTATTTTTAGTGTTTTTTTCCGTTTATTATGTAGTCACTGTTTAAATTAGAACCTTCTGCGCTTATTCAATCCAGACCTTTATAAATAAGAACTTTCGTGTTTCTTCAGGGATAACACAAAAAAGGCATAACTTTCTCTCCAAATAAAAATTACAAAATTCGAACGCGCAGTAACGGCTAACTACCTAAGTTGGCTTCAAAAACAGACAATTCACTCGTGTGTATAGTATAATTAATGTGCAGTATTCTACAGACATAAAATACAAATTATACTACAACGTCTTAAATCTATGAGGTAAACCGCGTTACTCACAGTGTTGATATTAATAGGAACGTGGTATTTTAAGACACATACAAAATACGCATTTCTAAAATTATTACTCCGGTGCATAGTAAACACGTTTAGTCATTTGCATGTGTGTTGAATTTCTAATTTTAATGACATCAGCTTGGCAAAGTAATTGGATTTCTGTATTATTGGATGTCTTTAAATCTTTTAGTATTGTACAATAACAAGATTATGTCGCAATCAATAACACTAAGTTACTTATTTCGTATCTTGTTTTGCGACTTATGATATTTATAATAATTTATTGGTCCGTAGGATTGCTCGTTCTTCAAAAGAAGTAAAAATCATACTGTTCAAGTCATACTAGCATATGGACAACGTACACTAAAAAATCCGTTAACATTCTTCGTGTCCAGTATAATAATGCATTTAGGATGATGTTGGGACTCCCGCGGTACTGCAGTGCGTCTCACATGTTTGCCGAGGCACGCGTTGACGGGTTCCATGCTTGCATGCGTAAAAAAGTTGCATCACTGTTAAGTCGGCTATGCTCGAGTACCAAAACCATCCTAAGTACAATTGCTAGCAGGTGGAACGGTCCCTTTTTCAGGCATTGCGTTCGTGTGCTGGTGGAGTAGGTATTTATACCTACTACCCGGGGCGAATGGTAAAAGTTCCTAGTTTATTATTAAGGTTACTTAAAACTCAAATATATTTCTTAATATGATTACAAGCACTATCGCGTGCTAAGTGAAAATTACAAATGTTTGTCACGGGTGGGAATCAAACCCGCATCCTTTGATTTCGCGCCTTAAGTCTAAGCCCCTACTCAAAAAAAAATGTGTGCTCCAATTTTTTGTAAAAGTATGATCCTAGAATTTTAAGACGCTGATAGATTACCTTATAAAACTGGCCAGTATGCGGTGGACTCGAACACCAAGAGATACCTGCAAACAATCATAAATACATTAGTACGCATTGACGAAAAAAAATAAGGATTCTTTCAATTAGGAGTTCATAGTATAAATCTGAATTTGCGCTTGGCCTATGAGCACGTTCAACAGTTTTGTGAACACGCCAAAATTTACGCCAGTAAGTATTAACGCTTTAAAAATTTGCAAACACATAAAATAAGGCATATATCTTGTATGGGTACTTTTTATGTTTAATTTTTATCCCGATTAAAAAATTATGGGTGTTATAAGTTTGACGTGTCTTTGTGTCTGTCTGTAGCATATTAGTTCCTAAAGGAATGGACCAATTATGATGCGGATTTTTTTTGTTTGATAGCTGGCATATTGATGATTGATTTGATTTTTACGTACAATTTATAAAAATATGGTTACATTATACTTAAAATATTAAATTTTGTACTTGATGCTTTTATTACCCCCTTAGATTTTGTAGCGATATTTGTATAATATAATATCTGGGATGAATTTAGGTGACTACCTACTACAAGTTAAAGTTAAAGGGATAAAACCCTATAAGTACATGTTAAACAAACAGACAACACTCTGTTACGAAACACCCTGAGATTATAAAATCCTAATTTTCAAAGTTAGCTCTGAACATTGTGAATTACAAGAAAGCTACTAATAAAAAATATGTGCGGGAAAAAAGTAGGTACCCTTATTTAATGTAAGAGAAAATTTCAGGCAATAAATACGGACAAAGTGCAATAAGTTTGGATCGAAACTAATCAAAACTTGTAACACAAAGAAGCCGAATGCAGTCAGAGCAAGACATTGCTGTTTTATTGAAGTAGGAAAGTTATTGAATTGGTTTGTAACAGAAACTTTGGGACGGTGTTGGGTTAAATATTGACCGAGCGTCTCGGAGGTGAGTGATCCAATACCTGTCCAAACATTGGTTACAACCGTACCTTTTCTATAAAGTCGTACATAATGTATGGAAGCCAAAGACTGTGGACTTACATTGAAACGGGACGCAGAACGTTGAAAGTTTTTGATATAAAAAACGGTACCGACTTCGAACACTGAAATTATCATATAATTTGTTGAAGTCCGTACCATTGAGTGATGACTCAAATCACTCTGATCGCCCAATTTCATGTTCCTACTTGCACAAGTTATTTCATACTTTTCAATGTTAGAAATCAGCTCCTTTTATTAATAAAATTGTTTTTAATCTTTTTAACTTTTTAAACATCTTCATCAAATCGATCTTCACTCACCCGCAATACACAATACTTTTCATCGTAAACAAGACTTACAATTGCCATCGAAGAATAGATAAGCGTATGGGCTGATATATTTTTCAGTTGTTTGAGTGTAATTTCAAAAGTATTATGATGAAATCTATATGGGACCTACAAAGTATGACATATCAAGAATGTCATACTTCTTAATTTTTTATGCCTTTTGATCACTATCTCACCTGATGATAAGTGGTCGAAGATGTTATTCAGGCTAACCTACAAAGGCGGAGTAATCGCATCACAAACATAAAAAAACATAGGGTCGAATAGGACTCCTGTTTTGAAGTCAGTTAAAAAAGTAGCAACACTCAGTCAAGCTGAAGTGAAAATTAGCATAGCCAACTAATTTGAGTTAAGAAGTATTTCAAGTAACATTGTTAATGCCATATTTAAGGCTGAAAAACTTGGCACGGCTTTTAACTTGATTGCGTAAACAGATCGGTAGCACAAATTGTCTGGCGTGCCACTCGGGTATTCAAACTAAGAAATAGTAGTGAATAGCTCAACAATGCGGGATTGTTCTTGGAAACTAATCCTTAAGTTATCGAGGCCCGACATCCTTCAAGTTGGTTCAAGATCGAGTTCAAGCGGTGTTTGTCGTACGCCCAACAGACTTTAATTTCGCACCTACTATACAAACTTCAGACTGGCATCACTAACTAGGCTGAGTTACTTATTAGCATGTCTGTAAGCACTTGTACCAACCCAATTTGGACACGCTTACCCTCGCTTCGCAGACGCTTTATGTGAACAATCGAGAGGTTAATCTTTGAAGTTCTCCGGATTCTAGTCTTCCAATTTGCATTTACAAATAAACAACGTGCAGTTTTCAACCTATTTATCTTGGAGTTTTATTTGAATTTATTTTGAGTTCTCTACTTCTATAACAGTTCATAAAATGTCTTGATGTTTTTGTCGTTTATCCATTCTTACTAAAGTATTTTGAACATATTATAATGCAAAGGAAATATATATTATTTTATCTTTTCTTTGCTATTAAATGTAACTTACTAAAACAATGTATTATTTTCTTCCGTAGGATGGTGATTCTCTGGAACCAGCTATCTTTAGCCTTTCCAGCCACTAATTAATTCAACGTCTCCTATCTAAACTTAACTTTAGGTATAGGTATGGTTGACGTAACCTTAAGAGGCGATGCGAACACTGTATTGGATAATTTGCTAGTACTAAGACAATTTTCGTTTTTTTACCGAAAAACTATTTTTTTTTGCATATAAGGAATATTTGTTGCGAGACTTAAAAATAAATCAAATATTGAAAGATACGATTCATTAACGCCTAATGAAAAATATTCTGAAAAAAATCGCCCGGTCTTTTAGGTTTACTGATTCTTGATAATCATAGTTCACCTTCAGTGAAGAACAAATTCGAAAGTAAAGATTTTCCTCCAGGAGATTATTATCGCCCCCGCACGGTATTCAGAAATACTAGCAGAGAGCACGGTTCGCCGAAAAAAATATTTATTTATTATCTATTCGAAATCTAGAAGGTTTTGCTTAAATTGAAATATAGTTTTGACTTGTTGAGATTAGGTGAAGTCCGGTTAGATATGGAAAACTAAGCTAAATGTTTCATATTTCGTAGAATAAAATTTAGTTTTTCGACGAATAATGCTCTCTGCGAACCGTTTATCGCTAAACGGTACGGAGCCTGATTATTATTCCTCTAGCAATATTAACACCTATACGTAGGTGCTTCTACTATTTCTAGATTTTACCTTTTTGTTCAAAAATGTACAAATAGTTTTTGTAAAATATTTTGTCAGCTGTAGAAATATAGTGAGTTTCTTCATAAGTTATCTTTTACTATCCGAAAAAATACTATATTTTTTTGTTAGCATGGATCGTTATTGTCGGTTTTTAATGTTGAGACGGTCTTGGTTGCAAGCCTCCCTGCCTTTGATGTTAGGAGGTTTTAGGATATGCAACATTTCTAGTGTTGCATTACCAGCTTTTTGTGTTCCCTAAACCAGCACGTATGTAATAGAAAAATTCTCGCACCATCTTTAGGCTCTTTTAATGTAGCATAACCAAACGAGGGCAAAATACAAGGGGACTGACTTGTCCAAATACAGAATTCTCTAGTTTTGTTTTCTCAAAGACAATAGCATCAACTACTCTACGAACTAGCACGCAAAAATATATATCTTGTGTGTAACAATATAGTGTTTTGCCCATCGCTGCCAGTGTGATCAACTCGGTCACCATGGCTTCTCTTGCTGTCGAAGTGCTGGTTGAATTTCCCGTCACACCAGTATGCAATATTCTTAACGATATCAAAAAAAGTGCTTTTACCAGCAGCAATGTAGCAATATTTGCGAACCGAATGGAGTGATGATGGTAAAAAAACTGACGGTATAAGATTGTTTCCGTGGCAGTTAGAGCTGCCATTAGTGTGGGACGTACATGCATACGTGTATTGACACTTTTTCTTTCTGAAACAACGTGAGGGCTTGCGCCGCGACTACTTCAGTAAAGCGACTGATGTGGAGCAAGTGTGCTAATCTCGGTAGTGGTTACATATTTTAGCCGTTTGGTGGTTTGAACGCTTGGTAGATGCGACGCGTGATTAAAATGCTGGCACTTATTTCGCTCAACGAATAAGCATTACAATGCAACCGGGTGATACTGCCAGCATGGCCACGCTGCAAACTGGTAGTTGGTAGCTGTCTTGAGCATTTGGACTGCAATGGTCCTTAGATTTTTTTTTTTTTATGCTTGATAGGTTAGCCTTTGACCACTATCTCACCTGATGGTAAGTGATGATATGGTCGAAGATGTTGTTCAGGCTATATTTCCTTTTTTGATGATGTTTTACAACTGGCCGTTTTGCAAGTATAATTATTTTAATTTAATGAAGTAATTTGTTTTTAAATTTGATATTATTTTTATATTTTGTCAGATTTTTATATAGGTATGTTCGTGAAGTATGGTAGTGCCCGGTATTTAATAATTTTTCTTGTTAGTTTACTTTTGTGGGTGAAAACCACAACTACCCGTTGTGGTTCTCTCAAAAGAAATAATAAAAATTAAGCATCTACGTTTGTAAAATGTTAAATATCAACTTCTCTAATATCTCAATAACAAAATTGACCGCAACTTAATATGTACTGCGAGTTCAAGTAAAAATTTAAAATTGATGTGTGTATATTAAATAATATTTGTGTTTGTTAAATCTCTGCCCAATAGAGTCACACTAATATCTTTTGCATAATTAAATTGGGTGTAGCATTGTATATGTATATTGGCCGGAACAAACGTTAAGCCACTGATTATACAACAGTAACTTCTAACCTTATCACCCACTTCCACAGAATAAAGGAGTTACAAACGTATTATATGGCACCAATCACAAAATACCTCAACTATTACATACAGACATACAGATAATTAACACGGAAATTCTCTCTAGAATTGTAATTATTTGAATTAAATTTATTTAGGTTATTAAAAATATTACAAAAACAAACTATGTATTCCTTATCATTCAGAAAAAAATTAAACTTTATTTTTCAGATAATATCATAAATAAGAAGACATAAAGAAGACATTCTATAGAAATAATTGGCAGGAGTTGTCTATACAAAGAATAACTCTGGTACTGCGTAGTCACAAGTCAAAGCGCGGCTTCTCGTTACACTCGAGATTTTATTCAAGTGGTTTGCCTCGGCTTTTTTCAAACGAACGCTAAAGAAACTTCCGAGAAAATATCACAGAGAAAATATGACACAAAGAAAGTGCAATTTAAAAAGTATATACACTGTGAATAAACATTTAAGGGGCAAAGTAGATAAAAAAGAAGTAAAGCTAAATTTATTTTAAAAACCGGAAGAGTTTCATATTTCCTTTTCTCTTCAATTTTAACAGAAAATATGTTCTATATGCCTTTAATAACAAAGTACTACGAACTATATACAACACTACAGCTACTAATAAAAGCATTTAGACAACCTAGAAGTAATTGCAGACTTTTTTTACACAGGCCGTCCAAATGCTCCAGCCCACTACAAGTTGAGAGCGTGCCCATGCTGGCAGTCTTCAATTAGAAAATTATATTTTTTATCTGTTTTAAGAGTCATATCTGTCATAAATGTTATCGTGCACTGTTTCAAACATGTGCAAAATTTGCCATTTTGAGTTTGATGATAATTGAAAATTACTATCCGTCCTTCAATATCCCGAAAGTTCACTGACATCAGAATATAATTCAAAATTGATATTAATTTATAGATCTATGACTTAAAGTAATACAAAACAGTCGTGGTGAAAGAAATTCCCAAGAACAGTTAGATAACTTCGTGGTTCACATAAGCAACCATACACGGAGTAATGACTAACATAACTGTACATTTCTTATCCTGTTTATGTAAGGCATTGCAATAAAATGGGACTTGGAATCTACTGCCACTGTTTTATTACTGTTATTCAATATTTTTAAAAAGGTGAATGCTTAAAAAGAATAATGATTAAATTTACACTGTTTATTATATTAAACTTGTAAACATAGAAGTTAATACATTAAAAAGAGAATTATTTGAAGTGCTCGTAGCGAAGTTTGCTTAGCCATTCTGAACCGATCAACAAAGCTAAGCAACGTTCGCCGCGGTCATAAGTTGGATGGGTGACCGCTGCTGGTGACATTACTACTGAGCGCTTCCGTCCTTCGGAGGGTACGTTAAGCCGTCGGTCCCGGTTGTTGTCTTAGGATAGCAGTCTTTATAGCATGGTGGTAGGGCAATTTGCGAATGCCCGCCTGGCTAGCTACCACCCTCAAGTAGAAAATCTGTCGCCAAGCACCTAAAGGTGTGTTCCGGCAGCTGTCCTTGAGAGCCAGTAATTCTAGGTTAGCCTGAACAACATCTTCGACCACATCATCACTTACCATCAGGTGAGATAGTGGTTAGCCTTTGACCACTATCACACGACATTCAAAAGAGTTTTGAATTACTGCTAAAATAACGAAGAACTGAGAAAAGAAACCTGGAGTCGTTCCTTACAATGTCATATTTTTTTTTGTTTTTTTTTTATGCCTGATAGTAACCTATCAGGCTCTTTTTGATATATACCTACAGCAGTAGAACCATATGGTATAAATATATAAATATATAAACATATAGTTTGTTTGTAGCAATACAAAATTATGAACCTATTTTGTAATATACGAAAAGGTACGTAGTTCTGCATTTTTTCCAATCTATCTTATGCAATTCCCACCTGGTTTCAAAACCATACACAGAACCGTGACAATGTTGCCGGATACGTCATATAGTCGGAAGAATTTTATGTTTTACGCTTTCATACCCATTTCGAGTGACGAGGAGTGCATTCTATTGTTTTCCGATGGCTGGCGACAGGAGATGGATGCTTGCTCCATCGTCTATAGCTACAAACTATTTAACTCTACAATTTCATCAAGAGCAGGCAGGTTTTAGAATTTGTACCTACTTTATTTTTAAAAAAACAATAGAACAGTGATTTTGATTATTTGAGAGTAAACCCTTTCCACGGCTGGTGATAAGGAATTTTCTTTTTGTGTGCTGAATACTGCAACACTTAATACCCCTGAGAAAAGAAAGTACGATCACTTTATGGTAACAAGATTTTAAATACACCTCCACAAATCCAATGTTTTTCGCCTGTTTTGAGAAGAACTAGCTAGTATTTATATGATTTATATCATAATGTCTTCACATTACTCTTTTATAAATATAACCCTGAAGTTAAACCAAAAGTGATCGCCTTATATTTTAATCAAAAACGCTGAAAAACGTACGTACGTCCATAATCTGTTTTCGATACCCTGATTGAAATTAATTTGAATATCTGGGTACTTTTACTCATTGTAAGTGCTTTTAAATTGGTAAGCTTCAGTATCGAAGTATTAATTTGCATAAAACATTTTATACGACACTGACAGTGACGGGTTTAATAACGACGAAGAATATTGTTATGTTTATTTACTAAGATAATTAATTTTATTCCTTTACTATCTCAAATCTCCTTATAGATTTGATATCTTGTAGACGATTATAGATCTATTGGGCAGTAAGTATTCATTAATAGGTAATAACGAAAATATTAATCCTTTTTGATATAACAATACTAATTCTGTATTTATTTGTTTATATGATATTAAAGCTACGTTTATAATGAATTCTGTGAAAATCATTATAAAATAACGAGCTAAATAATGTTCCACTTTTCCTGTATTTTGATACAATTGTGTTTTTTCGTTGGCCAAAGGCTTTGCTTGCCGGGATTTGTGCGGATTTGGAGGTTGCCAATCTGTACCACCGTAACCGCCCCGGGCCCAAATTCTTCGACCGAATAAAAAGGTCCTACTTATTCCTTGTTAACAGATTTCCGAAGTTACAAAAATGCTTTCCATTTCCTTAAATATCAATGTTGGAACAATAGATAAGTGATAGGTGAACCACCGCGCCGCGCGCCGCCTTTATCTGCGTATACAGTGAAATGCTTTGTTATAATTTAGTTAGACAACTTTTCAAACGTACGAGTCCAGTCTAGTGTCCGTCGGATATTTTAATGCAGTTATGAAAAACTAAGCAAACTACCGTAGTTTGTTAAGAGTTAACAAACAAGGGCACAGGTGGCGGCACTCAGCAAATTATGCAGAGCCATATGGGCGCTAATCCATCAACCGATCGGGATCGTGTGCCGGCTTTCATTAATCATCCTCTATTGATTAATGTGTCTCCGCACAAAGTAAGTAATTTACCACGCATCAATACCCAAATTGATAGGCTGTGCGCGAGCAGTGATTTTTGTTATCACAGTTTTTCACTCGGGTATCAAATTGACTCCGTACCTTTAATAAAAGATTGTTTGGCATTCGCCTAACGACATAACAGTCATAAAAGAGGCATAAAGAAAATATGAAATGATTTCGGTGACGCGTAAAGGCCTCATCAAATAGTTAGGTAACGTATATTGTTTAATCCCAATGTCATCCCGCACGTCGGTTATTACCTCGGAACATCGGGCCGGCGGCTCGCATAATTAATATTGCAAATGTTGTTAGCAGTTAGGGTAGAGCGAGGTGTATTTAGAAGTGAGACGTAACCGCATTGCCGGGTGACGTCACGGGAAAAGTATGTGTGGAAAACTTTATACAACAAACAAAAACCTTATCGACTGCTGTGCCACCACTACATTTCATATGTTGGTGTTCCCGTTTTTAATTCTCGTATCTAACATGAACTTTCATTAATATCTACTAGTTTTTTTTCATTCCATTGAATATGCTGGTCGGGCAAACCTAGAATTAATGGCTGCTGGAACACACCGTTAGGTGCTAGGATTTCTACTAGTCAGGTAAGCAATCGTAAAACGTCCTATCACCTTGCTATATTTTTATCATTCTAAGATAAGAACCGGAACCTACAGTTAACGTGCCCTCCGAAGCACTAAAGCGCTCAGTAGTTCATGCCAGTTACGGTTACCTATCCAAGTAATAAGTGCAGTGGACGCTGCATAGCCTAGTTGATTAGTTAAGAGCGACGATTGCTACGAGCACTTTAAAGTATTACAAAATATGTCGACTATAAAAGTAAACCTTATATTTCACTATATTGATCGCCGAGCCTCTCCATTCGAGCCCTGAGTGATTCACTGGATACAAATGGAAATATTTTTGGCGTCACCACATACATACAGTACACAGACATACAGTAGACCTAATGTCGTGCCTGTTTCCCGGAAAGCTAGGTAGCGATCACGAATTGACATTTACTTAATACAATCTTCGAATATATCTCTTAATAAATATATATATTAATAATTATATCACTCTCATCATGCATATTCTTATTCTTCATACGACTTCTGCTTATGGACCTGGGCTAAGCTGGAAACTAAAAGTAACATGCCTTTTATAGACTTCAAAATAGGTAAATATGTTAATATTTTTTGTCAATAGTTATATATACTAGTCAAGTAACTCTCATTCAAAATAAATAAAAGGTTAAATGTTACGCATTGACATTTAAGTAGGCGTCTGAACGCATTTTCACGCTAGCATAGTTATAATAGGCTTTGATACACTCAGTTTGTCCAGTAAATCCTAGAAGTACTTGTTCATATATATATAGCTGGGTTTCAACGTGAAAGTCCGTATTACCAGCTACCCGGTGGCATTCACGCTTTCTATCGCACGGTTTTAATTCCGTCTCACAACTCCAGGGATCACATATTTACTAGATGCGCTAAGTATTCAATAAATACTGTTATAATATTTTTGATTTGAATGTGGTAAGGACGGCCTTTCTGTTGCAGCATCTGCTAAAGTAACCAGCGAAAATACCGAAAATTGCTTTGCTTCGTCTTCACGGGGCGCTATGGTGTATCTATTAGTTTGAATCATGATGAATTAGAATTATCGTTATGAATTAGATACCGATATGTAAGGATTAATTTATGTATTAATAGGTACTTGGTATTGATAAACATGGGAAGTTCGTTGTCAATTATATACGAATTTAACAACTACAATAACTAAAAATCGAACTACAAAGTTACTTCAACTACGTTTGCGACAAGAACGTTTTCATAGCACTATATTTTTACATGACGACTTCTATCCCAGAACTTACTACTAATGACATTTTATTTGCTATTTTTTACCCCGGAACCTTCATTTTTCGTAGACGTTCCTAAAAAGTTTCAATATTATGTATAATATTGAGTATTTATTAACCATTGACTGTAGTCCATTTTCATTTCTTTGTTAACATTATTTATGACCTTTTTTTTTCATTAAGTTCTACTTTATTTGCATGGATACCGATGCTTGCATTTATGCACTCATGTTATTCACGAATTATGGACGAGAACAAAATGTTTCAAAATGATGAGACTTTTAGTGAATTCTACAATTACACATAAGAAAATTCACCTTTAAAATGCACCTAAGCAGAAGAACTAATGGAATGTACAGGACTTGTGAATATTTTTATAGATGCCCAGTTCGATTTTGAAATTTTCTTATTACCAATAAGAACTACTCACTGATCAGGAATGTAGGGAATACCCAAAAGATTTCGAAAAGGTTGGCAAGCACGTTATAATAAATAGAAGGCGGACTTTATCATTTACCAGACACAGTTCATGTTTATTCACACTGAGTACAAGTATATACCGTAAGGATAGTAAAACTTCCTATTCCAGTAAGTCGATATGTCCTCGGGCCTTGCGTTGACAGGTTGACGACCTATAAAAAGCCTTGTGTATGCGAAGTGGTTGCACCTAGGAAGTGTGTGTAGTCTGGGAGCTAACGCACTACTTACTCGTATCTACATATTGATTTTCAATTCAACTCGTCTTCTTTTTCCACAACTCTTCATCATCACAAGAAATTTGACAGAGTAAGACGTTCATACTAACACATACAAGTCAAAAAGCCTTGAAATTTTGTACAGAAAAAACTATAAATATTGTTATGTCTTTATTACCCAAAAGGGTAGGCAGATGTCAAATCATCTACGTTTTGCCTGAAACTCATCTTTGCCTTGTCTCGTAATTGGCAAGAAGAACAGTTCTGACCTTTACATTTAATTACTTACCGATCCTTCTCGGAAATCATACCATTAAAATTTCTATGCCATTTTTTCTACGCAGAGTTCATTTTCGATCGACTTAGTTTTGCTTTGATTCTATATCCATACAGATAGGAAACCTGTTTTAGACAGTGTTTAATTGTTGTTTTAGTTGAAGGTAAAAAAATAGCTTTATAAACAAGCTTCAATACAATAAAAAGTTAAAATCTCCCAAAGGCATAGCGAAATCAACTTGCTTTTATCATTTAATAAATTTATAAATACCCTTTATTTACGTCTCAGCTATAGCTTTTTGTTTTAATTAGGAAACATTCAAGATAATTAATAAATTAAGGCGTTACTTTGCGGGAATCCATAATTAATAATTGCAGATAATTAAAGAAAGTATTTTTCATCTTACTCAACCTTGGAAAGATGTTGTTTATCCTTCATATTCTGCGTAGTAAAATGCTTAATTATCTGCGAGTGTGGGAAAGATTTTAAATTTCGAATTACCAAATGTAGTAACTTTATTTTAAATTTGTAATACAAATTAACGCTATCATTGTTGTTTATCTTGTACAAATAGCATTTTTCATGATGTAGTGAGTTGAAAAATTGTGTGTTCCGCTCGTCAGCAAAGAATTTTAAGTCTCATACCTTTGAAATCTTGTATTATACCAACTAATTCTTGTTTACTCTTTATAATCCTAGAATACGTCGCTTCCTCAGGATTCAATAAAAAATAAAAGTATGTAGTCGCGCCAAATAACAACTTTGCAGCCAATAACAATTATTAATATTTTGGAAAATTATAAATCGATCGGTCTAAGCAGAACGTTCTGAAGAACTGATAACATTACTGCGATCACTAAAACGATGGCAAATCCCCCCAATGGGAGAAACTTTTTCTACGGTGGACGTTCCAAAGTGATGATGAAGCGAACAAGCTTGGTAAAATCTATCTATGTTTTTAAAATATCAGCAATTGTTAAACAAACAAGCTCATCATACTATTCACATATATATACACATCATTTTGAATAAACTACGCTATGCCTAATACCAAAGTTTATTAGAGGGATAATTAGGCCTTATGAAAGTTGAAAACAATATATATAATATACGCCGGGAAGCCCTACTTCCCACGAAGATCTTAAATTTTCTTCTAGATGTAACTCCTTGTATGGGCGTCAACGTACTGGAGCGTAAAAACACATTAAAAAATTACAACGAGACATTTCTGTGAAACTATCCCGTCACTCTCAATCTATAGATTCCCGCCTCAGGATACCTAGAGAGCGTCGTTAGCCGGCTCAGTAACTGGATAGTCGTGTATAGGGTTACCATATCTCAGGATTTGTCCTGAGATTACAGGAATTTTCGACTTTTCTCAGGATTGCGGCCGGATTTTGCAAATCTTGTTAAATCTCAGGATTTTCAATAAAACACAGGTTACATTTTAAAGATCTCTTTAATTAAAAGTTAAACCAACTAAAATTATCTTCTTTTGGTAACAATTAAACAGTTAAAATCAATACTTATTTATTAAAGTAAAACAAACTAAAAATAATCTTCATTTGGTAGATAACAATTGCAGTTAAAATCAATACTTATTTATCCAAGTAAAACAAACTAAAAATAATCTTCTTTTGCCAACAATTGAACAGTTAAAATCAATACTTATTTATCCAATTAAAACAAACTAAAAATAATCTTCATTTGTTAGATAACAATTGCAGTTAAAATCTATACTTATTTATCCAAGTAAAACAAACTAAAAATAATCTTCTTTTGGCAACAATTGAACAGTTAAAATCAATACTTATTTATCCAATTAAAACAAACTAAAAATAATCTTCTTTTGGTAGATAACAATTGCAGTTAAAATCAATACTTATTTATCCAAGTAAAACTAACTAAAATAATCTTCGCCGCTGCCACCCCCCGCCCCACCGCTCGCCGCTTTGAGTGCGATATGCAAGTTGCAACGCGTGAGCTAGATCCGCAGTGTATAAAACGATAATAATAAATTTTTGAGAGAAAATTCTCAAACTGTATAAAATCTCAGGACTTTTCCATGGTAATCAGGCCTTTTCTCCGGTCTTTTGATTTTTACATCTGGTAACCCTAGTCGTGTAAAGATACCAGTTTAAAAATCTATGTATATAGTTTTTACCGGACATTCTTTAATGTACCGTACGATTCTATGGACAGTACTTAACGCGGGACAGATTAGAAAATTAAATGCCTTGGTCCATTTTGAGAGGAAGTTCTTGATATGAGAAAAGAGGTACTAGAAGAAAATTGCCGTTTTTGTTTGTTTCTTTTAATGAACGCTATTATAGTCTTAGCGTGTAATGATGTATTTTGATCAGTTGTTTTAGTATTAAATTTGACTTGTACGGTACCATAGGCATACTGGGTAAATTTTTGCCAAATATAACGCCGCAATGAACGGCTATTAACCTCTTTGTAACCATTGGCTACCCGCGACTTCTACAATGTCGTCAGTCCACCTAGTGGAGGGCCTGTCAACTCTTCGTCACCCTGTGGAATGTGGTAAACACTCGAGAAGCTTTCTTCCCTATATGTTATCGGTTCGTTGAGCAATGTCACCTGCCCATTGCCATTTCAACTTGCGCATTATGAAACCTATGTCGGTGACTTTGGTTCGTAGGCGAATTTCCTCGTACTGGATTTTATCGTGCAAGAAAACTCACAGTATAGCTCTCTCCATAGCTCGTTCGAACGACTCTGAGCTTCTTCATAAGTTTTCTACTGGTTGACGACTTTGGTCTTCAGGCACTGCGGAATATTTGACGAGAAGATGTCTCATAATTTCCCGAACGCTGCCCATCATATTTGGATTATTCGAGTAAACTCTTTGTCAAAGTTGGTCCTATCTAACTGGACAGTCTTTCCCAGGTAAATATAATGTTCTACAACTTGGAGAGTATACCTGTGACACCTACATTAAAGTAGTTTGCATTAAAGTATTATCTAGTAGGCCTAATCAAGTAGTCATGTAGTGTAGTATTGTTATATAGTTCTTACTATCGTATTACGAGTATTTACTAACTATATTGTTGCAAGCGTACGAAAACAGCGATTAATAATCCACCATATATGTATGTGTTAAGTACTATCATATATATTATGCACTGAAAGAAACACACTTATCACAATATGAAAAAGGTTTCTAATTTCCGCTAAAACAACTTTTGTTATATGTAGCAATGCTAAAAAATGGTACTGATCTTAAAATATGAACGAGGTAGCTTGTGTATTATAATTTTTATAGGACTAAGTATAGGTACACACCGCGTTTGATCCGGGTAGACAATGATGAAAAGTTATGATGTATATGAAAAGTATTATGTTATTTCACGACCTTAACTATCTGAATTCCAAGTATGAAATATGGAATACAGATAGTTTAGGTCTCGAAATCGGCTCTTTCGTTTCAAAGTGAAGGAGTAACAAAGTACACAATCACATTCTCTCTCACAAACTTTCGCATTCATAATATTAGTGTGGTAATAAAATTTCAGTCGTAAGACAAAGCAACATATTCAAATATGACAAATTCAAAAACTAAAAAAACCCAGACCCAGAATCTGGCTTCTCGACGTTTGAGTCGCATGGCCGCAGAAATGCCAGAAATACGAAAACGAGCATCACCATATATGTATTGACTAATAGAAATACGAAAAATAAACTCCATACGTGTACGGCACACCCTTTCTAAAAGTACGTCTGTCTCATGTTTCCTTATTTATCAGATTCTCATATTCGTTCTCACTCAAAGCAAATAACGTCACCGTACACACCCCAATTCAAAACAAATATGTGGATGCTTAATTATAAAGGAGCCGCTACCGTTTGTCATTTCCATGAGGAACTTCACAGACTTCGTAATCCAATATTGTTTTGCGATTGTATAGAGGCCCATATTTCAATTCCACCCATAATCGTTTGAACGCAACAGACGGCGTTGAGTTATTTGAAAACATTTCAACTCATTAATGTCTTGTAACAACCAAACGACATTTATTTAATTTAAATTAATATTGTGTGTCAATTTTACTAAGGAGCTACATTTAGCCCGCGCGACCTTTAATGTTTTGCTAGTAACAGGTACGAAAATAAAACAAATTAACGTTTATATATCAGCGTGTGTTTATATGTGGCGGTTACGCCATATATACGATAATGGCTCCGTCTTGGTGCGCGAATAGGACATAAAACTGTACATTCCATAATAGAAGCTATTGGCCTGATTTTGATTTTAGAAGTTCATATCAATTATATGCTCATTCATCAATACTTGAGATGGTTTTTAATAAAATCTTCAACGTCGTATAGTTCATACTTTTGCGTTAGCTGTTTTACAAATCCAGTTTTTTGTCGTAAAATAATTAAATTTGATGTTGAGAACACTTAAAATAATTCTCAATATATTTCAAAGAACAAACTATATACAAAAAATAACTATAATCGGATTGTAATAATCAGGCAGGACATCAATCAATCAATCATTTTGTTAAGGTCTGATCTATGCCATACACGTGTCTGATAATTGGTAAAAAAATATTGATATCATATTTTTTCTTTAAAATATAATTAATTTCATTAACCTTTCTTCCATCCAGATTCCTGAAAATAATAACTAGATTAGGAATTAATTTTTAGTATTTTTTTAATTGCTTTACAAAAAAAAAATATATTTGTTAAAACAAAAACGTAACAAATAATCATGTTTTGTTACCGCAACTGATTGTCACATCATTCAATTAGTAGGGGCTTGCTATAGAAAGTTGGTGATATCATAATTGACGAAGCTATATTATGTGTGTCTTATCATCAGCGTCGTTCTGAGCAAATCAGACTTAAGTAAATTATGGTTTCTTGGCTCAAGGTATATGGCTTACCTACTTATTCTACAGACGACAATGAAAACAGATATCAGGATCATCTAATAATATTGCCAAGAGAAATATAATATTAAACAATATGAAGTAAAGATACGCTTACAAATTGAGATTCAAGGAGCCCCAATGTGAAATCAAGCGTGAAACCAAACAAATTGAACTTTTCTGTGAGTTTTATGTAAAATTCAAAGGAGATAGAATATATGAATATCAATATAAAAAAGTTTATTCAGGATTTTAAATATAATTTTGGTATCGACGTAACTGTTGGCTAGCGCTCTATTATAAAATAGTTATAATAAGTACTGTAGCGTATATACCAGATTGTCCACTGTTGAACACAGCTCATTATGGGTGGTTGGTTATTTGCCATAATTCCCACACTGGGCAGGCGTCTTGGTGATGGCAGTTTAAGATGTTCCTCAGAAGGCGCTGCTGCCCCCCTTCCGGTATTTCAACTTTACTCGCCTCTTACGACCCCCATACCCATAGGTACGCATAGCAATGGGGAGGGGGGAGGGGGGAGGTTGACATTCCAGCCCGGCACCCCACGGGGTAATCAGTAATTGGGGTGCCGGGATAATAAGTACGTGGCAAAAATATACACAGTGATTGAACTCGACCATTGATATGTAAGAACTTATAACTGTAAGCGGCTCTGTGGTAATAAGCAATAATAGCACTGTTAAATAAATTGATATAAAAGTAAACGATCTTCGATCGATATACCCAGTATAGGACATTCGTCCCTAGTTTTAACGTATCAATTTAAAGTGTATTTTGAAATCACAAATACGGCATAAGTATCTTGTATTTTCATAAGTACGTCTTACCAACTTCAACTTCATATAAGTTGTTCAAGTCACTATCATAATTCAATCTCCTTCATATTTCATACTCTAAAAGTCTAGTTTCGTAACCAATTGCGGCGATGATATTGATTCAGTCAATTCATAACGAGTTTCAACTCTCGAATGCGAGGAGGAGTGCCCCTGTCAAAGGGACCGCACAGTTTTCGATGGGTTTCAAATACCATGAGCGTTTTCATTTTGATTCACAGCCTATGATAACCTATCCAATATACAAGTAGCTTTGCGCATGGTGTGTTTGGGATTATTTGTTTATGAAGGGTTCAGTCCACTCCGCAAACAAGGAGGGTCAGCAAATTCACTGATTGCCGTCAATGAAACCTGACGATACTTGACCGTGTTCGTCAACAATTTATTATTTCGATTAGTGTCCCTAGTCCTACCAAATAATATTATATATTCCAATTATTTATATTTCCATTTTATTATGTATCCGAAAATATGTCTTGTTTTCTGTAATGGATATTTGATTTTTGTCGGAATTCAGTAGGTTTTAAGGTGGAAAACTCACGTCTGTGACGGGAAATTTAAAGTTTAAACTGTTTTATCGCACTTGTAGCTAAATAAATTTGTTTTTTTTTAACTGAAAACTATCTCCTCAGTTGGCACCGTGTGTTTTTTACCTGCCTGTCAGCTGATCTGGATGTTTTCTGAACTTCACTGGCTATAAAATAGAGTTTTCAAGTCATGCAGTGATATAATATACAGGGTTACTGGTAACTTACGCATAACCTCTTAAGGGTAATTTCAGTACATCACAAGGAACAAGTTTAGCTCAAAAATTTTTCTGAAAACTTAATAAAAAAAATCATTAAGATTTTCTTGTACTCTCTAACACATTTGGGATCTGTTTCGTAACGTAACAAAAGATATAGCAAAAACGGAGCGTGTGCCGCTACGTAACTTAGAGAGCTACGTACGTAGACACACACACACGTACACGCACACCCGTAGTCAACCAAGCCACAGCGAAGCCTACGCGGTAACTCCACGGTACCTACCTACATCATACATACTGTCCACCGGATGTTTCTTATTACGTGTATGTACACTGGGTCTACCATCCCTTTATACTTAATTAGTAAATTAAATAGCGACAAACCCATAAAATAAATATGAAGTACCTACGTTGCTGGACAAAGTCACATACATATTCACTAGGACTTGTACACGTGCACATTAGCGATGCAGTGTATGTAGTAGCCAGCAGGTAGATAAGTGCAAGGCGCATGGACAATGACGCGACACGACAACGACGGAGATGAGCGCCTCGTGGCGGGGCAGCGCGGCGGCGCGGCGCGGCACAGCGATCTCCTGCGCACGTAACCCATACAATACCTATTAGTACTCGTGGCACCCAACTTTCATTTGTTATTTGGTTCAGTCACATAAGAAGTCAGTAACTACAATAAAGTTGGTACACACTACACACACATACGTCTTCTTGATAAGAATCCTAACGCCTAGTGATTGCGTCGCTAAACTCTAAAAGGGTTCAGGGCACATAAAATTACCGTGATTTCAAATGGTGTAGTAATGTGTGTGTATTGAAGCAATGATGACCGAGTGGTAATAGCCATAACTTGCAATGTCTCAGGTCCCTGGTTCAATCACCACCGCCACGCCACCGGCTTGAGCAACACCGCACGGTGGAAGGGCACCTTTTTTGCATTAGGCCGCCTAGCTACCAGCCTCAAGTAGAAAATCTGTCGCCAAGCACATTAGGTACTTGTGTGTGTTCCTTGAGAGCCAGTAAAAATTACAGGCACATGAGACTATGTCTCACAACTGTATGTCTCAGGGTTACGGGCGCAGTGCAGCTCGTCACTTGTGACAAATTGCGACTGTTATAGGCAGAGGTGATAGGAATCCTATCGCCTAGTGATGTCGTTGTTGACACTAAACAGATTAAAAACTGCATTATTTTAATCAAGGTGGTAGTACCCACCCAGACGTGTACCTGATGGGAATCCTACCAAGTAAGGGTTGCGTTATTAAACCCTAATTGTCAACACAACTTTTATTTAACATTATAACATCTTAAGAGTTACCTACAGTTTCGGCTCGTTTACGTTAACGGTTACAACCTAAATTAAAATAACGTCAATAAAGGCAGTAAGTAGTACCAACCTATACGTCTGTCTATTAGATATTCTACCGCATAATGATGGCGTTGTTAAACGACAGATTTCCTCACAATCAGAATCTGTTGCTAACGACCGAAATTGTTGTTGCCGAACACGATCTTGGATAAAAGTAGCTGTGTTGCTAGCGGCACTACACGGCTTGGTGATGTAGGCATGTTCGGGAATATCCTCAGTATTCTGTCCTCTGTGGCGGCAGGATTCAGGCACATATATATCATCACACCACATCTCACTGTCACTCGAACTAATACTCGAAATTAAGCACCTACTGAAATTACATCGTCTTATTATTTGCGAAATCGTGAATAACTATGCCCCGACGCATCTCAATTCGTACCTAACTCGCGAGCGCGACTGACTGATCGATTGCCGCTGTCGCGCCGAGAGCAGGCCAGGCGCGCGGCTAAGATATAAAACGGGTGGGATTTCCCGGACCAAAAGACGCGCCGCCGCTATTATTTTGACTTTGATCTTCCTTTCACATGCCGCCGCCGCCGCGCCATCGGCACTAGCGGGGCGGCGCGGGTGGCGCCTTTTACCACTTAACCGGCGGATTTTATTAAATAAATATCTGTAAAATTTGACTTTACCAGCAGAGTAGACTGATAAGACCTTACAACATTGTTTTTTGGAGTTTTTCTTTAAAATACAGTAAATAGTAGCAATAGGTACCGTAGAATTAATTATAATACTAACTTAGTAATACCACGGCGCGGCCTGCGGCACGCAGATCAAAGTCAAAAGTTTAGGTGGCAGCTGCCACGCGCCGCCCGACTCTCGAAGCCGGCGGCACAGAATATTCATTTTATTGTAGTACCACCGCCTTTACTGACCTTTACTCACTGGAATGGATTCTTATCAGGTACACATCTGTCATCGATAGATGTCTGGCTAGGTAGGTACCTACTACACCATCTTTAGTGAAAATACTGATATTTAGTCTGTTTTTGGACCCGTTTGAGGTTTAACAACCCGATCACTAGGCGTTAGGATTCTTATCAGGCAGACGTCTTTATCGTTAGGTAGGCACTTAATTTATTGAATAAAACCCTTCGATTTATCTATGTGAAATGATAGATATCTAGATACTTACCTACTTAGGACTTAGGTAGGTACTGTTAAAGTATTTTTAGATTAGAGATAAACAGCGTGAACAATAGGCTGTAAGATTTAAACCAATAATAGGTAGGTAGGTTTTGTAAAAACATAAAAGTCAAACATAATATTACGATGGATACCTACCTATGTTGTTCATATCATATGTTCTAGCATAAGCAAAGAAGCAATAATTACTTTTTTAATGTAGACATTCCTAAGCCTGGTTAAGCATGAAGTTCTTATAGGTATTAGGTTCACAAGCTTTCTGTATCAGTTACCATTAAAATCTCTTTGTCAGTTACAGACACGTAACACTGGCATAATTTGTGATACCTACCTACCTACGTATAGTTTTGTAAAAACATAAAAGTCAAACATAATATTACGATGGATACCTACCTATGTTGTTCATATCATATGTTCTAGCATAAGCAAAGAAGTAATAATTACTTTTTTAATGTAGACATTCCTAAGCCTGGTTAAGCATGAAGTTCTTATAGGTATTAGGTTCACAAGCTTTCTGTATCAGTTACCATTACAATCTCTTTGTCAGTTACAGACACGTAACACTGGCATAATTTGTGATACCTACCTACCTACGTATAGTTTTGTAAAAACATAAAAGTCAAACATAATATTACGATGGATACCTACCTATGTTGTTCATATCATATGTTCTAGCATAAGCAAAGAAGTAATAATTACTTTTTTAATGTAGACATTCCTAAGCCTAGTTTAGTATGAAGTTCTTATAGGTATTAGGTTCACAAGCTTTCTGTATCAGTTACCATTAAAATCTCTTTGTCAGTTACAGACACGTAACACTGGCTTAATCTGTGACTACCTCATAGTACCTACCTACGAGGTACGAAAATACGAGGCAGTCACAGTTTAAGACAGAGTTCGGCACGCGGCACGTGTTTGATGTGTCGGTGTCGCTATTTAGAAGAATTAGCAGAGAAAGGGGACGGTCACTTGTCCTTTGAGCTAGTTAAGCAAGCCGAGCCGACACTCGACAGTCGCGAATTTCGCCGCGCGCGCGCCGGTTGTGACGTGACATAATAATGTGACGTATCGCGATCGATGCACATGGCATATCGATATACCTACCTACCAATATTGAATACACCGAAATGGTGCGTGTTTATGCTAGGTGTGGAGACAACGTGTCTGAAGCTTGCCGTGAGTTTGTGTTTGTGTTAGTGTTACGCTACTCACGACGCAATCCTACATTTCTTCGAGGCTTACCCCGCAGCGAACACAAATGATGCAGCTCAACGCTTCGATGTGTCTCAATTGTTCGCATGGACAGTGAAGGAAAATATCCGTTCCACCTTCATCGCGTCACATTCTGCAACATGCTGCTTACCGAGAGGCCGACTGTGTTGTGGACCGATGAGGCTACTTTTGGGAGAGTGGGACTGTTTAATACTAGAAACGAACATTTGTGGTGTCACGAAAACCCCCATGAACCCGTACTCTCCTGGGTTCAAGAACAATTGTATTTCAGATGTGGACTGTGTGTGGGTTGTACCGGTGATTATTTTGAACAATTTGCACGTGATAGACTTCGTCACCCCCGGGAATTGAGTTTGAGGGGTGATAATTTGTAAAATGGTATGTAAATATTTTGTAAATAGTTCAATGATTGTAAATAAGAATGATTCCACTCTTTAAATACGCCTACATAAAAAAATAATCTACTTTTTATTGTTTTGCCCGTTTTATTTATAATATTTAAATAATCTAAAATTAATTTCTTCGAACTTAGGTTTAAGTTTGAAGCGTTCGTAGCGTAGGTACTAACTTAGTCGTTCTTAACCGATCAACTATGTTAAGGCCCTTGGGTACGTCAAATTCGTACTTTCTAAAGCGAACTCCTCCGTAACCGCTGAAGTTGAAGACTTGAAAAAAAAATATTATAGAGATGAATTCAAGTACAACATTTGCAACATATGATTTTACGGTATTACTATTACTTTTGCCTTAAAAAAAATTCAAACTACATACTATTTCTTGACTTATATGGCGAACTCCTTCTAAACGGCTACGATTTTTGAAAAATAAATTGTACCATTAAATTTCTAGATTGTTATACTACAATTATAACATAGCATTTGTAAATCCATTGATATTTTCCTAAGAAAATGTCAAATTATTCAGATTCAGAACGCTTGCGGTTCCGAGGTGCTCTGCGCGGACGCGGGCGGCAGTGTTGCGCAAGCGTTGGCACGGGGAGGCTGTGTCGCTCGTAGCTCCGCTCGCGCTTTCGACTGATAACGATCTTGTCTTTGTATTAGTGCATTGACACGCGAGATTCGTAGCTGTGTGCGTGCAATGATTCGCTCGCTGCAGAGAGCCAACTTGATTGCGACGTGAAGTATGCGCGGTGACGCTTTATTATTGGTATTTTGTAGACAAATTTTATTCGAATTGTCTCACATATGAAAAGAATCAAAACTTGAAATTGACAATGTTGTGGGTAAATTACAATGGGCGGCCTTATCAATAAGATCAATGAAAAGTTTTATAATATATGTACAAAATTAATTAGTAATGTCTATAACGCTCTCATGTTATAACTGGTTAACCAAAGATAATATATTTTTTTATATTATGGTAAATAGTTTCCGGCTTTAGTAGTTTGTAGGGTACAAAATGGTTCTCTACTACATTTAGAGTTTGTATGGGGCTACATACATCTTTTGGAGTTCTAAGCTTTTCTTGATAATTGTATTAGGTGTTTTGATATAGGTTAATTAATACTACATAAAGATAACGTCTGCCAAGTGAAGATGGATAACGTATCTCGAAAATAGTGAGAGATAGGTAAGGGATATTAGCACCGTGGGGTGCCGGGTTAGAATTGCACCTCCCCATATAATCCCGTGGGTGTCGTAAGAGGCGATTAAGGGAAAACTACTGGAAGGTGGGCAGCCACGTGGGGTGCCGGGTTAGAATTGCACCTCCCCATATCATCCCGTGGGTGTCGTCAGAAGCGTCTAAGGGAAAACTACTTAAAGGGGGGCAGCAGCGCCTTCTAAAGAACTGCCAACTTACATTGCAATCCCCAAGACGCCTGCCAAGTGTGGGGATTATGGCAAATACCCCCTTAAAAAGTGAGGCTGTGTTCAGCTGTGGACGAACTGACTGTTACAGTTACAGTACTGAAAATCGATATATAGGTTTTTCTGGACGTCCTTATTCCAAATTTGGAATTTATTTTTCGATGACGTCTGCCAAGTGAAAAAAGTTAGTCCGATATGGCTGAAAATCGATATCTAGGTTGTGCTGTGCGTCATTATTCCGAATTTGGAATGTATATTCCGATGACGTCTGCCAAGTGAAAAAAGTTACCTAGATTTGGCTGAAATTCAAAATCTAGGTAGTTCTAGACGTCTTTATTCCGAATTTGGAATTTATTTATCTATGACGTCTGCCAAGTGAAGAAAGTTACTCCGATTTGGCTGAAGTTCAAAATCTAGGTAGTTCTAGACGTCTTTGTTCCGAATTTGGTATTTATTTTTCGATGACGTCTGCCAATTGAAGAAAGTCACTCCGATTTGGCTGAAATTCAAAATCTAGGTAGTTCTAGACGTCTTTATTCCGAATTTGGTATTTATTTTTCAATAACGTCTGCCAAGTGAAGAAAGTTACTCCGATTTGGCTGAAATTCAAACTCTAAGTAGTTCTGGACGTCTTTATTCCGAATTTTGAACGTATTTTTCTATGACGTCTGCCAAGTGTGGAAAGTTACTCCAATTTGGATGAAATTCAAAATCTAGGTAGTTCTGGACGTCTATATTCCGAATTTGGAATGTATTTTACGATGACGTCTGCCAAGTAAAAAAAGTTGCTCCGATTTGGCTAATAATCGAAATCAAGGTTTTTCTGGACGTCTTTGTTCCAAATTTGAAATTATTTATTCGACGACATCTGCCAAGTGAAGAAAGTAACTCTGATTTAGCTGACATTGAAAATCTAGGTTGTTCTGGACATCGTCATTCTGAATTAAAAATTAATTTTTTGAAGACGTCTGCCAGGTGAAAAAAGTTACTCCTATTTGGCTGAAAATCGATATCTAGGTTTTTCTGGACGTTTTTGTTCAATATTTGGCATACATTTTTCGACATCTGCTAGGTGAGGAAAGTCACTCCAATTTGGCTAACATTCAAAATCTAGGTAGTTCTGGACGTTTTTCTTCCGAATTTGGAATTTATTTTTCGATGACGTCTGCCATGGGAAGTAAGTTACTCTGAATTGGCTGAAAATCAATATCTAAGTTTTTCTGGACGTCCTTATTCCAAATTAGGAATTTATATTCCGATGACGTCTGCCAAGTGAAAAAGTTCCTCCGATTTTGCTGAAAATCGATATCTAGGTTGTGCTGTGCGTCATTATTCCGAATTTGGAATAATTTTATCTATGTCGTCTGCCAAGTGAAGAAAAATAATCAGAATTGACTAAAAATGGATATCTAGGTTGTTTTAGACGTTATTATTCCAAATTTAGAATTTGTTTACGATGACGTATGCCCAGTAGATAAAGTAACTTCGATTTAGCTGAAAAGATCGATCGTCTAGAACAACCTTGATATCGATCTAGGTTGTTCTAGACGTCTTAATTCCAAATCTAGAATTTATTTAACAATGACGTCGGCCAAGTGGAAAAAGTTACTTTGATTTGGCTACAAATCGATACTTATCTTGGTTTTCCTGGACGCTTTTCTATTCGTACTATCGATCTTAATTGTTATTAATTTGTTGTGAAGTGCGTGAATCCCTCTAGGGTGAGTTCCTTATTTATTATTGTTATTTCATAGTGCTGACTAAAACCTATGTAACGTAAACAGCTGTGCTGCCCTACCGCGCTAGACTGTGAGTTTTAAAATGTGAGTCGCTGGTAACAGTACCACGATCGTGTCGGCGCGGCTTGGCAACAATTGGCTGAGGAATATCAGCTACTAAGCCTGTGTCTTCCTTCCAGGATTCCACTTCACTGATTTAATCCGAGGACGGGTGTTTCGAGCACTCACTACCGAGATCCAGAACTATCAGCTGACGCCAAGACCGCCACATCTGGGACCTGGATCACGTGTACTATCAGGCCAGTGTCTCCCTCCGGTCTATGTAACTTCAGTAGAACTGTGCGGCTGTGCAACCTGATAAGGCTTGGCCTAATAAACTCCCTGAGTTTACCTACCTACCTGCTGGCCGTGGGATGATTAGCAGTTCCCTATCGCCGCAGTACGATAAGAGTAGGAAAATTATGATTACTTATCAAAGACGCACGAATTAACATCAAAATAATATTTTGACTAACCTCGACGTTTCGATCAAGTTGCATTGACCGTGGTCACGAGTAGACTGAAGAAGCGGGTGTCATCGTTTTGAGGAGCGGCGGGAGTGATTTAAATCTACCCCGCTTGGTTTTCGTTAATGTAATTTAGAAACATGAGTTTAGTTCACGAAAGTTTAAAGAAAAGTACTTATAAATCAATTATTCAAATCTCCTAATAAATGAGAAAGTATATCGGTTACCTTTTCACGATGGAACCAATCTTTACAATATAGCTGTAGATAAATTGCCCATATTATTATTTCCTAGACAAGAAATTATTCATCTCATATCTCGTACCCGGAAAGTAGTGTTTGTTTGATGCAAGTAGCGGGTCGAAGACTGCTTCCCACCTATGGGCGGGAAAATCTAAAGGTAAATACTTCCTTCTCAAGGGCCGACATGTCCAATAGCACAAACGTTGGCCATTTTGTATTTTTGCGTACGACACAGTCGTCCCTATTCTTATTTTTCAATGTATTTTCACCATTATACAAATCTTCGTTTTATATCGTTGTTTTTAAACGAGTAAACCCGCGTCGGCTATAATCTCATTTATAAGGAGATTTGAATAATTGATTTATAAGTACTTTTCTTTAAACTTTCGTGAACTAAACTCATGTTTCTAAATTACATTAACGAAAACCAAGCGGGGTCGATTTAAATCACTCCCGTCGCTCCTCAAGACGATGACATCCGCTTCTTCAGTCTACTCGTGACCACGGTCAAAGTTTTCTTTACCAAATGTTATTTATGTTGAACCAAACATTAAGCTTGGCCTAGAAAAACTCTTTTTTGACAATGCGACAGTCTTCCTGGGAATTAAAATGGATTCAACTTTACAGTGGAATCCACATATACATGATCTATCTGGAAGACTTAGTTCTGCTGCATATGCAGTTCGTAAGATAAGACAGCTAACAGACGTAGCTACTGCTAGGCTCGTTTATTTCGCGTATTTCCACAGTATTATGTCTTATGGTATATTGCTGTGGGGAGCTGCTGCTGAGATAGAGACAATCTTTATCTTACAAAAGCGTGCAATTCGAGCCATATATGAAATGGATCCTAGGGAATCCCTGAGAGATATTTTTAAAGAAATTGATATTTTAGCTTTACCAAGTCTGTATATATTTGAAAATATTATGTATGTTCGTAAAAATTTGAGCAAATTTAAATCAAACAGTGACACTCACGATTATAACACTAGGAATAAAGATAAAATAGCGGTGCCAGGTTTTAGATTAGCAAAGACAAATAAAAGGTCCTTCTTAGGAAATTGTGTGCGGTTTTATAATAAATTGCCCAAACATATTACAACGCTCACAGAAAGAAAATTCAAGTTGCATGTGAAGAATATTTTGATAAAGAAATCTTACTACACAGTTTGTGATTACTTAAACGACAAAAATGCTTGGACTGGTTCGCCTCTGCAAAGCTAGCGCCTAACACCTACGTAATGTAAATTAAGTATTGTAATAATTTTATTATATAGTATGTACCAAACACATTTTTAAAAAACGTTTAAAAGAATGGCCCCGAGTTTCTTGCCCGTTCTTCTCGCAGTGGCTCTATAATTTTTGTTTGCTGAACGTGGCAGTACAATGTAGTATATTTCAATATTAAAATTTATAATTGACCTTCATAAGAGCGTCGTAGACGCCTAAATTGAATAAATGATTTTGACTTTGACTTTGACTTTGAATAAACGATTGATTATTATAATTTTCTTACTCTTATCCGATATATCTTAGCGTTTTAAAGATACGTCATCTATCTTTACTTAGCAAACGTCATTGAAAAATGAAATCCAAATGTAGAATAATGACGCCCAGCACAACCTAGATATCGGAGTAACTTTCTTCCCTTGACAGACGCCATTAAAAAAATAAATCTTAATTCGGAATAATGACGCCCAGCACAACCTAGATATCGATTTTCAGCCAAATTGAAGTAGTTTTTCACTTGGCAGACGTCATCGGAAAGTAAATTCCAAATTTGGAATAAGGACGCCACGAAAAACCTAGATATCGATTTTTAGCCAAATCTTAGTAACTTTTCTCACTAGGCAGACGTCATCGAAAAATAAATTCCAAATTTGGAATAAAAGCGTCCAGAATAATAATAATAATATAAACAATAATATAAATCTTTATTTAAGCCAATAACACTTTTTCCAAATCTTGTATTGCTGGTGGTCTTCACACTTCGACGTTGAAGTTTGTATCGTTAAGACCTTAATTGATAGCTGTACAGTGCACAGTTGACTTCAGTACAATTTTTCACGCAAAATAGTTATAAACATAAATTTAACTTACAAATTATCCATAAAATAACATCTTGTTCAGTTTCATACATTTTTTTTTATAAATTATCCACACAGGTGGTATTTATATTTTAACTAAATTTGTGTTATTTACGTGTTTGTATATCACTATATGGTGATATATAAACTGAAAAATTCAGGACTTGATTATATAAATATGTTTTAATAAAAGGGCTAAATCTTCTTGCAAAAGTTGTACGAATGACAGGTTATTTTAATTGGAAAACTCGTTTATGTAGCATATTACTAAAATTTGCAGATTTTTTAAAGAGTCTGTGTGCGAACTGAAAACAACCTAGATATCGATTTTCAGCCAAATCGAAGTACATTTTTCACTTGGCAGACGTCAACGTAAAACAAATTCTTAACATGGAATAATAACGTCTACAACAACCTAGATATCAATTTTCAGTCAAACCGTAGCATTTTTCTTCACTTGGCAGATGACATTGAAAAAATAATTCCAAATTCGGAATAATGACTCTCAGCACAGCCTAAATATCGAGTATCAGACAAATCTGAGTAACTTTCTTCACTCGGCAGATGACATTGAAAAATAAAGAAAAGGAATAAAGACGTCCAGAACAACCTAGGTAGGTACCTACACTATACATTTTCATTTGACGACTGATCTCAGTCGCAGTTGCAATTGCGGATACTCACTAGAATCGTACGGTAGGAATATAAAGTGCCATGTTACCGGAGCGCATCGCGCATCTGCGTATTCTTTGACCGTTATATTTGTGCAGCGAGCGCGGAACGTATGCGGCGATGCGCGAGTAAAGTAAGCTCGATTAGGTCCAGATGCTCAAGGCCATTGGCGACTCTAATCGCCTTAAGCAACGTCCGCTGCGATCATGAGTTGGATGGGTGACCCCTAGTGGCATTTTTATAGATTAAAAATCGTGGGAAGTTTTTGTGTATCCTAAAAGTACGCAATCGTGCCTGAATGCTACTTACGCGACAGGTAGACAATTAGACATCACATGTGCGACCGCGCGCCTCCTTTGATGCTATTTGTTGCTGAATTACTTGTACCTAATAGATTGTTTGTATTTTTATCAACTTTTATTTTTTAATCTAGCCAGTAAAGTATGAAGGGATTGTGGACTCAGTGTACATGTAATAAGAAACATCCGGTGGACGGTAAATGTAAGTATGGTGTAGGTAGGTAGGCAGAAAGATATCCATACCGCATATGGAGATGCCGCGTAGATCGCGCTGTGTTACAGAATAACTAATAGTATCTACGGTGCGTCTTGGTTGACTACGCTTACGTGTGTGCGTGTAGCTACGTTCGTAGCTCTCTGAGTAACGTAGCCACACGTGCTCCGTTGTTGCTTTAACATTTGCGACGCTATAGATTTAAAATTTATTAGAGAGTATAAGAAAATCTTGATGATTTTTTAAATTGAGTTTTCAGAAAAAAAAAATATCAAAACTTGTTCCTTGTGATGTACTGATATTGCTCTTAAGAGGTTTTGCGTAAGTTACCAGTAACCCTGTATAACAGGCATGTTACTGACTAAACGAAAAATTTAAATAAAGAAGTTATTTACCTTCTGGGATGGAACGCTGACTTATTACTTATTAAAAGGTAATCACTTATTTTTAATGGTTTCAATATTTTACCCGGTTCCAATTAATTTCTCAACTAGGTCGCCCGCTATTATGTGTTTGTCGAAATGCAAGTGGTTTAGAAGTATCTGCCTACCTTTCGACGGTTTGTAATATATTTGTTTCGTGGTCAGCGCCCCGTGGATTCACCCGCGTAGGAAATCATGAAAAATAATGATAATAACGAAGAAAAGTATCATGAGTTAATCCAGAACCTAATCTGTCTATATTCCGAGTTTCATACAAACTATATATAATAAAATATACAGTTTTTTTGCCTGTTATCCTTTGACCTCTATCTCATCTGATGGTAAGTGATGATGTGGTCGGAGATGTTGTTTAGGCTATTCTAGAATTACTAGCTCTCTAGTACAACCACCGGAACACACCGTGGTAGCTAGCCAGGCAGGCATCCGCAAAATGCTCTACCACCATGCTGTAACGACTTACCCTTAGGCAACAACCGGGACAGCTAGTTACCACCCTCAAGGAAAAATCTGTTACCAAGCGTCTAGCAGTGTGTTACGGAAGCATTCCCAGAGTGCATGTAAATTAAAATGGCACATAAGACTTAACAGGTGTATATCGTAATAGCCGTAGTACACTTTGTCACTTGTGATAAACTGCGTCTGTTCTACCCAGAGGTTACCGTGATCTATCACACCTTAAAAAAAAGACCAAGTGCGAGTCGGACTCGTGCACGAAAGGTTCCGTACCATTAGCTTTACAACATTAGACTTCATATTTTAATCTTTTTTTGTTTTAACGTGTGCGAGTCCGACTCGCACTTGGTCAACTTTTTGTATTTGTAATACATCATCTGTGAAAATTTCAACTGTCTAGCTATCACCGTTATTGAGCACAGAGCAATAGAGAGCAACACAGCCTGGTTACAGACAGGCGGATGGACGGACGGACAGCGAAGTCTCAGTAATAGGGTCCCGTTTTTACCCTTTGGGTAAGGAAACCTAAAAAAAATTAGTTCTGCTGTTTCAACGTAAAAAAGTTATAAATATACAAACTCACTACCTCAATCACAAACTTTCGCAATTGTAATATAAGTATGATGTGAAATATAAGGAACTAGCGTGCGATTATAAAAGTTGAGGCAGGTAGGACCACGGTGCCAATTTGTGTACGTTATCCCACCTGTACTCCGTGTATTGCAAAAGAATGCAGCAGTATGTACATATATTTGCTAGCACTCCAGCAGATCTAGTCTAGGATGAGTTTACGTTAGGCATCGTCCGCCATTCAAGGCTCGTTCTAGTTTCCCGAGTGGCTCTAGCGTGGTATTATTCCCGAAAGCGTAGCCTTAAAGCTAATTGGAGGAAGCTCTGGTAGAAATGAAAACTTTCAGTTTTTTATATTGTTTAAAAGAATGCAGGAAATTTCACTAAAAATATACCTTAACTATAAAGCTGTCATAATTCTTTATTCAATTTTGTCTTTTAGACACTCCTATCAATTGCAAAATGATCTTAATCTACATTATACTACAACCTTCAGTATAATAGGGGCTCAGAGCCGCAGCGATACAAGAAGCCGGGGGCCATAAATTATATAAACTTTTTTTTTGCAAAATACGTCTTACTTAAAGCACATAATAAAAAAGGTCATAAGCAACACTCCGCACTGCCGCTTAAATAAAAAAGCGACTCTGGCTACGACGCAATAAAGTTCACTCCAGCTCGCAAAGTATGGATTACCTAATATTTATATTTACCTACAAGGCGTTTCTCTTTCTATCACACAGCGCTGATCTCTCCTGACGTGGCACGTGGGATAAGGTTGTCTTCTTTCGTCTACCAGTTAATTTATTTACCGTAGAATAAGCCCGTCCAGATGAATACACTGATGTACTTTTAGCTTTACCTATACCACAGCTTATAACGCTCCACGGTTACACCTGCGTGGACGAAGATATGATGACGTAAAGTACCATTTCTGGTCATGCCTTTTGGACATATGGACATAAATTATATATACCTACTGCAACTTTTATCACACAGTTCAACGAGTTACAAACATACACATCTTCAGTCACTTACTCACAAACTTTCATACTTATATAATTACTACAATATTTACACATATGAAAAGGGTGGACGTTAAATTATCCAAGAATATTTGTCGTCGAAATAATTACAAATATCACTTCATAAACCCATAGCGGTAGATGGACGTGTAAACAACACAACCTCACTTGGCCACATATGTTTTGCTCCCATGTAATAGTGGACGAGCTTCTTGCCATCTACCGGGCACAGAGACTCCAGACAAAAGACACTGAAAACTTCTGGGTCAGAAAGCCCCAAGACCGGTATCACCCGGTCATCAAATTCAGGTTCTCGAGATTACAGTGATAATTTACGGTACGCTATTTCATATACGATTGTTACAATATATGCAAAAAATCGTTTCTTTATGTTTATTCCTTTGGATCGTGATTATTTTATTAAGGTTAAAGGGTCACGGACCACGGTAGAATTAAGGACAAAGTCACTTGCACCAACAAATACACTCACAAGGTATTAAATAACAGAAAATAAGATTTTTTAATCAGACATTTAATAAATCAATATTCGGCGTTTTAATCGTTTATACCTACACAAAAAGAAGTTATAACTCTTGTCTATCGCACTCATATGATGACATAAAATAAGTAGGTAAGTATAGGTCCATTCTTTACCTAAAGAAATTACTTAGAGCTGACTTTAGGATATAAAATATGATGCCACATTTATGCGAGGTGCCATTATAAAACAATGAAATCCACTCGAAGTGGCGTGGTGTCTCGGGACGGGACGATGGAGGAACGCGACTCGACTCGACACGTCAGCGATCCCACTCTAAAACTGTCACGTCTGGAAATATTTACTAGAATATTATAAGTGTTGTGGCGTATTTACCCTGTAGCGAGTAAATAAATAGACGTCGTGAAAATTAAGGCTCGTTTGTTGGGTTTGTTTTATGGTTGCCCTTTTTATTACGTCTTGAAAATTTTGAAGAGATTTGAAAACCGCTTTTATACACTTCAGGGTAGTTGTTAATATGCCGTAACACTTACAATATTCTTCTTGGGTTGCTTTTTTGTTAAAAGCGCAAATGAAATTATTTAAATAATGGCAGGTTATTATCATGTGAGCAATCGTGTACTAAATTCGAAATGTATTGTATAATTTGTGACGTAGCCATACTTCTAGTACGAATATTTGTATTTTATCGAAATGTATTATGAAACACTACATGTATTTCAGTTTTGTTATCTCTTATGTTGTCTTTTATAATATTGTAATTTTGACTATGATAGCGACTTTATTAACAAAACCGATAAAAAACACTACACCAACTACAATAGGCAAGCTAAAAGCCATTACAGGCCCACATGCAGTCCAAATGCTCTAGCCTACTACCAATTAGCAGCGTGCCCCATTGGATTGCAATGATTATTCGTTGAACCATATAAGTGGCACCATTTTGATCAAGCTAAGCGTCGCAATGACCAAAGGCTCCGATATGTTTTGAAAAATAAGATGAGCTCTCAGCCTTCACGGACCCAATGTATCTGCACCAAACGGGTCAAATATGTAACCATATTAGGGAGATTGGCATACCCGCACTGCCGCTTTGGTTGCTCCGCTAAAGAAGACACGGCCCTTACATTTGTTTCACAAAGATGTGACGGCGCTAAAGCCTCAACGCACGTAGCGTGTACACTAATGGCCGCCGTAACCTACATGGAACTAGTCGTGTCATCTAGTCTTTTACCATCGTCACGCATTCAAGCTTTTGGTTTCAGAATAGCTGCAAGCCCGGTGAATGATATCGTTAAGCTTGACGTGGCAGAAAATTCGACTTGCACTTCGAGAGCAGGAGAGGCCATGATTACCGAGTTCATCAACTGCAGTACCATATTGAATCGTAAGCTTATAGCGAGTCTAAAAGCTGATGGATCTATAAGATAACCAGTATTGAAAAATGGGATGCCCCGTATCTAAAGACCAGCGAGAATACAAGTACGACTCTAGCTACCACCCTCAAGTAGAAAGTCGGTCGCTAAGCACCTAACATGTGTTCAGGCAGCAGTCCTTGGGAACCAGTAAATGAAAATACATGCATTGAGACTGCTTTATGCTATTAAAAACTGCATGTCTTAGGATGATGGGTGCAGTGACTCACAAGTGACGAATTGGTTATTTTTAAAGTCACAAGTTGTGACCAAATTCGTCTATTATAGGCAGAGATTACCGCTTGACATCCAGTGGGCCTTGAGTGTGCCCTCACAATCCTATAAAAAATGGACTTGGAAATAAGTGAGTACATATGTAGCTTATTTAAAATTGTTACATAATTCAAGTTACGGGATGGACTAGCCACTTGACGGTAAGTGCCACGTGTGGCCATTAGATACAGTTGCTACAGCGTCTGCGCTCATTCCTCTGACACGTTCTTATCAACTCGTTCTTCCAGAAATGTCACTTGCTACACTGCCCTTCACGTCTAAAGACAGTACTGTTTGCACACTACTGCTTTATGCCAGAAGATCTGACACTGTGGTGATACCCAAGAGCTGACAAGTGCTAAATGTCTACTTGAACAGATTTCTAGCAAAAACCATTTAGTTTGTAGCAAATAAGTAAATTATATGTCAATCTTTTCTTGACCTTGATCACATTCTCTAAGGCCAAGAAAAATCCGAATCACATTTGCTTAAAATTTTTTCGACAGGATAAAATTGCAATGTTGACTTTAAATAACGCTTGTAACGTAAATATCTTAGTTATTTACGTATGAATGTGTAATACACATAAAATATATTATTAAAATAGCAAAGCCTTATTAAGAGGGACAAGAAAAGTTAAATGTTCGATGTATGTTTTGTGTTGTTAACCTTACTTTCGAATTTTACCTAAACTGAGCGCGATTTCACCATCGCCGCCTCTCTTTCACTCCTACGCAGTCCGATAGTGACGAAATTTCAGCATTTGACAGCGTCTTAAGATAGACTCTTGCCGTCGAGTCCTACTATCTAGTATAACTCTTACAACTCTTGAATATAATATATGATTTCACATTTGGAAGGGTGCATTAAGAAACAATGAAATCCACTCGAGGTAGTGTAGCGAGCTCTAGCATAGTGTCCTGGGACGAACGCGCCTCGACTTGACACGTCTACGGTCCTACTTTGAAAATGTCACCTCTGAGACTTGGTATTTTCCCGGTAGCAACATAGTGAGAAAATGTTACAAGACAAGTTGAATAGTAAATATAATAAGTATGATACGTAACAATTTGCACGTTTTGTAGTTTTTTTAAGTAGGTGAGTCTGTTTTGATTAATTGTTCCTTTTCGTCTTATTATAACTGATAGGACCGAACTTTTACAGGAATATGTTATTTATAAGCCGTGATTCAAGATTATTAAATCTAGGCCAGTATCTATAATTGGTAGTTTACTAATTTAGGTCTGCCGATGTTACCTATATTTATAGACAGATTCATTTTAAAAATACATATGGACGAGTCCCTATCGTATCTAGCTCGTTTAGTCTTCTACAGATTTTTTGCACACAAATGTTGTTAATTATTCCATTACTTAATAGACGAAAAAATATTAAAAGAAATATTTCAAGAAATCAATTTCAGAGTAACACGTCTGACGTCACTTCAGAATATTGAGACGTCTCTTGCTGCATACATTCCACGGGAACCTCCACTGTAATATGCGATCTGGGAAATTCCTCTCAGTAGAATGTGAATAAAAGTAGTGTGGGTGCATCGCGGTTTGTTCGAAAAGACGGTGCATTCATTCTTTCTAAGAAATTCTCTTCATACCTACCTGAAAGAAGTGGATAGCATATTATTTTTCAAGAGGTAGACTTGTTGGTTAAATAGGTTTTAAAATTTACGAGTTAGAAGATCAAAATATATCGGGAGCTGTTCAAAGTAAAGTTATTTTTACTCAGTGTAACAAAATAAGTCTAGCTGAGAGTTCTAGGTTTCACTAGGAACATTTGAAACAAGCAATTTTTTTTAAACTACTGTCCATATATCTTGTATCTCATATCAAATTTATAATGTTTAAAGAAAATCATGGCTATGTCAATTCTCCACGTGACAAGTTATGTCGCCCAGACATTGTCTTTGCCTGACAAACAAAGGTCAAAAATAAAGTTAGCCAAACTGCAATGAATCAGTTGATAGATATATGCAATGAATAAGTACGTTTGAAATACCGAGTTGCCCAAAACTTAAATGTGAGGTGGCAGAAAAAGCCGCCACGCTGATGTACGAAAAGGCTAGATAAAGTAGCCAGTAAGGGTGTTCTCCTACCGGAATTTGGCGTCAACGTGGAAGACCACGTAGGAAATGGTGGAAAGAACTGGTACAAATGGCCTCAGTAACAACAGATTGTCAATATTACTGGACCACTACGCAAGCTGTTGAAGTCATAAAGAGATCTTTTAACAATAACGGAACTGTTCAAGCTATATAATTGTTTTAATAAAAACAACGGGTAGTCACCAGGGTGGTGTGTTCAGTAATAAAAACTTTTCTTTTCTGTGGCAAGTGAAAGAAGTACTCATGAACTGGCAATTAATCATTCGATTAAAGTAAAGAATATAAAAATGATATTAAAATTAAGGAAAACAAATTACTTGTAGGTTATCTAAATGCTTTCATTGTAATAGTTGTAGTGTTGTTAGTTCGTAGTAAATACATATCATAGAAAGTAAACTTATATCTATAACATACTTTGACATATACGTGTACTGTAGAAATACAACATACCTACGGATATATGTTGTGTGTGGATCTTGTTTGTCACTAAATGTGGACAAGTTTGTCATGCCGAAACATAAACCGAATTCCTGTGTTTGGATATTAATTAACAATTATATTATTCATACTTCATAAATGTAAAGCTCTCTCTAAAGCTGACATAAGTGTACAATTATTTTATTTATATCTAAATTACTACTTAAGTACTATGTTAATATTATAATCAATGTCATTTTATAAGTTTTATATAAGCGATTTAGCTTGAAGAACATGAATATTTATTTTAGTATTGTTTCGTCTAGGATTTAATGTACACTAGATTTGTAAACATTGGTTTTAATTTTATAATTGAATAAAGAATATTGGAAGAAAAAGAAAAACAATTACATTCTTGTATCATCATACAAAAATAAGATTAGTAAGGTGTATGTTTCTGAACATAAATTGGCTATTTTATTGATGTTTTTGCTTACGATACGCCCCCGCAGTCTCGTAAACGAGGACCTACCATAATACGTCATTTATGAACCGATTTTGAATATATTTTTTATATATATAAGAATACACTTTCAGATTGTTCCCATAGAAATATCAAACTCAGTTCTATAGTTTGGTAAAATAACTGGAATATAAGTACCTATACATCTTTATCATCATCGACTGATGAGTCGGAAGACGTCCACTGCTGAACAAACCCTCCCCCTAGGACGCCACAAAGAACGGCTATTAGCCGCTTATATAACCATTGCCTACCCGTGACTTTCACGAGTCCACCTAGTGGGGGACCTGCCAACCCATACATATAATTTTTACTTGTGGAATACGGTTTTTAGAGCAAGTACCTAATTATAATGTTACCAAGTTACCAAGTAGGTATATAACATTTCTTTTACTAGCTGTCTATACTTTTTTGCCGCCTATATTTATTGGACGAGTCAATGTTACCCAGTCAGAAGTTTTCTATAAAGAAGTCCACTTTGTGCAGTTGGACATGTAAAATTGTTTTCGTATCGAGCTTCAGAAAAGTTTTTAACAACACACAAAACAGACTCAAACTGCGACTTGCGAGCACCGGCACAAAACAACAGTTAATTACATAGTTCCTCGATCTATCACAGAATCTATCACAGAGGTATATCGTACAAGACAAACTAATGGTTAATGCATAAGCCTAGGCAATCCATCACATCGTAGCATCAGTTGGAGCCGTGTCGTTTAATATGCACGATGACATGACACGCAAGCAAACAAAGCCGCCTAATGAAGAAACTAATATCTGACAGTTCTAAGTAAACTAGAGGTACAAGTAGAGATGTTGCTAAATACGCTTTGGCCGGAGTTAAGCCGGATTGACTAACCACGGAATGAAATTGCTCACTATACAGCAGCCGCAAGCTGATATTTAACTAATACATTTAAAGAGATTTATGATATTAAATTTTTTATTAAATTGTGTTTTTTTTAAAGTCGTTAAAATACTAATTAAATCTACTCTTCGTTTCCCAAGCATGCCTATCGGCTTAGGGTACTCTCTCCTACTTAGTGAAAATAAGTTTGCCCGTGTTTTCTTCTACTATCTACTATCATGCCTTGAACATCATATATAAAATATAACCTTGATTGATGTCCGGCATAAGACATCGACCCGATGTCATGCATCTCCAAAACAAAGAGAGTTAATCCCATTGCAAATTGCCCGCTGTATGTTTTAATTGGAAATTCCAGCTTCATAAATAAAGTTTGTTCATTAGAACAGGTATCGGCTGGAATGGGAAAATCCTGCACGCTCACAAAGTGCTAATGTTGAGGCATCTGCAATACGAATGAAATTTCTGCGCTGTAACTGCATACTTGTATATTTATAAAAAAATATCTGAAACCTGTGCATAAAGGATAATATATAATACAACTAGCGACCCGGCTTTGCACGGGTGCAATGCTGATACTAAATAATCTGTAATATCTTCGAAAATATTCATATAAATAACATGTTGTGCAGGGTCATATTGATATAATTATATTAAATGCACAATGTATGTCCTTACCCAATTATGTATCGCTTCGTAAATAAGTTATTATTTCTCGTAAAAAGTAAAGGATAAAAAATGGTTATTGTGTTATTCTTAAGATATATACTATTGCCAATTTTTTTAAGTCCTTTTCAAGGTTTACAATATTGTAGTACATTATTTTGATCTATCTCGTAGGGTTCAGCCAGCGTTTGCAATGTAAGCGCACAAAAATATTGTGTTTATTTACGACATCACATTATAAAACCCCTAACATTATCAGTATTTATCTATTATATTATGCAAGAATTATACATATAAACCTTCCTCTTGAATTACTCTATCTACAAAAAAAACAACATCAAAATCCGTTGCGTAGTTTTAAAGATCTAAGCATAGGGATAGACAGACATCGTGAAGTGACTTTGTTTTATAGGTACTACGAGTATGTGGTGATATAACATCTGTAATGTTTTTACAGAACTTGACTTTTCATTATTAATAGGCTACCTTTTTACCACTTTTATCTTTTTATTTATAGCTGATAGGCTAGTATTTGACCCACTAACTAACCTGATGGTAAGTGATAATGTAATCGAAGATGTTGTTCAGAAAAGCCTAGAATTACTGGCTCAGCAGCTGTTGGAATACAAAGTTAGGTGCTTGCTGAAATATTTTCAACTATAGCGTGGTAGCCAGCCAATTTGCAGACACCACTCTATAACGACTGCCTTCCTAAGACAGCAGCCGCGGACAGCTTAACAAATCCTACGAAGTATACCACCGCGTAGTAGTAAATGCCACTAAAGGTCAGCCAAAGCTGATAGCTTGGCAGAGGCGGAATTGGCCAAGCATTTTTATCGCTTAAGTCATCACAAACTGTATAATAGGATTTCTTGATCAAAATGTTTTTACGTGCAAGTAGAATTGTCCTTCTATGACATATACAAAGCGTCAAGTGGAGGTTTCCACTTAACGCTTTGCTTGCCCGCTCTGTTGGTTGAGTTGCTTTGGATCTGAAGGCCCTGGATTCGTACTCCGAATCAGGTATCACTACCTCAGTTCTAATGCCAAAGAATTTTCTCAATAACAGTCTAACTAAGCCCGGTGTAGTAGTCAGTAATTTCACGCCCACTTATCATCATCGCCCAAAAAAAAGGTAGGCTGCTTGGAAATCACACTAGATCACAGTGTATATAAAATGGCAGACCTTCAGAAGGTGCTGGATCTTTTGGTATTTTTCCCTTCGTTGTCTCTTAAGATTCCTGCAGGAAGATACAGTTCTAGCCCACAATCCATCGGAGACCCTCATTATATTAGATCAAAAATATCTAGAAACGTATTTGCTTAAACACCTCTGTGTATACTTCGGGGATATATTAAACTTGTATAAGACTGATGACATTCAGATATTATAGACCCTGGATTATGACGAACGATTTGACGATTACTGTGATATTTTAAAGCTGCATATTTCCATAACAAACATAGCAAATTGCTCCCGAAAAATGTTTACCATTTACGAAACATGTTTTTATCAATGGTAATGCGTGTGAATTCATTACATCGCATATTTTACGAGGACTTTAATCTTTTCCCTGAAACCGGTGAGCTTTATCTACCGAGGCTTTACGTCAAATGTAGGTAAGATACATTTTTGCCGGCTCATTTTTATTCAAACTTTTTTACTTTTATGTGATATCAAGATCATACGGATCCCGTGCATTGCAAAACATCGGCAAATAACATTTTCGAAATATTTCCTTTATGGAGAGTACTCTGTGAAACAGGAATTCATTCCGGTTTTTTTGATTATTTTGCAGACAGACACATACAGTTGATCTTGACATAAATTGTATATTAGTTCATCAGGGGCGTACATACAAAGGTTGAAATAAGCGAAAAAGAATTTAAAGGTCCTCAGTTACCACGGCTAAACACACCTAGTGTTTGCACACTACTGCTTCAGAATATCTGACACCTTGCTAAAGAGAGCTGCTGAAATTGTCGTCCAATTAGTGAATGCTTGATATACGAGTATTTTATTTATGCAGGTCTATTGTTTGTTCATAACAACAACTATTCGTATCGACTATTTGGTATAAAAGCATTAATCACGATAAAAGCGTTACCGCTCCGAGCATCAAAAATACCCAATCGGTTCAGTTCAGAGTTCGTTTTGTCCGGTAAAGTATTTATTGTGAGTGCTGTAATCTCTCCCTGAAAGCTTATGAAAAAATAGATTAATAAATGTTAATAAAAATGGGACAGCGAATAGTTGATGCACGGGTCGATGGACATCATAACGAGCTAGACTCTCTATCATACAAATGCATGTATGTACGTCCTCAAAATGCTTATTGACATTGTGATTTAATGTTCCAAAATCTACATTTTTCAGTCGTTACAATGTTTTATACAGGGTTATTGGTAAAATGCTAACGACCTCTTAGGGTTGACTTCTGCTAGTCCTAACAAACATTTTGAGAAAAAATTTCTCTTTTGAAAAAAAAAAGAGATTTTTATGTGTTTTTGACCGAATAAGTACGAGGACCACCTGATGATAAAAGTCTCTTGTGCCTGTAATGTATTCTTTCATATTTTATATTACTTTGCTCGATGAAAATATTCAAAACTCTATTCAAAGGGAGCTCGGCGCGGTCCAGAGTAAGCATTAAATTTTTTTTTTAATACAAAAACAAAATATTTCAAAATGTTTGTTAGGACTAGCAGAAGTCAACCCTATGAGGTTGTTAGCATTTTACCAATAACCCTGTATAATGGAACGAGCAAGCGCAAAGCGCGAGTGAAGCGTCTCCGTTTCAGCTTTTTTTATTTATAACTGATAGGCTAGCCTTTGACCATTATGTCACCTGTCGGTAAGTGATTTTGTGGTCGAAGATGTTATTCAGAATTAATATTTAGTAACCGGCTAGGACTTGCCTAATATTTACCGGATATTGCTCCGACCAGTTTCGAACTTATTTGAAGTTCTTCGTCTGGGAGTCACGATTGTGCACAGCGTCGAGCGCGGGCCTCAGCACGTAACTGGCGTTAAAACGGTTGCGCCGCAGCTGTCAAAGTCAGAATTTCTCCGTCCGAACTGTCACTGTGATTGTCAATGTCGTTTTGGTAGGTAATGGATACGGCATCGGGGTGGCACCGCGAAGAGGATAGTACAAGAGTAGTGTGTCAAACACTACACTTGTACGCGGTGCCACCCCGATGCCGTATCACAAATGTTAAGGACCGGTATCCAGACCGGCAGAATGTTCCACCCACGATCCCGATTAAAATTAGGGTGGCGTCTAGTTTCTATGGCCTGTCGTACTTTACCCGGAACGAAAAACTTCTCTCGCGCTAGTACGGCCGTCTTATCAAAGCGGAGATATTGTGCGCCTGGGATTTGCCTGGTTGGCCACAGCTTTTTTTAAGTCGGTAAAGTTATATGAGAGCGCCAATTTGATCTAATACCAAAATCTCGGTGGCTATGTAGTTAGTGCGTTAGGTGCGTCAAGCCGGAAAATGAGTGTTTAATTCCTGATAATTTGTAAGTGCTAGTACTAGAGCTACTAGAGAAGGTATCTCTAATGCTTTGTAGTTTCACTTTATAACCCATGCGGCTAAACCCAAAACAAGGGTTATTTGTTTGACCTGTATGTATATCTGATCCGTTACTATGTCCACCCGTTAGTACACAACGAATCAACCAATTTTGATAAATGATACGTCATATACTTCTGAATTGCGCGAGTGTCATCGCGTACATAATGCACTTTAATGTAGGGACTAAAAATAACTTTTGTTCAAGACTCACAATTCAATCTGGTCCGGTGATACTTTTTTGTTTTTTTAGTTAATTTGTTTGGTATAATTTTATACCTAGTATAACTATACTGTTTGAGTATGTTCGCCTGGCTAGCTACCGACCTTAAGTAGAAAATTTGTCACCAAGCACCTTACATTGTGTTCCGGCAGGTCCTTGCGGGCCAGAAAGTTCTTTGCCTCTTACACGTCATCAACTCATCACTTACCATAAGGTGAGATTGTGGTCAAAGGATTATCTATTAGCTATAAAAAAGATGCCCCGTGATGTATCATAGCTAGACAAGCATTCGCAAGAAACCACTACCACCGTGCAGATTTGTCAAATAGAAGCCAGCTATTATGATAACCTCCCAACAATCCAGTCTACACACCATCTCTAATGCTTATTGCATCTCTCTTTGCTTAATTATTATCCTCCAGAGTCAGCCTCCAGAGATAATAAAGAAAATAGGTAAAACGTAGTATGAGTTGCTCAGTAAAAAGGCTTTGAGCAGCTTAGATATTTATTCTGATTAGTTTCCTGAAAATATATTCCATTAATTTTTTCAATCAGATACTCTCGACAAAAATAAACATTTTATCTCTAACTAAGTTATTCATCCGTGTTCAATGGAAAAATTCAGTAATATATATTTGAAAGATTCTTTTCGAATACCTGTTCTGTTTCAGTACTCGCCTCGCACCCATTTTGGGGTAAATTCGATCGCAATTCGAGCCCTCGCTGCCGCGTCCAGTCACGCGTGCCAGATTGACAACTGACGAAAACACCAAACAGAGCATGGAACAGAAAATCATGGGAGAAAAAATCACGATTGTATAAAGAATATACTTGAACAGATCAAAGGAGCTCGATACATTTTTCCTCGACGGAACTTCTGATGCGTTTTTAAATACTTCCGATGTTTGCTTATAAAATGTATGTTGGCAGGTCCTATTTTAAACACTTGAATGGAGTTGTTTTCTTTAATATCAGGTAAACGCGCTCATATTATCACGTGACGTGATTCAGAATAATGCAAGTGAAAGGATTTGTTATCAGGTAAATGCGCCCTTAATATCTCAGGATTAGATTCAAGTTATTTTTAATGCAGATAAAATATCGTTGCGCTAGCCGGACTCGCACGGCAAGTGTTCCTTATTAAAACACAATATATTTGCTGTACATATGTCTTTACCACAAAATATTTATTTGGTTCCTTCAGTTTCAGATCCACAGCCCTTGTCTGATTAGATGCAACCAGTTTTTATTAGGTACCTAATTGTTATTTTACTATATAGCTTATACTAAGATATAACACCAACTTTGTTCGTATATGTCTATTAGGTTCTGGTTCTACCGATTGTGTCGAAACCAATGACTTGTTATATATATAATATTTTGTATTAACATTCAATCACGAAATAATTTATTCTTAATTAAATGTCCATAAAAACATATGTTCGTTAGTGTACTTGTTGCAATATTCCATAATGGCTTCAGTCAAAACTGTTGATTAGTTACAACTTCCTGTTACATATAATATTAATCTTGAATCTCCTCGTCACGGCACGTTTAGACAGGGGCCCCTGCCCCACTGCATGCAGCAAACAATCTTTATATTTAGCAACTATATGTTTATATTTTTATATTAAGCAATGATGCCTCAGTGGCATGGACTGCCACGCAGCAAGTCCATGGTTTGAATCCCGCCGCGGGCTGAAGCTTTATCGCCTGATGGTAGGTAATTTTTGCGAATTCCCGCCAGGCTAGCGACCACCCTTAAGTAGAAAATCAGTCACCTAACGGTATGTTCCGGCAGTTGTCCTTGAGAGCCAGTAAATCTAGGTTGAGCCTGTTAACACCTTCGGCCACATCATCACTTACCATCAGATGAGATTGTGGCAAAGGATTACCTATCAGCAATAAAAAAAATCTTAAAATACTTTTCTAGTATTTTGTAAAATAACAACAAGTAACATCAGTAATAGTCTCTGCATTTAAATGAATGTGAATGATAATAACCAATACACAAAGTCTAACATACAAAGGTTTTTTTAATAAAATAAACGTATTTTATATAACTTTAACATGCCTCTAAGGCCAACACGGTGATCTGGATCACGATCTGGATGAAGAAGAAAAGCAATCGTGATCTGGAGGCGCTCCAACGACGATCGTGTTATTTAACAGACAATTAGATCCTTCAAATGTTTCGCTCGTGTTGAGAACATGGACGACACATCAAAAGCATAATAATTTTACTAGCGGTCACCCATCCAAGTCATGACCGTAGCGGACGTTGCTTCACCTAGTTGAACACTTGAGAACGATTAGGCAAGCTACGCTACGAGCGCTTCAAAACAAATAAAATAATAAAACATTTTACGAATATAGCTAATATTATAGGCCGGAGCGTAAGGTTTACGAGTAAATTAATATTATCTAATGTTGTATTTGATTTCATCCCGCCTTAAACGTATAAGCCTTAATTTCAATTTGTCTGTTATTGTTTCATTCCTTTTATTTTCCCATTTCCAGGATTGAGTTCATAATTATGTACCTACTAAACGAAAATAAGCGTAGACATATGAAACTCGAAAGCCAAAGATGTTAAGTAGAGTGTTCATGCGTGACTATATACATGCTGTGTCAATAAGAACTGTTTGTCCTATTCTGGCTGGCCCTAAATCCAACTCTCGTGGTGCTCTACAATTATAGGGTATAAAATATATAGCCTGCCTGGCTAGCGTCCACCCTCAAATAGAAAATCTGTCGCCAAGCACCTAACGGTGTGTTCCGGTAGCTGTACTTGAGAGCCAGTATTTCTAGGTTAAGCCTGTTAACACCTTCGACCACATCATCACTGACCATCAGGTGAGATTGTAGTCAAAGGCTTACCTATCAGCAATAAAAAAATGGTTTATTTTAACATCCAGACGTAAACTGGTGAGCAACACAGGTTTTAATTTGGTAAAAGCAGTGATTCCGAGAGCCTGGGAAATAAATTTTTCAAAAGCACTAATAAAACAGTTTTTGTTTTCAATGATATGCGCGCGATGCAAGATTTCACGTGAACATTTTTTGCTTTCGCCTGTAGTTTCGTATCCGGCTATCCACGGCCACTTAAAATCACCTGTATAATTTTCGCCATAGAGCAAATAAAACGTGAAATTCAAAACTTTTGCAGGCCCGTTGCTCAGTTTAGAAATAGCCAACTATAAAAGGCAGCCAATCCGTGCCGGAGTGGTCGCTAAATTAATCAGATGACAAGAGAGCAGTCCAAAAGTTGCGCTCTCCGGAAATACCTCAAATCAATACGAACGGCAGCGGACGGGCTAAGTTATTTAAAATGCAGTTGACACTTCATCCACAGTGAAAATGCAATATTCGCCTTTTTCATGTGGAAATGCGGTTATATTCAATCGCGTTTTTAACGGAATATTCACGGCAATGACTCCGATGGTTCCCCTTTCAATAATTCGGTTTGGGATATTCAGTGAATGCATTTGATTGTTTTCATAGTAAGTATTATAAATATTATTTTGTAGATTTTGTACATTGTCAGTCGCCGTGCATTTGATTGTTTTCATAGTTAGCACTAGCTTACCGGCCGCGGCTCCGCCGAGCGTATGTTGGTTGTCGCGCAAAACCATTAACCTCTTTTTGCGCAGTTGGATAAAACCTATCCTATTCCTTCCTGGGGTCTCAAATTATTTCTATACCAAATCGGTTCAGTAGTTTTTATGATTAATCGTTGCATACAAAAATACAAATTTCTCTTTATAATAAATTAGTGTAGATGTATATTATAAATAATTTTTTGTCAATATTTATACATTGTCAGTCGCCGACGCCTAGCTCTTTACAGATATATATTATATATATATATATATATATATTACATATAGTATGGTTATATTCGTAAATGTGGTCTAAATTTTTTTCGTAATTTTATACATCTATTGTGGTATAAAACTAAAATGGTAATTTTATTTAGGTCTACTTGCCCGTGACCAACTTTCAAAAGACCCTAAATATCGGTAACTCTAATAATGTAAGAGTTAATAAGACTTAATTGTACCAAATAGTAATCAGTACTAATATTATAAATGCGAAAGTAACTCTGTCTGTCTATCTGTCTGTCTGTTACGCTTTCACGCCAAAACTTCTGGACCGATTTGAATGAAATTTGGTATGGAAGTAGTTTGAGACCCGGGAAAAATTAGATAGGATAATTTTAATCCAACTGCGCAAAAAGAGGTTAATGTTTTGCGCGAAAACCGACATACGCGCCGGCAGAGCCGCGCCCGGAAAGCTAGTATTTATATAGTTGTACATTGTCTTACAAATGAACGTTAAGTTATTAAAACAGTGTTGCGAATAGTAGCGAATGTGCACTGCAAAGTCAATATTGAGCTGAGAATGCATTAAACATAAATTTGAAATGTCTACAAACATGAAATTCAGTGCTTTCCTTACCACACACATAATAATATTCTATTACACAAAGAGGCAAACCGCAATCCCACATTTACAAATGGTAATAAACATGTTTTCCGTTGTGAGTCGTCAACTGGCGGATACGTCGACTCGTTGTCATCCTGTGAGCTTTATAAATGACGACGTGGCTGTCGAGATTCCTCTGCACACGTCACACATCATGTACTCGTCCATGACATTTGAGCGATTTCATATTTAACGCCGTTAAAAATTTTGAGAGAGGTGTGAAAGATTCGCGCATATTTGTCCATCTGTTTTAGCTTTATGGACAACAATGTAGGACCCACCCTGTGCTAGAAACTTAAGAAATCAAAGAGATGAAGATTATTTTATTTATATAATATGTTTCTTTTATTGAAACTAACTATCCATTGGTTTTTTTTATTGCAGATAGGTGCAATTATTGCCTTTGAACACAATCTCACCTGATAGTAAGTGATGATGTAGTCGAAGGTGTTAGCAGGCTTAACCTAGAAATACTGGCTCTCAAGGACAGCTGCCGGAACACCGGTTACACATATTTTCTACTTGAGGGTGGTCGCTAGCCAGGCGGGTATTCGCAAAAATGCCCTTCCACCATGCGGTGAAGCTCAATCCCGCGGCGGGATTCGAACCATGGACCTGCTGCGCGGCAGTCCATAGCCAAAGCCACTGAGCTATCACTGCTTCAATTTCAATATTCTAATACATAAAACCAATTAGTGGATAATTGAAATATTTTACCGACTTCAAACTTATACAACTACTTCAAATAATATTAGAAAGCAATGAAGTATACCTATTGACATTAATATGATACTTTACGATAGTATAATATTAATAACCTATTGAAATTTTCACTGACCATACTTATATACGTAGAAGAGCTTGTTGAATCAAATGTAAGTAGGTACCTATTCCAAACCCTACGAGTCCAAATATAAAATAGGTATAAGGTTAGTTATTGATACGTAAAAACTAACCTAATACCTATTATAGCGACAACTTTTTAAATAACCTAAAACCTGACAACAGAAATAACTAAGATACCAAAGATTACGATAACTTTTTAAATATACCTACCTAAAACCTTACAACAAAAAGTTGTTGTTATAAAGTTGTCGCAATCTTTGGTACCTTAGTTATTTCTCAGTAATTATAAATAAGTCGTGAAAAGTTAGGGGACTTTTCTCTCAACTCGACTCAACTCGGAAGAAGGTAATGAATTACGATTCAATTGTAATGGCAAAGTTCTGTCATCTTTTTGAAGACCTCATGTGTAATTGATACCACACTTCCTGTATACACGTTTAACAATCGACTATAACTCCTTACTATGTGCTGTAGAAATCCTGTATAGTTCGAAAAAAGACGACTATGACTGTTTGAGCAGTGTTCACAAAGTCTGAATTTTTTCATTTTTCTCTTTATCTATTAGCCGTATCGTTTCACAAAGGCACTTCAACAGAGGAAAATAAACGTCAGTTTTATGCGAGAAACCTCATTGAGGCTGTCCTTTCCGGTCCAAGTGTTTTATTTCTTCCTTTATCGCGCACTATTCCATGATCATGGTTGCATACGACGATTTGTTCTCAATAAAACCCATTCAAAGGAAGGTTTAAACGCTCTTCTCTTTATACTTGTGTTAATGCTGTTTTGCGATAGTCAGGTTTCTGATAGGAGAATAACTTATTCGCACGAAATTTCTCACAGGAAACTTAAGGGGCGATTCCCTGTTTTTGGTCACTTAGTTGGTGAACTCGTCCTCAGAGGAACATTTCTAAGATTCAGAAAAAATATTTACTAAATACGAACACTTTTACAACAAATCCATGCTTTAAGTTTTTTCATGACTGCTTGGTCAATAAGTAAAAAAAAATGTTAAAATGCAGGTGTTTCAAATAGTTTTTGATGTTTTCTTCTGACTCACGCTAAAATGTGCTATACAAATCCGTGCTGAATATTATTAAATTAGAATGTTGGACAAACAAAAGGTCATAGCCGCCACGCGCAGCGCGCATTAAGATTGAACTTTGTGTAATTCATATTTTGTTTTATTTTCCATTACAAGCCCCTAATTGATCTGCATAGCCCACGTACATTTAAATAAATTCTGTAATTGTACCGTAAAATACAGCTTGTTTAGTTTGAGCTCGTTTGGTTTGTTTACTCGTCTTATTATTTCTACAAATCCCTAAACGTATATCTAACACTAACGCATTGACATATTTTGAATCATTCTGTACTATTTTTATAATAATAATGATAATCAGGCAATTATTAAACGTAAACACTACATATAAATGGTTCATAGTTATTCAAGTTAACTAAGTAACAAGTTACTAAGTTAGTAATTATACAACAGTCTGATTTCATTCAAATGCTTTTTGATGTTAACTATGTTTGCGTGTATAAGATTATATTCGAATTATCGAACAATCTTCATATCTGGTGCTTAAGCTGATGATTTCTCACATTGTGATTATCTTATTTTGTAAAATTTTAAATTTTGAATATAATGGCTGAATTAGTTATAGTTGTAAGGTGCATTGACTGGCTGCTTCAGACGAAATCAATACTTGTTTTCATTTACACGAAAAATGGTGCCAATTCGATTTCTAAAATGAAATTGGAAAGATCAAATAATTATTCAAAACTATTTTGAATGAGTGTATTATAATAGTAGTTTATGCAACTGTCATATAATAGAGGGTATTAAAACATGAGTGTAGTTTTTTGAAACTAGCCGCAGGCGAGTTTCAAAATAAGATTACACGAGTGTTTTAATACCTAATTATATGAAGTTGCATACACTACTTTATTTTTATTTAATCTCATGGCTATAGGTAGCTACATTAAATAAAATGAAATATAAAAACCAGCGCGTTGCGCGCGCAGCGCACTCACCACAGATAATGTGTACTTAAATTGAATTGAAACCTCCTTGGTCGGGACATATTGTACTTTAATAATTAAAAATTGTTTTAAAGCATTGTTTTGTTAGGAGGATAATGAATTAATGAAATTTTATTTTATAATTTTCTTAAAGAAGTATGTATATAAAATATGTCAATAAAGGTCTGTATTTCATTTCATAATTAGAATATTACCGAATGAGATTATATAATTTATATTAAATACTCGTTTAGGTTGGGTTTATTCTTTTAAATGAAAAAAAAACTATGAATTAACGTGTCACATTTAAAAGCTTGCAAAATATTTGTTAACACTATCATTTTTGTTTGCTTTTTTTTAATATGACGTTGTTTCTAATAGCATCCACTAGAGATGTTTGTCGCTTTATTTCCATTTAAAATTTCCAAATAATATTTTCAATCCTTCAGGATCATATAGAAATAGAATCAAGGAAATTCATTCATAAAATTACCATTTAGTTTCAAGTAATGAAAAAAATCTATAGTCATATCATATAGCTGGAGTTGAAAAAGTTACAAAAGCGTTATAGTAGTTACGCCGTGATTTTCTGTAATGCATGGAGTTTGTTTAGAAAAGTAAGTAGTTTCGTAATTTAAAATTCATGACGAAAGGGACAAAAAACTCAAAGAAAAATTTCAAACATTGAATAAAAAAATAATATTTCTTTAAACAATATTCCTTATTTTAATAACTATTGTGTACACACTTATCTATAGGAATAAATCATTTCGAAATTGGCACAAATTGTTTATAATTACTAAAAACCAATATCAAACATAGCCAAATATGGCAAACTGACCGCGATATATATTGCTCCTCTAATCAACAGGAACATTAAGTGTTTAATGGTTGTAAGCAGCCTAAGCTACTCTTCAGCTTCTAAAGTATTTCTGTGCAAAAAAAAACAATTCAATCCGTTACTCTTTTGCAGCGTAAAAGAAGGACAGACCAAAAAAACCAGCAAACTGATAGACATATTTTTCGAATTTACAACAGGTGTGGAAATTTAAATGATTCATCTTGATTATGGTACGCTAGTACATATATTTATAAGTACTTCGTGCGTTACATAGTGTTATTTTTATAAGAGTGCGGCATGGAGGTTTGTTGCGAGTTACCTTGTTGGTACCAAACTTTACCAATTATATATGAACTTCAACAATTGAAAAGCGAAATATTCCTTAAGTTTATGACCTCTTTCAGACCCTAACAACTTAAAAAGGAGCTATTAGCTATAGCGATATTGATACACTATGAAGGAAAACTTCAAGTTTTAGTTAGTGTTCCTAAGTGAATGAGGTATCACAATATTTCATTCCAAAGCAGTGACACCCGCTATGAACTTTGCAGACAGCTTTGTCTACTAATACTTGTGTGACTAACTACAAGGAAGTTTATTTTAACTAGACTTTCATCAGTAAAGCGTTTCTTTTGTATTAAACTAATGACTTTAGATCTGTTTGTCTCTAATATCACTTCCATCAACTAGCATATACTGATTTTGATATGGTCCATTTCTTTCAAATTTGCTACTTAAATATAAGGTATACATTTATGGTAAAATGTACTAATGTTTTTTATAAATTATGAGTTTTATTTTATATATATAAGTATATTTATTTATTACTTTTAATGGGTATAAAACCCTATTATCTATATTTCTATATCTCTATTCTTAGATTTGGGTTTTCAATCATCAGATAATAAATATCAGACTGGCAAAATGTTAACCGAACAAACAAGTGAACTTTTCTTAAAAACAACCAACAATCGTTCTTATTTATGTTACACATTTATTCTTAGGAATAATAACTACCTATGTAATGCTTGAAATTATTAATGGTATTACGAGGAGGTTCATACACAAAAAAATATATTAAAACGTCACATGGGCGTAATATAAATTAGACATCATTTGGTAGATTCACCTCCTCTGGCTTTGATCCTGCATTCATAATTAAGAAGATGTATGGATAAATACTCACCTACAGATTGACACCTATGATTATAATACCTATAATCACAATATTATATACAAGCAAAACAACCTTCTGTAAGTTTACAATGTATTATACTCGTATTATATGTATAAGCATTTTATGAGAAAATATTCTCATAAAATTGTTCAACTTCATATGCATAGATTGTAACGCGTTTTATTTTTATGACGAATAAAGCTAATGATAAATTTATTCGTAGACTATATGAGGTAGTATTAAGGACTCGGACATAAATAAGTACCTAGTCTAAAATTCCTCAAACTTTGTTTTAGTTTGATCCGCTCACGTTTGAAGTTCTGCTACATAAATGTGAGAAGCTTAGCACATTATAGTGTCAACAACCTGACAGGTCTTAGGCTGCTCCCAGACGGGTCTACATAAGGCGATGTGGCGACATAATCCTGCAAACATATCTCTAAGTTGCCGCGAAGCTCTAGCTACCTTATCGAGCTATTAATATTGCGGAGATGACAATATTGAATCCATCTTTCTTAGATATGGACTTGTATTTTCATGTTTATTGTAAGCAAAATTAAATCGCATATATATAAATTTAGAAACAAATTGTTTGAATAACAAGAACTCTTTATAAAACTTGTTTCGTAATTCGACATCCGCTATATGTAGCTACACATACTCGTATCTGATATATACTATTTATTTATGCGTAGTTTGATACACATTGAAGCGACCGAACGTGACCTTCTTGCAATGGCAACTGTACAGTCGTTTCAATATTCATAAAGGAAAAATGATAATCAATTATTTCCTCTTTCTCGAAATAACCTACGAAAATACTACTGAATAAGTTTTCTGCATCGTATAAATCTTATTTAGTCTAGTCAAATTGATAATATGAACGTGCTATGGTGTTCATCAATCTTCACTGATTAGCAATAGCGACATAAAACCAATAACAAGGTTGAGCAGTGGTGCCTGCTTACCTGAATATATTCGTTCAGACACTTGCTAATATCATGTTATTAAAATTAAAATGTATGCTACATGCAACTAGGCAACCCAGATGTAAAATGTTTTTCCGAACGTTATGAACGAAACACTAACGCGTAGACAAGTCCTCGATCACTGTACAAGTAATACTATGTCCTGGGTGGCATGGTATTACTTGCTAAGTGACTCAGGACACACTGAAAGCTTTCTAATTCTGATCACATTTTATAAATATTTGAATTACGAATGCTAGTCTAAAATAAAATTTAAAACGATCTTATATCAGTCTTCAAAATACATATGCAAGTGTCGATATAGATGTAATAAAGCAATGTTGCTGGAGCTTCGGTTACAATGTTGATTAGAGCTCACGGGTGTTCAAATGCTGTTTTAAGATCTTACCGGAATATGGACTGAAAAAACTACAACCTCGTGAATGAATCTTAATTGATAGCAGAACAATAAAGCATCAGGCAGCAAAAAGTGTGGGCGTTAGATGAAGTGCTCCTTTTTATAAAATCGACCACGTCATTAACCTGTCACATAAAGAACACAATTTCTACAACATCAAAAACATTTTTTTTTTGTCTTCTAAAAACGTAAAACACCAAGCACCATATGATTTCTAGAAGCTGGAAGATTCTGTGAGAGAAATTTGTTTTGTAGAACCTAAAGAGGCAGTGGCATGACTGGTAGATGAAAATCACAACGCATGCCTTATGGAGCTAACTAAAACCTGTAAAACACGTAAGTACATACGTAAATGATTTGTGTCTCAAGTTGCAAAAAATGCTTGAATCAAATAAAAAACCTGTCAAACGTATATAGGTATTTAAAGGATTATATTTGGAAAACAATATACAATGTATGAATATTATTCTTTTATGACTAACTACCTTTAAAATCTAACCTTCATAGTATAGACTGCTACAGCTACATCTGTCAAAAAACAATACTTGATCTGTATGACGACCCAGTAATTATACCCAACAAACATTGACTTCATAATAAATTGATATTAATGGAAAATCACTTTTTAAACTATTCTTAGTCATGCTTCTACTAGCAATATTAGAAATAATAATATAAAATTTGAGAGCCTAGATAACTGCCAGACAGACCACAATTTAACGCGCCGCCTCCTATGTGACACCCGTTTCTCATAATTTTCTACCAGTAAAACATGTCATGAGCCCTCAGCAGGAAAAAAATCAAAGCAGTTAAGTGCCATCGCTGCTTACGACTCAACGCACCAGGTTTCTCGGCAGGTATTTACGTAAGTACCTGCCCTACCAGTTCTATGAGCTGTGACATTGCGGGCTTCGAGACCTAGATGAGAACACGACCAAGTATATCCTCTTGTGGGAGCCATTTCTCTTATTTATCTTGTGTAACTATTAAGTTACACACATGAGGAAATACTAATTTATACTAATATTAATTTATATCAACTTAATGGCATCCAAAGATCATGTATAATATTGTTTTATTTAAAATATTGGTAGTTATCCGCAGCTATTTAGATTGGTAGGTCAAATAGACCAAAGTGTTTTGATAGGTCACAGAAATGCAGCCTGCAAAAAACGATTAATGTCTGATTTTCAAAATCTCAACATGGTTTAGTTAAGAATTTAAGTTGGTTACATTTTAGTGAAAATTTAATTGTTGAGGAGGAGTTCCATAAAATGTTTTAAATCAGCAGCTGCACTTCAGATTTTTTTGAAAAAACCTTCAGCACGGATTTAGAGCCACAACGGCAGTATGTAGCATATATTTTTCCTAAATCCAAATAATGATCCTTGAACGAGGAGTTCCACTTCATAGCAAACAAAATAACTCAGGTTTATATCACCTTAGGCCTGATATTACCTTCAATCATATCATCACTTACCGTTGTATGAGATTGTGGTCAAAGGATTTTTTTGTTGAATGGAATCAAAGATGATAATAGTATATTATGGTACAAGTGAGCTAAGTTGCTCATTATACACGAGGCTGTGGGTTGCAGCCCGAGCCGCAGGCGAGTGCGCAAATCAGCCGAGTGTATAATGAGCAAGTTGCTCACGAGTTTCAAATGCACATTTTCAACACCCTTGCGAGGAAAAAAAAATATATTGCACAAATGCGATACAACCAACATACAAAAATTATAGAAAATAGCGCGCAAGTTTTTTTTCCGCGCGGTAAATGTATATTGGTAGATTACATATACATAGCCTTAAACCTCTTTGTTGTTACAAATCTGTATTAACCGGTTATATTGAAAATGCTTCGTTTTACCAGCATATAATTTGCAGTTAGGTACTAACTTAACTTTGTAGGGATAAATTAACCGGTTAAATTTAAAATGCTCTGTTTAATAGCATATAATTTGCAGTTAGGTACTAACTTAACTTTGTAGGGATAATTCTATTACGCACTAGTGTATAATACTATTATGCACGAGGGTGTTATAGTTTGGTTTATGGCCCTAAGAACGATACAATAAAGCTCACTTTACGAGCAAGGGTATTGAAAACAATTTTTTACATCCAGACGAATATTCTGTCTAACTGCAGTTTAATAAAAACAATTTTAATATAACGGATAACTCAAATACTACTCGTCAGATCTCACTCAAATTTAAATGGAATCACATGACAAGCACCAGCTTATTAGAGTTATGAGGTAAACCAAAAAAATACAGTCGAATTAAGAACCTCCTCTTTCTAAGTCAGTCAGTTATCAAAATGTTGTTCTCCTTCTAAATCTACTGATTTTGTTAACCTGTCAACCTTCTCGTTATACCAATATAGGATGAAACCCATTGCAACTTTAGACAAATTTCTCTAGCAACGACGTTGTTCATATGTTTTATAATTTCATAAGCTTCCGAAACACTTCTGAAACCAGAAGCGCATCGAGCCGATAGCTGCAGCGCATTTTGATTGTCAGTAATAACACCAATACGCCTGTTAATAATATGTAAGTTATTATATATTATAAAGGTACATTAAGTAGATAAAAAAAAATTATAACCATTTGCAGCATAAATTACATGTGAATGATATTTCCCTTCAAATAGACTGTACCGAAAATACCTTAATTTTTTTTAAAGCAGCTTTTATCTCTTATTTTAACCGATTTCCAAATACGAGGAGGTTTTTAAATCTACTAGGTATGTTTTTTATATGTTTGTAAAATTTTATCAAATCAGTTAAGTAGTTTGACTAAAAAGTTAGTTAACTGAAAAATGTATTTGCATACATGGATGATTTAATGGTAATTGAAACTCTTGTTGGTCAATAGTATCATAGGCGTGTGATTGATTTTGTAAGCAGTACGCATCATTTAAAAGAATGACAAAAATATATTTAATAAAAACGTAACCGATTTCTTTTTAAATCAGCATAGTACGGACTTTAAAAGTTATTTCATACTTTTTAGTGTTGGAAGTTGACTACGTTTTTATTTAAAATATTTTTATGTAGAACATTTAAATTGCGCGTTTTTTTTTAGATATCACAATGAATAACTTTCAGATTCTTGGTATTGCTTTTAAAATTGCTATGAGATCCAGTGTCATCTGTTAGGAGCATAATTTACAAAAAAAAATGTTTTTTTTAGCTACTTATTTATCGTTCTATAGTAGCGAAATTATTGTAATAATGCCTAGTATATTTTATATTTTTAGAATCAGCTTAATATAATCTTTTTTTTGTACAAGACACGACGAGTTAAATAAAACGGAATGACGTCGTACTTTTTTAATTTGACATAATGCAAAATGCCGACAACATTAAAGTTATAGCATCCTTGTAACCTTAAGAATACGTAATAGAAATCAAATCGCGATCCACTTATTTTGCAAACGATATTCTTTTAGCCGCCCGCGTACATAAAACAAGGAGGCGGCGCGAGTCATAACAGTATTTTAGATTTATATGAGCCTTGAATATAATAATTTGAAGGATGTTGTCTCAAAGTTTACAGAACTTGACAAAAATTCCTTCATAATATTAAGCCGTGGTATTTAATTAGTATAAAAATTTCTAAAACCATTTACAGGATAAATTAAAAACGAGACGTTTCCCTTCAATTTGTCTATACTTACCGAAAACGTGTTAATTTTTTTTAAGCAGATTGTAAGTTAAAATATTAAATGGCTTTTCTTTTATCAGGAAAAGATTTTGAGGAGTTTTTTTATGTTACTTAATTAAGTAATTTGGGTAATGATTTATAACAGCTAATTAAATCCTATTTTCTGTATTTAATTTAAAATAAATATCTGTAAAGTAATACAATAATTTTAATTATTTTTAGTCGCTAATGGCCACGATTGCCATTTTTAGGAATTTCAAATATTTTTAGAAAAGTATTTTTTCAACAATCAGGTAGGTAATTAAGATGTAGCACATAATAAGGCAGGCTGATAGACAGATCGGTATTATATGAGAGCCGCCTACATTTACGGCAAAAAAACTATCGTATCGACTAAATGTTCGCCATTTCTTAATGACCAATCTGAAAAAGCAAAAGAATATTTACTTACACTATTTACGTATTGTGCAGACTAAAAATGTAAACCATGTCTCGCCTGAAAGCTTTATGAAAGCCATTAACCCAGACACTAACGGGCTACTTAGTTTTAATGTTGGTAACGTGGAAATATGGACTAACTGCTTTTAAGAAGGAATTCGGGATAAAAAAGGCAAACTTTGTCATATAGTCGAAGATAGAATAAAATTTTAGTACTTACCTTTAATTGAGAATACCACCCCACGTTTAAGCAATGTTGTTAAAAAGTACTTAGAAGAATTATAAAAAGTTCTAGGGAGCAGAATCGGACACAAGACGCTGGCAGTAACTGATTTTAATATGATGTCGTGCCACGACTACCCTACGTATGTAGAATACCCACATTATAAACACAACAGTTATCTTTCATGAACCAAAACGTAGGGTTGTTACTACAGTCAAGCTCATTCTTGTTAAAATAACTAGTTTTGCTTATGTTGTGTAAAGTTGCGAGATAGCGCCATTTCTTTGAGTGTGCCATTTTGAATAAATGTTTTTCGTTTTTGGCAGCTGTCATTAAAACTGCCTCATAGGTCCGAGAGATACAAATCTACAAAGCATCTACAAATTCCTCTCTGGGCAGGTGTTACAGATGTCCATAGGCGGCGGTTACTGTTTACCATCAGACAGACCGCCTGCTTGTTTGTCACCCATAATATAAAAAAAAGATACGTTTTGAAAACTTGAGTCATTGCATTGGTCCACCGTGGGGTATCTAGTTATAGTTAGGCTTTTCTAGTAAAAAAAATCAGTAACAGTTCGAAGTCTAGAACTGTGCATAATAGTAGATGGTAATGACTCGCTCTCTTTACTTATAACTCGGGAACATATCGGACGACACATTGAGAGGGTGATTACTGATAGCACACCTTGCTTGCGTTTTATAAAGGTTTACAATTATATTTCCATCCGATATTGGTATGTTTTCACCCGATTCCTTATGACATTTGATTGTACAACCCATATAAATAAATGATGTTTTCAACAACTATAGTAAATTTTCTTCAAAGCCAAAGAGACTATATCAATTAGGAGGTTTCATGCAAATCGCGGTCAAAGTACCCCATTGAACATAGCTATTATACGCTTTCGGGGAATAAATTAGGAAGTTTAACGCAGACAGCTGAAGGTAAATTTTGGCGGTAAAATAATTCCATTGTAGGTATTTGCCGTTGTGATTTGGATGAATTTAAACAATAAAAACTTATATACAGGGTTATTGGTAATATGCTAACACTATCTTCTTAGGGTAGACATCTGCTAGTCCTAACAAACATTTTGAGATAAATGTGTTAAAAAAAATTGATTTTAATGCTTACTGCGATGCAAGAGCGTTCACCGCGGTAACACTGGACCGCGCCTTGCTCGTTTTGAATATTTACGTCGAGCAAAGTAATAAAAAATATGAAATAATACATTACAGGGGCAAGAGAATTAAAATTAGATGGGCCTCGTACTTATTCCACCAAAAACACATAAAAAACACTAAAAAATTTTTTAAGAAAGAAGTTGATCAGGCTAATCTACAATTACTAGCTCTTAAGGGCAGCTTCTGATACGTTTTTGATGGTTGCCCGACGATTTCTACTTGAGGGTAAAACTAGCCAGGGAGGCATACGCAAAACGTCCTACCACCATGCCTATAACAACTGTCATCCTGATACAACAACTGGCACTGCCTCGTGCTAGGAACGCGGAAGCACTCAGTAGTAATGCCACTACCGGGCACCCATCCAAGTCATGACCGCAGCGGATGTTATGCTTAACCTAGAAGATCGATTAATAATACTACAAATAAACTGAATGACTGAAAAATAATAGCGATTAAAGAAAGGATCAAACCTATTTATGTATACCCACCTACCTAAACAGTTAAGCAGAAGCAGGGACCGCTTTACTAATTTCCGTATATCTACTCCTAACCATGCTCTAGCATCATATCTTATATATAAAAAGTAGCGGCCCTTAGCGTATAAGTTACAGAACATAAAATATGAACAGGATATCTCGCAATGGTCATGTAAGGCGCAACAACTCGGAGGTCCCAGTAGTGGCGTATGTCTCCATTTCGCGGCCCTCGGCGCATATAATTTACTCATAAAGAACCTAAAAGGGGAAACTTTTCGACGTATATGAACTCCATAAATGTATATATAATGTGTCACGTATTTTATTAACAAAAAAACACATGTTCACTCGTGTATTCCCCAAAGGTGAAGGCAGAGGTATCTAAGTAGTAAATAGATACTTTGGTCACGCAAAAAGGGGCGAGCCGGTTGCCATCTACCACTTTTTTATGTACAGAAAAAACAACAGCTCGTCTGACCCGGAGATCGAACTCAGGACCTCAAAATTTCAAAGCGGCGCGGCGCTTTTACACACGCTGACGAGGAAGTCAAGATGTTTATATACTTTTTAGGGTTCCATACCGCAGTAAGGGGCTTATTACTAAGACTTCACTTTCCGTCTGTCTGTCACCAGGCTGTATCTCATGCACCGTGATAACTACACAGTTGTAATTTTCACAGATTATGTATATCTGTTGCTACAACAATTGTACTTTTCGTGAAAACTAAAGAATAATATGTTGTTGTATTATTACTTTAAAAATTTTTTAACAAAAAATGGAACCGACTTCAAAACCCAAAAGTGTGAAATAACTTGTTGAAGTCGGTATCAAGATGGTTCAAAAGTACCTATTATCACGATATTGTGCGCATGGTACCGACTTCGACAAGTTATTTCACAATTTTGGGTGTTGAAGTCGGTTCCATTTTTTGTTAAAAAAAAATTTTTCAATCTTTGTAGTGTAACTCAAAAACGGCTTGACCGATTTTGATGAAATTTAAAATAGGACCAAACGAGAAGCATCAGCTTTCAAACAAAAAAAGAATTTTCAAAATCGGTTCACCCAGTCAAGAGATCTGAGGTAACAAACAAAAAAAACAGACGAATTGAGAACCTCCTCATTTTTTGGAAGTCGGTTAAAAATAAAGGTAACGTTGCATAGATAATGGTGTGACGCGAGTCCGACTCGCACTTGGCCGATTTTTAGATAAACTTACTCAACTTTACCTATTTATTGGTCAACTTTTTAGGTAGGTACTCGTGTCGGCAACAAAATGTGTTTGAGTTTAATTGGCTCAGTTTTATTTAATTTCCCGTTCAACTTTGGGTTTTGCTTGGCGGTGTTGTGACGAGCTTTGATTCTATTTGTACTAAGTTAATTTCAGTTTGGAAATTATTAATTGCGTTGATATTCCATTAGGGTGTACCAAATGTTTAATATTTGTATATACTGACCAAAGTTATTATTAAAGTAAATATACTCATACCAAATTACTACATGATTAACGTCTGCATTTTACCTTGACAGGAGCTCCAAATGCCACTGCCTTACGGTGTTCTAAAAAAAAAAATGTTGCACCTATTTTATAAAGTTTCCTAAAGTCGAGCTGTTTAACACACTTCCTTACGAAATTTTATGTGTCGGAAACAATAAGTCGATTTGATCTTCTTAATTTATTAACTCGTTAAAACTCTACCTGACTACCTTTAGTGCAGACGGGCGTGATAATCATAGTCATAGAGAACGTACTTATTAATTTATAGCAAACTCGGCAATTGTACCTTAGTACAAAAGCAAAGTTAGGTAGACTTATAATTATTAATTTTTTTTTTTTGCCTTTGACTACAAACTTATCTGGTGGTAAATGATGATGTGGACAAAGCTGGATTACAGACTTAGCCTAGAATGGGTACCTACTTAGTATAGCAATAATATTTTTTTCTTCTTAAGTGTGGTATCTAGTCAGGCGGGCATACACCAAATGACCTACATCCCTGCAAAATTTCGTAGTTTTCAGCCCTCGCGAAGTCCTTTGACGCTTAACGACTGCCATGAGACAATGACCAGGACCAACGGCTTAAAGAGTCATCCAAAACACGCAAGCGTTCAGTAGTTAAACGCGACTAGTGGTCACCCATCCAAGTAGGTAGATACTGCAGACAACATAGCTTAACCTAGTTAAATGGTTAAGCACGACCGGTAACCGTCGCTAGGAATGCTTCCAAGTTTATCCGTTATTATTTCAAAACCCGTAAATAATTATGTCGACGTGACTTAGTTGTGTTGTTGATTTGAAACAGGAATATAACGTCGTAATTAGTGACCCAAGCCGGAAGTGAAGGAGTTGTATTTCCCCAATAATCTCAGCCCTTTCCTCTAAAAGGCAATTAACGTAAAACTTAAGGCTTTCAGTCGGTTGTTCCGCACATTAATTATTCTTTATCTGTTTTATTCAATCTCCGCTTCTATATACAGTTTAAGTGCCTAGAATGTCGAGAAAAGAGAAAAAAACTTTTGGTAACACAATAGATTTGTCGAGACGGGCCAGCCGTGGCCTCCAGCCTTATCAAAAATGTAAGATATCTGCTGAACTTTCCGTAATTCAATTTTCCTGAGGCCAAGTTACGTATCCAATCTGAAAAGTTGAATACATGAAGAATCTTTTAACCCCAAGATTTCCCAGCTGAAAATAATACAAGGCAGATATATATACACAAGAAAAAGTTATGAGGTTAAAGTGAATGTTTTAAAATTTGGTTACATTGACTGATCAGAAAGCTGATCTAAATTAACATAAACAAAGACGCGGCTAACAGCAATGCAATTAAAATTATAATAGAAAATTAATCTGGTCTCCCTCTGTTTGTAAAGTAATCACGCTCCGTCGAGATTAAAGCTATCTAAGAAAGATCTCTCAGAGACCACTTAAAAAAACCAAGCGAATATTTTAAAAAAGCAGACTCAGCGAATACTCACCTAGTGCTTGACAGATGCAAATGAGACCGGCCGGCGAGGCACGAGGGCGCGCTCCCGTTCGCACTAGCTCTCACAATCCAAACAATCCTTCACACACAGACCTTCAAAGTTCTAACGCTAACACATGAAAGTCTTAACTAACTCTTAATGACACTAAACAAAATTTAATTTAAATTTAATTACTTATATTAAAAGTTCGTATCGGGTGAGAGGAGAGTGATACGAGGGTCTAAGTGTAATGTTGTTGACGATGTTCGCGTGCGACGCGGCACGCTACGGTTAGTACCGGTGGGGTTCGGAGAGATCGTAAGTCGCGGACAGGAGAGGTTCAGACACACGATCGAGGAGACCGAGACGACGTGAGTGACGCCGCCGCTGCTGCCGCCGCCGGTGCGGATGCCTCCCGCCCGCCTAGCGCCCGCGTCCGCCGCGCGCTTCGAGCAAAAGGGATGCAGCGAGCACGCGTCAGAACCCGCGAATATCGCTCCTAGGATCTGCTAACCAGAGTCTCAAGTGCCCTCCACTGCCACCGACGATCTCGCCGAGAGGGAGGGCTTCCACGCCCCCGATATCGAAACGACGCAAATAACCTCTACCGACGCGATTCCGTTTAGAACTTAATGCTATTATTTTAAAATAGATTTTGACATTTAGGTCGCAAGATGAACACCTGACGTTCGGCATCATATTGAAAAACGTATGCCCTCGTTAGCTAGGTGTATCAAATGCCATAACGAAAACTTTGGCTGAATACGCGCCATATTATGCAACGTTACAGCTTGTAACGTGCACTCAGATTTTTTCTACTTGACACGAGTTTTCATATTAAATTATATCTAGATGGTCAAACTTAAGTTTCAAAATATTACATCATGAAAATTTTGTCGGTAATGTACTAATTGTGTGTATGTTATTATTTTTACGCCGAATTTCAGTGATAGAAATACTTTTAATATACTAAATGTGTGCGTGATATGTAAGTTTCAATGTGTTATTTATTGGTCTTCAACTTTATGAGTTCTATCATTATTTATGTCCTGTAGGTATACAAATTGGTGTTTGAACGGAACAATGCTCTTTTGTTGGAGTCCAGAGTCCCTCAAAAATCTTTCAGTATTATAAATGAAGATTTTTCACGTGAATAATTTTAAACTGTGAATAGGGGAAACTTTTTTTTCTTCGGCCTTTTTTTCTGGCCTCTGCCATTATTTCCCCATGATTCTATATCGTGCAAACTAATCCATTTGTGTGTTTGGAATATTATCTATCTTCTGTATATAAAAATCAATTGCTGTTCGTTAGTCTCGCTAAAACTCGAGAACGGCTGAATGGATTTATCTTATCTTGGTCTTGAAATGTTCTTGGAGGTCTAGAGAAGGTGTGAAAAGTAAGAAAACTCGAATAATTACGGAGAAAACCCTAAAAACAGCCCTTTTCTTTTTCCCATATAAACATTATCTAAATATAATGTAGAGTAAATTTGAACTTTATTGCTATTCAATAAAGTTCATATTAAATTATAATCACTCACTGTTGTCTAATAAATGTAGCTTGTGAAGTTAAGAGGACAAAATTTTGATATAGACAATCGTTGGATTGTACCATACTCGCCAATATTGTCCAAAGCTTTTGAGACTTACATCAATGTGGAATATTGTAACTCCATGAAGTCGATAAAGTACATATGTTAACAAAGGTGCGATATGGCTGTCTTCGCTGTAACCAATGCAAATGATGAAATATCACAGTAACAGATGGGTCGCAATGTAAGTAGCAACGAAGCAATTTGGCGTAAAAAATTTAAACCTTATAAATAGCCTGTATTTCAGGAAAACAAAAATCGTACTCCGACTCTTTTATATAGAACCATTAAAATACCGTTCATAATTCATATCTAATCACCACCATTCACATAAATTCATGGCATTCACAATATTTTTTCTAAAACCACGACTACCATGTAAAGTGTACCTATTTATTATTTTTCTCTAATTTCTCGCATTTTGGACTGTTACACCTAATATTGCTGACCTAGGCCCGAATCCCTCACAAACCTATTTACGCGTTGTCAGCAGTATTTTTCTCTATATAAACGGTGGCTTCCAAAATGAGGTTCTCAATATTATTGTGATAACTCCGGGAGTCACCAGACTTAGTACTAGTATACCCTTCAGGTGGAACCTCTGCCCAAATAAATAGCATAAGTGGGTTTCGGGAACTTACGTGTTCAAGTCATCGTGTATATTTATTGATTTTACTTTTCAAATAAAATAAATGTGTGTGAGTGTCCATAAGTTGTTTTTTAAGACAACTAAATAGGTCCACACAAAGGGACGAAAAGAGGTTACCCTAATCGTCACGTTGGCAACATGCACTGATATGGATCTTATTTCAACGTTAGATTTTCGTACTGGCCGGCAACGAAATGCAATTTGTATTGGGGACCGTACTCGTATCTAAGGCGCGGCCATGATTAAAACTGAAACGGCGGAAATTAAAAAAATAAACAGTTATTCCCTCATGCTAAGGTTTGCTAACTATTATCTATGATCATAGATTTTTGCATTAATAGAACAATATTGCTCATAGAATTAAAATAATTGAACAATAATGATCAGGACTAATTAATTACCCCTATAACCGTACCAGTAATACAAAACATAACGTTTAGCCTAAAATACGCACGATTTGCAAAATGATTACAAATGTTCAATAGATAATGTAGTTAATACTCTTTTAAACAAACGTATCATAAATAAAACAAAAATAAAAGGAAATTTGCGCCAAAACTACTTTTTGTTCACCCTTACAAGCTCTGCAGAACAAGGAAGTGCTCAATAGTACTATTGCCGGACACCCATCAAAGTAAGAACCTAGTACCACTATCGGATCAAAGTAATAGCCGCAGATAACATGCCAAGCCAAACTAACTCATATTCTTAAGTAGTTTGCACTAATATAGAATGAAAGAACAGCCTTGTAATCTTTTATAACATATCAGGTATAGTTGCCATGAAAACACATTAGGAGAATAATAAATCCCCCTTCACAGCGAAAGGTGCTCATGTTCAATAAATAAAGACGGCTAACCATTCCTAATTGATTGATGGATTGATGCTGTGGCTTCCCTCTTCGGGACGCCGACTTGGAGAAAAATATCTTGCAGCTCTTAGCAGAAAACTTTCTTAATAACTTTTCTTTTCATAGTAGAAATTAAAATTGCTCTACTATACATTGACACAGATTGTTTTTAAAAATATATTGGAACTAGCGGCCCGCCCCGGCTTTGCACGGGTAATTGTGACTACAAATTGAGATGTTAGCTTTCCTATCTTTCAATTTGGATCAAATTGCACACGGTGTGTAAATCAAATTTAAAATCGGTTCAGTAGTTTAGGAGTCCATCGCGGACAAGCAACGTGACACGTCATTTTTATATATATACGGAAAAATTGTATTATTGCACTGGAATCTAAGTATACATTAAATATCAAACTGAAAATTATTAAGTGGTGTTGCAGTAAATAGATGAAATATTTCGTATATTTACGTTTCTTCTTAACCAACATTTAAAAAAACGGAAGAAGGTTCCACTTCGTTTGTTTTTTATGTTTTTTTTTCAGAACTTTTTAATGGGTGAACTGATTTTGATGATTCTTTTTTTATTTGAAAGCCCATGCTTGTCGTGTGTTCTCATTTAAATTTAATCAAAATCAGTTTAGCCGTTTTAGAGTTGCACTCCGATTACTCTTTTTTTCCTATCTTGATGATAAAGTCATTGCTAGTGAATAACAATCAATCCCGTAAGACAAAGCACACTAAAACGAATAAATATTTTTTTTTACCTAAAAATGGAACCGAATCGTCATCACTCAAAAGAGTGAAATAGCTTGTCCAAGTCGGTACCATGCGCACAATATTGTCATAATAGGTACTTTTGATCTACCATAGTACCGGCTTCAACAAGTTATTTCACACTTTTGAGTGTCGAAGTCGGTTCCATTTTGAAGTAAACAAAATGTTTGGGCACTTGCTACGATTCTTACATATCTCTCTCGCTTCATCTACACTCATCAATCCTTTCATACATAAGCGTCGGTTTAGGGTAGGTACTCCTGATCTGGCCTTTTTTCAGAACGTAGAAAAAAATGTTTACCTATGTATATTGCACATAATTGTTTGGGTCGCGGTGTATCTGTTTTGTTTCGACGCTTTTATAATCGTAAAATCATTCATACATCATTTGCTGTAGATACTTTTTAGGTTCCGTGCCCAAAGGGTAAAAACAGCACCCTATTACTGAGACGCTGTCCGTCCGTCCGTCTGCCACCAGGCTGTATCTCATGAACGGTGATAGCTAGACAGTTGAAATTTTCACAGATGATGTATTTCTGTTGCCGCTATAACAACAAATACAAAAAGTTGGCAAATGCGAGTCGGACTCGCGCACGTTAAAACAAAAAAGGTTAAAATATGAAGTCTAATCATCAGTACTAATATTATAAATGCGAAAGTAACTCTGTCTGTCTGTCTGTCTGTCTGTCTGTCTGTTACGCTTTCACGCCAAAACTAATGGACCGATTTGAATGAAATTTGGTATGGAAATAGTTTGAGACCCGGGAAAAAACATAGGATAGTTTTTATCCAACTTTGCAAAAAGAGGTTAATGTTTTTGCGCGATAACCGACATACGCGCGGGCGGAGCCGCGCCCGGAAAGCTAGTGTTGTATAAGGCTAATGGTACGGAACCCTTCGTGCGCGAGTCCGACTCGCACTTGGCCGATTTTTAGTAACTATTTGTACTTGTAGGCAGAAAATTTAGCGCTGCAGTAGAGCAATCCTCGCTTAGACGAACTTATGCACACGAGGATTTGATATCAGACTTGTGTTTCCACCGAACAAACGCTTGAAAAGGCAATATTTAGAAGCGGAAGCGGCTCAAACGGCCACGTACGAGTGTAAACACCCCTCGCGCTATCCGAAACATTTCCAACTTTTCCCTTTTTTTCGTTTATTTTTTAATTCTATTCCGGCGGCCGTCTGGTGATGTTTGTTTTGCTCAATATAGACCCAATCGTCGGTTTGCTAATAATGATTTCGGTGCGTTCACCCGCTTTATTTTAACTTTGGTAACTTTTAAACGATATTTTTGTTTGCCTTTTGTTCATTTGTAGACTTTGTAATAAAAGATGAATAAGTTAGTATTTTTAACGTGGCAAATTCTTACGAAATTGACTTGATACCCTTTATAGTAACTTAGAAATACATATAATGTTGGTTCGGTACCTCTAATGTTACTTTTAACAGTAGTTTATCTATACGTTATCTCTATTGGTACAATACAATACAATACGAGTACTCAATGAGCTCATAAGCCGTCAGCCAGATATCGATTTATTCTATACTAAATTTAATGTTATATTGGACAATTGTATACGACACATATCTGAATTATGTTTTTATTCCTAACTTAACTCTAGCTTAAAAACGTTTTGGTCATTGACTGTAAGTTTTGATGTAAATAAATAAATATAGTAACTATTGAAAATGCGTTCTGAACCTATTCCTAACTTAACTCTAGCTTAAAAACGTTTTGGTCATTGACTGTAAGTTTTGATGTAAATAAATAAATATAGTAACTATTGAAAATGCGTTCTGAACCTATTAGTTAAACATGGTTTAATCTCGTCTTCACTGGCCAGTGAGGGCCATTTATCTATTCGTTAAAGTTATTTGACGTCTCTATCTATCATTATCAGTCAATTGTTTGGTTTTTTAAGGATGTGGGGTTTTGTTTACCGCCAAATTGTCTTTTATTAACTTTTCTTGTGATAATATCTTCATGTGATTGCGATGATTGATTAGATTAGTTCGCCGGATAAAGAATTACCTACAAGATATTGTATCCAATGCCATAAAATTTTACAGCGTTTTCCAAATTAGATTATAGAAAATTAAGTTAATTACATAATGTATCTAAGCACTCACGATAATAAACGCAAAAGTTTGGAAAGTTCCGCAACTTCGATGTTTTTAAATGTGTTACTTACTGGTAAAAGTAATTTTTGGGTAGTATATAGAGATTTTTACACAAACCCTCTATAACCATCTTAAGCTGGTGATAGACGGCGCGGGTTAGCGCGAGCCGAACCTCCACGGACGACGGATCGCCGTCCGTGGAGGCTCGGCTCGTCCTAGCCCGGACGCGAGCCTGTGGTGATAGACGACGCGTGATAGCGCAGACCGCGCCATCCACCCGCGACGTCCACGGATGTGGTTTTTGTGACCTGTATCTTTATGATTTCATATAAACGGTTCCTTTTCATATAGTTGAATAAAGTCCATAATCATTTAATTCACGTATATGTGTTTCAAATAGAAAATTAAACTCCAAATGGGCACCATGGCTCTGCACCGTCGGGAGGCTCGGCTCGTCAGAGGTGATACACGGCGCGTGCTAGCGCGAGCCGCGCCGCAGGCCGCGCGCTCGCCTTTGATCCGTGTCGAAAAACCGACAAGCGATGGATCGCGCGCACGCGGACGGCGGACGCGCGCCGCGAGTCGCGCCGGGGTGCTAGACGGCGCGTGATATGGCGGACGACGCGTCGTCCGTCGTCCGGCTCGCGCTAGCCCGCGCCGTCTATCACCAGCTTTAGTGACCTACTGAACGGACAGATAACTAACGAACTTTTTGAATGTATCGAGAAATACACGAAGATATAAATTTAACCTACAGTTATATTTGATGAATCAATAGCTAATAAGCAGATAACTAGGAACCTCCGTAACTGGCATAGTGTTTTCCTCGTGGCTCACATAAATAAATAAAGAGCGAACTATTTGTTTCTTACCTTTTATAAGAGAAAATCACATGAAATTAAATAATATCTTGGTTCACTTAGTATGCATCAACAGCCGTCCGTCGTTGAACAAAGGTCTCCTCCTTAAGAAAAATTTGCCACACACGCTTGGCAGGTGTTTTGGAGATCGCGGTTTTCCACCCGCTCTCAGAAGTTCTGTCGTAATTCCGTCATCACGTGGCGCCTTGTTGTTCTTAAGCTGTTTGAGAGCCATTCTAATCTCGTATAGGCTGATGTCCGGGATGTCTTCGGTATAATAAGTTTTTATTTATTTAAAGTTAGTTAAACTTACTTTCGTTGTAGTGGAGTATTTGTAAACAAACAGTAACATAACCTTAAATGTTTTGTTGAGGAGTTGATAACGTGGTGAGCCATTTTTTGATCATAATATCACAAAACTTAACCATTGTAGTATCGTTACATATTTTAAAAATCACGCACACAGCGATATTTGGATAATTTTGGCAATAAACAATACACGCGACACGGCACACAAACGCACTAATTCACAGGTCAGTTGTCAGCCAAACGTCAGGCAATCATCTGACAGACGTTGCAAGCTTTGACATTGACATATCATACCTAGTCATAAAGGTGTGGGGTGCGTTCAAGACTCCATAATAGTTTAGATTGAAGCCATAGTGTCAAATCGTGTTAAGTGACCGTTTCTGCTTGCCAGTCATACGAGTTTTGAAGCAATTTGGCTTGCATTTCATTGTTATCAGTAGCCATGAATACTCAAATATGCGCTGGCTGTACTGGAATGTTGAAAGGAGTTCTATTTTTGCAATGCTGCCGATGTTCCGACAAATATGACCATACCTGTCTGAATTTCAACAAGCAAGATTTCAAAGGTTTCTCGAAGGAATTTAAAGAATCATGGGTGTGCCCCTCTTGCAAATGCAAAGAGCCTTGGGAATAACTCCAACACGCCGATTCGATCTACACCGAATTCAATATTACAAATAGCGGCTAACCCTTCGACTTCGCAGCCCCGTAGTGACTACTGTGAGTCGCTTGCGCCGTCCTCAGTTTCTGAACATGATAATGTTACGCTGCGCACAAGACCTCGCAGCACTTGTAACTGTATATCAGCGGACAGCATTCGGGAAATCTTAAGGGATGAATTGGACAGTAAGTTCACCTCCCAGCTTAATAATATTCAAGATAAACTCACGAGTTTCCAAGAATCTCTTGCTAGCTATCATGTCCTAATTGACAAACTAAACCGTGATAATGAGTTGCAGAAAAAAATTAACACAGAGTTGCAAAAACAGCTACACTCTGTCTCTCACGATTTAACTCACCGTGTTCAAATGTTGGAAATTCTCTCGCACTCGAATAATAAAATGGTGGAGCAGCCCGGGACGTCGCAGTCACTGGCTGTGCCTGTTGTAAGTGCCGAAGTTTCCACTTCTCAGCGGAAAACTCGCCAGTTGCGCCATGATAAGATAAACAACAACTTAAGTACTAACTCTTCTAACAATAAACCTAAGGCAATAAATACAGTCAGCATAGGGCTAGAGTCCCCTACCGCAGATGTCATGGGACATGCCTCAAATCAACCTCCTGCAAACCCTACTGCTTCAATTAAATCACCTGATCTACCAATTCAGCCCCCCAATGAAGATTGGACAGAAGTGCGACGCAAACCAATGCGGCAGTCATTGTAACTGCGCTGTCTCGCCGGGCCTGCCGTGACGTCTCTCAAGGCAGCAGAACCACGCAAATTTATGCATTTGTGGAATATGCTTTCAAACGCAGATGAAATTAAGCAATACTTAAGTGAGCTTTTCCCTCAGAAAGTCTGCACAGTTGAAGAGCTTAAAACAAAAAACAACTATAAGTCTTTCAAAATAGGCGTCCCTCAGGAATGCTTTGATACGTGTTTCTCTGTTGAAGTCTGGCCTGAGAATGCACGTGTGAAGAAATGGGTGAATTACAGGAAGCGCCCCATTGAGAATGGTTCATTTCAACGTTAAGTCGGCAAACAGTGTGCCGTGTCAGAAGAGTAATATTGAAGTCACTATTACGTATCAAAATGTACGAGGACTTAAGACAAAACTACGTTATCTTAAACAGAGTCTTCTTGTGTTAGAGAGCATGTTTGTCGCAGCATCGGAAACCTTTCTTGACAGCTCGATTGAGGATGCCGAGGTAGTCCCAGATGGCTGGTCACTGTTACGCCGCGACCGGAACACGCCATGCGGAGGCGTTCTGCTCGCTGCGAGGCCTGGCTTAGTTGTCAAACGTCATCGTGAAATGGAGACTGCCTGTGGGGAAGACTTATGGGCCTCCTTTACACACCGTGGTACAACTATGTATATATGCGTTATATACATTAATCCTAGTGCAACGGATGAAAAATATATGCAATGGTTTGGTAAAATTGAATCTTTTCTTAATTCTATAAAAGGCAAATTATTAATTGCTGGTGATTTAAATATGAACAGTGCTTCTGTCAGTGTAAATAATTATTATGGTTATTTTTTAGAGTATTGTAATTTTATTGAACGTAATGATATTTTTAATATACGCGGAAGTAAGCTAGACATTGTTTTGACGCGGGAATGCGATGAGTCACATGTGAATGTGGTGACTACCGGAGGACTGGTGAATAAAATAGATATTTTCCACCCGCCACTTGAAATAACTTTTAGCCTTGCTTCATGTGATAACCGTATGAAGCGATTGCTACCTAGCAACATTGACGTATCTTGTGACTGGAATTTCAAAAAAGTTGATATATCGTACTTGAATTGTTTGCTTAGTGAGTCCTCCTGGGATCGCATTTATGAATGTAATAATGCTCAGATGGCTGCCGATATGTTCTATGGTATAATGTATGCTATTTTTGATCAATGCGTGCCTAAAAAAAGGCGATCTAAAAATTCTTCTACCAGATATCCTGTTTGGTTCACCTCGGACATCATAAAAGACATTCGTGAGAAAGTATCTCTGCATAAGTCGTGGAAGCGTACATTGAGTGCGGAAAACTATAAATCGTTTTCCGACCTCCGGTCTAGTCTTAAGGATCGAATATCTGAAGCTTATGAGCGTCATACTGTGTCTATTGAAAACAATCTGAAGAGCTGTCCTCAACATTTCTGGCGTCACGTATCTAGTTTAAGATCCAAGGGCGGATTTGAGCCCTCTGTTACATACAAGGGAATTACTCTAGAGGGAGTTACAGCAGCCGAGGCCTTTGCTGATTATTTTTCTACTGTCTTTCTTAAAGATACTCCATTACTAGATGTGAATCATTGTTCTGATAACTCCATCCAAGGAGGCATTGTTAGTATCCCTTACATTACTCCTAAGGATGTTAAACGAGGATTGAATAAGCTGAAAGTGAGTAGCTCTCCAGGTCCAGACAATCTCCCGGGGTTCATTCTAAAATCATGTCATAAATATGTAACCTTCCCTCTTTGTCATATTTTTAATTTGTCACTGGAAACTGGCATTTACCCGCGACAATGGAAGTTATCTAGGGTTACCCCGATACCCAAATCCAGTAATAAAACTGCAGTGGATGAACACCGTCCCATTGCGATTTTATCCTCCCCAGCCAAGGTCTTCGAATACATCCTCCATAACGAAATTTACAGACAAGTCAGTCAGTACTTAAGCGATGTACAACATGGATTTCGTCCCGGGAGATCTGTTAATACAAATCTTCTTAGCCTTGTCGACTACGTCTCTGGTAGCATGGACCGAGGTGTGCAAGTTGATGTGTTATACTTTGATTTTCGCAAAGCTTTTGATAAAATTGACTGATATTCTGCTTCAAAAGCTTAGTAATATTGGTTTTACCCCTCGCCTTCTCACTTTCTTTGCAGACTATTTGCGTGACCGCGAACAATTTGTGAAGTACGGTATTTACGTCTCTGAACCTTATCGTACCCCTTCAGGGGTAAGCCAAGGATCGGTACTAGGACCATTGCTATTTCTGATTATGATAAACGACATGGTGACAGAAATAAAAACGGCCAAATGTTTATTGTACGCCGACGACTTAAAACTTGCGCTTGAAATCAAATCACAAGCTGACTGTAATAATTTGCAAAGTGACATCGATTCTATTTATCGATGGAGTGTGACAAATAAAATGTTTTTCAATCCTGACAAATGCTACGTCATGTCTTACGACCGAAAGCGTAACCCTATTCAGAAAACGTACTTTATAGATAATAATGCCATGAAGCGGGTGTCATCTATTAAGGATCTCGGTGTGACCTTTGATCGTGGTCTCACATTTAATGATCACGTTGCAATAACTGCAAAAGAGTCTTTCCGGCGTTTTGGCTTCGTCCTGCGCAACGCAAGGGATTTCCGAGATCCCCAGATCCTCCAACTTCTGTTCACTTCCTTGGTCAGGAGCAAGTTGGAGTCGAGTGCGTGTATCTGGAACCCACATTGTGATAACCATATCTTGTGTCTCGAGAAAGTTCAGAAAGCCTTCTTGCGAAATCTTTATAAGAAGACCTACGGCTATTATCCTTACCTTTACCCAACCAACTTCTTACTTGGCCAATTAAGGTATAATTCCTTGAGAACAAGAAGATCGCTTGACCAGCTAAAGACCGGAATCAAAATATTAAGAGGTGCTATCGATTCGCCTACACTGCACAATCGTATGTGTTCTATATATTTACCCGATATGTATATCCGCCATAGACCCGATTACAGACACGAGTTGTTCCACATTGGCCGAAAACGTACAGTATCCCGGAGTAAGACACCTATATGCCGTATCATGAGTGGTCTCAACGCATTCCTTAACGCATATCCTAACATTGACATTTTTTGTGATAGGTTGCCTGATATTTTCAATTTCCTCTTGACATTTTGTGAACTTAATACAATATGAACCCATTTGACATAATTATGTGTGATTGTGATATGATAATTTAATATTCTAATATTTATATTGTACCAATTTGACTTTTTTGACATTATATTTAATATATTTATGTATAATTGTGATATTATAATTTATTAATGTAATATTTATATTGTACCCCCTTGACATTTTAAATTTATTTTATTAATTATCATGATCTATGAATTATTTATATGTATCATGAGTTTTGGCTTTGTTTTGATAATAAGTGTAATTGCATTGTAAGCGTTCTTATTATAATAAATAAATAAATAAATAATGTCGGGTCAGCTTAGCTCTCTTGTCCTGAGCTGCACTGACAACGGGTTCTCGTGTCGCGGTGTATAACTGTCCATAAAACCTCTCAAGTTCTCTCAGAATCTCCAGTTTTGATGAGATGATTCTGTCATCGTCGATCTTCAGCTTGGTCATCTGGCTTTGCCCTATAGACGAATTTTTTGCGAACACTTTGGAGCCTTGGGTACGCTCGATTGCGGCCTTTATACGATTTGTATTGAAGGCGCGCAAGTTGTGTCGCAGTGCCTTCGAAATTCGTCTATTGAGCTTGCCGTAGATTCGACATATCAGCTGAAGATTACAGTCTAATCTCATTCCGGTCTTCCACCAGCTTGATGGTTTCTTCTGTGAGTTTCTTCGGTTTATTTCGGCGGGGGTATCAGTTCTTTAAGACCCCCCACTTGGACAGCTACCACCAACCCGTTGTTTATCTCGTCCACTGTTTCGCATTCAGCTAGGCACTGAAAGCGGTTATGTAGTTTGAGTTGAAAGCTCTCGAGGTTTTGGATTTGGGCAACGCTAGGACGGAGCGTGGAGTTTATCAGACGCGACCTCTCAAGCTTAACATTGATATTCAATGTGCCTCTAACGATACGGTAATCGCTTCCGGTTTTCACCTTATGGGTCACAGAAACATCGTCGAATATTTGCTTCCTGGTCGTCATGATAAACTCGATCTCATTTTTTGTTGAACCATCGGGGCTTATCCACGTCCACTTCCTTTAATTACTTTATAATACCTACATATAATACTTCTATTTGAGTCAGATAATTAGTGAAGTCAAATCTATCTAAATTATTTTTAATTTAAGGAAACTAATTCATACTATCACATCTACACTAATGTTATAATGAAGAAATATTTCTATATTTGTATGCAACGAATAAACTTAAAAACTACAACACCGATTTAGATTAAATTTGGCATGGAAATAGTTTGAGATCCGAGAAAGGACATAGGATAGATTTTATCCAATTGCGCAAAAAGAGGTTAATGTTTTGCGCAATAACCGAAATACGCGCTGGCGGAGCCGCGGGTGGAAAGCTAGTATATATATATTATGCCTTATTTATATAAACGTAAGCTTTCGAATACACTTTCAACTTCAATTTGACTGCCTTTATCCGGATCTTTTATGAAATCCTTCCTTAAGTGTCGTTTTCTATAACAAACATTTTGTATGCTTCTCAGCATTTAAACGCAAGTATTTTTATAGTCAGTAGGTACTAAGGTACTCTTTGTGTTCAGTATGTAGCTAATATTGTCAATAATTGGAGTTCCAACTGAAAAACAGTGCTAGGGTTTACCCTGGCATTTGCTGAGTGAGAACTCCTTCTTGCATCTCGCAACATTTTCTATTATAAAATGTATGATTTCATCTGTTTGATCTTTATCTTCTATTGTTATGTCACGAATAAATGTATATTCTTACTTTTCTATTCTTTTAAGTATGTACCTTTAATCTTGAAGAGTCAATAAGTTCAAAAGAACAGTCCTAGTTGCATTACGAGTACGTTCGTTGATTAATGTGCAATCACGAAGTATTGAAACAAAAAAGTGAGTTGGACTCCCACTCCGAAGGTTCTGTACTAAAATATAGTTATTTTTTCTTACGGATCGAGATCCTTAGCCGCAGTCCGTCCTCCACTTGGCTAACATATAGTAATTTTTGTTTTACATTAGATATTTAACTTTGGTTAAACCAAGTTTCACATTTGTATGTATTAGCGTTTTACCAGAGCAAATAAAACGTTAAATAATATGTTTCAAGTATGGGGAGTCCCATTTATTTTAAACTTTTTGTTTTTGTTATTATTTGTTAGGCAAACAACAGACAGCCGAGGTTTAGTAATAGGGTCCCGTGTTTTAATACAGAACCCTAAAAAGAAGGTAATGTAAAGTTCTTACTTGACAGAGTGTAGTGAAAAAATTCTAATACGATTCGTATAATATATTATTTTTGTAATTTTTTTAATTTTTGTATGAGTAAAAAATATTAAATATAATATTACCTAGCTGCGCCTCACAGTTACACCCACGTGGTAATTAATTATGATACTAAAATGTATCCTATGTGTTAATCCAGCGCCTAATCTACCTCCATACCAAATTTCATCAAAAGTGCAGCTGTTTGAGCGTGAAGAAGTAACAAACATACAAACACACTCACAAACTTTCGTCTTTATAATATTAGTGTGATTCTATTATCGAAGTAGTTTCATAGCTTTTACCAGAATAAAGTCTTATTTTTTTATAACTTTTATCTATTTATGTTTCAAAAGGTATCGCCCTTCCTTTTTCAAATGTATAGAAGCACGATATAACAAATCTTTATAATTCTCATTCTAGAATATATTAGATTAAATTAATACTAATAGTTGCTAGCTGTTACTACTAGCCGACATTATTAGAAAATAATTAACGTTAGATCATTCAATTTACTTATTTAAACACAAAACGTACCGAAGAGCCTCTAGTAAAAGTGAGTCTACAAAAGTGATATGTTTCTATAGCGGGGAAATTGGGGATTAGTTCCTAAAACCAGTAGGAAAACTGCAATGAGAGCGTCTTTGTAATTAAGAGAAAAACAAAAGGTTTTTAACCAAGTTTTTCCAAAATACAGGCATTTGGTATTTGACTATTTTATACTTCAGTGCTCTGCAGCTTCTCTGGCAATTTTCAATTCAATTCTGGAACATTTTTGGGCGATTTCCTTGGTAATTTTGGATAATTTTTTGTACTTCCTCTATTATTGTATCCCCAACCAAACACACATTATCACATGAACCGAAACGTCCACTGATGAACAAGGTCTCCCCCATTGGTGGATTTGCCACAATCCCCACGCCTGGAAGGCTCGGGAATACCGAACGTAAAAGTCTGAAATTTTGAGTACGGTATAGCTAAACTGATCATATACATTATATAGATCAATGAAGTTTATACATTATAGCGAAGCGGTAATAGTTATGGATTGCCGTGCCTCTGGTCTATGGTTCGACCCCACCGCGCCGGCTTGAGCTTCACCGCATGGTGGCAGGGCATTTTGCGAGTACTCGCCTGCTTAGCTGCCAACTAGTAGAAAATCAAGCACCTAACAGTGTTTTTCGCAAGCAGACCTTGATAGTCAGTAAGTGATTAAGAAATTACAGATAATAATAACAAATACTTTTAAAAGTATCCTAAAAAAACATCAAATAATATTTAAATAAAACACTTAAAAAAGCATAAAATTATATATCTAGTGGCAATTCTGCCTAATTTTCCTGTTATCTACGTGACGTCACAAACATCACGCAGCCTAACCGGAAGAATACCGGACTAGTTTCGCTTCTAAACGAAGCATCTTCAGGAGGTCTTGACTCACCAAGCGCACGATCGAGACTGTTCTCTAATTTTCCGCCTAAATTTCCTGTTATCTACGTGACGTCACAAACATCACGCATTCTAACCGGAAGAATACCGGACTAGTTTCGCTTCTAAACGAAGTATGTTCAGGAGGTCTTGACTCACCGAGCGCACGATCGAGACTGATCTCTCGGTACACGTGCCAAAAATTAAAGGCATGTAAGTAATATAATATATCTATAATCTTACCATATTCTGAGCTTGATAAATGACTTCTCTTATTTTCCTATTGAACAATAAAATTAATTGAAATAAAACATCGTAAGCGTACGTCTATCATCGATGACGACGGCGGCGCGCGTGACTCCGCATGACACTCCAATATGTCTAACCGCGATCGACCCGCACGTTTGACACCCTTGATGGATGGATTGCCGTTTCATTTACTCAATTGCCCAACATACATGCTGCCTATACTTACTACCCCGTTAACATAAACATTCGATTACGTTTCGGTTTGCAGAAACGTCACAATTCGTCAAATTGCAGATGGATAATGATAGGTATTAAAATCATGTTAAGAATTTCAAATTAAATTCAAAGGTTTGTCTTCAAAAGACGGCTGAAGGAATACTACTATATCAGCCGGATCGTCCACTGCTAAACACAGCCTCCCCTATAAAGGGGGTATTTGCCATAATCCCCACGCTTGGCAGGCGGCTTGGGGATCGCAGTGTAAGTTGGCAGTTCTTTATAAGGCGCTGCTGCCCACCTTCCAGTATTTTTCCCTTAGTCGCCTCTTACGACACCCACGGGATAATATAGGGAGGTGCAACTCTAACCCGGCACCCCACGGGGGTAAGGCTAAAGGAATACTAGAAAATAATAAATACTTCAAGGTTAACTCTTTTCAAAAAGGAAGGTTCTCATTCAGTCCTGTTAGTTAGCTTATAACTGAGTCAACTTAATTGTACCTGTAATTAATATACTAATTTTGAAATATAATTATTTTATTTGATAGGATACATCAGATTGGTCTTATAGAAATTTAATCAAATCAGTCTAGCAGTGTAGTTTAAAATGAAATTAACTGGAAAAAATACCTTTGTCATCCATGTATATAAAAGAACCACCCTCCAGTAAAAAGTCTGTCGCAAGTCAAGCAACTAACAATGTGTTTCAGTCCGGCAGCAATCCTTGAGAGCCAGTAATATTACAGGCACATGAGACAACTTTATGACTCAGGTTGACGGGCGCAGTGCAGTTCGTAACTTGTAACGTAATGCTTCTGTTTTATAGGCAGAGGTTACCGCTTAACATCAGGTAGGTTTCGTGCTTGTTCCTTCACATAAAAAACATATATTTTTTATAGGTTATATTTTTATTATATTTAATAGATTATATGTGTATTTTAGTGTAGTTTACAATTTTTATTTATTTATTATAATAAGAACACTTACAATGCAATTACACTTATTATCAAAACAAAGCCAAAACTCATGATACATATAAATAATTCATAGATCATGATAATTAATAAAATAAATTCAACATGTCAAGGGGGTACAATATAAATATTACATTAATAAATTATAATATCACAATTATACATAAATATATTAAATAGGTATATAAAGTCAAAAAAGTCAAATTGGTACAATATAAATATTAGAATATTAAATTATCATATCACATTCACACATAATTATGTCAAATGGGTTCATATTGTATTAAGTTCACAAAATGTCAAGAGGAAATTGAAAATATCAGGCAACCTATCACAAAACACGTCAATGTTATATAGGATATGCGTTAAGGAATGCGTTGAGACCACTCATGATGCGGCATATAGGTGTCTTACTCCGGGATACTGTACGTTTTCGGCCAATGTGGAACAGCTCGTGTCTGTGATCGGGTCTATGGCGGATACACATATCGGGTAAATATATAGAACACATACGATTGTGCAGTGTAGGCGAATCGATAGCACCTCTTAATATTTTGATTCCGGTCTTTAGCTGGTCAAGCGATCTTCTTGTTCTCAAGGAATTATACCCTAATTGGCCAAGTAAGAAGTTGGTTGGGTAAAGGTAAGGATAGTAGCCGTAGGTCTTCTTATAAAGATAGAAAAGCAAACGCAAAGAAGGCTTTCTGAACTTTCTCGAGACACAAGATATGGTTATCACAATGTGGGTTCCAGACACACGCACTCGACTCCAACTTGCTCCTGACCAAGGAAGTGAACAGAAGTTGGAGGATCTGGGGATCTCGGAAATCCCTTGCGTTGCGTAGGACGAAGCCAAGGCGCCGGAAAGACCCTTTTGCAGTTATAGACTGTGTTTATGACCTTTTTACATAAAAGTAGCGGCTCCATCCGCCAGCCCCGGCTTATAAATATATTATAGCCTATATTAATTAGGGATAATGTAGGATTCTAATGGTGAAAGAACTTTTCAAATCAGTCCAGTAGTTTTTAAGTTACATACAAAAATACAAAATATTCCTTTTTATAACTATTAGCGTAGAAGTATGGTGAATATAATTAAAACTCGAACAAACTTCTGTGTTATCATTACGCAATCTACAGGATTAACGCATTGCGCGATTTTTAATATTGAGCGATATAATTGATCTGCTTTAGAAACTCTCGTGCCCTTTTATTAAAAAAATCACCATAATTTTAGAAACTTTGTTTATTGAATTACTGGATCCCGAAAAATTCGATTTGTGATATTAATGTTATTCGAATTTCATATATGGAATGGAACATCGTATTCGTAGCCATGTATTACTGGAAAATTTTTCAATAAGCAATAATGAATATTGATGAAATGTTCAAGGAGATACCTACTTGCCCAGTATTAATAAAATCCTTGTAATTACTTACTCATGAGCGCATCGACCTTCCACTTCACTGATCTTAAAAGCTGTAGGTACATTAGCTTCTCTCAACTTTATCCTGATTATCATGAAAGAAGTTGTGCGTTTGTGTCCAGTTCTTTACTGTAAACTTTATTCAAGATAATATACCACTTTGAACCAACCAGAGAACAGATTCAAACTTTCTGTGTGCTATTCTTTGACATGTAGGCTGCTCCAGCTATAAATTTGTATTTTTAAAAAGTACATCACGTGTTTTGGGCTTATATAATAAGTAATTTGAAATAAAAACCTGTCGCGAGTTTTGTCCATAATTATTATTTAGTAACCGGCTAGGACTCGCGTAATATTTACCGGATATTGCTCCGACCAGTTTCGAACTTATTTGAAGTTCTTCGTCTGGGAGTCACAATTGTGCACAGCGTCGAGCGCGGGCCTCAGCACGTAACTGGCGTTGAGACGGTTGCGCCGCAGCTGTCAAAGTCAGAATTATTCCTCCGTCCGAACTGTCACTTCTGTCACTATCACTGTGATTGTCACTGTCGTTTTGGTAGGTAAGGGAATGTTGACTCACTACACTTGTACTATCCTCTTCGCGGTTCCACCCCGATAGTGTGTCAACATTCCCTTACCTGCCAAAACGACAGTGACAATCACATTCCCCGAACGGGGTGGAACCGCGAAGAGGATAGTACCTAAATAATAATATATAATAAGTAGTTAGCTTATTTCCACTAATAAACACTTCGCTAGACTTTGGACTGCTACTGAAACTTTATTTGGCCGTTAAACATCATCAATTTGCCAACCAGGAAAATAATTCACGCTCTCCAACATTATGTTTTAAAAGGCAGTTATTCACCGTAATTGGGTTTAAAATGTTTGGAGGCTAAATCTGACACTAAACATTTTATTCATAATAATTACAACTAATTTTATGTTATAAAATGGCTCAGTATGTGCACATAAAGCCTCCAAAAAGAGGTTAGTAAGAATGTTTAGTAAATTAGTTCACTCCTGGACATAGGCGTTCCGTATGACAGGGCTTTCCACCATAATCCATCTTTTGGCAAGTATCTTATTGTTGATACATATTATATAGGGCGCGACTGTTAAAGAAAATTCTTTGGTGCCCTTATTCTGGACTTACTTCAGTGAATATTGCGATCGTCTTACGAAAGTTTACATGCATAAAATTATCCAATTTCTGACACTTAAAAACGAATCACAGTCGCAGATGCCAAAGACAAATTAAAACGCAAGTGTCGAGTACTGAAATATAACATGCTACACATTTCAAAATGTTTTATCATGTTGTGAATTCCGCAATAAACTAAGTATGCAGAAATGTCATGTCATGAAACGAACAAAAAGCTCTACAGAGGATCCATACGTTTTCCGCGCTACTTGTTTTCAATTCAAATTTTGTTGCAAATGTATTTAAAGTAAAATATTTCATTCTGGTTTGTTTGGAGGGTATAAAGGACGAAACGTGAGCGAATGTTGGCCTCATTAAAATTATTCTGTTACAAAATTATTTTACCATCTACATCACAAAAGGTTTAAGCTAGAAATATTGTTAGTCGTGGGCAGCAATTAGTGTGGTTTTATAATAATGTAGATATTACATTATTATAAAACCCAATATCACTGAACAGGAGTATTAAAGGGAAAACAACCGAACTGGAACAAAGAGTCGATATCACGATCGACAATTGTTTCGGCTTTTATTGAAAGCCTTCTTGAAGAAGGCTAGATACCCATGTTTTTACAATAATAGTTTAAATATATGATCGCCAGTTTTAATAAAATGATCACTGTACAGGTTTCGTGTTTATTACAGACTAGCTGTTTTATTTTATGTAATGGAGTAGCAAACAAGCAGAAGGCCTGTTGGTAAGCAGTTACCGTCGTTTATGGATATTTGCAACACCAGGGGTGTTACTAATGCGTTGCCGACCCTGCAAGACTCTTTTAACACTCTGTTTAAAGCAACCCATATTGTAGCTCGGCGGAAAAGCCCTAAATGGAAGATCTTTTCACATCTTGTGGGTATGCGGTAAGAAGGAACTGTTGTTCACTACTTCGACTACGAGGGATTCTTACGGCCTTTATAGGTAGGTACTATAATTTCTATATAAATCTTTAATTGTATTACAGTAAAATATTTGATTGTTTTTGTATTAATCGTATTACCTGGTTTTCAATATAAAAATATTCACTCACAGAGAAACATATAAAACAAAATATAATTTAAATACTGGATTGCACTGTGTACACAAAATAAAATTGTAATAATATATCTAAAACAATTAATTACTTACATTATCATTATACAAAAACAAACACAATTAAAATTCTCACACCCCACATTTATTCATGTGCTCCCCACTCGGCAGGTAGACATCCCCAGACTGCATTTATCTACAAATATAACATTGATGATTGGAATGTGTCACGGTAATGTTATCTATACAGTATCTTAACTCGGCTCTGTCGTTGAAATAACTACCTACAACCGCGCTGTACGTAAACAAAAGTTATCTCTGGATGCGTTTTTGACGAATTCATGCAACCAAAAACAGCACAATATGTCCTACTCGTCATATTAAATATGTAATATGTACATTAAAACTTAATTTTATTGAAAATATCGCGCGTTTATTGTTAAAAAAATAACACACCGTCCATTCGTCACTGCAGCACAGACGCGACTGTCTGCGTACCGAGCGCGGGCCGAGATCGAGGCGCGTAGGTATAACTCGCGTTTCGTCCGTTTCTATGAAGTTGAAATACTGTATAGATAACATTACCGTGAATGTGTCCAATCATCAATACCATTCTAGAACACATCAATATCAAGTACATGCCTAATATACAGATCAGAATAGATAATATTTCATCATAACAACTACCCTAATCGCGCGAGGTGGCCCGCGCCGAGTTATGTTGTGAGTCAGTAACTCAGTATTTATTAAGGCCTATAACATAGTAAAAAAAACATCTACCGAGAGTTTACAGTATCTAAGGTATATTATAAACCAAATTATTTACCACAGTATATGTTCTCAATCGTTGAAAAATCCTTTAAAACATTGCTTTATAAAAGTGTTTTAAAAGAACGTAATGAACTTGCTTCTTAATATCTCTTAGTATTTTATTGTATATTTTTGCCCATTCATACATTATTTTTCTTTTTCCGTAGTTGGTGCGATGGATTTTCAGGCAGAGATTATTATGATATTTGGATGTTCATTTTTTGTAAATTTAATTTGTTGTTGTATATCTTTTGTAAGTATTTTGCGTATTAAAAATACAAATATTTATATATATATATATATATATAAGTGTGTGTTAAGTTCATGAGTTAGGTTTCCATATTATATAATTTTTTTCTGCTATCTTGATGGAACAAGCACAAAGCCCACCTGGTGTTAAGTGGTAACCTCTGCCTATAATAGATACAGCTCGTCATAAATGGTGAACTGCACTGCGCCCGTCACCCTGAGATATAAAGTTGTATATATAAAGTCTCATGTGCCTATAATTGCACTGGCACCCGTATGCTTTAAACCGGAATACAGTAACGTGAAAGCCTAGACATCATCTTCGACCGATGTGGTCTTCGACGATGGTGTTAATAGGCTTAACCTAGAATTACTGGCTCTCAAGGACAGCTGGCGGAACACACCGTAAGGTGCTTGGCGACAAATTTTCTACTTGAGGGTGGTCGCTAGGCAGGCGGGCATTCGCAAAATGCTCTTCCACCATGCGGTGAAGCTCAAGCCCGCGGCGGGATTCTATGGACCTGCTGCGCGGCAGTCCATAGCCAATGTCACTGAGCCGTCACTGCTTCAATTTTTTTAAGTTTGAATATAGATAGTCTCATCGTAAGTTACAAGTGCCAGGAAAATGACTACTAGTATTTGCGTTGAATGTAAGTAAACATAGTTTATACTAACCGAGTGAACGTTCGAAACTATCGGTACGCAACGAGGGTAACGCGTACCGTAATGTACCGTACGTCCACGAGACAGGATGTTTCACGGATGCCGCCCGCCCAAAGTTAAACTAACTTCCGCTTCCCTGTAATCGTATTTCCTTTATGTTCCCGGTTATAACTGAAAAGTTACCAAGTCATTGCTAAATGCAAAACAAGTAACATTCACGCTGGAACTACAAAAGTACACAAGTTACAATGCGAATATTATTGTAATTCTCTTTTTTTATTGAGTTACAGAACAGGCAAGCGTCTCAAATACCTTTAAGCCTGTATTTCCAAAGGGGAGGCAGGGGTGTTACACAAACATATTAATTAATATATGATTGCCTTGAACCCATGTAATATGTGGCGAGCCTATCTATCAGGCACAGTTAATGATTCCAGATTGCTGCTGAGAATTTCTTGTCGGAAAAGCCCACAATAATTGTTTTTTTTTTATGGGATAGGTGGGTAAACGAGCAGGCGGCTCACCTGATTGTAAGTGATCACCGTCGCCCATAAACATCCGCAACACCAGTGAAACTGCTGCGATAAAGGGTCCTGCAGGGCATACGCATATGAGGTTTCGAGGGTGCGTTGCCGGCCTTTAAGGCAAATCTTAATTAACCAAATCTAATCTTTAAACCAAATCTTTTACCGAACCTATATATATAATAGCTGACCCCACAAACGTTGTTTTGCCATATAGACAAATATAAATGGAAAAATATGTTTAGCATTTGAAAAATGGTTAACGTCCTATTACCTACTGAATATACACACAAATTTTCACAGGAATCGGTCAAGCCGTTTCGGAGGAGTTTTGTTACAAACTGTGACAGGAAAATTTATATATTAGATAGGTACGTACCCTTCTACCTCAAACACAAACGTGATGCAATGTAAAAAAAAATGGCTAAGTAAACCATTAAAACCTTTATCTTTTTTACAGTGTCTAAAATATACTTAAAAAATATGTAAGGACAATTGCTTAAAGTAAGTCTATTATTTCGGTAGCGAGGGCAAAATATAGTTTTCACAGATTTACAGATTGTATTTGAACAATCACTCTTATGTGTAAAACAGTACAAAATTCTGGACACACCCTTTTCTTTGACAGTGCTTAAGCAAACCGTAACAATTAACATAGCAAAATAACGTAATATTATCTTCCGTAGAATGTCAACAGGGTGATCATCTAGGTCCAGCTATCTCTAGCCTAGCCATCCACTCAATAATTCATCGTCTCCAATCAAAACTTAACGTTTCGTATATGAATAACGGAACCTTAGGAGGTTGCATCGCCTCCTACACTGTATTAGATGACTTGCGAGACTTATTGCTTAATTTCTTCTTATTGACCAAGAACAATTTTATTCCAAATGCGAACTCTTTGTTTGCGATTCTTGTCCGGAAGTAAAAAAATGCGTCCAATATGAAACGAGCATATAAATGTCCGCTTCGACTTTTGTATCCGGCGACACGTATCATTATCATCCTTTGTCGAAGAACTTACATATATCACATTCTTATAGATTTTGCCTTTTCTTTCCTAAATTTCCATATAATATGAGATACTGTCATCTGTGGAAACAGTGTGTAGTGAGCTCCGTTTAATTTTAGACATCCTTGTAAAAGATAAGTTAATGTCAGTTTGAATAGTGGGATGGATGACAAGGTAGTTGCAAACATATTCCCAGAGTGCGGTTCGGAGGTATAAGGATACATAAAATTTATATAACGGCATTACCGGCTTTTTTATTTAATACATACAAATTAATGAATAGATTCAGGCGTTACATTGCGGAAATCCATATTTAATAATAACAAATATTTTTAAAATATTTTAAGAAAACATCAAATGCTTATTTAAAAAAAACACTTAAAAAATACAAAAATATATCTAGTGACAATTCCGCCTAATTTTCCTGCTAAGCCGACGTGACGTCACAAACGCCACGCAGCCTAACCGGAAGAATTTTTCTTAAACTATTTTCAAAAACTAGCACTTAAAGATCTTTTAGATATGTGTCCTATGATTGCTCATATTCTCGCAGTTTCTTTGGGGGAATTTGGTATTTGGTTACAAGCCATCCCTTCATTTAATAATAGTAGCCTTATAGTTCCATCCACTTTTCGTCTTGCTCTTAGTTTACGCTCTTGGGTGCAAATGCACATCACTGCCAGTGTGGTACTGTAGTTGTTCAAATCGGTCACCAAGGCTCGAAATGTTGATTGAATTCCTCGCCACGCCAGGCGATATGTACATATATATAATATCACGATATTATCCAGCCTTGCAATCCAGCAGCCAGCAGCGCCAATGTTGGAGCTATTCTCGAACCGAATATTCTAATGAGTAAAGATGGAATGACTCTGGTTCCGTGCAAGTTAGGGCGGCCATTTGTGTAGGGCACTACAACGCGATGACATTTTACTGACGTCACATCTTTCTGAAGCAAACTTTAGAGCTTGGACAGTATTATAAACTTTACCGCCATTTACTTTGTCATGAGGTAGTTTTAAGCAATAAGGGCCCAGTGGTTAATACTGTAGAATAACATCTAATCTCGTATTTGTCTCTGGTTCAAATACCATGGAGACGGTTTAAGCTTCACCGAACGGTTCACAAATATGTAGTATAATATACCTAAATATAAAATTAAAATATTCGCAAAATAAGGACAGCTTTCTGGTTAGTTACTAACTAGCTAGATTGGCTAGCTACCATGTCGTCAAGTACAAAGTATGTTGCCAAGCATCTAAAAGCATATTCCGGCAGCTATCGTTGATGCTCAGTGTCTAGTCTAAGCTAGGTTTTCTAGGTTAAGCCTGACAATATCTTACTTAAAACACCTCATCACTTACAAACACAGAGGCAATGGTCAAAACATAGCCTAGCTATAAAATATATGTACTCATAATACTACAAATGACTTCACAGTCAATGTTACTGCTCGGTGACTATCAATACGAATTGTCATAATATTTTATACTAAGGATTAACTTGAGAACAAGTACATCGGCTGAATGTAGACATACCGTGAACTAATGAAACTAAGAAACAGTACAAGTTCTCAGAAGCCACACCTACGTAGAACCTCGTTCGCCGTCACCTATTTAGTAAATATCATACATATTTGACAGGCTGTTACCAGGTGAACATTTCATTATGTTTGATGTATAGGACATTTAGAAGGATAATATAACAGATACTAACATATTGGGGTTGCTACCGTAGCAACAACATTTGTTTATCAATCCAGAAAATAATCATATCGTCTATACAATATATACACAATATTTGTTACGTAATCACTCCTTAAATATGAATATATTTTGATGATTATTTTTGTTTAGTAGATCACATTTTAGAGTTTTAAATTACACTATAACAACTGAAAAAGTATTTGCCAATATGCGTATACCTACCTCGGTGACATGGTTTTTGCAATTTGACCCCCTAAATTTTAAAATATATACAAATCAAAATTTTATGGTTATTTATTATTATTTTTAACAATTACTTTTTAACTGTTATATTTTGTTTTATTCCCACTGAGCTGGAATAGATCTATTCCAAAATGGGGATAAAATTTCGTTTTATAAAAAAACAGTACCTACTCTAACACTAAAAGGTATGAAATAACTTGTGGAAGTCGGACCATAAAAATGGGGGTTTAGAATAATTTTAATCAGGATTTTAAAATTAACCGACTTCAACTTCTTCTGAGTGTTAGAAGTCGGTTCCGTCTATTCTTAAACAAATACATTGCTACTTATTAGCTGAACGTTCAAATTGACCTTTATAAGTCAAAACATATTTTGTTGTATATATCACAACCAACTAGAATAATCAGCCGTTTAATAAGCTAGCCTTGTATATTTACTAAATGTCGCCGTTTAACTAGCGGCCGAATGAAATTCAGCCGTAACACCTCATAATTTATATAACGAAGTGGCTGGATGATGCTTAGCTTAATAAAATGAATAGTCTAAGATAAAGTGAGATTGTGGTCGAAAGCTAACTTATCAGCAATAAAAATAAATGGTGCCTATAGTAAGTACATGTAGTCCGTCCAGTGAAACAAGGTTCTGGGTACCTACTGGTTACGAACTTGCACAGCGTCAGCTAACTGCCTTAAAAAACTTTTATTTCATAAGCACTTAACTTTAGCGGTTACTCGGTACTTCAACCTATATACAACTATCCTGTAAACGCTATCTACTAGCAACTGAATGACCTAATGGGTAAGACGGTACTTCATGCAGACGCTGACAAACAATAATATATATCTTTAATATATATCAATAATCGTACCTACCAACATAAGCGATAGGTTGACAACCTGTCAATGTCAACTCCAATGTAATGACGTTGAAAATCAATGTGGCCGATAGGTAGGTTAACGGAGCATTATAGGGTTTGATCATCTCGGAGCATTTTGGGTTTAGAGCAACAAGCCTAAAAATGACCCAAATACTACAATCCACTTTAAGTTACCAGTGTTATCAGCATGCACATCCAATGAATTATAATAATATTACAGTTGTCACTTAATTTTTGTTGTTGTTGTTTATCTTGTTATGTTGTTCTCATGAGCCTATTTTTATTTCACCAGCACCCATTCTTCAAACTGGAATACAGTAATGCGAACATTACTGCTTCGCGGTAGAAACAGTGTGTAGTAAAACAACGGATAAACTCGTTGGCAAAGAGTTCTACTGTATAATCCTTTTTTTAACCAGTATTGTAGTAAACTACCGAAAACACATGACACATGCAGCATTGATGAAAGAATTTAAAAGTAGGATTCAATGTATGGAATGAGTAATTCATTATTCATTTATTTAATTGCTGAACAATTTATGTTACAAGATATTTTGATTCAATACATTCATTCTACCAGTATTTATAACTGATTCCAGTTTATGTCATAAAAGTATTATTTGATCGATTACAATCTTAAGTTAATATAAATAATCAATGTGGCCGATAGGTAATATAATTCATAACATATCCCCATCTTAAGGGGTCAATAAGGAATTCAATTTAATAATTATGCGAGACTAAATTAATTAATTACCCATTGGGTGCCAGGCTAGAATGTTACCCTTCTCCCATCTCTTCCCATGGGTGTCGTAAGAGGCGACTAAGGGTAAAATACCAGAAGGTAGGCAGCAGTGCCTTCTGAAGAACTGCCATCTTACACTGCGGTCCCCAAGACGCCTGCCAAACGTCGCAGCCTTTATGTCAATCCACCCTTTAAGGGTATATTTTAGACGAACGCCCCCATATAAAACGCAGCTCCAATCTCATTTTGATAATAGCGAATAAAACTCAATGATTTTTTACCTACGTAATCACTACCCTAATATCTAGGTTTGTGGTGCATCAGATTTTCATTAAATTATACAGTTTTGAAATTACACTAGCTCAAAAACTCGTAATTTTAGATAAAATAAAACCCCACATTTAAGCATCTCTTTCAAGAAAAATAAGCATGTTTTTAATATTTCTATTGCACCACAAACATGGGGAATATAATGAACTTTCTATAATGGGAAGTAATTTATACATGTGTACTATACTTTTTAAATAAATCTGGAGCTACGAATAACTGGCTTAAACTCCTAAAAACGAGTGCTATATACTAAACGCTATATAATAAAAAAAAAATTATTAGTCCAAAAGAAAAAGGATTTAAGCCAGAAACAATAGGTCTACTATAATACACTATATTTACATGCGAGATTTTTTAATAACAAGTTGAGTTTACATAAAAGTTCACGCTTTGGCTGGCGGGTATATCCCGTCCTTAATGGTTGGGCAGTATTCAGCACTGGACATACAGCATGGACATGGCTTATACAGTAAATTAATTCATTAAAGGGGCTTTGTAATGCGAGAAAGGCGTTGATAATGTTGCGTTCTTGATCCTTTTAATATTTTGCTGCTGACTTGCACACTATATTTTACATGCGAGATTTTTTAATAACAAGTTGAGTTTACATAAAAGTTCACGCTTTGGCTGGCGGGTATATCCCGTCCTTAATGGTTGGGCAGTATTCAGCACTGGACATACAGCATGGACATGGCTTATACAGTAAATTAATTCATTAAAGGGGCTTTGTAATGCGAGAAAGGCGTTGATAATGTTGCGTTCTTGATCCTTTTAATATTTTGCTGCTGACTTGGACATAATCCAAGCCCACAGCCAATAACGTCGAGCTTTGCTACTCGCTTGGTCAAGTTTCCAATGTATTTTTATTAAATTAATTTGACACATAAACCGAGACAAAGCCTAACCATAAATACGTAAATAATATCAATGAATGACAAAAATTAAAAAACTGAGATGGGTGATGTCTACTGCAATGTCTATAAGCATTTCGGAAGGCATAGAATGAACAATGCCGCAATCAATAAAAAGCACCAAACAGGGTACCAATATGTATTAATATGAATAGACTCGTGTTTGTCTACTTATATCTGAAAATTCTATTTCTGTTACCTATTATTTTGTTATAGACAAGTTATAGATATGAGTACCTATTCAAATCGTAGGATTCTGTTTTCATTCCACCGCGGCCCAATCACGCGTGACAAACTCCGTCACGCCAGAAAATGATAGCAAAGCTATTGTCAACGAATTTCGCTCATGTTGGTGTCTCTATTATTCAGAACTGTTATCTGCTCCTATTCATACGCCCACAATAGTTTAGAATATTCTAGACCTGAAATTAGGTATGTACTTACCTAACTAAAATGTGATGTGACATGTGACAGATGTGGGACAAGCACTTGACACGGGTAAATGATTAACATTTTACTACAAAGGTTGGTGACAAATATAATTAGAAATGAAACATTTAAAACTAACTAACCCCAAAGACAAAAGTAAAATAGAAGCAGTGATAGCTCAGTGGCTTTGGCTATGGACTGCCACGCAGCAGGTCCATGGTTCGAATCCCGCTGCAGGCTTGAGCTTCACCGCATGGTGGAAGGGCATTTTTGCGAATGACCGCCTGGCTAGCGACCACCCTCAAGTTGAAAATCTGTCGCCAAGCACCTAACGGTGTGTTCCGGCAGCTGTCCTTGAGAGCCAGTAATTCTTTTTTTTTTTTTTTTTTTATGCCTAATACGTTAGCCTTTGACCACTATCTCACCTGATGGTAAGTGATGATGTGGTCGAAGATGTTGTACAGGCTAACCTAGAAATTCTAGGTTAAGCCTGCTATCACCTTCGACCACATCATCACTAACCATCAGGTGAGATTGTGGTCAAAGGCTTACCTATCAGCAATAAAAAAAAACAAATCTATAGGTATTGGAGTAGTTCTTGGACAGCAACATGACAAGAAGCAACAAAAAATATTTTAACCAAAAAATGGAACCGACTTCAAAACCCAAAAATTGTGAAATAAATGTTGAAGTCGGTACCATGATAGTTCAAAAGTACCTATTATCTCAATATTGTGCGCATGGTACCGACTTCGACAAGTTATTTTACACCTGTGTGTTGAAGTTGGTTCAACACTTAGAAGTGAACAAACATTTTTTTCACTCTTTTTAGTGACCCTTGCTACTTACGGAATCGATTGTCATTCACTGTCAACGACTATATCATCAAGAGAGCAAAATATTTTTCATTTAATGGAGTGTAACTCAAAAACGGATTAACCGATCTTGTTAAAATTTAAATGGGACTAAACGACAAGCATCAGTTTTTAAATAACAAAAAGAATTATAAAAAATTCGCTTCACCCAGTCAAAAGGTCTGAATAAACATTTAAAAAACAGAAGAATTGAGAACATCCTCTTTTTTTAAGTAGATAAAAAAAATTTGAAATATACTTCATTTACTGTTTACTTCTGTTTATCAATTACTGCACTCCAATTTTAAGTACTGCAATCGAAATCAAAATATTTTAATGTACACACATTTTAATTCTCACATGAATATCTAGTTGAACTTAATAATGTGGGAAACGTTGCCTTGTCTCTAGAGTAACTATAAAGTGTGAATTCCGGTGGCCGTCTTTTCAAGCAAGCTTCCATCCTAGGCATATTTAGTGTGTACGTTTTGATTTTTGACCACTAATAATTTAGTAATAGGTGAAAAATTCGGTAGTAATTAGGTAAAGCTGTCCAACTTCGAGTCAGATTGGTAGACCTGTGGTTCAGAATGATCACGTGTATTTAGGTACTTAAAAACAGTATTTTTAATTTTTTCTTACTGCTAATCTATGCCCAGCGATGTGGAAATAGCGACCTGCGGGCCAAATCTGGCCCATTCGCCACTGCAGTATGAGTTGATCAGGCCCGCGATCAACAACTGCCAATGTAAGCACAGACAAATTCAAGTATTCCTTGTGTCCATCAAATAAGAATTATTTTGACTTGCTGTATATATTCATAGATAAGGTCCGGTAGCTTAGTGCTGGCCAAATTTTCGAATGGAGCAATTAAAAAAATGGACTTAATCGATTGGCACAGAAAATAATGAAATACCAACATTAGATTTTACATTCGGTATTTTTCATCACATTTAGATAAAGGAAAAATGTATGCTAATGGCTACCACGGTTATAAAGTATAATATAAGTATACTAAGAAAAGATAAAGAAAACTCGCAAAAGTGACTGGACTTATTTCCATCAAAGTGAAACTTCGCAATAAAGTTTTCACTTCTCCGTTCAGCTCAAATTTTCATTTGTTCAGTAAAATAAGTCACGTAGAGAACCAGCTGCAATATTTCGTTTACAAATAGTAAATAAACGTAGTGCGAATGTACAAATAAGTAAAACAGACCACGGTCCGACTGAGCCCGACCTGGCGTCCCATGAATTTAGAGTACAAGTTTATTCCAAATTCAAAATTCATTCGATATTCAAACATTGCTGTCATAATATCATACGGGGTCGTGAAGCAGCTAGTAAGTATGATTCAACTAGCGGGGAACATGCGCCATGTTATAACGTAGCCTTCATATCGTGGTGTAATCTAAAGAAAGCTGCTAAATCCTGTCATAAACTTTTTATACTAGATAACCTTTTACACGCAAGTTCAGACTAAAGCGAGCCTTTATTAAAAATTGTGTAAATAAATATTTTTTTCCATTTATAACCAGTTTTCATTTAAGTCGAAATTAATCCAACGAAATATGCCCGCCGTTCCCAGCTAGATGTCAGAATAAAAGCCGAGAGGTGAGAAAATTAATCTTCAACAAGGCGATGACAGCTTGAATTTCAGTAGCTAGTTATTGTGACAGAAAGCGTCCTGCCGGCTGGTTACAATACTGAGACTCGGTAATGAAAATGGAACTGATTATTTTCCTTAAGTTAAAGTGAAAAGGTTGAAATTAGGTCGAGTTTTGTTTGTGAGTACTGTGTAGAGTGTATGCGAGTTGGCATCCCTTTGTGCGTTATCTGTGGAACACACGCGTCGGAGCTTTAACAGAGAATGGCACACAAAGACGCATCTGACGGCCTGAATGTTTAACAGTTGCTGCATAACTTACGATGAACATGAGCTAAGTGCTTTAGTATCAAATACGACGTTCAAAGGCTCAGCTTAAGATGGAAAATAGCAAAACTGAATAAATTAGTTACATCAATAAATTGATCGTTTAATGCTTTATGTAACACTTTTAAAAGGCTTTTGTATCTGAAACAAATGAATATATTCCGTGGTGGTAGAGAATTTTGTGAATGCTCGTTTGTCTAGGTACTGCCTTAATGTAGACAATTTATAGCCTAGCACCTAATGGTGTATGCCGCTTCCTTGGCAGCTAGCTGTTATCTGATTAACACCTTGATTACGTTATTATTTACGAACAGGTGAACTATTATAGTGAAAGGCTAAAAGAAGGGCGTACAATTCCCAAAATTAAAACTGTATAGGTACTTCTGTAAAAGATATTATTTTTCGTAGCCGATAGGCTAGCCTTTGGCCACGATCTCACTTGATGTTAAGTGATGATGTGGTCGAAGATGTTGTTAAGGCTAACCTAGAATTACCAGTTCTCGAGGATATCCAGTGGGACACACCATTAGGTGTTTGGCGACAGATTTTCTATTTGAGGATGTTAGCTAGCCAGGCAGGCATTTGCAAAATGCCCTATCACCATGCTATAACGACTGCAATCCTAAGCCAACAACCAGGACCGACGGCTTAACGCGCCCTCCGAAGCACGGAAGCGCTTCACAGTAATGCCCACAGAAAAGAGAAAGAAATTTTATATCTCTATAGAAATGCCGCTAACGGTCACCCATCTAACTCATGACCACAGTGCACGTTGCTTAACTAATCTGATCGGTTACGAACGGCTAAGCAAACTACGCTACGAGCGCTTCCACATTCCCACAAAAAAGAAGTTTCTATTAGTGCTAAATTATATTCAAGCCTACCAACCAAAAATAACATCGCTATTTCAAAACTTCCCAAGCAATTTTACCCAAGGAGAGGTAAGTTATAACAATTGTGAAGCAAACTAATATTCAGTCCGAGTTTTCAATTCTCCGGAACCAGACCCGTAACCTTAGAGTCATAACGATATCTCTGGAGTAAACGTGGCAACTTTATTAAAAGTTTGCTACGTGATCTTTTCTTCGTACACCAGCAGTAGTTTGATACTCCTCATGCGATTTCACAAACTTTTCAATGTAACATTTTGAGTGGCTTATTGTAATGGTATGCAAACATCGCTTTTCAAATGTATTCAGATAGTAAACAATTCACCAAGTAAACAAAGCAGTACCAATTATATGTTGGTAACTGGTAAATTTTGACATTTGTATGTTCATCAATAGGCGTGAATAGAGTCCTTTCTCTCTATGGAAGGCAACGCACTAGTTAATGGTTTACAGGTGTACATAAGTGGCGGTTACCACTTACCATTAGGTGGACCGTCTGCTTATTTGTCACCTTTCAAATAAACAAAAACATATCTGCCTGAAATTTGTTAAAAATAGAATAATGTTGTTAATAATGCTAGCACATTTAGTAATTGATACATTCAGGAGTTATTTTTCCATAATTTATACTAAAAAATTGCCCAATCGTGCGCTCGAAGAGTGAAGACCTCCCGATGATGTTTCGTGTAGAAGCGTGACGTATTGAAAATTCAGTCGGGTTGGCTACACGGCGCTATGACGTCGCATCAGCTATGGAAGAAAATTAGGCAAAAGTTTACAAACGATATACTACCTAGTCACACCTAACATTATATTTTTGAAATAAAATTGAAAGTCGTATTATACAGAAGGTACTTTAGGCTGATTTTAAATTAACTGTGGAAGTGTGTTAACCCTTGTAATCCTAGCAGACTCCTAATTTTTAAACACTTACCTACTGCAGTTTTGAATTGAAGGAAAATATATTTAAAGAAAATCTATCTTACACTGCGATCCCCAAGTCGTAGAAGAGGGCAAGAGGGGAAAACTTGGATATAAGTGATCGCAACGTGATAGTATTAATAGTTCGCATGGACAGCTACTGGAACACACCGTTAGGTGCTTGGCGACAGATTTTCAACTTGAGGGTGGTCGCTAGCCAGGCGGTCATTCGTAAAAATGCCCTTCCACCATGCGGTGAAGCTCAAGCCTGCAGCGGGATTCGAACCATGGACCTGCTGCGTGGCAGTCCATAGCCAAAGCCACTGAGCTATCACTGCTTCTATTTTACTTTTGTCTTTGGGGTTAGTTAGTTTTAAATGTTTCATTTCTAATTATATTTGTCACCAACCTTTGTAGTAAAATGTTAATCATTTACCCGTGTCAAGTGCTTGTCCCACATCTGTCACATGTCACATCACATTTTAGTTAGGTAAGTACATACCTAATTTCAGGTCTAGAATATTCTAAACTATTGTGGGCGTATGAATAGGAGCAGATAACAGTTCTGAATAATAGAGACACCAACATGAGCGAAATTCGTTGACAATAGCTTTGCTATCATTTTCTGGCGTGACGGAGTTTGTCACGCGTGATTGGGCCGCGGTGGAATGAAAACAGAATCCTACGATTTGAATAGGTACTCATATCTATAACTTGTCTATAACAAAATAATAGGTAACAGAAATAGAATTTTCAGATATAAGTAGACAAACACGAGTCTATTCATATTAATACATATTGGTACCCTGTTTGGTGCTTTTTATTGATTGCGGCATTGTTCATTCTATGCCTTCCGAAATGCTTATAGAAATTGCAGTAGAAACTGACACATCACCCATCTCAGTTATTTAGTTTTTGTCATTCATTGATATTATTTACGTATTTATGGTTAGGCTTTGTCTCGGTTTATGTATCAAATTAATTTAATAAAAATACATTGGAAACTTGACCAAGCGAGTAGCAAACCTCGACGTTATTGGTTGTGGGCTTGGATTATGTCCAAGTCAGCAGCAGCAAAATATTAAAAGGATCAAGAACGCAACATAATCAACGCCTTTCTCGCATTACAAAGCCCCTTTAATGAATTAATTTACTGTATAAGCCATGTCCATGCTGTATGTCCAGTGCTGAATACTGCCCAACCATTAAGGACATATACCCGCCAGCCAAAGCGTGAACTTTTATGTAAACTCAACTTGTTATTAAAAAAACTCGCATGTAAATATAGTGTATTATTTGACCTATTGTTTCTGGCTTAAATCCTTTTTCTTTTGGACTAATAATATTTTTTTTTATTATATAGCGTTTAGTATATAGCACTCGTTTTTAGGAGTGTGAGCCTGTTATTCGTAGCTCCAGATTTACTTAAAAAGTATAGTACACATGTATAAATAACTTCCCATTATAGAAAGTTCATTATATTCCACATGTTTGTGGTGCAATAGAAATATTAAAAACATGCTTATTTTTCTTGAAAGAGATGCTTACAGGTGGGGTTTTATTTTATCTAAAATTAAGAGTTTTTGAACTAGTGTAATTTCAAAACTGTATAATTTAATGAAAATCTGATGCATCACAAACCTAGATATTAGGGTAGTGATTACGTAGGTAAAAAATCATTGAGTTTTATTCGCTATTATTAAAATGAGATTGGAGCTGCGTTTTATATGGGGGCGTTCGTCTAAAATATACCCTTAAAGGGTGGATTGCCATAAAGGCTACGACGTTTGGCAGTCATCTTGGGGACCGCAGTGTAAGATGGCAGTTCTTCAGAAGGCACTGCTGCCTACCTTCTGGTATTTTACCCTTAGTCGCCTCTTACGACACCCATGGGAAGAGATGGGAGAAGGGTAACATTCTAGCCTGGCACCCAATGGGTAATTAATTAATTTAGTCTCGCATAATTATTAAATTGAATTCCTTATTGACCCCTTAAGATGGGGACATGTTATGAATTATATTAACTTAAGATTGTAATCGATCAAATAATACTTTTATGACATAAACTTGAATCAGTTATAAATACTGGTAGAATGAATGTATTGAATCAAAATATCTTGTAACATAAATTGTTCAGCAATTAAATAAATGAATAATGAATTACTCGTTCCATACATTGAATCCTACTTTTAAATTCTTTCATCAATGCTGCATGTGTCATGTGTTTTCGGTAGTTTATTACAATACTGGCTAAAAAAAGACAGCTACTGGAACACACCGTAAAGTGCTTGACGACAGTTTGACTACTTGAGGGTTGTTTAGTATTCAGCCCGGTAATAATTCACAAAATGCAAAACCTCTAGGCTGAGGTCTCAGGTTAGGCGAAGCAGAGATAACTTAAGCAGGTGGGGTTTTGTACACAACTCAGACACCAGCTGTGAATGTGGGGAACCTCTACAGACTATGTCTCACCTTATGACATGTACCACGTGTCTAACCAACTGTTCACGCGATGATTTGCTTGAAGCCAACCCGAAAGCAATCGAAATGGCTGCTTTCTGGTCAAGCAAAATTTAACAACTGTCGCAGTGACTCGATAGAAGAAGAACAAAACAAGAAGCAGGATTCGAACCATGGTACCCAGCAGTACAAAGCCCTCTATAGCCAATTCTGCACCCAAACGGTTAAGCAGAGGTATACATTACCTATTCGGTACGCCAGTTATGCGAAACGTAGGTGATTATAACGAGTAAGTGCCATATATCCAGCACAGTTACATATTCCAAACTGCTAATGATTTTTTTATGTCTGAACTGATCCGGTGTACTTCGTATCACCTATTCTAATGAACGAACGTCAAATGTTTGACAGGATAAAGAAGTATAGGTAGAATAGTTTATTTATATGGGAAAATGAAATTGTTTCTTTTATTATCTTCCTCGCATATTTTCCTTCCGTTTAAACCTTCCCGGATTGCGACAAACATTTCAAAACCAAAATCAGCTAAATCGGCCCAGCCGTTCTCGAGTTTTAGCGAGACCAACAACCGCCATTGATTTTATATATATATATATATAGAGTGAAGATAGAGAAAAATCTGAAGTGCAGTGGGACTTTGTAGACAAGCAAATTCTTTTTTAGCCTTTACCATAACATTGAGTCTTATACTAAACAACCCACAATGCATTCATATAGGTAAATAACAAAAAAATCGGCCAAGAGCGAATCTGACCCGCGCACGAAGGGTTCCATACCATTAGCTATACAACAATACACTTCATATTTTAACCTTTTTTTGTTTTAACGTGCGCGAGTCCGACTCGCACTTGGCCAACTTTTTGTATTTGTTGTTATAGCGGCAACAGAAATACATCATCTGTGATAATTTCAACTGTCTAGCTATCACCGTTCTTGAGATACAGCCTGGTGACAGACGGACGGACAGTGAAGTCTCAGTAATAGGGTCCCGTTTTTACCCTTTGGGTACGGAACCCTAAATACAGTGGTAAATTAACTAAAAATTAAATTCAACATACAATTGGCACAGGCATGAGCCAGCAGCGTTCAGTACACAATAATGACACAGTTACAGAAAAAAAAACGTTTGTTTCCTCGCCGTCTAAATATATGCACGTGCCACGCAAAAATCTACGCTAGCGTAGGTTAAGGCATACCATGCCTGCGTCGCACGCAACTAGCTCCGTGCATGAATTAGTTACAAAATCTGCTCTGCTCTGCGCTACACTGTGCTGTGATATGCTTGGCTTCAAAGTGAGCCTTCGAGGCATCCGTCCTTTAGAATCAATGATAAGATTCATGGCAGTTAAGCCGCTTGAGCTGAAACATTATAGATTAAATTAAATTCCTCACGTGCCACGTAAGGGGAAAGTGATACGTGACCAATTTGACGTGGCTCACAGTCGCTCGCTTCGTGAATACACACCGATGGAGTCTAGACTTGGATCCATTTCAACGGTTCATCTTTGCTTGGGATGATAAGGAATTTCAAAAGGGTTTAAGAGGTTAATGGTTTTGCATAAACTGACTGTTTTGATTTCGGTTACTTGTTTGTTTGTAAAATAAAAAAAACAAGAATGAAGAGCGTAATTTACGTCTTATTTAATATTCTTATATGTAATATTCCTTAGGTGGAAACTCATGCCTGTGGCGGGTAATCTGAAATTCAATCAGTTTTACTGGGATCGTAGCTAGGTTTGGTAACCCTTCTACATGAACATGGCATTTGCAAGATTAAAATAATAATACTCTTATCAGCTTCAAAAGTAATTGAACACCAATGCACATGATTCTATAAACCCTAAAACTGACATGAATAATAAAAAAAAAATAGTACCCATACCGATATTTGGTACCCATAACGATTATAAAATTGAATCAATACAAACAATTGTATGACAATACATTTTAAATATCGTTAAAAGTATTTTTTGAACCTCCACAAAGTTTATTGTGGTAAAGGTGTTGAATTTTCGTTATCACTTTAGAGCATAGCTTTGATATTTCAATGGCCTTATATCATCCCATCCCAGGTGGATAGTCGTTGACGCCAACCAAAATCACAGATTACCTCAAAACATATCTAGTGCAACGAGGGTGTTGCCGATCCCTTCAAGCTTCATCGAACATTTTTCGAATGACCGCCAAGCTGGCTACCGCCCCTAAGTACAAAATCTATCGCAAACACCTCACAGTGTGTCTTGCCTAGTTATTATCTTCGAACGAATAATCTTGTGACGAAGTAATTTTTTTCATCACATCGTCACCTCGTTTTCTAATTTCCCACCATCCACAAACATTCTTCTTACTTCTATTCGGAATTCCAATTTAAAAATCACCGCATTCGTTTAATTTTATTATTATCTATGATGCGTTAGGCTTAATCCACATTAGCTAGAATAAATAACATCAAATATTTTAATTGAGATCCAATGACACGTCATAACTGACATTCCTTTGTTAATGTAAAATCTTTCATAGCTGAATACCGATGTTTTAAAGAGTAAAACATTGTGTTTACCACAAGAAAGCTGGCCATTCCAAGCTTCTCCGTCAGCTTCTAACTCTATTAACGCACTATTGTGTAGTAGGGAGCGGTGAAATTTGATGTAGGCCACTGGGTATCCTCTTGTATCGGACACAAAGGGTTTGGCAATTTAATCTAGTCCTGTGAACATTGTAACGTATTTCTTATTTTCTATTTACGGTCACTATGAAAAAGAAACCCTAAAATACGAGTACAACACAAGACAATATAGTTTATCTAACTTTAGCATTCTGGGCACTCTTCTTTCAACCAGTGGTCTGCTAAATTTATGTTTAACTGTAAAATAATGAAAGCTTTGCATAGCTTAAAAATGCAAGGTTTCTTTATCTGCTAAGATATTTGTATTGTATGCTGCCACTGCTGCCAGTGTCTACTGCCGTCATCGGTATTGCTCAGATTAATGTTTAAGTTACAGCTAGTTTATATTTATAATTAAAAAAACAAGAAAATTTACCCAAAGATTTAAATATGAACTGGATTGTTCTAAAACTTACACTTACCAGCCAAGATTAGAAATGTTTGAGCTGTTTATATTTCTTTACCACAGGATTCTTTCCATCAAGACATATTTAAGGAATCATGTTTTCGGATCAAACGAAGTATTTGTCATATCCTCTAAAATATGATATATTTTATTCATATCTGTAAGACGTATTCTTTCTAAAAAAATATCCATTATTTTAGACTCACTTCGCCGTAACCCATCGTAAATCATATCAAAACAGATGTTATTTCTAATTATGATGGCTAGAAAAAGATAAACAACAACCGTACAACACAGCAAGTAAAAGATTTTACCGGTTTTTAAAAACCCATTTCTAATGAACTTATTAAAAAAAAACATTAACATTTTAACTATTGCGTTCTGTTAGGCTCACTCACATGCGAAACGAGGTCCCTCATTCTAACATTTTTCAAAGACAACTTTATCTTAAAGCGTTTGCATACACCCTTATATATTTTTAAAATGCTTTGAGATCCCAATTTCGGAATAAAATTATATAGAGTCGTATTAAATTGCAATTCGCCTTTGTTTTAATGCAAACAAAGGCTTCTTATTTGCGTCATATTTGTCTGAAAAATCTCTCAATAATGCCTCTCAAACAAATAAACGGTTGCCTTACGTTTCTCACTTGTTAGGTACATCAAATACTTTCGCTTCAATCTCTGAAAGTTCAAAAGGGCAAATAGAACGGTCCCGACGAGCGAGAAATGAATTTGTTAACTGCTCAGCGGGAAGTTCGAGTGAATAAAAGAAAAGTTGGGTGCTGCCCTCGCTGCGCAAATTTTGTTTAGTTGTACAAGTGATATATTATAAACATGCTTTCGCTATGTGATTTTGTGAGTACACAAACTACTGCGCACCACGCATGTTTTACATCAAATCAGAGTTATGCTTACAAAGATCAAGTATTGCGTCTAAACGAAAATCAGGTAAGAGCAAATTTGATTTTAAGGAAAGTGAACTTTTGATACATACTAATTGGGTTTAATAAACTTATTATGCATAAAATACAACAGATGTTGAACGGATTTAAATCTTTGCTTTAATCAGCACTCTGACGTAGCTCTAAAGCCTATTTTGAAATTATTTCCTGAAAATATTACAACGGCTCGTACACTATGTAACCCAGATATATATACAATTGCCTAGGAACCCCATAATTGCTAGGCTTTTTTATAATCTTCGACTAGCTAGTACCCGCAGCGGTTTTTAAAAACTTTAAACGTCTTAAGGCCACATCATCACTTTACCAAACAGGTGATACAGTGGTCCGAGGTCATGCTCAATAATTAAAAATAAAATGTAATTGTGACTCACTCATGTGACGTTCATGAAAAACAAACAGAAAATAAAATATTATTGTACTCATACACACACACACACATCTCAAACACAAACTTCTTCATTATTTTTTTTTCTTAAAATATTAATTAAATATTGGTACTTCTTATTACAATTACATACGGATGTACGCAAAGTAACGCCAGATTAATTTAATAGCAAAGGTAGAATTTATAAGTACTACAAAGTTAGAGATTAGATCAAAACTGAGAAACGGCAAGAGCACCAACAATCGGAACAAACAAAACCAAGCACGAAAAGGCGAGCTTCTAAATCCTAATCGAATCTTAAACCGTTCCCCTCCGAGATGAAAGAGTTTGTTTGTAGAGGAGTATCTGAAAAATATCAATTTGTTAGGTAACACCGGGACGGTTAGGAGCACGACGTGACTGCCCTGCCAACTAATACGGAACAGATTTTGAAGAAGCTGTTGTATGTGACATAGATAGAGAGCCCGATAATATACTTGGTGTTTTACGGAACCTTTTATGTGATTGGCGCTGCGCTGGTACTTTGTCTAAGTAAGGTGAAATATGGATGTTTTATCTGTATACTTTAAGACTTATAACTGACCAGATGACTACCAGTTATTGTGATTTAGTCCCTGGCGTGGAGTGAAGCGTAATCTGCGTACTACCTTACTAATTAGGCTATCACACTATCACCACAGTTATCACTCTATCATAATAATATTATTAGGCAAGAGCTTGTGAGTGTGTTTGTGAGTTTGTTACTTCTTCACGCTAAAACGGCTGGACCATTATTGATGAAATTTGGTATGGAGGTAGATAAGGTGCTGGATTAATGTATAGAATACTTTCATCATCATCCTCCATCAACACGTTGGTGTAATCGGTCCCAACTGTATATGCTAGTGAAGAACCAGTGGTGTTCCTTTGGGGTCGGTTTGTGACGTCACGGAGGATTTACATTTTAACATTTTCAATAAAAAGAACAATAAGCCTCAAAAAACAACAATGTAGGTATATAAAAATATATATAAACGTAAATACGTAAAGATATTACCAGAAGGAAATTTTACAATTGTAGCATAACCAAAATGTAAGAATATAACAATTTATTATATACTAGAATTACATAACAATCTTATTTTATAATATCAAATGAAATAATAAACAAAATACAATAATTATGTAAGAATAATAACTATGAATACCTACCATAGGTGAATAGTATTTACCCATTCAATTGATAGGCTTTTAATTAAATTCTATGCCTATTTGTTCAGAAATGCAGTCAGTCAAACGCGTCTACTTAATAACATCCCCATGCGCGGTTATTTTCGATGTCTTGTCGATTTTTGGGCGTCCAAATCCAACAATACGTTATTATTGTATTTTCGAACAGCTTCCTTAAAGTAAGTAATTATGCAAAAGCAGCCTGCTACAACTTTGAACACCTTATTTTGTAACAAGACCTATTCGTTGTAATAGTGCCTGACAGCTACATAAATAAATCAAGGCTAAATTATTTTAGGTTTAAACATGGGAATGGATGTAGTCAAGGCATTCGACAATTTCTGTTGAAACTTGCAAACTCAGGAACAGCAAAGACAAAAATGTTCGCTTTACACCTGTGCACTTTTCACATTTCCTTCTTGAAGTGGGCTTGCTTTCAAAGGATCTTATCCTATAGGTAATAAATAGAGCGCCGCGGGCTCTCGACTGTATCGAGCACTTAACGGATGGCTTATATCGATAAACGATATTCCATTAGTGGGGCTAGAATCAGATTATCCATTTCATTTATTGCTCTTATAATTAGCGGTCTAATTTAGTATTACATAATATTATATCAGTACTCTGAAAGTAAGAAACTCCTTGGTTTATTTTTCAAAGGAAAATTAATAAAACCCAACAACCTCTTTGGCGTCAATTTACTGACTGGCCGCTTATTAAAACTAAACTGAAAAGTAAAAAGCATGTGTGCGAGTAGGGCTATTTTTAACACAGTTAAATTACGCTGCCTAAGGCTCACGTACTTAATAGTACGTAAAAGCTCTATTCCCTGTATCATCCGCTCTATTCAATGTAATTTCATTTATATGAGTTTTTTTATGAAACACCTTTTACACAGGGAGTTTTTTTAGTTATTAGTACATACATAAAATTATGCCTCTTTCATTTTCCTTCGTCTTCCTCCTCTTTTCTTAATTATGGGTAGGCAGAGACCACCGATTTCCACTTGCTACGATACATACCTCTTTCATTTAAATCCTTTCTTAATAAGCATCGGTTTAGGGTACGCCTGAGCTGGCACTTTTTCAGAACATCTTCAATCTGATTTCAGAACATTCACCTCTCAGGTCTTCACCTTCCAACACTTCCATCCACTTATTATAAGTAAGTTGAAAAAATTAATTGCTGAGTATAAAAAAGATAGGTAAATTTAAAGGCATAGGTCAACCCTTTTTCGTCTAATATTTTATAGTCATTCCATAGACTATTGAATAACTAGAAAATATAAGTGAACTTATAATGAATTGAAATTATAAATAGGTAGGTACTTTTTGTACTTACCTATTTATAATTTCAATTCGACATCCTCCTTCACAAGTTTCATAACTCAAAAGACAACGAACAATTGTTTTATTTATTCAGGCCGTTCTCATGAAATAATACAGCTGTTGAATTTATTATTCCATTTTCATTAAAGCACGCTTATTTATCTAGCTCGAGATATACTTCTCTGGGGCTACGTTGATCCCTCGAACACAAATAATCACCTAATTAAAGTCTACCCTCGAGTGGTTTTATGGTTTCACCCATTGATGGAAGATACATTGCGGGACTGGTTATAAAGGTTGGATGATAATTAATCTTAAATAATGGTATTGTACGACATTTACTCATTTTTTCCCTTATAATAAATAGTAATAGTGTGCAGATTTCAAAAGCATGTATAAGATAAGTTAGTAGAGTAAGAACGAATTATTGAGTGAGCACAGATCTAGTCACCAACGTAGCCTCTCTACAGTAAATTATTAACCCTTATTACGTCTTAGTGTGGGTGTAAATGCTTATACATATAAAGATATATTTAGAAAAAATATGTTATTTACGAATGTTTGAACCAATCCGTGGTGAAGCTTTTTTCATAACTGCTTGATAAAACGATAAATAAAAATTTGTTTAAAATATTTTTTGTATGTTTCCTCAACGACCTAAGTTTTGCTAAAATGTGACCATAATTGGTCACATTTTAGCAAAACTTAGCTTACCCTTAACTTAACTTATCCTCAAACAATCCGTGTTGAAAATTATCAAATCGTAAAATTGCATGCTTGTGAAAAATATTGTTTTCTTTATTTTTTTGAGCATTTCGCACAAACAATAGGACGTAGCTGTCACGTGCAGCGGGCATTGAGATTGAACTTTATTCAATTACTTTTATGTTTTATTTTCCGTTGTAAGCTTCTAATTGTTCAGAATATTTTTCATCTTCATTATGTAATTGCCGAACACTATAGTGATTTTTTAGGAAGCAGGATGGTGGATCTTTACGCCGTTTCGCAATGTTTTTTTTTCCAATGATCACGAGCTTCTACAAAGTTTTATGCAAAGTACTGTTAGACAAAATGTATGTCTATGGACATTGACAATATTTTTTCCAAGTGATGGTTGATGTTGCTGGCCTTAGAAATTTGATATGAATCTACAAAGGTCAATGTTGTTTGTGATGGTGACCATATCTTAAGGCAGGCTATCCACATGGTCACTCCTGCAATCTATCACCACATGTCACCGTACATGCGAAGCGAGCAAAGTTAGTGTAATGAAAACGTGACTTATCTGTTTCTAGCAGGCTGCATGGCTGGAAAGGCCCGACCACACATGTCTAGTCAATCAACGGACTAGTACATGCAGATCATACGAATAAGTATAGTGCTAAACAATATGAGTAGGGACTTAGAATACTTGTGCTAAATTGATTGAATGTTCACTTCTGCAATGTTTTAATACAATACAATACAATAACTCTTTATTGCAAACCAATTTACATATATTAAATAATAACAATAAAAACCCTTACATAATGGTATTACAATGGGCGGTCTTATCGCTATAAAAGCAATTTCTTCCAGACAACCTTTGGATGGACAGAAACAAAAAAAGGGAATAGGCGGTTGGTGCAACTTAAAATTATATATAAGACGTTTACTAGTAGGTACTTTAATATACATTCTAATACATAAATATCAATAAAAATACACTGTTACTATACATATACAAAATACTAATCAACAAATACACACACATATATATATAAATATAAATATATATATACATACATATAATATATAAATTAAACACGAATATATAAATATAAACAAATATCAAGCAGTTGTATGTTTTAAATTCAGAGACAAGCCCAATTCACTTATTTACTTATCACACTCATATTATGGAGTCGCTACTATATATATGTGTCTTCTATAACTACATAAAGAAAAACACAAGAACAAATTTTTTCATAAAATGTTTCTTAATCTAGCAATATATAGGACAACACAAGGACCTAATTTCACATTTGGTTTTGGTTGACCAGCTACATGCCTGATTCTACCCCTTCTTGGGCTCACACCCAGGAAGAAAAGCAGATGCTGACAAGGGCTTACGGAGAGGAAACGGGACCGCGCACCATTACCATCCACGAAACAGGGACTGACATAAGAGTCGTCATTGCCATCAAATCCAAGAGTAGCATGAAGCTGCACGAAAACATCCCGCATGCTGTCGTTGCAGTTTCTCGGCATACTGGGACCTTCACGTACTACGCAGATGACGAAGAAGACGCTATAGGATGTTCGTTATGAAGGCGATGGTTTCGACACTAAAAGCCTTCCACGATTACAACCTCAAATGGCGATCAATGATCAAATAGCACGGTATTGAAGATCCTGCTGAAATGGTAGACAGACACAAAAAAAATATTCTGTGTTTGACGTTAGATAATTTTAATTTTATTGTAGAATATCTTATTCTTTATCATAGAAGTAGTTAGTACAAAAAAGTACCCGAAAGTAGCACTGTTCTCCCTTAGTAATTCTGTATGTTACAAATTTTTCCTTTAAACAAAAAATAGTCGTAATTGAAAAAGATCATGGACCGTGGGTCTGTGGAGTGTACATTTATTAAATAAAATATAAAAACATCTGATCCTACGTTGACTGTCTGTTGTTTCTATATCGAACAGTCGTAAATTTCGACACATCGCTCGAGTCAAAAATTCATGAATAATTTTATATCAATTCCCAACTCGAACATCAATCTTTATAAGGTTTAATCGCAGAGACAAATTATTAATATTTGGTCATTGCCATAATGTCTCAATTTGAGGCTATAATTTGTTTTTTACTATATTCGCTACCTGATGTTTCCGTAAGTTATAAAGCGATTTGGACCATTCTGTCTTTCTTTGTTATGTTTGTCCAATGTTACACAATAGACGGTTTTCCAAAATCAACCTCTAAAGCTCATATTGTGGCTCAAATGTAAGATATATAGGTACATTTATGTTACTAGAGTTTCTAAAGTTTGATACTTTAGTGGATGATGTGGGTGTCTATAAGAGATACAGCTCGTCTCAACTGCACTGCTCCCATCACCCTGAGACATAAAGTAGTTAAATCTCATATGCCTGTAATTTTACCAGCACCCATGCAAGGACACAGTAATGTGGGTATTACGCTAGGCGATATAATGGGTATGTCTAACATAAAACCAGGTCTTCTTGCTCCTTGTAATTTGGTAACAAGACACCTGCCAATCGTAGGAATTATGACAAATGGACGTTCAGGCTGATACATATTGACTAGCAAAGTCAGTTCAAATACCTTAGACATTATCTCAAAAACAAATAATAATTTCGTATTATTTATGCATATGTGTAAAAAATAACATTAGAAATTATCGATGTTATTCTAACGCTGTAAGTATTTCACTCTTCAATTACTTACTAGATTTTAACGTTCGAAGTATATACAAAATGTAGTTTTGACTGTAATCACTAGCCTAACTGTTCAACCAATCAGTCTCTGCCACCGGACACGGTCAGCCATTACGGCACACATTAATTTTTCACATCCGGTCGCCGACATAATAGAGCGTTTTCACCTCGAGCCGAGCTTTGGGGCATTTCACGTGTTAATGCTGAAGTAAGGGCGATACGACAAGTGTGGACATATGAGACGTTTTGAAGACCATATTGATATTAGGTATACTGTTTCGACCGGGTATTTGACACTAAGCTTGTGAGATCCTGAGTGCCACCACTTAGGCATTTACATAAGGTTTGCGTTGTGGCATACAAATGAACCCCCATGGGGTGCCGGGTTAGAATGTCACCCCATTGATAAAATACCGGAAGAGCAGCAGCGCCTTCTGAAGAACTGATATCTTAAACTGTGATCCCAAGACGCCTGCCAAGCATGGGGATTATGGCTAACCCGCTTAATGGAAGAGGCTTGTATGCAGCAGTAGACAATCTAGCTGATACGGTTACAGAAAACAACATTTGAAGAAGGTCATCACAAATTATTCTTTACTTATGAATAAAGATTCGTTCAATATCTATATTTTTAAGGTTCCCTTAATAAAATGGGGTCCCTGTTACATAGCCTCGGCTGTCCGTCCGTCGGTCCGACCTTAGAGGGCTTTGTTTATCTTTTGAACCGTTATAAATAGCCGCTTGAAGATTTGACTGAATGCATTTTACTCGTATGGTGGATTGAACAACAAAAATAATATATATTAAAATCCTCAAAAGAGGGCTCTCCTTACAATATGAAACATTTTTTTAACGTTTGTTGTTTTTGCTCGATCGTAAAGAGCATGGAGATATAAAATACTATTTTCTCTTTTCTGTGGTAAAGACAGTAAATACAAGCGGCATTTGGTATTCTTAAAGTTAAAAGTAAACAGTTTTCAATAAACTTACATAAAAATAAATAGTTTGACTCACGCTAATGATCCAAATCTCGATGAAAAACGTAAATTTCTTGTTAATGATTCATTAATTTCAATAAAATAAATATAGGTATAATGTACAGTTATCTTGGAGTGCCACGCGCACTTGGCGGTTTAAATATTAAAGAGGAGGGATTAAAAAATTTTAATGTAAATTAAATTACCTGAAAATAATCAGTTAATAAATAAAAGTAATAACATAGGACACCCAATCTCCTTAATTTGGTCCACTAAAGTACACTAAACAATAATGTAAAGAAAAAAGCGGCGGTATAGGCTTTACCCGTGGAATACACTTGTTCAATCTTAAATCACCATTTCTGAGCGACTTCAAAAAGGAGGAGGTTCTCAATTCGATTTTATTTTTTTGTGTTCTCATAACTCTTTTCAAGGTGTACCAATTTCGGCGATTTTTTGATATGCGAACCGTGATACTTGATGCGGTCCCATATAAATTTGAATAAGTACTGACGAGTAGTATTTGAGGTATACCTAAAAATGCGTATTTTATGTTTGAAGTTGTTTTTTTTTTTGTTACAATATCAACAATTACTACAAACTTAAAAACATTCCAAGAACAAACAATAAGATTTAAGTTTCTAGCAGGCATTAAATGTAAAACACGAATAAACACACAATAGGGTCAGAGGCTAATTTGAAGCGAAACCTAGCTTAATTGTTATAATTGGACCTGAGAAGCGACATCGTTATGGTTTTAGCCGGTTTATAAATTAAGCAGAGGTGTTTTTGCTACGTGTTTTTTAAAGAATGTCTGAGTGAATTTCTTTAGTTAGTAAGAAAACAACAAAAATTATATTAGCGCGATCACATTGAAATTACCATTATATCGATATAATGACAAGTTACACAAACATACCCTCTCATACACACACACACACACACACACACACACACACACTGTCAAACAATTCCCACATCCACCATCACAAACATTTACATTGACGTACTTCCTACAAATTATTCAAATAACAAACATCACCGGTGTGATGTTTTTGTTTACATAAACAACTTCTGGCTTCGAGAGCTAGGAGAACTAGGGATTCGTAATCCCCTCTATATGGAAGGTAGCAAGGAGAGACTTTGAATAAGCTTCCGCTATGCTGGAGCCAAAGCCACGGCCGATAATCACCAGAACTAAGATTCTTTCTAAATAAGAGCAGTTTCAAAACAACCATGAAGCGTAAAACGTACAACGCAATGCCAGTGTAAGTCACCATGGGAAATCCACGTCTATTGATACGACTGTAAAACAGGACAGTCGTACTAATCGAGTGGACGGACAAGACACCTTACACTCAAGCGAGTTTGTTGCTCTCAAAGATTGCATAAAATGCTGACAGAATCCGTGTGATAAGTGTAGACGCATTGGTAATAGAATACTCAAAGGGATAAGTCGCGGACTAACTTGGATCACATTAAAGCTTCAGAAGTTGGAAAACAGAGAAGAAAATTAAAGTTATTTAAAAATCCCATACACAGATTAGGCAGATTTTCTACTTGACTCTTCGTATGAAATTTTGCAAATATGCGTTGCAGTGCATCTCAACTCCTGACAGGAGTTGTTCTTGATCCATGGTCTACTATTTTTGTTTTTAGCTCAAATTACATACTATTTCCGAAAGCATGGCTATAAATACTTCTGCTTTTTATCTTTCTTTTAAAAGCTCTAAAATCCCTGTCAATTCCAGTCCTACCAAGAATGTATTCCGAAAAGTGGATGAATTGATTTTTTTTAAATTAATTTATCTCCAAATCATCACTTTTATCGTTGAATGGTGTACTAATGTGAATTTTGTAAGTTGATTTCTCTTTAAAAAGCTGCTGACTTCTCTAATTACAGAATTCGGGAATTTATTAATGAAATTCAATTGTTATTATCATCTACGATGCACATGGAATAAGGATTTCTTCAAGCTTTTAGTACCTACTTGCCTACGTTAGATTTACCTGTGATTAAAGAAATTTTTCACTAGAAATAATTTTACATGTTTACCTGTAATAATTCCCCAAAAATTATAATTAATCATCGAGCTGTTATATAAAGGTTTCAGCACATTTGCCTTCCGTATTGTACCCTACTGGCTTTCCACAAAATTTAATTAAAACTGTAATTTATCCACACGACCACCGTGTGAACACCTATTACTTGGAGCATTTACCTTGTGGGTTCATTTTATGATATATTCACGAATTTATTTTGCGGCTGACATTTTTAAACTGAATATTATAGACTTTTTAACTAATTTATAATTCTGTTTTCATAATAGAATATTGCTTGCCTGCTTCTACGTAAATACAGTCCGGTTATGTTTAAAAACTCGCTTACAATGTACATTTACTTGTTTGGGTAAGTACCTATATTTTATATTAATTTTAGAAAACTTGTTAAAGCGCCTAAATCAAAGCAAAACCGAAACATTGGCTATTGGTTGGTCAATATGTTAATGACTCTATTGGAAGAAAGGGAACTGCCACCGCATCCGCGTAGTTTTTTAATTTTTTACACCTGATAGGTTAGCCTTTGACCACTATCTCACTTGATGGTAAGTGATGATGTGATCGAAGATGTTATTCAGGGTAACCTAGAATTACTGGCTCTCAAGGACGGTTACCGGAACACACTATTACGTGCTTGGAGACAGATTTTCTACTTGAGGTAGCTAGCCAGGCGGGCATTCACAAAATGCCCTACCACCATGCAATGTTAAACAATACATAAGTTCAAATAACACTGACACATGACATTTTATCCCTAAAATATGGACTGAGCTATTTAAATCTTACTAAGAATCAGAACCCATCGACTTCACTCAAGAAAGGCCTAGATAAAAATAATTAGGTACCTTCTTAGAGCCATAATCCATATAAGCTCCCACTAAGCAGTACCTATACCAGCTAAGTATCTTACACAAAAAGTTTTCACATAAATTGGAGGGCAGCGAGTAAGCCACTCCAAGTCCGCCGGTACTTAGAACAAAGCCGCACTAGTCCATCGAACAGACAATAACTAGTACTTAGCCTTAACGAGCCAAATCAACCGGGAGGGCGCTAGTGTGCTCGGAGATTAGTGCCAATAACCTCTTATACAATTACTGTCCTAATCAGTCGTTAAGGGAATTAATGATTCTTGTTGTTTTATGTGATCGTTCACCTGCCAAGTTATACCTATTACACTTCGTCGTAGTTTGTGTTCTTCTGTAAGATTTTTTGCAAGCCATTAAGTTATGATCGAGCATTAGTTGCCTGACAATTATTTTTTTCCTCACAAGCTCGTAAAGGTATTGTTTCTAATTCGAAATCTGTGCTAAAAATTGTTTTTTATCGCCTAGTGTGAAGGTTTTTGATATTCGAACCCCTTTAAAAGTTCCACAAAAATTAATTTACTAAGACTCAAATCAGTAATATTTCAAATAATATTAAAATTAGTAATAATTCACATATATTAATTTTGACTAATTAACTCAAGTTTAATGTTTTTCTTGCACCTAGCATTTTCCTCGCTGTAGTGCGGTAAAAATTGTGAATCGCACGGCAACAAAGTTATCTTTAAAATATATTTCATAAAATAAACCTTATAGTCTATCTATCATTGTAATTCTGGTACCTTTGCAACCTTCTGTACGTTCATGGTTCTATCCTAGAATCCTTCGCTTCCTCAGGTTTCATAAAAGTACTCGCACCAAATAACAAATTTGTAGTCTAGCATACCAAATAACTGTGTAAGTATTACGATTTTATTGAGATATATTAGTCGCCCGCCACATAATAAACGGCATAACTGTCCATAACAGGTACAGTGTTTAAAACGCTCGTAGCAACGTTTTCTTAGCCGTTCCTAACCGATCAGCTAAGTCAAAACACATCCGCCACCGTCATGAATTGGATGGGTGACCGCTAGTGATATTACTACTGCGAGCACTTCCGTTCTTCAGAGCACATTAAGCCGTCGCTCCCAGTCGTTGTCTTCGGATGGCAGCGGGCATTTACCACCTTCAAGTAGAAAATCTGTCGGCAGGCACCTAAAGGTGAGTTCCGGCAGCTGTCCTTGAGAGCCAGTAATTCTACGTTAGCCTGAACAATAACTTCGACTACATCAACACTTAACATCGGGTGAGATATTGGTCAAGGCTAGTTATAAATAAAAAAAATTAAGTATCACCTTGTCACATTGACAAGTGTAGTTGCTTTTTACAAAATGTAATATTAATTTTTGTTCTATTAAAAAACTCAATGATATAGCATATCATGCATTTTGTGTACTTAATTATTGATGATATAAATACTAAGATACCTACCTTGTTTCAACAGTTATTTCGCTAAGACAGCCACTTAAAGTGTTTTTGAGTTACCAAACTCTACACTACTCTATAATCTAAGTGAATAACTCACTAAACTTGTCCCTAATGTACGAGATTAAACTCCTACGAATCCGCTAGCTGTAATAATTACGTCTTACAGAAGCACCGGTGATATAAAGCCTTGGTTTAACTGCAGTCAGCTGTGTCTCGGTTATAAACCTGCACTTACAGAACAAGTGTTATTTGGGACGTGAAACGGTACTTATATCACTTATATGGAGACAGTCCATTTTCATCGTTTCCTACCTAACTTTGTGATCGTATCGTTAGATAGAGTTGTATTTTTGAAATTGTTTCAGAGTTGTATTGTTTGTAAATGTTTAGTCTCGATTGTGCACTCGGTGAGTCAAGACCTCCTGAAGATGCTTCGTTTAGAAGCGAAACTTGTCGGATATTTTTCCGGTTAGGCTGCGTGATGTTTGTGACTTCACGTAGATAACAGGAAAATTAGGCGGAATTGTCACTAGATATATAATTTCTTAGTGTTTTATTAAGATATTATTTAATGTTTTTTTAAGATACTTTTACAAATATTTATTACTATTGTTTGAAATTAACACTGAGGCATATTTTCATACATTTTGTTTCGATTAATGCAATGATTTCGCAAAAAAAAAGCTTCTCGAATTATTTTGTAAATGCTTCTTATTGTTCTTAATTTCTTAGCATGCAATAGCTCTTGAAATCATTTTAACAAATATGTAGAAATGTAGCGACATAATTGTGAGGGTTTATGAGAGCTTTGGTACAGTAAACGGAGGTGTGCCAAATGAAAAAACAATACCTCTACTTACTCTTTTTAGGGTTCCGTACCCAAAGGGTAAAAAAGGAACCCTATTACGGAGACTTCGCTGTCCGTCCGTCCGTCTGTCACCAGCCTGTGTCTCCAGAGCAGTGATAACTAGACAGTTGTTTTTTTTTACGCCTTATAGGTTAGCCTTTGAAAACTATCTCACCTGATGGTAAGTGATGATGTGGTCGATGATGGTGTTCGGGCTAACCTAGAATTACTGGCTCTCAAGGACAGCTGTCGGAACACACCGTTAGGTGCTTGGCGACAGATTTTTCACTTGAGGGTGTTAGCTAGCCAGGCGGGCATTTTCAAAATGCCCTACCACCATGCTATAACGACTGCCCTCCGAAGCACGGAAGCGCTTAGTAGTAATGTCACCAGCGATCACCCATCCAAGTCATGACCGCGGCGGACGTTGCTTAACTTTGCTGATCAATTCAGAATGGCTAAGCAAATTTCGCTACGAGCGCTTCGAAAGTCTCTGTACTAGTACTCTGAGTCTAAAATAATGAATACCTTGAAGCAGTGAAAGCCGAGCGGTAGGAAATAGCTATAGAATGCCATGCCCACAGGTTTATGGTTCGATTCCCACTCCCGGCTTGAGCTTTCTCCGAATGTTCTGGCGATCAACTACCCTTATATAGAAAGCCGTAATGGTGTGTTCCGGCAGCAGTCCATGAGAACTAGTAAATGACATACAGGTACATTAGACTTGACAATTGTCTCAGGGTGATGGGCGCAGTGCAGTTCGTAACTTTAAATGAGGTAGTCTCCCTTTGTCATTTTTATGGAGAAGTGACCGGCCATTTTACCCTAAAATGTACAAAATTACAATGAACAAAAAAATTTTCACACTTAAGTGTTTGTAAAAGCACTTCTTTCGGTCAGTTGAAAACCAGTTATCTGGTTAATGGCCACTTATACTCAAACGGTTACACTAACCAAATTAAAGCACATAAATGGCATCTGTCAATAAAATGCCAATTTTGTGTTAAGTGGTCAGTACACTCTTGTGGTTCGATTCTCGCTTCATATAAAAGATTTGTGCTTTAATAATTTTTTAAAGCCAACTAACTACATTGAAAACTTGATTATTGTAATTTGCCTTTGTTAATACACAAACATTTTCGGATATTTTAAAATAAAATACAACATTTTTTTTTCTATTCTCGCTTATATAATACCGTACCGCTTATACTTTCCCGCATCCCGAAAAATCGGGTGGGAATATTTACACAGCATAACATAAATAAATCTATTATTTCAATTAAATACAAAAATTGTGCGTATTTTGTTAGTTATGAACTTCACGAGTCTGAGTCGAAGCCGTAAGTGTATAATATATGAGAGTTACACTTCTTTACATATAAATATGTATCATAGTAAGGAGACCTGTAGAGTTTAATTTACATTGATTATAGGTAAGTAAATCTTGCTCCTAAACCATATTTCGCACCTTCTCTAACTTTACGTTAAGATGCCTGAATCCTAGTAGGTATAGATATACATTGCAACAAAGAAGGCATACATTTTATTATATACATGAAATAATAACAACGATAGAGAAATCTGCTATTGCTAGCTACCCTCACATAGCCTTGAGGCTATGACCGGCTTCTATTGCCCTCACTAAAGGCGGGGGGGTCCTAGAAGGAGTGCCTTTCAATACCCCTCACGGATGACTATGCCTCCGGTCTGAGCACTCGTAACAGTACCCTGGTGCCTTACGTAATCATATAGGATCTGGTAACCCGAGAGCCCACATTAACCTTGTCTTGAGTCTCTGTGTGTACAAAGCTCTGAGCCTGGACTACTTCGAATTGTTGCCGATGACGTATACAGAGCCCCAACCCTGGCACCTGACAGACTTGGGGGCTTTGCCCCAAGTGGACCACTACCATCCCCTAATTGTCCTGGCCACTTCCCTACTCGTTGCCCGTGATATTACGGCTTTGCCTGTGTGCTTCCGGACACACCCAATTGTGCAATAACTACCATATTATTTTACTTTGTGGCGTGTGATTGGACTATATATATATTTTCTGCCGTTCCACACATATGTGAATACGGTTTACCCATTATTATACGTCGTGGTCTATAAAGAACTGTGAATAATGAGCTATAAACACTTACTTACCAGAATATTTCCTGGTTATATTCCTTGAGGCATAGCTGCCTCCCACGTGCTTACCCTTGTTTTTCCAGGAGGTACCCTTCATTGTACCTCCAAACGTCGTATCGCCGTCGCGCCCATTTTATGTCTCCCTGTAGACATAACAAAAATCTCGTTCAACCACTCTGCACTGCACTGTGTTGCCATAGTGCAAAGAATAGATACATAATTTAAGTGACAGTGACACTTACCAATTGTTGACGTTGACTCGCATAGTGCGACACCATACACGGTAAGTACGATATTAATAACAGAAGGTACTATTTCGAACTCAGATTGGCAAAATATGTCTCGAGGATTTATGGTCGTGGGTTAAAACCCCGCCAGTTCTTTTCGTTTGTTGTTATTTTATTATGTAACTTTGAGAATGTAGCTGCTGTCAGCTATGTCGAGGATATACTGCAATAGATATCCGGTCCGTGAATACGAGGAGAAGGGAGACAGTCCGCTCCGATCGTCCTAACTTTGTGTTGGATTGTTTGATAGAATCAGATGTGTTTAATTGAATTAATACGGAGTTTGTTTTGCTACAAAGTTGCATTGTTTGTAAGGAAAGTTGATATATAGTAAAGAAGCATTAGTTTAACCAGTTGTATATAAGACGTGGAATGGCATGCGGGACGTGGGTGACAGCTCCGTCTAATCGTTTTTTTAACTTGTGTAAGATTGTTAGATATAACAGAAGGATATAATTGAGTTACTGTGGAGTTCGATTTACTAGAAAGTTTTATGCACTATTCAGAGAATTTAGGGAAAATGCAATAGTATACTTTATCGACCCAGAGTTACCTCGCAAATTGCATGTGAAGCACAATACCACTGTATAATTTATCATTTCTGCATTGTTTATATTAAGGACCTTGAATTAATATTTATTCAATGAGGGAGATTTGCTTTTAAATTTATTTTAGTTTGAGTAACTCATATTATACAAATACTGGCTGCGCCCTGCGGTTTGACCTGCGAAGACCAGCCTGCCTAGCATGCACAAATAAGACGTATGTCACGCATGACACGAGAAGAGTATTTTTCTCGCGCGTAGAGAGAGTGGTGGACGATAGCAGCGGCCGCACCACGCTAAGATCCGTTAATTGAGATTATCTATGAACGATTCTCCATTGCGCTATTTGTTAGTTGAATTGCGAACAGTTTTAGGAAATAAGTAGTGATGGACTCTGTACTAATAAAATACCATACTTTTATAAACGATTAAACATTTTTAGCGTTCTCGACACTTCATTAGAAATTATGATGATTTTTATGATTAAAAACTGTTATCGATGATGTAATTTTCAAACGAATGATAAAGGTGTAAATAGGATGGCTCTTTTGACGATGCGATGGTTGATTAAATGTTTTTTTTTGTTGATGAATGCTAAGTAGCGAAACAAAATTTTTATCACAGCTAGGTACTTAACTAGATTTTAGTGTCACATCCATTTTTTTCTTTATTCAAATAAACAAAATATTTTTTTACATTCACAATATAATATAGCAATAACAATAAAATATTTTATAGCAATATATTATTGAGTACGAAACCCTAAAACGAAGTTATTCATTTAGATTACTTTAAATGTTTACTGTTGCGAATTTCATAAAAAATTTAATACTTAAGTACTAAGTATATATTAAAATTTAAACTTTTAATACCTACTCATTTATTTAAATATAATAGTTTTTTTGAGTAATCAGCTAAGTACCTATAATGTAATTACCTACATTTGAAATAGCTGAAAAAAACTACCTACGCTACGCACACAGAGTTCGCGAGTTGTGTTCAAATTACGTTATTCTTATTGTACTAGAGATCGTCGATCGCCGGCATTATACTTAGACGCGCGAGAAACACTCGATTTATCTCGTCCTCAAAACTGAGGTAGAGAAAATACATGCAAATACTCGCAGATAAGTGTCAAAAATCGATTAAACGAAGGGCGCGCATGTTAGTGTTGGTCGACAAGTTGCCACAGGCAGCACAGAATGTACGTAAACACGGACGAGTACCATGTTAGCATTCGTAGACATATGTCGATATGTCTATTTTACACGAGATAAATGGTAGACAAAATTTACTCGCGGCGCGCATGCTAGCCGGGCAGGAGATGCAGAAAAGTACTGAACCGGTTTAGATGCCATAAACTATGGCATCTAAACCGGTTCAGCCATTTCAACGTGAAGGAGTAACAAACATAATCACTCACATTTACACTCACTCAATCACAATCTTTAGCTTTTATAATATTAGGTACTTAATTTCTTTTCGCAACACCCGAAATATCGGGAACTAAAAATAAAATGAATTCTCTAAACATCCCGTTTCGAATCAATACTAAGTATTATAATTTAAATGACATAAGCTGTTTCTTTTCTAACCAATTGAAAAAAGAAACTGGTTATCAATTCGGTTGCATTTTTTGTGTTCATTGCCTACCTCAGAACATTTGTAAACCAATTTGGTAAATTATTTGAAAGGAGATAATTTCAGATTGGTCGTATATTTCTTTTATTAAAATTTAGTTTGGTTTAAAAATCTTTGTATAACTGAATAAAAATAGAATTGAAAAAACCACTGGATGAGGTTGAAACTATAGTAAGAGCTATCTGACTTATTTACGTGAGTTATCCCGTATTATTTACTAAACTGAGTAAAAACCATGTATTTTTGTATAAACAAATTAATAATTTCATCCAAGTCAACTCAATTGTGTAAGTGGGTATTATATATTTTTCATTGGTAGAGGGTGGTTTTTTTTTGTAAAGTAATATTGAGTAAGTATAAAGGTATTAGTTAGTTAAATATTATATCACTTACCCAAGTAGAACGTACCTAAGCTACAAATCTGAACTAACCGCATGCTCATAGGTGAGATTCTAACAGTAAATTGTTTATAAAAGGTAAATAAAAATTCACACATATCTAAGTTCATTTCGTCTCTTGCAACTGTCTCAAGTCAATCAACACGGAAATCGTACATGGACATCAATTCGAAAATCCAGCCACAAACCAGAATTCACCACATTCAGCTATTCCACATGTGCTACGAACCCGAACTAACCGCATGCTCGTAGGTGTGATTCTAACAGTGAATTGTTTATATAGTTCCCGTGTGTTTCTATAACCACACACATTGAACGTTTCCAAAGTCTCACCGCAAGCTAATTGGATGCCAAAATATTAATTAGGCTCTATAAGTTCCGTCCAATCATTACAAAGTTATGAATAAGTATAGTAGTAAAGTACGTGAGTCCTACATCTATGTATATGCAATCTAGGTATATGCAATATGTAGCTACTCGAAGTTTGAAAGAATGCATGCTTGTTTAAAGTTTAAACTTGATGGAAGCGGGTAACCTGCAGGCGCCCAAAACACAAAGAAACATAATAGAAATATAATTATTTTTAAAAGATATTATGAAACTTCTCAACAATAATGAATTTTTACATTTAACCTACGACCGAATAGAACCTATATCATTTACTTTCCAGACCCTTAGCCCTGACAACACATAACATATGTACGCTAAGGGAGGACCACGACATTGTCGAGCTGGAGGAAGATCTGAACAAGTTACGGAGATATCATGGGATTATCGGAAGTCCAAAGACATGGACAGGGCACCGTTATTCTTGACTCCGGTAACTTGTTATTCTACCGGCAAGGTCACCAAAATCTCAGGGTCGTGTTAGGTTTAGAAACCTTGTTAACAATGTTAAAAAAGTCGAAAGTGTGCCGAGCAGGGGAGCGTACCCTATGCTTAGAATCACCAAACGGTATTCGCTGAAGGTCTTACAGGTTTACGCACCAACCCCGACACGCTCAGACGATGAAGAGGCTATGCATGAGGAGATACATTCTGAAGCCTTACATTCCTCCGAAACATGCTTCACATTTTTTATGGGGGACTTCAACACAATTTTAGATACACGATAGTTGAGATATGTTGAGAGTAAGGCCATTTGGATTTTGGTAGCGGAACCAGAGAGGTCAGCAACTCTTCGACTTGGATGAATGCAAAAAGAGGGACTCTTTGCAATGAACTAAAATCATCCTGGAGGGCGGGACGCTGTTTTCTAAATGACTGTTTCTTTAAATGTTATAAATTATTTTAAATTAACATTATGGGACTATTTTGACTATTTAAATTATTTTTTAAAATTAATTTCTATATCTGCAGTAATAAAACATGGTTATGTTAGCAATATATTTGTCAAATTTCAATTAAAAATATATAATTCCAATAATTCGATTTCAATCCCAATCCCATAACAAAACAATAGAATAAATTGAAAAATCCATCAAAGTTTCATAGATTTCGATGCTGGTTCAAATTATACACATGGCATCCGCCTACGGGGTTACAAGCAATGACAATTTAATTACTACAACCACGTTACCGAGAGAGCTCTTCAGCTATCTATAACTTAACATACCCACACATCATGTTACGTTTTCAGATGAGCATACATGTTACATTAACGTTAAACTATAAACGCTTTAATCAATCATATACTCGTAGCTCTTGCAAATTTAGCATGCCAATAAACAGAAACATGCTATGGGATATTAACACCTGCAGCGTCGTCATAAGGGATGATAGAGAAAGAATGTGCCATTATTGCTATTTGTAGAGTTTATAAATGGGTTCTTTGCTCAATAACACGTTCTAATTTGTGTAACGCGATCACTCGGCCCAGCGAACCCGGGGATCTCTCACTTAATTAACCCTTTCACAGAACTGCGCTACTTCAAAGTGACACATAAATATAAGCTTGTTCAACGGACATGTTTAGTGGAGTAAATCATTTGGGTTAACAATGTTTTAAAACTTAGTGAATCTCAAACAGATAGTTATACCTACGCCTATACTACGAGAGCGATCACCAGATCTCTTTTCTAGATTGTATATTTTGGAATTAGATACGATATAAAGCTACAAGTTATTTTTTACTCACTGCTTATTTGACTCATCGATCTACGCTAATATTATAAAAAGGAATTATTTGTATTTTGCATGTAACGAGTAAACTTAAAAATTACTGGACCGATTTGAAAAATTCTCTCACCATTAGAACCCTACATTATCCCTGATGAACGTAAGCTATATAACATTTTGCACCCAAATTTACGATCACTGGTAACTAAGTATTCATTTTGATCGTAAATCTTCTAGCGGTTGTTTGCACTCCGGTGCTACATAAGCTTGATTATTGTCATTGACGGATTTTTAAATAATAACATTGTAAAACGTTTCTGACATGATGAAAGCCTTTAAAAAGCGTACTAGAACGTAAAATATTTTAATTTCACCGACCGTCGACCTGCAGAAAAAGTAGAATTAGCGATTCTTTATGTAGTAAGTACCTGATATCTTTGAAAGTTGTTATGCTATATGACGTTTATATCTTTGTATGAAATGTGAAAGTTGTACATGATATTATTGAAACAAGTTTTTTTATATCCCCGATAAGGTGGTCATGAATAATTAATCCTTGAAATAATCAGATCGTGATTTTTTCAATGATATTACTAATGTTCATTTAAGTTTTCATCTGATAGCAGATGTGATATGGAAATTATATGTTTTCCCGATCACTATTATAATATCATAAGGAATCTTATGTTTAAACAATCACAAACTGTTTAGTAGGCTTTTAGGTATAATCGAAATGCTTTTCACGCCTAACTTGAATTTTCCCTTTGTGAGCAGTTCATTATCTAAAACTTTATTACAAAATCGCAGACAATCCAGTGAGAAAGATTTTTATTGTCTTTGATAATCTAAAACGTAGTTCTGACAGTTATTTTTATTCTCATGGATATAGTCGTAATATATTATAATGAAATTAAGCATATTTTCAAATATATACGAGTATGTACAGACATGGTAAAAACAAAACATATATTTAATCTGTTTTACCTTGTTAATAAAAATAAAATAACACGTTTTTTTTTTTATGTTTGCAATTTTAAAACAACTTTGTTAATCCTCTGGGAAAGCATGGGGCTTATAAATAGAATCATTTCAGTTATAACAAAAAATACGAATTGAAATAAACCTCCTTAACTGGAAGTATAGGTTCCGATTTCTAACACGAAGGTAAAATAAAGGTAAAACGAAGTTGACTTCTCAGTGTTTAATGGTATGTGTCTTTTCATCCGTATATGATGAGCTTATTGCTCGTTCGTCATATAAGTTACAAACCAGAAATTTAGATATTTTATGTGCAATTAAAACTCAAAATTAAAACCGAGAACTAGGGAATTATTTTAGACCAGAATGAACTTAAATTTAACTATTATTATTGCGTATAAAACTTTTTACCTTTGATATTTAATGAAGAATATTTTTTCAATGTTCACAAAAATCAATTCAAGTGCTTTCCAGCCATTATTGGACAACAGAACTTAATTGTTTTAAAAGCTTTCCCAGTCATGTCGGGTGACACTTGATGCGATACAATGTATCCACTCCAACATTTATTGGATCATTGATGTTGACCCACAATGACGTGGTGACGTGAACGAAACGATAGGTACTATTAACAAAATAGTGATTACTAACTACTGAACTACAATTTGTTACCAACTGCATTATGCTTTACGAATCTTAATCTCATTACCCTTTCTTCTTCGAAATCTCCTAACATAAGCAGCTTAGCTAGTTGGATTTAACTTTTCTTTCTTATCTACTATTCCTTATTATACGTATAAGAAATTAACATGTGAATTTGTCCTTGTGTTTCTAACTTTTTAACTCCTTAGTGAGTCCCACATACCTTCTGAAATCCTATAGGATCACTGATGGTGTTCAAAACAATAGGTACGTTTTGTTTCCACCACACGTCACACACCACACTACGATATATCGAGAACAATCTTCATTTCGTTCCACGCTTACTTCGAGAGATGGCGCTATTGTAAGTGATCGAGATAGAAACTTAAGACCGGCTGGTAATGCTCCGATTAAACAGTGCAGTTCCTCCGATTCGATGTATCTATTGGATTCTTCATTCAACTCCATTAGATGGTACAGTTTTGAACAATCGATCAGACATACAGTATGATTGGTCGAGACGTTCGACTGTATAGTTCAAATTGAATTCGATTACGTAAGGTGTGTCAGGTCTTACAGTCCTCAAAGCAACAACTTATCGCCAAACGAACATCCAACATAATATGAAGATTGAGATAAGGCTCGGAATTAGCTTAGCCGACGCTGCAATGTGACTGTTATGATTGTACTAACAATCGCTCTGTCTGAAAAATCATGAAAATAATATATTCCACGTGGATGCCGTTCTTCCATTTCAAAATCATATGTTGCGATGAAAGATATTAAGTTTAAGTATAGATTGACATGTTTTTGAAAAAAAAACACTAATGTTGTTTAAGAAATACTATAATACATTTTTTTCCGAAACTAAACGAAACCCTTATTTCACAAACCAATATTTAACTCAAGAAGTTTATTAGCCTATATTTTTTTTTAATTTTAATACCTACCTTCTGTGGAAGCAGGTCGTGTTCACGCAAGTCTGATTCTAATTTGAGTACTGTAAGGCGCAACTCTGTGATATGAACCGTAGGTACAAGTTCATCAACAAGCGAGAAGATCAGCTAATGTGATAAATGTGTATTTCTAATTATTTGTAACATCTTGTCAAAATTATAAGCAGTCAACAATATTTTCAAAATCATTCCATTGATCTTATTCATATTGTGCCACATTATAGTTAAAACACGTACGCAAGGGTAGTGAGAGAGCCCGTTGAAGCTCTTTGCTCTCACGACGGAGTCAGCTAAAAAGAATTGTATGCTAGGGAGCATAAAGGGCTTGTAGATCGCTAGGTTAAGCGCTGTGTGATGAGAGCCGCGCACACTGAGCATGTTCATGAATTATTAACGGGCCCCGGCCGATGAGTCCCCGCACCTTTATTATGAGATCGCTTTGAGCCCTTCAAGTGCGGTTGAAATTTTTCTTTTTTTGTCACAGTCGCAGAAATACACCGGAAAATATAAGTGTTACAAATGATGCTTCGTGAGTTCCGCGACGCTTTTGATGCTATTGATCTTTCCATTAGAAATTCTTTTTGAACGTCCATTGTGAACCGTAACTTTTTGCTGATGGCATAATATAGTCTATTTTTAGGATACTTACTACGTAACTGATATACAAACATTAAATTCAGTTTAAGGCTTATAATGTTATTTAAATTCAATATCCTCTTGTTGTATTTTGTAAAAGGTGACTAGGAGAAAGTTATTGATATAACAATATATTAATAAATAATATTTGATATAATATATAACTTTATATATGAAATAATATAAAGTTATATATTTATCTAAAGTTATATTTTCAATATTATTTTTTATAAGTAGGTAACGTTTTTTGTTGGAATTCTTATTTTCACATTAATCTGATTTTCATGCATAATAAAATGAAAAAAACTGGCAAACAGCATACACATAATATATTGAGACACGCATGCAAAATTTCACCTAGCTTGGACACTTGGTATTTAAAATATACCTACAATCAGTCCATACAAAGGGAGTTTCCGCTATGAGTACTTTTCCCTAAGTTAGGCACTAACTTAGCTAAGCCTGATGTTAAGGCTCGGAAATTACGAAATAGTGCCAACATGATATGGAAAATCTCATAAACCAGGTACCGGATGGTACTGCAATTTAAATACACGATACTCAAGGATATAAGTAATACTTTCATCGATTTCAAAACATGTTTCCTAATAATTGGCTCGATAGAAAAAAATCTCAAAAACACCTCTGAAAATAGAGGATTCCTACTTTTTCCGCCAGATTTTAGTGTATTAAAAATTGGATTTTTTTTCTAAAATATTGATTTTTTAAGTACAATAAATTTCATTGATTATTTTAATCCAAAAAAAGCACAGTTAATGCGTACTGAGCCTGTTTACAAAATGTCACATACGCCCTTTCATTCCGAGAAGCGTTAACATCATGTCGCACTATTTACTCCAGCGATCTACGTATATTGCTATCATCCTCGCTCATATCGCGGTCAGCCGCGTCATGCGTCGGACCTGTGTCACTTTTCTCGGCGATCTCAATTAAAATAAAACATGGGTAAAATTATAAATAAACGCTTTGGGAATGCAAAAAATCGTCAAAAACGCATGATGGACATAATAAGGTAAGCATCTATGGCTTCCTTTCTCCATGTACCTATGTATATATATCTTATATTAATGAAATTATGATATGATTGTGAACCCTAACGCAATATAAAAAACACTTCAAACATTTTACAAGACATAGGTACAACTTTAGCTACCTAAAATAATTATTATAAGCAATATTCAGAATTTTTCGTAATGAATGTGTTGTAATTATTTTAGATGGATCATGATTAATTTATACAGTTTCTGACAATAAGGCACACAGGTTATGTACATAATTTTCGACAAATCAATCGTCGTTCAAATAGCGCATAGTAAGTGACATCGCTTCGCAATTGAGAGGCACGTGGATCGAATCCAGCGGAAAGAGATTCTTTTTGGTCTAATTTTAATTTTACGACATAATTCTTAATAATACAATAATAATTTTACGTATGTACGTGGACCAATATAATGTGTCTGACAGTAAGGCATAAACGATATGTGTGTAATTTTCGACACCTTGGTCAATGATTGTATAGTGTGTAACTACTGAAGTCGAATCAGAAGATCGAGTACCGTGGATCGAATCTCACATACCTAGATTCTTTTTGGTGACTTTTTTATTTGTATTACTTTTTATTTGATACGTATTATATTTACGTATAATTAAGTTTTCTGACGCGTATTCAATTTACGATTACAATGCTTGCAAATTTATTAGGTATCTCGAGTTTCCATGTTTTCATATAATTAGAGAGTTTAGTATATCTAATGAACGTGAACATTAAATAGGTACTACCTAATCTAGCTACCTGAACACGTTTTTTCATAGATCTCGAAAAAGTATGTCTTGGATGGACACGAGTTGCCACAGCGTAATAGTTACAGTAGAACAACATTTTCAATTTACTACAAAGCTATGTTGAGTAAACACCGTCCTTCTGTCCACTACTATAGAAAACACAAACTTTCATACATGGAAAGTTATTGAAATATTCATGGTATTATCGAGTACGTAATATATTAGTACATATAAATTAGTAGTAAAAAGATGGCCGTAAACGTTTGATGCGATAGAGATAATGAAATTCTGAAATGAAAACTTAATACAAAAAGATGAAGCCTAAGCTTCTGCTTTAGAATGAGACTTTCCATGGTTTTCTTGAATAGCATAAGAATTAAGAACTGACTAAAAGAAAATGAAATAATTAGCACCATACCAATACTTACGTAAGAACATCGAGTAAGGTGCATTATAGAGGACTTAACTATAACGCCCTTAATAACCAAAGTGTAGCGGATATACTACCAAAGAGAGTATTCCCCAGGACGTTTTGGTGTTAAGGGGCGGCCGGTAATTCAAGAAAAGTTAAAATTATACACATTATAGCCATTATGTTTTTAAATGTTACATCTTCTGTGTTGTATAAACAACATATGGTAGCCATATAAACAACCCCATATATTGGATAGGAGGATGCTTCTTGGTTATTGATACTATCCCATAACTTACTTACCAATAAAATTCTTACCCCCGGTTTCTGAAACGCAAATCAGCGACAAATTATTTTAAATACTTGTTAATCCATTGTCATACGCAGATTGGGTTTCTAAAAACTTCATGTGACTGTTTGTCAACACTAATGTCAAATCTCCAATTAATCGACAATTATTTCAATTTTGGGTTTCTGAAAAGCTTTTCGGTACGTTAACGGTTTGTTAAACTGACTAATTATAATTGCCCAAAATCGACCAATTATTCTAAGATTAACGTGTTGATATCGTAAAAATATATAAAAATAGTTTTAAGCATTCCTACCTACAACGTTTACTCTAATAACTGATAAGATAGAACAAGAACAGAATTATATCAAGTATGATTACTCTAAAAACACATATTGCTATTTTTCATACCGAAGGTACTGGGTAGCACTTCACCACTATCTCGCCTGATGTTAAGTGACGATGCCATCGATGATGCAGCTCGCTTACCCTGAAGATACCTATTCACTCCGGTTTAGCAAACCCCCCCGTAATTAACCAGAAACACAGACTCAGGCAGAGTGTTCCATTCCCTAGCGGTGTGTATGATGAGCGAGTATAGAACAAGAGTCCGATTATAGAACTACGTAAATATATTACTAAAGACTACGTGATTATAGTGTTGCTGCTCATTTGTTACTCAATAGGGTGCTATAACATAACCATAGCAGCCATTAAACAAACCGCAGCTGGGTAGATTGTAATACCAACAAAAGCATTTCCAAGATAAGTAGGTTATGGACCTTCCAAACCCCAACCCTCTTTGAGAAAACACCTTTCGGCTGAGGGCGTTAAGATATGGTTTAAAGCTCTGTTTAGCGCCTGATGTGCGGCTACAACATATTCACGTTGATGTTAGAAGTGGTATTATTTTGTATTGATGCGCAGGAGGTCCATAGTTAGAATCTCGCCGCGGTCTTCCACTTCACCGCATGATGCGAGGGCGGGAGTTTTTAGAATCATTGATAGGCTTGATAGTTGTTGGCCTTCAAGTAGAAAATATATTACCAAGGATCTAATGGTATGTTACGACGGCTGTTCTTGCCTATTCTTCTCTACTGACTTCATCATCATCAGACGTCAATCACTTACCATCAGGTGAGATTATAGTCAAAGCGTAGCCTAGCAGCAATAAAAAATGCCACTCATGATTTTTTTATTTTAATCGATTTTTACGATATAAAGCAACAAGTAAGGGAAGACAAACACGCACATTTTCACGTACGCTAGTGACTTTCACTATCAATAAACTATTACTGACATAATAACTATAAAATTAAAGAGTATTTATAATCATCATGATGGTATTGAGGATAAAGGGATTTTTTTTAATTTAATTTTTTATAGCTGATAGGTAAGCCTTTGACCACAATCTCACGTGATGGTAAGTGATGATGTGGTCGAAGGTGTTAACAGGCTTAACCTAGAATTACTCTGGCTATCAAGGACAGCTGCCGGAACACACCGTTAGGTGCTTGGCGACAGATTTTCTACTTGAGGGTGGTCGCTAGCCAGGCGGGCATTCACAAAATGCCCTTCCACCATGCGGTGAAGCTCAAGCCCGCGGCGGGATTCGAACCATGGACCTGCTGCGCGGCAGTCCATAGCCAAAGCCACTGAGCTATCACTGCTGGATTCATAAAAATTAATGAAATTTGATAATTCCACTAGCGATAACCCATCAATGTTGACATTTTAGGTATTAGAGCGTACACTCGCACGACTGGACTCTGTCAGTTAGAAATCCGAGCGCAAATAGTATTGTTGGATGTGAATGCCCAAATCTGCTTGTATTTTGACAAATAGGAACGCTTCGAACTCCTCTCTCTTGTTGTTTTACGTTTACGATCATCCGTCATATTTAATTGGTAACCATAGTAACGGTGGTGATGCCAAAAATGATTTGGGATTAATTTCATGTCAAAACAGAAGAGACAACGCTATGTGTTAAAAAAAGACAGAACACTAGAGAATGAATGAATTTGAACGACATTTTCAAATTTCATGTTATCATAGATAAACAAGCATTTTAATCAGGTGTTCTGTAATTTTTCATTAATATGCGTTCCAGAAACCCGTTGAAAGTTAGCGGATTGTTAATTGTGATGGCTTGTTAGATGAATTGAATTTTGACACGCGTACCGAAAACCGACGATTAATATCGGACACCAAAAATATTATTTGAAAATCAATAAAAGTTTGTTATTTTTCTAGTATAGAAAATGGAGGAGAAGAACGACGCATTGTTGATATACACTATTACACAAAGAGTATATTAAGACAAATCTCGAAACATTCACCTTTCGATTATTTTTTTATTAATATGCAGGGTTATTGGTAAAATGCTAAATCCAGGGAAACCCGGACGGATGGCAGCCCTACTCTCATAGAATGTCCGATTTTATGTCGCACTCCGGTGCATCTTCGCAACATAATCTACCTATACAAGTACATACATCAAGTGACGGCACGGGTGTCGTTTACAAACATAAACGTATCTTTCGTAATCTTTGACAAATACAGTTAATAACAGTAATACCACGGTTTTATAATCGATATGTAATATTGTGGTATTACGTATGAATAGTAATACAAAGTAATACATTTTCAAACAAAATACTTATCTTTCTCCTTGGGTGATTTCAATAATGGTATTATTTTGTTAGAAGTTTTGTTGTTCCACTCATCTACACAATAGCATCCACGAGATGTATTTATTATTATTAACAAATTGAAACAATAACTGTACCTACCTACTACATTCTCCATGTGATTTTTTGTTAGTGAAATCTTAATATGACTTGTAGTAATGACACGAGCAGGTACCCTTGATTGTTAGCGGAAACAAAGCCAGGATCTGAATGAACTACGCTACTTGATAAAAAAAACAAAAATTTGAACCGACTCCAACACCCAAAAGTGTGAAATAACTTGTTCAAGTCGGTACCAGTGTAGTTCAAAAGTACCTATTATCACAATATTGTGCACGTGGTACTAGTGTTGGACTTCGACAAGTTAATTCACACTTTTTGGTGATGAAGTCATTTCCATTTTTATTTTAAAAAAAAAACACTTCTTTTTATGACCCTTGCTACTTACGGGATCGATCTTCATTCATTGTCAACGACTATATCATCAAGATAAGTAAATATTTTTCAGTTATTGGAGTGTATGTCAAAAATGGCTTGACCGATTTTGATGAAATTTAACTGGAACCAAACAACAAGTATCAGCTTTCAAACAATAAAAGATTTTTTTAAATCGATTCACCCAGTCAAATGTTCTGAGGTAACAAACATATAAGAAAAAACAGACGAATTAAGAACCTCCTCCTTTTTTTGAAGTCAGTTAAAAATACCCAATAGTATAACCCGCTATTTGTATTTTGATCAGGGGTAAAAAAGTTTTTTTATGATTTTCTGTGTAAATTTTACACAATATACTTGTTTTTGTAATAAATAAACCATCTATTGTGTAACAGCTTACGCCTTGCATCAAAGTAGATACATAGTTCATGTTCATCAAAACCATAGTTCATGTTCATTAAAAATGAACATACACAAAAACTGCAAAATCAAACAAGTTGGTAATAATCAAGACTAAACTTGTTCTACTGTAGGTATGGTAAATTTAGGCTCGCGGGAACTATGATCGCAAAGGGTTAACTGTGTCACACTATGATATTTACAGCATACAATCAACTAATGGTTGGTATCATGTATGCATACTAGATGGCGCTTCAGCACACATCACATTCGTGTGTGACAAGATAGTTTCTACTAGTTCTACTAGAGAGCGCTCTAAATTTTTAACCAAATAAAATATTACCGTTGACTTGCGGACGTGGCGCCATGTACACCGCGAAGTAAACTCGCGAGGAGAAGTGGGGACAAAATCTAACATCTGGTTTTAGAATTCTGTCCCTTAAGTGCAAGAACTAATTTGGAAATGTGATTTTGGCTCAGTACGTGGAAGTGTTTGTAATCATATTTAGAAATACATAAGGCCCGCGAAATCACTGCGAGAGTGTTTGAAAAGGCACTTTCGGTCAGATGAAGTCTAGTAGTCTGGTTGATGACCGTGCTCCTTTCCCTATATACAATTGGAGCTCAAAGTTTCGGCACAAACGAGTACGTTCCGAAGGCCGAGTGGGATAAGAATCCGGCGCGAAGTCGGAGGACGTGAGTTCGATTCCCGCCCGGAGCAAAACATTTTGTGCTCTAATAATTTGTGTACATGTTTTTGCTTTTAATCATATTTAGAAATACCTACACTGTAGGTAAATATAGATTATATATATAGAATTGTGCATCTGAGAGCCACTGTCGTGTCTCAGTGCCAACAGCCTGTGAAGTAATTCTCCACAAACGTTAACTTGCCGCAATAACAGCGCCCTTACCTTAGTCTAGAAGCTCTCGTTACGAGATCTGCAAGTTATTGTGCGTCTTACTCAGCTAGTTATTAATGCAGATTCGTTGATGATTTGCTTACATTTTAGTTATGATATTAAATGAAGAGCAGGCCTATAATAGGCCAGCATCGAATAAAATGCTGTAACTAAGTAAAAATTGCAGCAAGCTCTTTTTGGGTTCCGCATGGCCGTACAAAAATTATTGAATTTAATCACATCTTCAAAAGGACATCATAAATCAGCGTTTTCAGCATTTGTGCAGGTTCAGGATTCAGGTTCAGGATATGGTGCATAATATACCGAAATTTCAGCTAACTAGTTTAGTTTTTGTGATTGATCCCATAACATAAATGGGCTAAAATATTTATTAACTTCTAATTAAAAATGTTTATCTAATATGTTTGAATTATACTGAATGAACTCTAAACGATAACACCCCACATCCCAGAGTGAATTTATAATTAATATGCTTTTTATGAATAATTAAGAATTTTCTTTTATACCAAATATAACAATTGTAATTCATTTTAACAAGACACTCGTGAAACACAAATGCACTGATAGACAGACATGCAGACATTGAGGTCACGGTAATAGGGTTCCGTTTTGCACTAACAAGTTTAAACTTGGCAAATAGTGAAATTAATATATGTGTAGTTAAAAAACTAAGCAATGAGAGGATGTGGAAGTGCAGCTTTCACCGCTGCAAACTACTTTGGCACTAATAAAACTATCTGACGGACAACCATTTCAAAATACCAACTATAACAAAAAAAAATTCATATACAAGTCAATCAAAAATCAAGTTGTAAGCTGTCAAATATCGCAGGTTTTTGAGCACCACAGGAGAAGAATAGGGATTTCAATGTTGCAAACTTAGGAATAAACTCGTCTCAGAGGTTCTAACGATAGTGTTCATAGGTCATAGACAGTGTAAATGTATCTGGCCACAACATAATATACATTATAATTCTTTTTTCTCCATATTAATCCGTACAAAGTGTAGTGTTTAGGCAATTATAGTATTAATAGCTTTCCGGGCGCTGCTCCGCCCGCGCGTATATCGGTTATCGCGCAACAACATTAACCTCTTTTTGCGCAGTTAGACAAAAACTATCCTATGTTTTTTCCCGGGTTTCAAACTATTTCCATACCAAATTTGATTCAAATCGGTCCAGTAGTTTTGACGTGAAAGCGTAACAGACAGACAGAGTTACTTTCGCATTTATAATATTAGTACTGATTAGTACTGATTAATGCTATAAGCAATGTTTTCTTGGATGACGATGAAAAGTACTTATAGCATAAATAATACTATAATTGCCTTATCTTTACCATGGTCTTCGTGTTCTCGCCTATACTTCCTATTAAGATTTAGTAATTTAGCCATAGCCAACATATCAAAAAGTAATGACATTGACACGACTATGATTTATTTATTTTATTTCTGCATATTTAAAACTCCACTTTGAAATTGACTACATAAAAGCAAACATTTAAATTATTAGTGTGAGCGAAGCGAGCCCTATAACTATCCCAGAACTTCAACATTTTGTGGCCCCCTTTACTGAAATATTATCACGCCTATAGATTTTTTCTTTTACATAGTAATTTAACTTCATATCTAGATGTGTTACCAGTAAAAAAATATAAACAAAAAAAATGAACATTAAACATTTTGTATTCATTGGACGGAATGTTATTGTACTACTAACGCCATCTGTTAGAAAACTAAAGAGTTAACATCTTTGCAGTAGAACTAAACTCAATACTCAAATATATCATAGTTATTCAACTTAATACTAGATGACACCACTATAATCAGGTTGTAAAATAAACGTGAGCCCTTACAAAGCTCCGCTTTTTGCTAGTTATTTATATTTAGGAAATGTACAAACCATACGAATCCGATTTTAAAAAATTATTCAGAATCTATACAGGCAAATGCTTGCTAATCTATGCTACGAACGAAGTTGAACAGCCAAAACGTGTTTTACGGATATCTTTCTTTCGGGCCCAAAGTTCTTAACATCGACGAATTAGAGTAGTGTCTTAGATTTTCGCGATTACACATAGTAAATACTAAATAGGTGCGTGAGGGTTACGGGGTGTCCCCGGTCACTGCATAAACCCCCGTGACTGGGAAGTGTTGAAAACAATGATAAGATTTACATATATATATTACACTGTATACGCGATTTAAAAACCGTTTAAAGTTGTTTAAATACTATTGTATTGATGTAGTTGTTTGGCACCTAGCGCGAAATTGACCTCCTCACGCACCTAATCTGAACTGCATATTGCTGTAATATGCCTATTCTTTTCGATTTAATGATTCATTGGTGACAGGTTCCTTCCGTAACAGCTCTCAAAGTGTGATCAGTTCTTTCTTCATCACTCAAAGTAAGTGAACTGTATATACTACTACCGGTACATGGATTCTTTTGAAGGGCATTTATTCAAAATGCTAAAAGTATCTCAAACGATTCGTCTAGTTTTAAACGACAATTGAAATCATAATAAATCATCGCGTGAAACTTTTCCCGACCCATAATATCTATTGTTCAATTAGACATGATACATATAAATTTTGGTCGTAATATATATAGGAGGCCCTTTTTTAAACGAAACTTGGGATGTTTTTATTTCTAAAAAATATTCGTCTTTTCTATATAAAGTTTAACTAGCCAGTGTTACATACTTCAATAATAGATATAAAAACTTTTTTGTGTTTAATTTTCTTAAACTGAACTGTTTCGCGGACCTAAAGAAGTTATGCGTTAGTCCGCCAGCTTAAAAAGTGCTGTATCAGCCGGATGTCCACTGTTGAACACAGCCTCTCCCATAAAAGGGAGTTTGCCATAATTCTCATGCTTGGTAGGCGTCTTGGGATCGCAGTTTAAGGTATCAGTTTCGCAGAAAGCGTTGCTACCTATATACCTTCCGGTATTTTGCTAGCCTAGCACCCAACGGGAGTTTAAAAAGTAGCAGTTTTTTTTTCATAAACGTATTGGAATTTAAATACTCATATTTTAAATTAATTCAAACAAAACATTATCAGCGTTGACAGAACAGAGAACGTGTGACACGTCCGCTAGTCTCCGATGCAAAGCTTTGAGTGACGTCTTATTTCCTCGAACGACACCACGGCAACTAGCCTGCATCATAATGTTTTAGGAACAGTATGTAAAGTCACGCACAATATAATTTAGCTAATTAAACTTTACACATACAAAAATGTTTGACCAAATAATGGAACCGACTTCAACACCCAAAAGTGTGAAATAACTTGTTGAAGTCGGTATATGGTTAGATTTTTTTGTGGTAAATTAACCTTGTGAAAATCGTAGTTGAATGACCGCGATTATGAATTGCCACGTGTTTGCTTTGCTTGAATTATTTGTGTGTTAAGAATAATTTTGTTGGTTAAAATTACGTCCCTTATTAGAATTGCCGGGCGTGCTATTTTATTTGAAAGACTTCAAGAAAGATACAACTTTGCCAGTTTGTGAAGTGCAGTGTTTTGAACTATGAACTATTACTAAACTGTTGTGTATTTGGAAACTTTGAAAAATCTTGAGGATTGATGGTTTTGTCGGTCACTGGAGGGCAGTGACCTTTGAAAAACCTTCACCAACTCTGTGCAGTACAAACCCAGCAGTAAGTTACTTAAGGCCCTTGGGTTCGTCAAATTTGCACTTTCTAAAGTGAACTCCTCCGTAACCGCTGAAGTTGAAGATTTGAAAAAAATATATTTTATAGATGAATTCAAGTACAACATTTGCAACATATGATATTACGGTATTACTATTACTTTTACCTTAAACAATTTTCAAACTACATACTATTTCATGACTTATATTGCGAACTCCTTCTAAACGGCTACGATTTTGGAAAAATAAATTGTACCATAAAATTTCTAGATAGACAGACTACAATTACAACATAGCATTTGTATATCCATTGAAATTTTCCTAAGAAAATGTCGAATTATTCAGATTCAGAACGCTAGCAGTTCCGAGGTGCTCTGTGCGGACGCGGGCGGCAGTCATGCGAGAGCATTGGCACGGGGGGTTGTGTCGCTCGTAACTCCACTTGCACTTTCGCCTCACGACGATCTTGCCTTTGTATTAGTGCACTAGCTTTCCGGGCGCGGCTCCACCCGCGCGTATGTCGGTTATCGCGCTAAAACATTAACCTCTTTTTGCGCAGTTGGATAAAAACTATCCGATGTTTTTTCCCGGGTCTCAAACTATTTCCATACCAAATTCAAACATCGGTCTAGTAGTTTTGGCGTGAAAGCGAAACAGACAGACGGACAGAGTTACTTTCGCATTTATAATATTAGTAATGATATATAAATAAATATATAATATATTAGTACTGATTAATACTATAAGTAATGTTTTCTTGGATGACGATGAAAAGTACTTATAGCATTAATAATACTATAATTGCCTTATCTTTACCATGGTCTTCATGTTCTCGCCTTTACTTCCTATCAAGATATAGTAATATAGCCATAGCCAACGTATCAAAAACTAATGACATTGACAGGACTATGATTTATTTATTTTATTTCTGCATATTTAAAACTCCACTTTGAAATTGACTACATAAAAGCATACTGATTGACACGCGAGATTTGCAGCTGTGTGCGTGCAATGATTCGCTCGCTGCAGAGGACCAACTTGATTGCGACGTGAATTATGCGCGTTGACGCTTTATTGAAGGTACTTTCTAGACAAGTTTTATTTGATTTTTATCACTTATGAAAAGAATCAATACTTGTATTGTAGGTACTTTACAATGGGCGGCATTATCAATAAGATCAATGAAAGGTTTAGGTGGATAATATATGTACAAAATGAATTAGTTATGTCTATAACGCTGTCATGATATAAGTGGTATATATACTAAAGATATTTTTTTTATATTATGGTAAATAGTTTCCGGCTTTAGTAGTTTGTAAGGTACAAAATGGTTCTCTACTACATTGGAGTTTGTATGGGGCTCGTACATCTTTTGGAAATCTGAACTTTTCTTGATAAATGTATTAGGTATTTTGATATGGTTTAAATAATACTGCTAAAGATAACGTCTGCCAAGTGAATATGGATAACGTATCTCGAAAATAGTAAGAGATAGGTACGGGAGATTTGAAAGGTATGTCTATGTCTATTTGAACAATTATCATAGGGAATCAGGAGAACAGTAAAATGTTAAGTAAAGTCTAAAATGGCGGATTAAAGATTCTAAAAATCAAAACTAGTCCGATTTTTCTGAAAATCGATATCTAGGTTTTTCTGGACGGCCTTATTCCAAATCTGGAATTTATTTTTTGATGACGCTAGCCAATTGAAAAAGTTACACCGATTTGGCTGAAAATCGATATGTAGGTTTTTCTGGACGTCTTTATTATACATTTGGAATTAATTTTTCGATGACTCTCTCTGCCAAGTGAAGAAACTCCGATTTGGCTGACAATCGATATCTAGGTTGTGTTGGGCGTCATTATTCCAAATTTGGAATTATTTTTCAATGTCGTCTGCCAAGTGAAGAACAATACTCCGATTTGGCTAAGATTAGGTAAGGGAGATTTGAAACGTATGTCTATGTCTATTTGAACAATTATCATAGTATTCGGGAATCGGGAGAATAGTCAAATGATACTTGTCATAAGTCTAAAATGGCGGATTCAAGATTCTAAAAATCAAAACTAGTCCGATTTGGCTGAAAATCGATATCTGGGTTTTTCTGGAGGGCTTTATTCTAAATCTGGAATTTATTTTTCGATGACGCCTGCCATTTGAAAAAAGTTACTCCGATTTGGCTGAAAATCGATATCTACGAGTAGGTTTTCCTGTGCGTCTTTATTCTAAATTTGGAATAATTTTTTCGATAACGTCTGCCATGTGAAGAAACTTCGATTTGGCTGAAAATCTATATCTAGGTTGTGTTGGGCGTCATTATTCCGATTTAGAATTATTTTTTCAATGTCGTCTGCCAAGTGAAGAAAAATACTCAGATTTGGCTAAAAATTTATATCTAGGTTGCTGTAGACGTTAATATTCCAAATTTGGAATTTGTCTTACGATGACGTCTGCCAAGTGAAAAAAGTTACTTCGATTTAGCTGAAAATCGATATCTAGGTTTTTCTGGACGACCTTATACCAAATTTGGAATTCATTTTTCGATGACGCCTGCCAATTTAAAAAAGTTACTCCGAGTTTGCTCGCGTTTGACGTCCAAAAAAACCTAGATATCGAATTTCAGCCAAATCGGAGTAACTTTTTTCACTAGGCAGACGTCATCGAAAAATAAATTTCAAATTTGAAATACAGACGTCCAGCACAACCAATTTTCAGCCAAATCGGAGTAACTGTTTTCACTTAGCAGTCGTCATCGAATAATGAAATCAAAATTCGGAATAAAGACGTCCAAAACAACCTAGATTTGGAATTTGAGCCAAATCAGAGTAACTTTCTTTACTTAGTAGACGTCGCCGTCGTCGAAAAGTTAATTCCAAATTTGTAATAAAGACGTCCAGAAAAAACCTATGTAGGTACACTATGAATTTTCATACTGATCTCAGTCGCAGTTGCAACTGCGCATACTCACTAGAATCGTACGGTGGGCATATAAAGTGCCATGTTACTGGAGCGTATCGCGCATCTGCATATTCTTTGACCGTTATATTTTTGCAGCGAACACCGAACTTATGTTGATTACCTGCGGCGATGCGCTGGTAAAGTGAACTAGATTAGGCCCAGATGCTCAAGACCATTGGCGACTCTATACGCCTTAGTTAATGCTTTACTGGCCAGTTAGGTCAGTTCGTTAGGTAATGTTAAGGGTGTCGTCGTAGCAGGAAAGACGTCAGGAATAATTTGTAAGTTAGTTATTGTACATTATTTTCAGCCCCGCGACTCCGCGGGCAGTTAGGATTCACATAACATGTCCAGGTAGAGGACTCTGCTTACCATGCCTGCCTAGCCAATCTGGAATCTTAAAAGGATCGATTGTCATTCATTGTCAACGACTATATCATCAAGATATGTAAATATTTTTCAGTAATTGGAGTGTTACTCAAAAAACCGCTTGACCGAGTTTGATAAAATTTAAATGAGACAAAACGAAAAGTATCAGCTTTCAAACAAAAAAAAGAGTTTTTAAAATCAGTTCAACCAGTCAAAAGTTCAGAGGTAACAAATATGAAAAAAATACAGATGAATTGAGATCCTCCTTTTTTTGGATTTCGGTTAAAACATATAACATGTATAAACGGCATTCATAAACTATCACAATATTTATTGCACATGTTGGTAAATTATGATTCACGATGATATTGGTCAAACTAAACAGATCTTTCTAAAAAATATCACAAGCACTATCACGTGATAAGTGCTAATCACGTATACAAATTATTAGACTACAATATTTTTGCTTCCGAATTGAACACGTGTTCTCCCGAATTCACGCCGGGTCTCTAAAAACTACCACAAAAACTTAACCACTCAAAATATTTTGTGTTCTAATAATTTGTAAACCTAAACAGACCTGTCTACAAGTGCCTGATGATATATATTTAAATGGGACACAGTTTTTTTTTTTAATTGCCTCTTACAACACCCACAGGTAGCAATGGGGGGGTGACACTCAAACCCAACATCCCCACGGAGCATAAACTGTTTCCCAATTTTTTCATCCCATTTCAATTTACCACAAACATAAGAGATTAATTTCAGAACGAAAGCCAGAAAAAAAGTGTCAATAAAAAGAATTTATTGGTTTTATTAACGCTATGTATCTACAAGACTAATATTCAAAGTATATAAGTTAATGGTAGATTACCTCGTCAAGTTTATAAGATTATTAGGTTCATATTAGTAGTATTGATATGTTTCGTAAAATTTTTCAATATTGTCGATCTTATTATCATATTAGCGTGTCATGAAATATTTTTATAAATAAATGATTATGACTTATTATAATATATTTTATTAGCCTTATTGCTTATCACGCGTTTCAGATAATACTTGTTTATGTTCCATTAAAACAGTAAGTCCTATGTGCAATCCATAACGTCTCTTGGACAACTGTGTTGTTCCCAAGCTTAAGACCCCCAAATCTCAACATCTCAGTGTCCAAGGGACACAAATAATTGAGGAATATACGAAGTTTCGATTAAAATTTAGTACATTTACGAAAAAGAGCGCTGCTCGGCAAAGAAAAATTTAATTAGATGTATTTTCTATCCTGCGGAAGCATTTAAAGTCTTAAAACTGTAATTTAATATTATTTCACAAAAAATCTAGAGGGGACAAGAAGTAGTTGATCGACCCGTATATCAAATATAAAACGCAGATTCTAAGTAATTGTCTTGACTTTTTTTTCTAGCATCCTTACTACGTATATTGTATCTGCATGGGGCTAGACAGTAATGTCATTGAGCGTCACAGGAAATCACATGAGTGCCCCACTTTACATTGTGGTCGATATCGCTGAGGTACAAGCTTTTCATATTGTTAAATAGGGTGCTGTCACTGCGTATCATAAACTTTAAACAAGGGTGTACAACTAGCTATAAGTATGTATTATTATGTACTTATATTAAATATATGTTTGGCCCTTATTCCAAAAAACAAGTTTTGTATGCTTTTCTAATAAAAAACAGTCATCTGTGAATCGGACTCACATAAGTTCAAACTCATATCGAAGTTTCCGTACAACATATATTATACTCGTAGGTATTATATGTTATAGGTATGTATTTACCAAGAAGTCGTTACTTTTACATTGAACAATGTAAAAGTAATGAGTGGCCACTTGACCAGTTTTGCTTTTTGTTGGTTTATCCAAGTTTTTACCTTTGGTTTTGATTGTTGTTAAGCAATCCGACACAATCACATTATCTGTAATGCACAAGTCCCACAGCGAGAGGTCTAATCGCGGTCTGCAAAGTATGAACTGAGAAGTATGCAATGCATCATATCACTTGGATGAAAAACAACAGCTGTCAGACTGCGGTGGTCAAAACAACGCACGTTCTGTCAGATTTCTATTTGAGTCGACCGCTAAGTCGCAATAAATGATCACACCTCGACAAATAGAAAAAAATATCGTACTAGTACGGGTAATGGATAATAATTAATAATAATTACGGATCGTGAGACGTGTGACCTATGAATAAGATTGCAGAACTTTAGACCATAGAGGTGTAGTAGTAAACGCGGAACGCAGAACTTTGAACTCAGAAAGCTCGCTGTTGGCCTCGTCACGTCATCAAAAAAAACGCTACGGGTGAAAGTTACGGCCCTTTAAAGCGGCGGACAGATAGACAGACGACTGAAAAGCGGAGGCTTAGTAAAGGGTACAAGAAAAAACTCATACAGAACCCATAAAAATAGCCATTATATTAAACAGACAACCTGCGACCAGCTGGCCTAAAGATTACTCAATAGTTCCAACTTCTGATCAATGATTCCAACCCAGCTGCAGTCACCAGTTTACCCATCATAATTGTAGTATATGTGGGCAGGCTACCTTGTGTAGGTAGGATAATAATAAGAAACTTGTCGTTGAGGTTGCTTTTGTGTTTACACCTCTGCTCCTTAGCGGTCTTCGTTTTATTTATTCTGCGCATCCTTTGAAACATCACACCACCCCACTTATTTATTTACCACCATATATTTTAAATCCCTCCTAATAGCTTTTATCAGATGCGCTAATTAGCTTTGAAAATACGATCTTGATCTCAGTTTTTACGAAATGCTAACGTCGTAAAAATAAAGTTATCATCTAGACATTTAACAGCATAGATTATTTTATCAATATCATCATCAGCAGCATCAGCCGGAAGGCTTTACTGTTGAACAAACGCCTCCCTCATAGAACGCTGCATTGAATGGCTATTACAGCGTTTTGAAACCCCGCGATTTTTACAGTGTCTTCAGTCCACCTTTTTTTTTTTTTTTTTTTATTGCTGATAGGTAAGCCTTTGACCACAATCTCACGTGATGGTAAGTGATGATGAGGTCGAAGGTGTTAACAGGCTTAACCTAGAATGACTGGCTCTCAAGGATAGCTGCCGGAACACACCGTTAGGTGCTTGGCGACAGATTTTGAACTTGAGGGTGGTCGCTAGCCAGGCGGGCATTCGCAAAAATGCCCTTCCACCATGCGGTGAAGCTCACGCCCGCGGCGGGATTCGAACCATGGACCTGCTGCGCGGCAGTCCATACCCAAAGCCACTGAGCTATCACTGCTTCGAAACCCCACCTAGTGGGGCCAACCAATTTCTGGTAAAGCGATGTGCCCTGGTTATTGTCACTTCAACTTTCAAATTCTGAAAGCTATGTCGTCGGGAACTTTGGTTCTTCGGCGAATTTCCTTGTTCCAGAGTTTATCTCGCGAAGAAATTCCAAGCATTGCTCTTTCCATAGCTCCTTAAGCGACTCTGAGCGTGTCTATAAGAGCCAAGCGTCTGATAATTCTATACTTATTAGTTACTAGCTTTCCGGGCGCGGCTCCGCCCGCGCGTATGTCGGTTATCGCGCGAAAACATTAACCTCTTTTTGCGCAGTCGGATAAAAACTATCCTATGTTTTTTCCGGGGTCTCAAACTATCTCCATACCAAATTTCATTCAAATCGGTACAGTAGTTTTGGCGTGAAAGCGTAACAGACAGACAGACAGACAGACAGAGTTACTTTCGCATTTATAATATTAGTACTGACTAGGCAGTTTAGTTAATACTTATTAGAAACAACATATTTTTATGATGAAAACATTAAAGGCAAAAACAAGTAAATTTTATCATACACATCCTATTGGACATCGTCAAGACTAATAAGGAAAATCATGCATCTAACACTTAGCATGCCACCACTGACGTAGATATGGGAGGGTTGTGGCTGCACATTGAGAGGATATAAAGGCTCCTTACATTTTTAATGCCCAGATAAGCCGAAAAGGTAATATTACTAACGAAAGTATTTAGAAACAGGGCTGGCGTTAGTCAGAAAACATTTTGTCCTTTGTGTATATTAAGAAGAGAGAAGATATATTGTACCAACCCCACATGGATCGGATGAGAGCTGGATGTGGATGATGATTAATATGCATATATATATTTTGTCAAGTATTGAACAATACCTATAGTATTTAAATAATACAAGCCAGCAATATGTAGCACACTCCTTTTACCCTCATATTCAAGTGACACTATCTGCTATCAACAGTCACCAGTGTCCGGTTTCGAAACATAGGACCTTTTCACTCCTATTCCTTTGTCCGCCGCCTTTAAATACCTTATTCGAAATATCTGCATTCTCTACTTGTCTGAAACATCAGACGCGTGGTCGAGGGAAAGCTATTTGCGGACGGACATTATCGGTCGGAAATTTTCTACAATCTCTGACCCTTTTGTAGCGGCTACTGCTCATGACATGTCAATTATGATATCCTGGTAACTGTCTGTTTGTAAGTCATGTGTTAGACCCTCACATACACACCCGAGTTATTGTAGACTTTCGTACTATCCGAAATTTCGTATAGTACTCCTTATGGATAAACTAGCGACCCGCCCCGGCTACGCGACTCCGCAAAAGGGTGCAATGCTGATACTAAATAGACAATATCTTTATATTCAACGTTCACAGCTTTTTTTGTCATTAGACAATACAAACATGATTTCTTACGTTACTCTGGTTACTCTTGATATCACATTAGGAACCTCTAAAATTATCAGTGTTTCTCGAGCTCAGAGAAATTAATAAGAAGAGGGAGTCTAATGAAAATCAAAAATTAAGCATCAAATTCGGCCAATTTTGTCCTCATACACGATAGACCATCACACACTATACACGTCACACATACATAATAAATAAAATAAAAACCATCTTGAGTATTAAAACACACGTAAGTATTGAATATAATGTACTTTCTTTAATATTAAACAACGCAATTTAGGTTATAATTTCGAATAAAAATGTAAACAAAAGTGTTGCCAGACATACATTTTAGATTGTTTCCAAAAGTGTTCAGTTTTCAAAAGTCGGTGTACGTATCACTACTTACTGACGTTATATACTTTAAATAAACACGCTAATGTTTATTAGTGAAATCTTAAAGGCTATTGTAACTTTTGATTTTCTTTAGACTCCCTCTTTCTTACTTATTGCTCTGAGTTAGGGATGTTCAAACAAAAAAGTATCGATATTTTTTTCGATATAATATATCGTAGTGTTATATCGATACATTGCGATATATCGGAGAAACATATCGATATTTTCGATATATCGTAGAAAATGTTTTTCTTGTTTAAGTAATTTAGCTAGTCTATAATATTAAATATTTGACAGGTTGATATAAGTAATAACAGCTAGGGTAAAGAAACAAATCAACTTAATTTTTTAATTCGCAATATTTTTATCTCTCCATCTTGGATTCAAAATATAGGCTTGAATAAAAAAAATGCCGTTACTAATTATTCACAATTCGTGCTTTTACTTTTTAAATACGTTGCCAACCATAAATCAGTATCTAATTATCTATTTATTTATATTGATGTACAGAACACTTAAAGAAGACATATGATATAGGTTAACATTTTCGAGCCGGACTATTGTAAAAACTGTTAAAAGTTAATAGAAACAAGTATATTATGAATTTTTATTCATTTAAACATTCCTCTTGATCACTATCTATTAATAAAAAACCGCATCAAAATCCGTAGCACAGTTTCAATTATCTAAGCATACATATGGACAGACAGCAGGAAGCGACTTTGTTTTATACTGTGTGGTGATGATAAGTACATAATTTATTTTAATACTTTGAATCGAGTACAATATAATTGAAACATATTGTATTTGGCTCGAGAAGATCACTTGTTTTGTCAACTCCAAATAAAATATTTCTCGGAATTTTGTAAGCTTTTATTATCTTATGTAGCTTAGGCGTGGGCCAGACAGAAGAGACGTAAGACGGAGACGCGTCGAGGACGGGGCGGAGACGAGGCAGAGACGCGACTTTTTGAATTATACAGAAGAGACGCGTCGCGGACGCGACGCAGTCAGTGCGGGCGCGGGGTGGCATGCCACCCCGCGCCCCGACCTCACCCCCGCCATGTCTCCGCCGCGTCTCTCCTGTGTGTTTCGAATAAAAGGCGGAGACGTAAAAGCGTTGCGCCCGCGCCCTGCCTCTTCTGTATGTTTAGCGTCGCGACGCTTCTATACATTTTGTATGAAAGAGACGCGGAAGAGACAAAGGTCCGCGCCCCGTCTCCGTCTTACGTCTCTTCTGTCTGGCCCATCGCTAAAAAAACACTAAATACCTTATCCTATACCTTCAGTAGCAGTAGAACTCTTTGTTTAGTTCGGAGAAGTATTGCCACCGTACTTACCTATTTCTACCGCCGAGCATTAATGCTTGCAATTTGCATTCTGTGTTCCGGTTTGAAGGGTGTGGGTGAAATAACTGGCACATAAAACTTAACAGCTTTCTGTGTCAGGGCGACGGGCACAGTGCAGTTCGTCACTTTGTGACAGAGGTTACCACCGTTCGGCGTATAGATTTTTCACTCAAAAACCAATGCAATTTTCGTATTCTTGTGAGGTAGGTACTCGATTAACCATCATTGGGGACGGTGCGTGCGACCAACCATCAGACTTCTAGGGTTTGTCTAACTCATATATCTGGAAGTTGCAGGCTCAATTAGGCGAATATTGTATTCTATACATATAATTATTAGTAAGTACATGTTATATTCTATCAGCATACGATAGTGCTTGAAAATCATACTATTCAAAAAATAAGGTATCCTATGGATAAAATTTAAATACGTTATTTTATCTTCGAACTTTTTGTAGAAGCTCAAAGTATTTTACACCACACCTGCGTGGTAAGATATAAGGTATAAGGTAGGTATAGCGGAACAAGTCTTGAACTTTTATATTAAGAGATTATAATAATAATCATTGGATAATAAAATAGGCATGATTTTCCCATAAGGTATATATAAGAAAAGTTAAGTACAATATTGGTGTGGTCGTGCTTATTTTTTTTCTTTGAACTACAAATAAAATATTATTTTTTCGTAGTCTTGTGAGCTTTCTATTATCTTCGGTAATTAGAAAAAACAATATTAATTATATTAAATAATTTATCCTACACCTTCAGTAACAAGTAGAAAAGTTCCTTTACATATTTTTTTTTCACTTAAATAATAAAAATACAAAAATTCGTACACTAAATAGTACTTATCTACAATCTTTGGATTTGGATGAATTTTCTTAAACTTTTCCTCCCCGCTTATATATACCAAAAATCTATTGTTTGCATCCTGAGCAGGCAGAAAAAATATATAAATCTCCATTGATATAACGTGCTGTTGACTACACTCACTGACTGGTATCTCCCAGAAATCGGGGTGGGTACCGGTGATGTATGAGACAGTAAATTTGTATTGCGTGTTTTGGGAAGAAAATCGCCTGCCAAGTTTGACTGGTGTCTAGGAAATCTAGGAAGACACTCTCTAGGTAGTGGCATGAGGTAAGTACAAAAATTCTTAAATATATATCACAAGGAATGGAAAGACTACCTATAAAACCGGTCGAGAAATGAAAATAAGTAATAACTGGCAATTGATATTTGTAGAAGTGTCTCGGAAACGATAAGTGTTAGGTTTACCTATCTATGGACCAGCCAAAATTTAATATGTAATTTGCCAAGTGCATCTGACAGCAGTGTAAAACGCAAAAAAGTATGTATATAGGGCGTGCTTAAAGAAATGTAATAACTACTAAAACATGGGAAGAGCATTGAAGCAAAATTTCTTTAGCCTTGTCCCAAATGATACCATAATTATCTCTCTGCCACAATTATGATGATTGTAACAATTTAAACTTCAAATAAAGTTTTACTTCCCCCTATTTATATTACTATAAAGCACAGTGTAATCACTCAGAAAGTGCGACTCCCAACTCGTATGTATTTAAGTAAATCTACACCCTCGTTAGTAATCGGTCATTTTCTCCCTTCGATGAACAATATAAAGGATGTTTCAGTAATTGATTTTAATCACTTAAAAATTGTTCTCCAAAGCTCATCAATCAAAATGATTTTGTGGTGATCCATCGTCAGTTTACAGTTGTTCCAAGATCTAGTTAACCAAATTATTTTTCTCCTCTCTTCGTAATTTTGTAATTTGTAACATAATCCGCAGATCATGCGTTATTGCAAAATTAAAAATATTACTTTTTGGTTTTTGAACTCCGATTTCGTCAAATAAAATTATGCTTTTTCATATAGCAACTGGACACCAAACAAAGGCTATCACGTTGCAACTGCATTGGGTATGTCATAACTACGCTTCGATATACGCAATACTCAGTCATATGGCTTCCGTTCAAGTTGATTAATATTTTTTTAATTTTGGGGACTGATAAGTCTATTTTTTGTTAAATAGGACTGGATTAACTGGACTTACGCACAGTTGTGCTTCTTACCATCTCAATGCCTCGATTACACAAGGTCAACTATATTATAAACTTATTACAATATTTGTTGAAATTACATAGGTTACAGTATGTTACAGGCGACAGCTTGGCAGATGCGGCATTGTCCAAGCATGAAATCACAAACTATGTAGCGAATGGTATACTGCCAACGAAAACATTCATATGTTTTCGTTGGCAGGAAAGTAGGCGTCAGGTCATAAAATCGACGTCATGTCCTTGTGTTATCCTGTGTTTTTAGCGAAAACATATTTTAAATGTTCTTGTGCGCTATTTTGTAATTTTAGTGAAGACATATTGTATTGTAGACCTTACGTGCATTAGGTACTTGTATTTTCTCTAAATACGCCAATACCGCCTTACACGATAATCTACTTAGTTTAAACGCTTGTTGAAAATAATCAGACGCAGACTTGACAACTATTGCGTTTTAGGAATTCAGAGAGCAAAATGACTGGCACGAGTACAATAATTGAGTTACTCTGATTCAACAAAGGTGAAAATGCCGTTGTCATCGAGGCCGTCGGCTGTCCCGTCCGTTCATAACAAGCTGGGATGTAAAAAGTCGTGGATCGAGCGGCCACTAGAAACTGGTGGACATGTTTGCTGCTAACACAATTACTGAGTGCCGCCGTGCTGCAATCTGAACCCGATTCAATTAACATCGGCTTTTAACTTCTATTGTTCTTATAGCTACATCATTTATATGAGTACCTAGGGTGGATGCCAATAGAGTGGTTTGTTTGTTCTGATTTGTGGTATATGTGGAATAAATGGTGACTGGTCTATTCAACATATGCCGAAACAATTTTAACTGACTACTATCCAAGTATTAGTATCGCTTGGATTAAATTATTTTGTTCTACTCAGACGAATTTACTTAGCATTCCATGGATTCAACGTGCAGGTGCCGGGTCCATAGCGTTGCAGAGGAATAGGCCCAAGTCAAGGTGACTGAGACTTGCAACTCAGGGGCCCGTTTATGATGAAATCAATGCTCCCTTTCACGGTGCTGTAATATTGTTCATCTTCCGTAAAAGGGTAATAAGCAGTTTGCACAGTATGGTAGCTGTATTGGCTTGCCCATGTTCGCAAATGACATAGATCCTAGATCTATCAATAGAAAAGTTTATAACCGACATACCGAAAGTGCAGGAAACGTCAAGTCGACACTATATTTTTTAGATTTCTGAACCCAAGGGTAAGACAGAGACCCTATTACATAGGCTCCACTGTCCGTATGTCGGTTCATGAGATACAGCCTGGTGATACCAGGTGATAGCTAGACAGTTGAAATGTTCATAGATGAATTATTTCTGTTGCCACTATTAACAACAAATACTAAATTTTTTTTTCCAAAAAATGAAACCGACTTCAACACCCATAGTGTGAAATAACCTGTTGAAGTCTGTACCATGATAGAGTAACTATTATCACAATACTGAGAGCATAGTACCGACTTCGACAGGTTATTTCACACTTTTGGGTGTTGAAGACGGTTCCATTTTTTGCAACATTTTTTTTTTTTTACTTTTTGTTACTTACGGTATCGATTATGATTCATTGTTAAGGACTATCAAGATAGGTAAATATTTTTCAGGTATTTTAGTGTAACTCAAAAACAACTTGACCGATTTCGATGAAATTTAAAATGGGACCAAACGCCAAGCATCATCTTTTAAACAAAAAAATAATTTTAAAATCGGTTCACCCAGTCCAGAGTTCTGAGGTAACAAACATAAAAAACAGACGTATTGAGAACCTTCTCCTTTTTTGGAAGTCGGTTAAAAAATAACGGAACGCTACGTGCGCGAGTCCGAGTCGCACTTGGTCAAGTTTTTGTATTTGTTATTATAGTGGCCACAGAAATACATCATCTGTAAAAATGTCAACTGTCTAGCTATCACCATTCTTGAGATACAGCCTGGTGACAGACGGACGGACGGACAGCGAAGTCTCAGTAATGGGGTCCCGTTTATACCCTTTGGGTACGGAACCCTAAAAATTAATGTCAAAATTCAATGTCTAATGTTGTATAGATAATGTTACAGAATCCTTCATGCGCGAGTCCGACTCGCACATGGCCGATTTTTTAGTATATGGAAACGTATGACGTTTAACAGAATCATACGATAAAGTTGAATCGTTTATTGTTTAGTAGAGTCCATGTTAGTCTTATTTAAATTTTATCAATTTCGGTCTAGTATATTTTGCAGTTACACAGAATTAACTGAAAAATGTATTTGTCAGAATGCAACTGTTGCTGAGGGTGACGATTATAATGTGGACAAGTGACAAAATGCCAAGGAAAATAGTCTGGTTTGTTTGCACTGAACTTGCCTTACAGGATGTGATGTATTTTGTTGTACTACCAAAAAAAGTGCATTCGAATTCTAGGAAATATAAAGCTTCCCGACAAAACTATACAAAAGTTTCATAAGCCCTACTTTATCAGTTTCAAAATACATCCCTATACATATTTGAAAATTGTAAGTTTGTAAAAAAATATCCCCAATATTTTATAAAGATATCACATGAGAGAAACTACCCAATACGGGCTAATTATCAACATAATCTGATTGTGTCTACCTAGATTAGAAATGCATAGTACAGGACCAAACGCTATGGCAGCTAAAATATATGATAAATTACCGGTTAAAATAAAAAGTACAGATAACCTTCACAAATTCCTCAAAAACTTTAAAAATATACTGCTTCAAAAATGTCGATTATGGAATAGATCGTCCCACTCCTCTATATGTTGATATACCCTATCAGGGTCATTATGTTTAATTCCACCTCATTTTGGTTTGTGTAAATTAACACATGTAAACTGCATTTAAATGTGCATAATGATTGCAATAAATGATGGAGTATTGAGTACTGTAAATTACAGTAAAGCATTCTACATAGATTACAAGTTTAGAAACTATCATCTCAATTCATAATTATTTGGATAGTTAGCGTTTGGTATGATTTGTAAAGTGTAGGACAAGTACATACACCTTGTTCTCACTTTACTCATAAACAAGGCCCACTATCTTTACATAGGTAAAGAGTTGTAACTGCAGTCATGTTTTGAGGCTCGTACTGCATAAGATACTAAGGAAAAAATAATTTGCTTCAGCAATATGAAGGCAGCTGAAATCAAAAATGTTGTGTTGAATTTTTGTCTGAGTCTGCATGTGTCTATATTTTTTAGAACTCTAGGAAAATTACTGTTTTCTTTATTAGAATCGGTTCAACCAACTTATAATTGTTTCAATTTATTATTATATTGAGAAAACATCAATCATCAAACAAAGTAAAGGTAAATTAGATATGTAAGAATGGGTAATACAGCAGCTTCCTCGAGCGTAGAGCATATACTTGTCAAAACTCGTGGCATATAACAAAAATGTATATAATAATATGATTCATATAGCTATATCCGTAATGAAACCAATTTAACAAGTACTGAACATAAACGAATGATTATAAAATGAAATAAATGCTCAACCGTTAATGAGTTCACAAGTCTTACAAAAAATAATTGCTGCCTTTATATAAGAAGTTAAGAGGTGCTCGAAGAGACACTGGGTTTTTCCCTTATTCACTCGAATAGCGAGAACCAATTATAACTTGTAAGTAATCCTCTTATCTGGAACTCTGCGAGTCGGCGCTACCAGCCACTCTGAATATAATTCACTTTATCCATATTCAATATCAGATCGCGCGACGGCCGAGCAAATAGAGCGATTCGAGTGAGAATTATTATTGGATAAAGCTTCCCTCTTTCCTCCTTGCCTATTTTCAGTGTCCAGTGAAGCGTAATAATTTACGTGTTATAGACTTGTTGTCCATGTCTTGTTTATTATATTCCAAACACGTTGATAGTTATTTGTTTTGATTGTTTTGATAAATATTTGTTGTGTTAATTGTTTGCACTTATAAGCGATAACGATATTCACAGATGTAGTATTGTATTGTGTATATATAATTATACTTCGCACAACCATGACTCCCAGGCGCAGGGTTACAATATAGCCCGAAACTGGTCGGAATCTATCCGGTAAATATTACGTGAGTCCCAGCCGGGTGCCTATTTAGTCATAATGTATTGTGACAAGTTGTATGGATACGGAATTCATAGAACATGTCACATCTTCAAATGCGAGATTTAATAACATAAAGTTCAGTCATATACTGTACTGTATCAGCCAGATAGTCCACTGCTGAACATAGCCTCTCCTCTTAAGGGGGTATTTGCCATAATCCCCACGCTTGGCAGGCGGCTTGGGGATCGCAGTGTAAGATAGTAGTTCTTTAGAAGGTGCTGCTGCCCACCTCCCAGTATAATTATTCCCTTAGTCGCCTTTTACGACACCCACAGGGTGATATGGGGAGGTGCAATTCTAGCCCGGCACCCCACGGGGGATATACAGTACCAAGTCTCAATTCAGACAGAAAAGATAGGTTTCTTATTGATAACTGATAGGTTAGCCTTTGACCACTATCCCACCTGTGACGATGTGTTCGTAAATGTTGATCAGGCCAACTTAGAATTACTGGCTCTCAAAGACTGTCAACTGACAACTGCTTGCACACCGCTAGGTGCTTGATGACAGATTTTCTACCTGATGGTGGTAGCTAGCCAGACGGGCATTCGCAACATATCATACACCATCCTATGACGACTGCCATCCTAAGACAACAACGTCAACAACCGTAACCTAGAGCTTAACGTGCCCTCCGAAGCATGAAAGTGCTTAGTAGTAGTAGGTAATGTCACTAGTGGTCACCCATCCAAGTCATGACAGCGGTAGACGTTGCTTAACTTAGCTGATCGGTTAAGAACGGCTAAGTAAAAGCGCTTCAAAAGGTAATACAAATCATCGATTTAAACCTTTTAATTTTATTGCTATGCACCAATAGACGGGGTGCTGAAAAAATTATATAAAGTAATTCAATCATCAAAGGTGTGTTTCAGCAGCTGTCTTTGATTATCTAAAAATTACGTTGACGTTCACAGCACTCAACATAAGAGATATCATTCAAAGTTATTCTTAAATTAGAAATTCCTACGAATCACTCGTAACTGGGTATTATTTTGGGTTATTATACAGATGTAACAGAAAACTTGACAAACCAGGAGCTTAGAAAGTTTTCAGAAAGTTAAATTTCACGTACTCTAAACCTTCCTTTCAAAATAGTGTTTTTATGAATCTTTTATGCATTAATTAATAGTTTTCGACGTTACTTTGCGGAAATCCATATTTAATAATAACAAATATTTTTTAAATGTTTTAGGAAAAAAAAATTTAATGTAACACTTAAAAAATATATCTAGTGACAACCTAATTTTCCTGTTAAGCCGAAGTGAAATATTAATAATTTAGTACAATATTTTAAAAATATTTGTTATAACTTTTATATATTGAAAACGCTGTGAATACAATGAAGGTTGGTGCCCACAGACGGAACTCAATGCGTACTTTTACTTAAAGCTTTCAATATATTTTTTTACTCGGGTTCGTTTTCATGAGATACTGATGTAAGGACTTGAAAAGCAAAGGCCGACTCGCACTTGGTTGATTTCGTATAATTATTTGACTACCTGTAAAATATCCTGATTTGCTCCTCCCCCTCCTGAATCAGAACCTGGGTACGCCCATGAAAGCAGCGATAAAGCAGATAATTAGACGGAAGAAGACATTTCGACATCGTTACAGTAAGTTTCTAAAATAAATATGTATACTGTGAAGATTTACATTTTCCAAAAAAAAAATTATGGTACCAGGGGTAAATTCTTCTTGCCACTTTACAGATAAGTTTTTAGTAGTTGGCTTATATACAAATATTATAGCTAATCTTTTGGAATTTATTTAACATCTTGATTTGTTGGCCTATAAGAATGAAAGGGGAAAAAACGACAGACGATTTAGGTTGATAGCATTATTATGCTCGTCCTTGACGTAACATATTAAAGCAGGAATAAGCTCGTGTTAAAATCTGAAAGAAAACAAAAAAACTAATTAGAATATTTATGACAACAGGCACCTTATAAACAAAAAGTCCTGCAAGCAATTAGTTTTCACATTGTATTATAGTATATATATAAACTTATACCTATATTATAGTATTTTATATGTATACATAAACTTCAAAGAGGATTGATTTGTTTTGGCATTTCAGTAACTTCAAACATTTAACAAGTCAGTACGGTTTGTAAAGAAGACGTCTCTTCTGTAATTAATTACAACACATCAAGTTTTACTGGGTCTTTCGATTATGACCATTTTATTTAAAAATAAATTACAAGTTGAAAAATGGTTATTGTTAAAAATGCTGACAAACTCTCGGTGACCACCTTCGTTTAACACAACGGACAACTTTAGCTCCATGACTTTTCAGGTTGAAAAATGTTACGTACATTAGAGTAGGTTTGAAGAGAGATGTCATCAAAACCAGCAGCGACTATCGGTAGTTGGCGCATGGACCTCTGCATCATGAGGACCAGGTACGTTCGAACCACGGGCCCAGCGTTCCAAAAAGGAGTATCCCAACATGCATCACTGACAGATTGTACCTGAAATCAATAAAATGTTAATGCCTAGGATTTTTAAAAAAAACACACCCATTTGATGGCAATTGTCACCGAATTGAATGTTAATTTGAAGCTAAGGAGAATGCAACAAACTAAACATATGATCTGCTACTTTGGTGGTTTCTAGTCCAGTTCAATATTAAATTGTTTTTTATTTCTTTAAGCAGTAACCGATGCTACGGCATTTATTCGTCACTAGCTACTAGGGTCTTCTGATTAGGAAGTGATCAAATTCCACTCTTCCCGTTCCTATATTTTTTACGCTTTAGCCTTTGCCCACTAACTCGCCAACTAAGTCATGATGTGGTCGAAGATGTTCTTCAGGCTAACCTAAAATTACTGGCTCTCAAGGACAGCTGCCGCAACATACGAACTTGGCGCTCAAAATAGTTGACTGGTTAAGAACGACTATGCTAGCCACGATACGAGTGCTACATAATGTCACCTATAGATTGTCAAAACGATCCATATGATCCATATGATGTAATTTTACGCTACAGCCCTTTAACAAGTTTAGTATGTCCAGACTGTTTAAAACACATAAATATTCAACTGCATTTTTCATAAAGTATTTTTTCTTTTATTTCATAAGCTTGAAACTTTGTTGCCTATCTCTTGCAATGTAAACACTACTCTCCTGGGTACCTAGCCAAGTAATTAAACAAGATGGAAGTGCTCATTCATTGACCAATATTCCTTCTTCTCACCTCGGGATCCATCTAAAAGTCATTCTTAGTACACACTATCACCAAAATTGGTAAAATAACGATGGAATCATCTGCCCCTACCTTGACAAGCAGTAAGGTACACAAATAGCTTGGTATGAAGGACAGCACGATTGCCCCGATGCAGAGCTGAAGTAACATTCCTTTTATTTCTCCTTCGTCCAATTTCTGCAACAAAATCTCACTAGTTTGTCATGTCCACGAGCTTAGACGGACTGGACGACTGTCCAAGTAACATGAATCTATCACAGGTTACACGAAACCATCCAGATAGTGATCTTATATACTTATAATCCAATGATAAGGTTTTTAGACTATACGGTATTTGTTCACGAAGACGATACAGAATATCCAAGTCCATCCACAAAACCCATAGATTTGTTTTTTTTTTTTAATATAATAACCATATTGGACAACCTCCTACAAGGTTGCATACGGACGGGTTTTATCCTTCTTGAAATAATTACCAAGCGTGGGGATTATGGTAAAACTCCCCTTCGTGCGGGAGGCTGTGATCAGTGAACAGTAAACAATACAACTGATACAGTAAAGAGTGGTACCACAAGGAAAATCTGATGAACTGGAAGGTCCATTAGGATCCTGATTTAATTGATGAAAAACTGTTGACTACCATCGTTCTATTTTAACTTCAGATTTATGTATTTCCCATAGCTGTAAAATTCATAATAGTTTGGATGGTTGGGACCTTTGGCTTACCTCGGCAAAACAGTAGGCAGTCATACAAATAATAGGACCAGCTAGCTTCTGTTCATACAATAAGCATTTCTTATAAACTGCAGCGTAACATTCTGTCATCCTGTAAAGTCAGATTAAGTACACCATTTAAAATTGAGAAATAGTTACATACTTCACAATACATTTTTTTTATTTGTTCTCCAAATGTAGTAAAATACAACATAAGAAGTTTCTTTGAAATAAAACCAACTTCAGTCTGTTTGTGTTTGTTAGCACTCACTGCCGAATAGAATATATGGTATTTTTTACTCGTATCTCCATTGACTGAGAAGTTCCTGAAGGAAAGCTATGTTATCGATTACAAAGCGGGAATAGCCGCATGTAGAATATAATATGTATAATAAAATACTAACAATTTCTGTATATTTGTCCGCAGAAGTATTTCATTCATTTGGTGGCATTAAACTTTGGGTCCGTTGGGACTGGGAGTTCATAAACATTTCGGAATACCGGTTCGATGTTATGCGTTACCAAAATGCTGACACATAGATATGGTGAAACAGCGAGCAAGCTTGACATGCTGCTAAGACTGCCTTTCAGACTGCACATAGACTGTTTCTACATTATTGCTAATAAGCTAGCCTTTGTTGTTTATCTGCTGAATCTGAAAGGCTGTGAAGACGTAGCAAATACGCTGTGAGGAGATTGCAAGAGGACTAAGGCATACTGACAAATCCCAGAGTTGCCTTGAGGTAAAAAGGCAATAAGCTGCCACAAGGGAGTACCTCTTTAAGTATTGAATCGAATAATGAACGTTTTAGTGAGTCAGAAACTTCAGCATCAATTTAAAAAATATCAATTCCAGCATAATCCCTCTTGGATTATGGGCGAGAGTAAAGACAAAAGGATGACAAAAACATTTTAAAAATACCTATCAGTAAAATTACCTTTCCGATTTTTGAGTTCACAAGCTTCTGCCCGTGGCTTCGCGTCAGACTCGTGTGGCACTACCTTGTAAAGTGTAGACATCTATTACGAAGGGGCGAAATAGATGACTACACTTTACAAGGATCACACTTTCCTAATTTCATGTCTCTAGAACAAGACTTTGGTCTTGTGCTCTATATGCTCTATATATGCTATGATAAACCATATTTTACAGATTATTGGAGCACAAAATTTTAAGCCCCGAGCGGGAATCGACTGGAGACCTCCGATTTCGCGCTGGATGTCATAACTGCTCAGCCACCTGGGCACGCTATTTCTAGCCTTAATTTCGTGCTCCAATAGTATTTCTTTAACCGTCATAGAGGACGGTGCGTGGTTTGTAAAATATGATTTTCGCTAAGCGCGCGGTATTGTTTTTAATCATATTAATAAAAAAAACTATATCACTTTGAGCTCCATATATTAAATAGACTTGGGACTTAGACTTAAGATTATTTAAAAAAAATTACGTACTGTAACATAGAGTGGTGCATTATAATGATCTCTCTCATTCTGCTACGAATAATTTGTGTGCATAATTCTTCTTCGACTAAATTTGTAGCTGGGTTAATATCTCGTAGAAGATCTTCGATACTCATAATTATAATATCAGCTTTGCACATGATTTGCGTTACCCACTGTATTTGTGCTTGCATCATGACTGTTAACAAAAAAGTAATGTTATCAAGAGTTTTCCCAACATTTAAGATACCAAATATAAATTAAAATGATATGAACATTCCTCGTATGTATATATTGAATAATAATGTAATTAATAGATACAAGTGTTTCGGAATCCATAAAAAATAATAACATATGCATATATAATATTCAATAAAAATATTTAAAGTACCTATAAATTTAATTGAAATTTTATGAAAACACTTAAAATCTTTAAATATAATCTAATGCCATACAATTCACCCTAATGTTCGTTTTAAGCCGACGTAACGTCATAAATGCCACGTAGCCAAACCGAAAGAATTTTCAACGCGTTTCAATTCTACAAGATGCATCCTCAGGAGGCCTTGACTACACTTTACACTTTAGAGCGCACGATTAGAATATATAGATATTACTTATTAGCTGTTATAGCAATCAAATTTACCAGTTTATACTATGGCGTTTATAATGGTAGGTCGAACTACAAAAAAATAACTTTACAATACAATAAATGGTAAAATGTGAATTTCAATTGCTGGTGCAACAAATTACAACAGAATACGTTTATTATAGGTACTCCTTAAAATTAAAAAGTCATCGGTAGAAAGAACGGACTTATTTATTTTTATTGTCAATGAGGTTTTTTTTTATTATATCATGATGGAACAGGCTCGAAGGCCACCTGCTATTATGCGGTAACCATACTGCTTATAACAGATGCAGTTCGCATAAGTAGCCCTGAGACAGAGTTGTTAAATCTCATGTGCCTGTAATTTCACCGGCACCAATACATACATTTTAAACTAGAACACAGTTATGTGAACATTACCGCTTAGCGGTACAAATAGGAATAAGGACCAATACTTCCCCGAACGAACCCGGTATCCGAGATCATTCGCTTTAATATTTATATATAAGTTAAACATTATCGTATAAAATATGAAAATAACACTTACAAATATATGAGTAGGTGTGGCAAAACGTGAAACCCATTGATAGACAAAATAAAAATTGAAATGTTGGAGTCGCCTTTAAATCGTAGTCGAACAACCAGAATGGGAAAGGCAGTGGTCTTTCAGGAATGTTACCCTTGCCGTGTAGTACTAAAAATATTATCAACGTAATGCAAGCCATTACAGCCATTCCTGATCCAATAAAACCAACAAAAATAGATGCCATCACACACATTTTGAAGGTAAACTTTTGGTTTTCGAAAAATTTGTCCCTGTAAAAAAGAATCATAAATGTATGGTGTAGTGAGAAAAACAGCCGAGATACCTATTCCAATAAGCAACTCTTGGAAACAACTTTGTAAGAATTCTGACCTCAAACATCTGTATTATTTGTTAACTGAAAACTAACATCTGAAACTAACATAGGTATCTATGTCACAACAAATATTTACTGTATCCTTATTATTACAATACATACTTGTACTTAACTTCTTTCGTGCAAATATACTGAAAATCTTCTCGCAGCGTTTGGAAGAAGCTATGATATTGTTTTTTGTTTATAAAAGTACAGGATACAATGACCATTTTGTAGCACATGAGGATAAAATACGTTCCAGCTTCAGTGATGAGTTGAATATCTAAATCTCTTATGTAGCGTGTTAGAGATATGAGGCAGATACCCGCCGACATAGCTCCACTGCACGCCACAACGACTGGTGAGATGTACCTTAGGAAACAAAAAGGATCAATTGCGTATTCAGATAAAAATTACATTGTTTTATTTTAAACCTAATTGAGGACGTGAAATTAAATATAATTTCAACAAATATGTTATGATAAAACCCGTTTCAAGAACTAATCAATCTAAGTTAACGATATTTTAGAGAGACTTTAATTAAGTTTGAATGGTTTGTTAGCTAAGATACTATAATAACCCCGGCCCTGTCAACCTCATGGACAAGAATCCGCGTGTATTTATTTATCTTTTTCGAAGTACATAATATGTATATTTACTGCCACTCTATAGATATCGTGGTCTACCCCGATTTTTTTATGATTCTTATATCAAGCCAACCGTCATAACCGCCAACTTATCGTAAGTAACAAAAATAAAATTTTACCGGAGAAGGTTTTTTTTAATAGTTTTATAATTTTTATTTTTTTTCTATTATCCTGAAACTTTCAAATCAAATCAAATCAAAAAATCTTTATTTCAGACATAAAACAGTCCATATTATAAAATAGAAAAACATAGAATTATAGTAAGATAGGATCAGGAATACACAATATAATAAAAAGTCACAGCATACATTCAAATGTCAAGAAAAATATTCGTACTTACAATAAATATAAGCGTTAAGATTTTTAATATTATTCATTTATATTAATTCAAACATAATGCAGGTAAGTTAATTTTATACATATGAAAAATAAATCCAGAATTAAAATAAGAAAATTAATTAATTTAGTTTAGGACTGGACAGCCCCACATGCACGCTTGTCCAGTGTTTCATAACAGCAGAGTCCAATCCCACCCGTCCTGCTATCAGTTGCAGGTAACTGTTGGAGCTGTCACGCACCCTACGCACCAGTGATGCAATTCTCTTGCGGAGTATCGCTGCGAACCCATCCACTTGAGCATCGGCAAACATTCCTGATGCACTGCAGAAACGCGGCAGCCCCACCAGCGCCCTGAACGCATTATTGTATTGTACGCGCAAGGCATTGTAAGTCTTTTGCGTATACTTGACCCATAGGCTGCACGTATAAAATGACTGACAATATGCTCTAAACAGTGTCATTTTTACATCTGCAGTACAACGTGCAAACCTACGAGCCAACATGTTGGCTCTGACTGACAATGCCCTGCGCTCCCTCTCTATGTCTAGGTCGTCTGAGAGTGTATCAGTGACCCAGTGGCCCAGATATTTTAAATGCGTAACTTTGACCAAAGTGCTATCATTTAGAGTAACTGGCGGGATGGTGTTATACATTTTTGAGCCAGCTTTGAACACTATCAAGTTACTTTTACTAGCATTATATCTGAGTCCATGAGTCTCCGCATAGCACTCAACTAACTTTGCACAGATTTTATTATTTGTGAGATGCAAGTATGGCAATGACTATTTATGACAAAAAATAAGTCTTTGAGTCTTTTATGAATGAATGAATGAATATTTTTATTTGCTAAAGTTTTCGGTACAATATTGCAGAGTTGTAATAGCATTCAAATACAGTTCCAACAAAACTTTACCTAAACGGTGTGCAAATATTTTGATCTTTACATATATATTATTATTTGACTACATTTTTCATATATATTAATAAATATACAATATAATTTAAAAAATAAATTCAATGAGTCAATACCTAATTATGATTAAAATAAATAAAATGTCATGTTAAATTTATGTCAATAATTACAAGTCAGATTGGATATACTTATTTTAGTTTTTTATCTTCTAAGAAGTCCTTGATCGAGTAGTAACATTTTTGTAATAACATGTCAAATAACATTTTTTTAAAAACATTTATAGCAGCTCCTTTAATATTGTCAGGTACAGTATTATACACTCGAATTGCCATACAATTAGCATTTCGTTTGGTCAGCTGTAATCGTTGAATTGGCGTGAACAACTTATGAGGATATCTACTCGGACAAGCTCTTTTTATTACATTGCTTTGTTTTTCAAATAGACCAGGGTTTTTTTTTACAAAAACACTTATTTCGTAAATGTACAATGAAGGCACAGGAAGAATCTTAAGTTTTTTAAACAATGGCTCACAGCTATCCATATATTCCGCCCCACATAGACATCGTATACATTTTTTTTGCGTAATAAACACCCTGTCAGCCTCAACGGAAAAACCCCAGAGTATAATGCCGTATCTTAAGCTTGAAGAGACGTAGCCATGATAGGCGGTTAAGGCTGCTTCCTTGGTTGTTATTTGTCGGAGTCGGTACATAACATACACAAATCTATCCAATTTTGAGCATAAATTGTTTACATGTGATTTCCAATTACAATATTTATCAAAAGTTATGCCAAGGAATACAGTTTCATTAACATTGTTTACTATATTATTTTGATACGTAATATTGACATTATTTGGTATGCTATTATAAGTTTGAAATTCAACAAAATTGGTCTTATTTAAGTTAACATATAAATTATTATTTTGAAGCCAGTCAATAACATCATGAATAGCTTTATTAGCTTCGCATTCTAACATTTCTTTATCTTTGCATGTGACAGTGATCGTTGTATCATCCGCAAACAAAAAACATTGATGTTTCGTAGCTTCTGGCAGATCATTTAAATAAAGTAGAAACAACAATGGTCCCAAAACGCTACCTTGAGGAACACCGTATTTGTTTAGGGAGTACGAAGAATAAAACATTTTTTTCGTGTTTCCTATAATTTGGCTTGTTTCAACACACTGATATCTAGACCCTAAGTAACTTTGTAGCCAGTCCTGAGCTTTACCTCTAATTCCGTACTTCTCTAGCTTTGTGAGTAAGGTTTTATGACAAACAAAATCGAATGCCTTGCTCATGTCTAGGAATATAGTTAGTACAGGCATCTTTTTGTCTAGGTATTCGGTTATTAATTTTAAAAGAGAAAAGCAAGCGTGAATTGTGGAGCTATTCTTTCTAAAACCAAACTGTTCCGGTTTTAAGATTGAGTTTTTATTAATGAAACTTAGTAACTTTGAGTACATTACCTTTTCAAAAACCTTTGACAATATAGGTATTAATGTTATTGGTCTATAGTTGCCCATATCACACCTATCACCTTTTTTAAATATAGGTTTTACTATCGAAAATTTAAGTCGGTCGGGAAATACTCCGTGTGAGAACGATAAGTTTATGATGTGGCTTAATGGAACACATAAGGGCATGGCGCATAGTTTCAGCATTTTTGTGTTGAAATCATCATAGCCAGTGGAATTTGAAGGTTTCAGACATTTTATAGCCTTGAAAATGTCTAACGGGTCTGTTGGGGTCAGAAACATAGTTTTATCTACAAATAGTTTCCTCGAGATGTAATCTTTTTTATTAATGTTTGTATTGTTTGTATTAGTTATATTTATGTAAAATTTGTTAAAAAGATCTGCAATTTCTTGGGGGTTAATGTATATATTATCCTCTACCTGAATTTCTTGTATATCATTCGATTGACATTTGTTGTTGAAATTCTCGTTAATTATCCTCCACGCTGCCTTACAGCGGTTTGATGCATTATGAATATATTTTGCACTATTAATTTTCTGAGCATTTAAAATACATTTTTTAAGAACTCTTGAGTAGGATAGATATTTTTTATGATTACGTTCCTTATTTGCAGAAGACAGGAGATATTTTAGATAATACGTTCTTTTACGTATACAGCATTTACGTATTCCTTTAATGATCCACTTGGCTTTTTTCTGTTTATTAATAATTTTTACCGTAATTACGGGAAAACATAAATTGAAAAATAGCTGTATGGTGTCGTGAAAGCTGTTGAATGCTGCGTTTGCATTAACTTCGGATAAAATCTCACTAAAAGATAAACTTGAAATACAATCTTGGAACTTATTTATGTTGTCTGTACAAAAATCCCGCCGCTTCTCAGACCAGACCGTAGGCCTAGCATGATTTTTGTTATAAGTTGCTGAGAAAGTTATGGTTTGGGCCGTTTCATGATCTGAGAGTGCTAAATAATGTGTATCGCTAATTACTTCACTTATGTTGCTTGAAATAAGGTCAATGCATGATTTTTGTCTTGTAGGCTTTAAAATGTGATTCTGAATATTGAAGTTAGAAAGAATTGAATTTAGTGTTTTCGATATATTGTCAGTTTTTAGTAAGTTGATATTCCAATCACCACAAATGATAATGGATTTTTTAGTAAATTTTTTTAACTTTGTCAGTAGTTCTATTAGAGAGTCGAAGAATATTTGAATATTAGATTTTGGTGTCCGATATATACATACTACTATCAAATTATAGACTGGTATTTTAATAGCACAGTATTCAAAATGTCGCTGTATTGGATCAATTAAATTTTTTAAAGGTTCGCAACATATGTGTTTTTATAATAAAATACATGAGCCGCCTCTACGTTGATTTATTCTTGAGTAATTTGCCACCAGTTTGTAATTATTCATAACAAAGTTACTTTCTGACCCTTGTTTAATATGAGTCTCTGTTAGACAGACAATATTAATATCTCCAATTCTGAACGATAGGTCCTGCAAGGCTATTAGTAGCTGATCTTTTTTACCTAGCGCGCTATTTATATTTTGGTGTAAAATTGTTACTTTATGTGTGTTACTCACGAAAAAGCTGCTTAGTATGTGAGATATTCAAATTCTGTGCTACAGTAAAGCTTGATGATGGACTGACAGACGTGTCGGATTTCAAACTTACATTAGCATTGTTAAATTTAAGAGAATTATGGCGGTTTCGCATCGCGTTGATAAATACCCTTCGATACTGCAAAAAAGTAAATTCGACGTCTAATTTCAATATCAAAGATCTTATATATTGACTGTGATTGTAGTAAGAATTAGAATAGCTATCACTCAAATCAAGGTAATGCCAGTTGCTATAATTTTTGCATAGTGATTTTATATGAAAATTTAACATTTTCGTATTCAGATAGTCATTATGATTAATATTTAGTACAAATACCTTATTTTTTTTAATGTTTCCAAAGTAATGACATAGGTCAATTAATAGTCTCAAGGGATTTTTCTCATGCGATCCCATGCCTAGTATTATTATGTCATCGGGATTTAAAGAGGTAATTAATGTTTCACTGTTGGCTACAATTTGCCTACACGTTGCATTTGGTTTAATAATCCCTGTTATGTCGTAGGTTTCATTCCATATTCCTGTTCTTCTTCGGGTCATTTCCACTGATAGAGACCGTTGCAGTACTTCTGCTGTCACAAATTTGCAGTTAGTGTTAAGTGGCGATTACAATGAAAGTTTTCGTAATCGCCTCATACTGTTTTTTTATAGCACTTGCTAATATAAATTTAATTTCTACTGGGTACAAAAATACACAACAAAAGCAATAAAAAATAAGTATTAATTTTAATTTCTACATTGGTTGATGCACATGATATCAACAACTAGTTTTTATGCTTTACGGTTAAATAATGAGGTTTAAAATACCTAAAAATAAAAAAAAACACGAAGGCAACAAAATTGCCGTGTTTGTTTATAACAGTTAAACGGCCTAGCTAGTTAAATAAGCAAAAAATGTTAGAAAAAATCCAATATAAGCCCCCCTATAATGGTGGAGTCTGTGTTCAGCAGTGGACAATCCGGCTGATACAGTACAGTACGGATATGAAAATTTCAATTTTCTCTGTCCGAAACATCTTGATCTGTTTCAGACAACTAATCCGGGACTGCTCCTTCAGGCTTTTTATTTCAATTTCTTCATGATTCTTGACTGGAATTCTATTTTGCATTGGTCAACCAGATTTTTGTACTTAGAGCCGAGATTTACAAGTCCTTGTTATAAATTCCATTTGGCCCAGCAATTGGCTCTAGACGTCACTATAAAGTCCAAATTCAATTATTTTTTCGCTATCTTGGAAAAACCTTTGCTGGAACATAAATATTCCGGTGTTTTTATCGAAATGCACGATCTTTAAGGAACTATAAAAAGTGATATGAAATTTGGCTGCAACAAAACTAGTGAGAAATACTACCAGTTCATAAAATCGGAGTGTTTCAAAACAACACGGTGTAACCTGTGGGATTAGTTCTAGCGTTTGTAATAATAGAGCCTGTTTGCTTACGGATAAAACTTTCAATTGTACTATGAATGGAGTCTACAGGCACGGTAATGTTATCTATACAATATTTTAACTTCATAGAAACGGACGAAACGCGAGTTATACCTACGCGCCTCGATCTCGGCCTGCGCTCGTACCGCAGTCTCGAGTGTCGTGACTACGCCCCAGTGACGAGCGAATGGTTTGTTGTTTTTTAACAATAACCGCGCGATTTTTTCACTAAAAATAAGTTCAAGTACATATTTACATATAAAATATGTCAAGTAAGATATATTGTGCTGTTTTAAATTACATGAATTCGTCAAAAACGCATCCAGAGATAACTTTTTGATTACCTGGAAACTGAAAGGTAATACTATAAAATAATTTTACTTAATACTATAAAACAAATTTACTTACTAGTAAGTAAAATTTACATAACATAATGTGTGTCTTTTTAATGGACAAGTATTTCCTTTTATCCCGCGAAAAAAAAGTCTCAATTAATAAAAAAAAGTGAATAGAGTGAAGGAAAGTGATTGACACGAGTGAAATAGGTAGTTGTTATAAGCAAATTATAATAATAGGTAGTTATTAGAATGTGGATTTTTAGACACGAGTGAAATAGGTAGTTGTTATAAGCAAGTTATAATAATAGGTAGTTATTAGAATGTGGATTTTTAATACCTTAAAATATAATAATAAAGCATTTCGTACGTCTCACAAATATTTTTCGGTCGCCAATTTTTGAGAACGATTTTATATTCCAACATAAACATGGTTTTTTGTTTAAATCTACCTACTGGTCAAGAAAACAACACGCATTTTTAGTGAACACTTCCTGTTCAATTCACAGAGTATTTTATTTGTTTATATAAAAAAAGTATATTTACAATCACAAAACTAAATACAAACACAAAGTAGGCAAATGTAATTAAAATGCTGGAGGCGGGCAGCCCTATCGCATGTTTACGTACAGCGCGGCTGTAGGTACTTATTTCGAAGACAGAGCCGAGTTACACTACTGTATAGATAACATTACCGTGCTACAGGCATCATCGGACACAGGATAACGAGCTAACAAATTAATTACTTTGTTTTTTGTAATTGTGGTTTCAATTAAAAAGAATGAACTATCATGGATATCGTTTTCTATTTTATCCAGCACTCAGCATTTATTTCAGTATGTATACCTTTAGTGTCTAATATAATCAAATATATTATTTAAAGTAGTAACAATTTCGGTACAACCTCGCATTCTATGACATTCACCTCACAAGAAACAATATCAACTTTTGGGCCACTTTCGTAGTTATTTTCGTATAGAATATGTGTTTTCTGGAGTAGTAGGTATAAGGTAACGCTTTTCCCATATAAGCGTGTTAAGGACTTTTTCTAAGTCAAAAGTCATGCAAAAATGAAGAAGAATTAGCATTCTTAATCTTAAAATAGCTGTAGTAGTCTTCTAAAAATAGCTGTGTTGACTTGTCTTTCTCTAGGATGTGATTTTTATATTACTACTACTGCTCTTAAATATTTTTATGCTTTCTGCAAAACATACAAATAAAAGCATAGTCGAATTGAGAACCATGCTCCTTATTTTGACGGCGGTTTAAATGTAGAAAATAACGTGTTGAAGTCGGTACCATGTACACAATATCGAGCTCTGATCTTAATCAGAAAAATAACACTTCCCGAATTTTATTTAAAAAAATTAAAAGTGTTTAATACTGTATTTCGTGATTTAAATTTCTATATACATGCCAACTGTATTAAATCAGGAATATTAATATTATTATTACCTATGTTTTAATTTCAGTAATGTAACGTTAATTGTTTTTGTGTGGACTATCTTCGATCCTCCGTCATTCAGATAAATAAAAGTGACTCAATAATTTGACTAGTAGCTTACAAGTCTTGAAAAGAAAACAATTAGTACATGTCTAGAAAGCTAATTCAAAGTTTTTAATCATGGACTTCTACATTTTAATAAGTTTTTCAAAAGCACTACATAAGCACGCGCTATCGTGGACCACATCATCGTATGCTATGAGGAAAGATACTGGCCAAACGCAAATATAAAACAATTCGAAGCTAAATATTTGTTTTAAACAAATTAAAACTAATTTTAATTTTTTTAAGTGATTTATAAAGAGAGCGATGATTATTGCAACGGGATTGTTACCATCATGAAGTTGTCTCAAACACACCGAATAAGCATTGCAATCCAACGGGGCAATGCTGCCAGCATGCTGAGCACGCTGCCAACCGGTACTGGGCTGGAGCATTTGGACTGGTTGTGAGTCTGCTAAGACTTATAGGTTGTCTAAATGCTTTTATTGTAGTAGCTGTAGTGTTGTATATAGTTTGTAATTTTTTGGTTACTAAATTCATTCCGCCGGTAAATTTTAGCATTTTTATATAAATTTTCTTGTTTGGTTTGTCAATTTTGACAATTTAGCTGGACAAAATCACGTTCCACTGTCTGTTATAGTTTAAAATGTCGCTTACCATATAAATCGCGATGTCGGGAAAAAAATCGCTTACGATAAGTAGGCGGCTCGATGTGTAAACCCGAAATAGCTAATGTTACATAACATTACATACATAAAACAATTTAGGCAGGTCAATTAGTAATTATTTGCGATTCAACGGAGCAATGCTGCCAGCATGAAGCAGTGATGGCTCAGTGGCATTGGATATGGACTGCCGCGCAGCAGGTCCATGGTTCGAATCCCGCCGCGGGCTTATTTTTGGAAAATTATTTGGTATATATAAAAAAAAAGAATTAAAAAAATACTAAAAGCGTAGTGTTCAATTATATATTTAGTAATAAACAAAATTTAACAAAACAAATTAGTTGCTGCGCTTTTTTTCGATTTTGCAGAGAAAGTATGCCAACCTCCTTTCATTGAGTAGGTAAAAAATCCCGCCTCTTTTTTCTAATTATTTGATATAAAACCTTTTTGAGATTTGACGATTATATATTTTTTTTTGGCAGCTAAAAAAAATTGCGCTAGCAGGGCAGGTATGTATTTTCATACAACATTCCTACACTGCTACGGAGGGAAAGAATGATATTCCATATAACTTTTCTCGCCGCACATTTATAAGGGAGAAATGACAAACATTATAACACGTTTTTGAACTTACAATGAGACACTTTCTGAGTGAGTGTGGTATAAATAATCATGGCATCCTTAGGACTTTAAATTATAAATTCCGAGGAGTGGGCAATATCCCCAAAAAAGATTTTATTATTACATTTTTTTTTTATTCGTGATAGGCAATCATTTGACATCAATCATCACCTTCACAACAAGCATTAAGCAAGGGAAAATTTTAGTATATTAAACACTAAAATTTTCGCTTGTTTCTTATACCACATTAATTTATTTTGAGGTAATAATAAAATATTATTTTGGAGATATTGCCCGCTCCTCGGAATTTATAATTTAAAGTACTAAGGCCTACGCCTATTTTTTTTCTCCTCGAAGGCATTGGGTCTCACTCCATTAGAAGGGGTTGGTTCTTCGTAGTCTAGCTTACATTATGTCATCAGAATCGTTTTTTGCACCACCATTGTAATGGACAGTTGTGACGCTAATTATCGGGCGAGCGACTTACAGAAACGAAAGAATAATAGTAAGCGCTAGCGTCCGATGATTTAATGCAGTAGGTAACCATTTTACACATAATATTACGAAAAGCAGTCACTATACCACTATTTATTGCGTACATGAGCTTCGAATTCGACTCCTAATTTTTTTTAACTCACATAACGTTACCTTCTACGATGGGTTTATATACCCAGCATTTATATAAAATTTTCTATACAAGACATAAATAGTATGCGCTTTTATTTAAATATTTATATAAAATTACTAAGATTGAAGGATACAAATAAGTTCACGTAAAAATATTCAATAAAAATACTTACATCCAATATGCTAATTTATCATAGTCCATCACAGAAAATAATCTGGCAAAGGTAATAAAGCAACTGTGGAACTCGTACGGATCGACATAACCTTGGTTATAATCGAAATTCTCTTTGTTTAAATAGCTTAAAAATCTTTTCTTATACTTCCCAAACATCTTGTTTGTAGGTTTGTGTTGTATTTTGAGGTTCTAAATTAGCTATGCTCTTCTCCCCTTTAGCACAGCAATTTATAAACGTGACTAAATTGTTAGCAATTGCGTTGTCTATAATCAGGCATTATGTTTTGACCTAATCAACTAGGAAATTATCACCTCCAAGCCATAATAAACGTTTGATATAATGTGAGTTAAATTATATTAAGTACCAACGTTTAGTGTCACAGCATGTATTGCATAAGGTGACAGGGAAATTTTATTACTTAATTTTGTCATTTCATTGATATAATTAGAGATCTAATGAAATTAGATGAGATCTCTAAACTGATATAAGACGTGTATTAAAATAGTATAAATGATAACAAAGTATTTTTTACTGTGACAAAGATTAGCTTAGATTATCGTGACTAGACATTTTTTTTAAAGGCTAGGGGTTGCATATCTCTCTGTTGCAAATAAATACGAATTTATATGGTAATAATAAGATAGCAATTTATGGATACTCGTCTAGATAGGTACTGTTGGAGATCATGGGGGTTGGCTTCAAAATGAAACAGATAATTATAATTGGGTTTCGATTACTCTCCCTGAGAAGAAACCGAAACAGATATTCTATTGTGGTTAATCTTTTTAATACACACTTTGTATATAGTTTCACTAACTTACCTAGATGTTCGTCTATTGGTATCAAACTGTGGTGTCGCCTGAAACACAGAATTAATGTAATTATTTTAATTTTATTAAAGTATATGAACCCGTACTGCTAAGAACAGTCAGGCGGCGCCACAGTCGCAAAAGCCACTATGAATATTATTAGTCCCATTTAATTAAAATAATATTCAATAAATCACGATTAAGATGAAAACGTATAATATAAGACCTACAAAAATGAGATTATCATTTATAAAACTAATAAGGTCTTAGTAAGTCAGCATCTGTAATGTACGGATGTTACGTAGGCTACTGATGGATTTCCCCACAGCTAACAGTACTTTAGTAATTTAGTCAAGATATTTATAATAATAATTTATTAACAGTAATTTAGTCAAGTTAGCAATTACGTTGCCTATAAACATTGATGACATTTATAATTTATTAACTACGTATACCGGCTAGAACTCACGGTGTTTAGTCGTTATCTCCGACCGGTGTTCGAGCGGTAAAGACGCTCATTCTCAGTGCGCGTCTAGCGGCCCTCGAAGCTGCCCGCATTCCTTGAGAATGAGCGTCTTTACCGCTCGAACACCGGTCGGAGATAACGACTACACACCGTGAGTTCTAGCCGGTATACGTAGTTAATAAGTATGTCAACTCACGTTAGTTTTTATGAAAATATGACATTTATAATATCTCTATATTTTTGATTATAATTGCAATCACTATAAATTGTTTTTCGATGTCATGTACGAAAGGTACTCGTTTACTTATATGTCACATATAAGTATAATGATGTTATTACTCATCTAAATCTAGTTTTGAATCTTGTCACCACTGATAACTTTCATTTTCTATGTCAATCATTCTACTTTAGCTTAATTTGTAGTTAAGCCTTATAGAATAAGTTATACTTAATGAAATTTGGAATCACGAAATTAAACAAGTTTGTTTCTTTTTTAACAAAATAATTTCTGTAAAAGTACGATTTCTACACTATTTGTAGGCACAAACGACGTACATCAAATGAAAGTTTTACACCCTTGCTGCAAAGACCAGTGATGCGTGGCTTCGACCCGGCATATGCTAACTGGTGTCAGGATAACTAATAGTTACGAAGGCAAATTTTGAATGCTTTTTTATACATATTTTCACTATTCTGTTGGCGTGATGTTCACTTTAAATCCTTGACCGTAGACAAGCGTTCGAAATCTGATAGGTTTATACGCTTGTAACCCCAAAATACGGGTAGCTCTTTCTGTTAAGCTTAGATATAACTAATAATAATAAATATTTAAAAAATATTTAGTAGTTGAATAATAACCAATATTTTTAAATTATTTTTTATTATTCATAATGGATTTCCGCAAAGTAACGCCTGAATTTATTATTATCTTAGATATTACTTGCTAGAGGTATGTAAGTACAAGAACTGCTTTAGTAGTAAGTATACTCTAAACAAAAAAAATACTTTAGTAGGTAAACTAACTACACATCATGTCACTTTTTACTTTTAATTGTTCTTTGTGCATTAGCCGACATTTCAGCCTCACCGAGTTAGGACCCCGATTTAAGTTCCTTGTTTAAAAACCTAAGTAATTCAAGAAACATGTTAATTGATTAAAACTAACGTAAGTTTGACACATACTAAAAGACATTGTGAATAAGGTCTTATTCACAATGTCTTTGAAAATATAAAGTCTTATTCACCAGTGCATTCGTGGGCGCAGTCGTGAGCGCACGCACTCCGTGACGAAGCGACTCTGAAAGTCGCGAAACCGGTCGAGACGCCTTCTCGACGTATAAATACCGTAAGATTAATTCGGTTCACAATGTCTTTTAGCACAAGAAACATGTTATTACTAATACAAGACTTGACAACTTTCTTATAGAAATTTTGTCGCCAGATACCTTACGGTGCCAAGCCTGCTTACACTGATAAAATTTATGACTATTTGCCCAATACCTTCGTTAAATATTATAAGCAATCCAAATTCATTGTTTCCATTAACCAACTTATAGTAATTATTTTGAACCTCGAATTCCAATTATTAGCATACTTGAAACTTAAACTCATATTTTATAATTTATATACAATAATAATACAGCTTAGCACAAATACTTCTACCAACCTAAATGTGTGATGACTACAGTTACCTAAAACTTATATGTGCGTTTGGTAAATCAAGTTTTTGCTTTGTGTTGCATTTCTGTAAACCAAGATTTCTGGCTGAAGTATTATAAGAATGTTTTTTGGAGGCCTATAGGCCCCTTGGAGATTATAAACATCCTGTTATGGACATAATCATCCATCTAGGTAAGTTGTTTTATATTATAACTAGATGAAAAAGAGTATTTTATGTAAAGAACACTAGCTGGTAATATATTCATTGCAATAACAAATTTTTTACAAGAAAAAATACAAAAGATCCGCATTCTAACTATTATCCACATTTTATTACTAACTAAATGTACCTATTTATCGTGTCTCACTGAAAAATTAAACGTCTCAAAAACTTTTTCACACTATGATATTTTACTATATCAAATGTGGACTAAACTCGGAAAAATCTTTTAATAGACTTCAAATTGCATTTGTGAATCTGTTCTAAGGCAACTGTGTAGGTACAAATTCAGCAAGTTTAAGCGAGGTCTGCCAACTTTGGCCGATGAAGAAGGACGTGGTCACCTTGTGATGGCTGTAACAGAAAATGGGCCAGCAGTTAAACATTTTATCGAAGACAATATTATATGTGAATGCCATATGAAGAGGCACACTTTGAAGATGAGCATCTTTGCGTATATAGTTGCGATAGTTTCACCGTACAACCTTACCGATCCTCAAAAGCAAATTCGCGTAAAATGATACTATGATACGATAACAAGTTTGACGCAGGCTTGACCTTGTGTGTTTGCGACATTTTCACAGGTGATTTCACAGTCTTAAATTAATCAAAACAATTCAAAAACGAAGTGCCAGTGAGCAGTTTGGTTGTTTTAAAATAAATTAACGCCTACCAAAGTGAAGCGACCGAGAAGCGAAGGTAAGACTTAATTGCTCCCAAGTTTTTCACTTTGACAGGGCGGCTATGTGGTCTCAATGCTATAACGTGATTCAAGAAGCATTAATGCCGATTATAGTACAGTATCAAGTGCTTGCCCGTAGTGGTCACAGCTGTGCGCAGCAAGCGATCAAACTCGGGACTCCGCGGACTGCAGACAATTCAATGGAATACAATTTTCATCAAGACGTGGTAGCTGCATTCAAACAGGCGTTGAAACAGGAGTTTGATGTTTAAAGTGTATTGAAAAAAAAATGGTTCTGACGCATGAAACTCTTCATAAATAATGTTGATAAGTTCTTTGTAAAGCCTCAATTTGAAAAAATGTACCTACTGTAGATTTTTTTTCAAGTGTCACATAAGATATTTAGTGTCCCATGTTTTCAGCTGATGGACTAGCCTTATCTCTCTTGATGGTAAGTGATGACGCGGCCTTAGATGTTGTTCAGGCTAACCTATGGTTACTGGATCTCACGGACAGCCACCGGAAATCACTTTCTTTTTGAGAGTGATAGGTAACCAGGCGGACAATCGTAATATGCCCCACCACCATACCATAACGACTGATGCCATCCTAATACAACAAACGGGACCGGCGGCTTAACGTGCCCTTAAATACACGGAAGCAATCAGTAGTAAATGCCATAAGTGGTGACCCATCCTAGTAAATAACGAGGCGAATGTGGCTTAACCTAGTTGTCAGTTAAGGATGGCCATGAACGACTTGACAAACTCCACTTAGAGCGCTTCGTTATTTCAACCAAGATCCATAGTTCTTTCTAAATATGATTACGAGTAAAAGCTCTATCCTGCGAATCGAAAATCACATGCACTTACAATTTGTTCTAGCATAAAATGACTGTCCCGTTGGTTTGACAGCATTTTGTCACGCCTCGCATCGACCAAGCGCTCTGAAAAGTTTTAAAAAATATGATATACTCACGGACTCAATAAGCTTGACCGAGATTAGCATTACTTGCGCCGCTTGAGTTTAAACTTGGTTGAATTATTTAGGATATTGGTCAAAATACCGTATAAATAAATTAATTTCCGCTAATATATATTGTTGTGTATATTCAAAACTATAAGATTTAACAATAGTGCTCACTCGATGCGGTAATATAAGTTATTGGTGGAGTGGCGTACAAATTGACCTTCCACTAGTTAAGTTTTGTTTTTATTTTTTTCTCTATATAAATAAAAAAGGTTACAAAATATAAATAAATAAATCATATAATATTTAAGCTGTCACACCCGCAGCAAATATAATTTTTTTCTACCAATTCTTCATTTCGATTTATTTATTGAAAAAAATGTACCCCGGAAGTAAACGTATAGAGAAGCCGTTTTCAAACTTTTCTGTCGCATTAGTTCACCTTTCCTTTGATAGGTGCACCTAAGTGGCAATCAATGAAGAAACTTTTGAAAGGGTTCACTTAAATCCGTACAAAAGTCACCTTTTCAATTTAATATTGAAATAATAAAGTTAACACGCCTGAAACGATTTACGTCGTTCTTGAAATATTTTCTGAGAAACGACCAAGTGAAAAACCTGGATGTAAACATCTCCTTTTTATATTGTTTTGTATAATCAACTACCTTCGTCTTTAGTTATAGACCCCGTATAACCACATTATTTTTATTTTATTTTTTATGCCTGGTAGGTTGGCCTTGGACCACTATCTCACCTGAATCTAAGTAAGTGATGATGTGGTCCAAGATGTTGTTCAAGCTAACCTAGAATTACTGGCTCTCAAGGACAGCTGCCGGAACACACCGTCGACTGGCGACAGGTTATCTACTTGAGGGTGGTAGCTAGTATGGCGGGCATTCCCAAAACGCCCTACCACCATGCTATAACGACTGCCATCCTAAGACAACAACCGGGACCGACGGCTTAAGAGGGCCTCCAAAGCACCGATGTATATACTCGTAGTAATGTCACTTGAGGTCAGACATCCAACTCCTGACTGCGGCGGACGTTGCTTAACTTTGCTGATCGGTTAAGAACAGCTAAGCAAACTCCACTACGAGCGCTTCAAAACATACAGGTAAAACGTTTATTCCTAGGATAAAATTAATAACCTGTCTAAACGGAGAGTTCCTCATAACAGTATTGAATGGAACTCAATTTGCAGTGGGGTGTGTGCCGGACACACGTTCATTTTTTCCCTCAGTCTCTCCACTGTTTACTCCACTCGTGCCCTTTTGTTCCTATTGCAATTTGACAGTTCAATTTTAGAGAGCTCTGAATTATCGTAAAAGCTAAAAAAATGCATTCACGTCTACCGAATTCCCGAGGTATACTTGAAATATGAACGTGTCATGGAAAAATCTCGTTATTTTATTGCTACTTTTAAAATAAATTGTATTTTCCATGAGAACGGCATTGAAAACATTCCTTGCAATGCATTAGAATCAATTACTTAACGAACCTATAAGAAATCAATCATACTAGGTCCGCAATGTGTCAACTTTCCATTTAAATTTCACGGAAACACACATATTTTATTTTGCTTAATTTTTTCAAATATCTTACTTATATAGACGTTATTTAACTACGGTCCGCGACTTTACTTCAGTTAAAAATTTTGAAAAAAGCTACGACGATGTACACTGGCAAGGTTTAATAAATTGTACATAAGCCATTCCAAAACCTTCGTAATTCCTACTTATTTAGGCTAGGAACTATAAATTTTGGTCAGTATACTCCTAATCCTAACCCCCGAGAGATTCGGGCTAAAATTTCACCCCCATTTGAAGCTGTGGCAGTCGTAAGAGTCGACGTAAGGAAAAATAACAGAAAGTAGACAGCAGCGCTTTCTGAAGAACTGCGATCCCAAAAACGCCTGCCAAGTGAGGAAATTATGGCAAACCATATTTGACCATATAATTACGTACCCACGGGGGAAATAGTGGTCAAAAGCTAACCTATCAGCTGTAAAAAGTACGTAACATTGAAGTATCTATACAACAGTTATGTTTATGGTTAGTACGGTTAGTAAAAGTAAAATTCAGTTCTGTTTACTTGCAGCACCCACACTCATTTATTTTATTAGAAGTAGCATTGTGCCTATGCTACTTTTAGTAGCTAAAACAATAATTAAAAAAGTATTGTTAAAGTAATTAAATGAACATTGTTCATTCAGATTATTCATTTAATAAAAAAATAATCTTTAAAAATTATATTTCACGAGTACATAGGTCACGTATAACAAGTCATTTTAGCCGAGACATTTAACATGGCTTATAGATTAGGTCTAGGATAAAATGAGTTTTCACTTCTTGTGCTCGTTAAGTTTTTGTTCATCATAAAAAGTGGGTTTTCCCTTTTATCTATGTTCTAGCATGAGAAGTGAAAAAATTGCATTTTTTAGATAACTTAGTCGATTCTCGTTACGAATATTCGCGTCGATTCAGACAGTTAAACAGATCAATGCCTAATTGTTTTTATATAATTTATAGCTCCTAATTTCAATTTAAAGGCGCAGACAAAAACTAGATTATACTTCATATTTGTCTGGACTTTAAATCTAACTAAACCATTATCATAGATATCTGACTAACAATGTTTTAACTCTATTTGCACCTCACGTAGTCCAACCATAAAAAGTTGTGGCGAAAAACCAATTCGCAAATCCTTGCAAAAATGATTGCAGCTCGCCTCTGCCGCTGCTGCGCGCCCATGATGGTAGCCGGACACGTTTCACAAACTGGAAACCATGTTTCTATTTCGATTACTGAAATATTGGAAATAAAATATAGCTAGTATCGGATTCCACGCGACAGGCGGAAATAGAGCCTGCCTGCGCCGACAGCGGGCCCGCTCCGAGCTGCCATCGCTCTGAGCCATGACGGATATCTCTTCGCTTGGATCTTCCTAAATAAACGTTAGCTATGGAAAGGATAATGATATGAAGGTATAAGCAACGAAGCGATGCTTATCTTTGAAATATAAATCGTTCTACTTCGAAGTTGCAACTACAAAAGATTCTACCTACTTATTATGTTAGTTTATGATTTAATGTTTAGAAAGTAAATTGTACTCGTTGGCACGGGTGTCCAGAGCGATCATGCTCACAGAAAGGTGTTATCTAGCGGCGGTGCCGTGTATCGGGTCACCATCTTCCCACAAAAATTGTTGTGGAAGGCGATGGTTGGCACATGCGCCAACTCGGGAACGGCTGGAGGAGGTCTTGAAGCAGTGTTGGCTCAGTGGCATTGGCTATGGACTGCCGCGCAGTAGGTCCATGGTTCGAATCCCGCCGCGGGCTTGAGCTTCACCGCTTGGTGAAAGGGCTTTTTGCGAATGCCCGCCTGGCTAGCGACCACCCTCAAGTTGAAAATCTGTCGCCAAGTACCTAACAGTGTGTTCCGGCAGCAGTCCTTGAGAGCCAGTGAAATTACAGGCACATGAGACTTAACAACTATGCCTCAAGGTGACGGGAGCAGTGCAATTCGTCACTTGAACGATGAACGGCATCTGTTATAGGCACAGGTAACCGCTTAACATCAGGTGGGCCTCGAGCTTGTTCCGTCACAATAACATAAAAAAGGACATCAGTCTGCTTTTGATTGTAAAGCTAATGATTTTACCGAAAAAATCCTTTCTTATAACACTGTTCCCCCTTAGAAAGTTGTATATTTCCTATTTTTTATTTTAAATGAAAAAATTACAGAATTGTAAAAAGTCACTAACCTAGAAGTCTATTGAGTGTAGAATTATAGAAATATTTTTAGACAGTACCATAAGAATATAAATACTATATCAGCCGGATCGTCCAGTGATGAGCACAGCTGCCTGCCAAACCACCCCGGTTTTGTATACCTAATCCCCACGCTCAGCAGGCGGCTTGGGATCGCAGTTATAGATGGCAGTTCATCAAAAGACCCTGCTGCCCAACTTCTGGATTTTTTCCCTTTGACCTCATACGACTCTTGCAAATGAAGCTATGGGAAGGTGCTATTCCAGCCCGCCACCACACGGGAATGCCAAGAGTAGTAATGATTTAATATTTATTGATATTTATTGCAATCTCACCTGATGGTAAGTATGTGACGATGATATATAAACAGACTTAATCTCGAATGATCTATGCTGCGTACCACGTTTACCCATCAATAAGTAGGTACCCGTAGTCAAAAATACGAAGTTGTTAAGGATTATAAATAACAGTGGTAGGTATTAGTGGCCATTGCTATATTCTGAACTGAAAAATGGTCAGCAAAATGTTGTCAAAGGAGTAGATGTTAATTAGTATAACCTTCTGAGTTTCTGACACTAAATGAGGGACGTTCTTGGGGTCAGACGGTAGTAAATGAGTTTAAATAATATGTCCACAGAAAATCCATATCAATGGGTATCTAGGTGTAGGCACATAATAGAGAATATCTTAGGTGGCAGGAACAATTCAGTGCTTCGTAGATCACTTCACGGCGTCTTTTGATGAATACTTTAAGATGCTTTGCTTGTCTTTTTACTCTATTGTTGTTATTCCACTTTTTTAATAGCAATACATATAGCAATATAAAACTCTGTATATAAAAATATTCAAAATCTTCTACGAGCGCCTTAAACATTATGGGATCAAATAATCCTTTACGATAAAAATGCTGGTTTATATTGAATCGGCATTACAAATCAACGAGGCTATGGATGGATGACAATGGCATTCTGTATCGCTGCTTTGTAGACTGGTAAGGTTTGGACTGCATACATGACAGCAACTGGCGATAGGTGGCAGTGGTAATAGTTTTAAAATATGGGCAAAAAAGATAATTAAATTGTTACTCCAGAAAATATATAAACCAAATCCGTTCACTTAAAAGATAATAAACAATAATTTGTCGAAGTCAGAGCCATCAACGTGTAAATTTTTCAATACCGACCGACACTGACTTCAACATTTATTTTAATACTTTTTAAATGCGGAAGTAAGATTAAATTTTTGCACTCGGAAATAAGTAAGTTTGTTAACACTTTGAATATCTCTATACGACCCTAACAAGGTGCGAATTTCCAAAATTGGTACGAATATATAGCATAGTGTTTTCGTTATCCCAATCTATATATTTTTTAATTTTATGATGTATAGATAACTATGAATTTTTGTGTATATTAATTTTTAAAATGTATATAGGTATGTTACAATGTTGGCACATCATTAAAGTTACTATTACGTAGTAATCTTTAGATTCGGTATATATTTTATAGTTGCAAACTTTGAAGTTTATCCGTGAAATATAGCAGTCTGAGTGTTATTAAATTTTCATTGAAATGTTATTGTGTTAACACTACCAAAGAGCACATAGTAAATAGATTAAGAGCACTTACTTGTACCTGTGTGAAACCTAGATTGTTTATTAACAACAAATATTTTTAAAAGTATCTTAAAAAAACATTAAGTAATATTTAAATAAAACACTTAAGAAAGTATAAAAATATATATGTAGTAACAATTCCGTCTAATTTTCCTGTTATCTACGTGACGTCACAAACATCACGCAGCCTAACCGGAAGAATATTCGACTAGTTTCGCTTCTAAACGAAGCATCTTCTGGAGGTGTTGACTCGCCGAGCGCACGATCGAGACATCTCGATACGATCGTCACGTATATAACAGGAAAATTAGGCGGAATTGTCACTAGATATATATTTTTATACTTTTTTAAGTGTTTTATTTAAATATTATTTAATGTTTTTTTAAGATAGTTTTAAAAATGTTTGCTATTATTAAATAAGGATTTCCGCAAAGTAACGCCTGAATGTATTCATTAGATTGTTTATCATATTATTATGTGGTTGTAATGTTTTAAGGATTAGATATAAACATATTAATTTATTGATAATACGAGTACTACCAATAATAACAATGAAAATAATAGATCAACCTGACCACCGTTTTACACTTATAGGCTTGCTCAAAGAGAGTTAGAGCCGCCAGATCCGTGGGGTGCCGGGTTAGATAGAGTGTCACTCCACCCCCCGATATAGTACCGTATATATTTGTTGTAGGTATAATGTAAAATGTTGAAAATACCTAATCTGTTAACGCGCTTGCATCCAGGTGAGAGATCGATATAAGTACTTTTGTCTGGCCTCAAAATTTCATAATGTAAATATAATCATCTTACGCCATCCTCAGCGGCAGCAAGTAAAAACTATATTTCAAATAGTTATACCTGCTCTATGTAATCAGTTGTGCATGTTATGATATCATTGTATGCATGACGTAGGTCACAGTTTATTCTGAACTAAACTAAAGTTCGAAAACAATGAGTTTACGCCACGCTTACCAAATTAATGTGGATTTCCTAACTTAAGTGACAAGGCTTAATATAAATGGATGCAAAACTCACTATACATCTTTTAAAGTATCTATTACAGGTACTTAGTGTTCGGAGCCGGTTTCACCATCGGCCGTCCTGGCAGACCATGATATTTCATTAATTTCATGTTGACATCTGGAGCTCCGCAATCTTGCCATCCTCACACCATATTCTGCCTCTCGAAACCAGCTGTAGTAGTGGGTATTTCCGAACCAATACACGAATTAGAAGCCTTCAATATAATAGCATATTCCCTCTTCAAGGGCCGGCAACGCATCCTCGCGACTTCTGGTATAGCGGATGTCCGAGGAAGACAGTGACCACCACGTGAGCCACCCGCTCGTTGGCTCTACTCTCCCATAAAAATACCCAAGTGAGGGTCGCTAGCGACAGAAGAAGAATGAATAGCAGGAACATCTTGAGGTCTACACCTAAAACATAATATTGTAACAAGGCAATACACTTTGAAATAAAATAAATTACAGTTTTAATTACAATGTTGATATTACTTTTTAATGGATCAAGGTTTTTCGTAAAAGCCTCAAGCAGATTTGTGTGGTGGAAACAAGATAGCATCAGCAACGTCAGATTTCAAAAAACACTTTCAAAATACACTATTCATAACTTTTATACAACCACGCAAACTGAATAAAATCAACCTGTATTGTAAATTAGAACATGAATACTACATAAACCTAGATTCTGCCTGCTTAATATGTATCGTGAAAACAACGGTGCACGTTTTTATTACCTAGTTTGAGTATGCTGTATGTTAATAGAAGTTTTTTTTCCAGTTTATTAGAACCAACCTAATACTTTTATTCTTATTTGGGGGTCGCAACAATATAATGTTACTCTTACAACACACAGAACGACATAACAACATAAATAATTGCATAATGTTTTGACTTTATTTTATACCCAGCCGCACGTCTGCATGTCAGAATCCCGTAGGGCATTTTCGTTGGTAGTATGCTCTCTACGCTTATGATGTTAAGATTTGTATAGACTAGTATAGGGCCTTGTCAGCCATAAGTACCTACCTACTTATTCACTTTTAGCTCCATCATACATTAATAAATTTTATTTATTCCGGAATAGATATTTGACTGAAGAATGCCAAAATGCTCATCGCTAAGTTTTCTGAATTAGTCGATATGAGATAATAAAAAAAATAACCGAATTCAAACTTAACTAAATACACATTATTAGGGATAAATCAAATTTTACTCGTCAGATCTCATTCAAATTTAATTGGGACCGCATGACAAGAAGCAGTTATAGAATCAGTACTATCAGTACTAATATTATAAATGCTAAAGTAACTCTGTCTGTCTGTCTGTTACGCTTTCACGCCAAAACTACTGGACCGATTTGAATGAAATTTGGTATGGAAATAGTTTGAGACCCGGGAAAAAACAAAGCATAGTTTTTATCCAACTGCGCAAAAAGAGGTTAATGTTTTTGCGCGATAACCTACATACGCGCGGGCGGAGCCGCGCCCGGAAGCTAGTACAAAATAAAACATCAAAATCGGTACACTCTGTAAAGAATAATGTGGTACACAAAAATCATAGTAGAATTGAGATCATCCTCCTTGTTTTAAAGTCGGTTAAAAAGATTTCAAATAATCTCGAATCTTCAATTATCTAATTTTACGTAGATAGTCCAATAACTACATAAATATAGAATGTATAAGTACGGTATTAAAACATGCCTTAGCCGATCAAGAAATATATCACAGGAAACGGTCTGAGTAATCGATGTTTGCCGAATATATTAAATCCGATACATAATTGTAATTATCATCATCATTACAGGCGGTATGCCTTTATTGACAAAATACTACGAACTATATACAATACTATAGCTACTACCATCAAAGTATTTAGACAATCCATAAGTCATTGCAAACTCACAGGCAGTCCAAATGCCAGTAACAGTCATGACTTCGAGCGTTGAACATATTATGCCTCCAATAATAGATCATAATGCTGTTTTTCAGTGTACCCTTTTTTTTTTATTCTCATTTAATTTAGGGGCTTTTAAACATTAGGTTTATGAGTTTACCCTTGAGCATAGAACATATAATAATGCTACCTTGGGCTCGTGCTGTGTCTTTGCCGAAATACATAACTACCTACCTAATAATATAAAATATGAAAAAAATAAAATTACTTTAAAGTTCTATTATATTTTGTACATACAAAAACGCCTGGCCATTGGTACTTATTAACATTAAAAGATAATGTGGCTACTTACCTATATTTTCTTGGTACATGATTAAATTTTCGTTTATTTATTTCATTATTCATGGTGTATATTAATTAGGGTTCCTAAGATGGAAAATACTATGTCTGTTGTAAAATTAAAAGTAAAAGAAAAGTCGAACTGAATAGGTAAAGTAAGTCTCTAAATTATACGACATGCCCGTAGGTACCTGTTTATTTAAATTTTAAAACTTTTTATTGCTTAATTTTAATATATTACCCTACCTCCGATAAGGAAATAGTTTCTTTTTCGATCGATAGTGGGTAATAAAAATTACTTAGTTAGCTTTAGCTTAGCTAGTATGTGTAAAGAGGTTGTCTTTTTCACATCAAAATATTTGTGAGTGAGGATAGTGGTAAAACAAAACGAAGTGTATATATTAGTGTCTATATATATATATATATAAAATATATAATTTTACCTACACCGGCGGCTACTTTGTGTTTTGGTAGTAAGTACCTAGTACTAAGTATATATTTTATTAGCTAGATTTCAATTTAAACCTCTGAGCATTTTATGAGATTTCTCATATTAACTCCTACCAATATATTTGACGGAATTCATGAGTATGTAAATATGTAATTAAATGAATAAACATCCTCCTTACCTACCTTCTTAAATTAAAGTAAGAATGAATACGAAAACCTTCGATAAAATATTTTGTTGAAAGTTGTAAAATTAAAACTAGATCTCCTTGTGAATAGAAATTAACAAAATGCAGCTTGTTAAGTTGTTATTTAGTCAGATTAGTAGTCCAGATTAAATATATTAGTATAATGTAATAAATAGGTATGTAGATTATAGAGGTATATAAGAAGAGCGAAAAGGATAATGTTACCCCATTTCTTTTATTGATGAAGTAGCTACGAAAGCAGGTATGATGATTCATGATAAATTGATAACGCATATTATATGCTTATTTCGTACCTATTGTATTTGTTTTTGTTTTATAATATTTGTATTGCTTGAAGGCAAAATACAGATATATATTACTTAAGAACGGAATATATAAAATATAATAATTGACCGAGCGAGAACTTAGTTCGAGCGAAGCGTCTCTGCTTCAACTTAGACAAAAATGCTATGTTGTTGTCCTCCTCTTCAGGCCGCATTTCTCAATTGATTCTTACGAAATTGTGTGAGCAGGTTTGATAAATAAAGAAATTTTGTCTTTAAGTTTTTGGAAATTTTTCAAATTGAACGGAGATATACATTATTCGGAGTTAAAAGTATGGACGCCTGCGCTTGATTTAAGGGCAACGTCCTGATACGCACGTCAGTTGCCTAAAAGTGATAAGTTCTCTCTCTCTCTCTCTCTCTCTCTCTCGTATAATTAATTATTTATTTTCCATGTTTTTGTAGCCAGTATATTAATTCCATAAATACTTTACCAAATATGTAAAACTATTGTATATTTACTATACTAACCTACCTATTTCTGATCCAACTAGCCTTCGCTGGAGCCCACGTGTCATTGGTTTTCTTAGACATAAGTCCAAGAAAACCATTAATATTTGCAAAAAATTTCATGATTTTTGGATTTCTTGACCCATTCTCCCATTGTCATGCACAGTGAACCTTTATTCAATTGTAAGCTATGCAAGGGCAGACTCGCGAGGTCTACAGCTCGAAGAGCCACTATAGTTATTATTATTTTACGAAGCAGTAGTGGCACAGTGGCGATGGCAAGAGGTTGAGCTTCATCGCATAGTGATAGGGCATTTTGAAAATCTTAGCTACCATATTTAACGAACAGGTGATATGGTAGTCAAAGGCTTACCAACCTAGCAGCTGTACAAAAATGTATCCTAGCTATAAAATGGCTTTATTTATAACTACTGGTTACGCTATATACTATGTTGTGTTGACTACTACTACAGAATATAAAGGATCTAGTGCATCAAAGGTTCTATGAACAAAGCCTTAAATCATAATTGTAGGATAAAATAACAACAAATGAAACATTCAAATTGGAGCCGCATTCTATTCTTATATAAAACATGACTGAAAGTGTTATACTCGTAGGTAAGTACATTCGTCTGTTTACACGAAAACTGTTGTACTTATTTTAAAGCGTCAATGCCCCGCAATTTCGCATGGAATTAAACAAGTGTGATTCAATACTCGCGATAATCAGTCGTTCTGAAATGAAGAGGTGCTGACTGCGTACTCAGCTAGACCAGTGCGTTCATTACCTGGACAAAAGCTGAGTGTTTTCCACGTTAAATTGAGTGGAGAGAGGCAATTCAAAAAGCGTCTGTTCGCGACACCGGCGACGTTCGCCAGACCGAGTTTTTAATTTTTGGCCCTCCGCTCCCGGGCTTATGTACATACACGTACTGCTCCTACCTATTATTTGTTTTACTTTTAGTTCACGATGTGGGAGTTGTGTGCGTGGTTTTCAATTATTTTAGCCTGTTTCGCTTGCTGATATTTATTAAATGGTTTTCCTCTTTCATCGATTCTGTTTGAGATATTGAATACATTGATATTATTTATGCAGCAGTTATGTTACGTATTTTTTTTTGTATTTGGCTTGGCATTATATAATATATAAGAAATGTAAGTATAAGTTTCAGGGATTAATGTATAATTTAAATGGCGGGAAAAAGTAATACAAATTTTTGGGCGGTGATCGAGCCTACATCTGCCGAATATACGTTGCGGATCTGTTTTGGTTGTAGATAATAGTGGCGCGAATATCGCATTCTTAAATACAGGAGACGGTTCAGGCAATAAACTGTACTAGACATCGTCCGAAGTCATGAAAGATATGTTATTGCAAAAATTCAAACCTAAGTAAAGATTCTACCGTTGTAATTTTTGCAAAACGAATAATACGCTTACAAAATTAAAACGAAAGGAAAAAAATTATGTAGGAGCAATATTTAAAAAAATAATAGCTTATCTCGTTCTGTTGGTAATTTTGGGACTATCAGACCATTTTTGGGGTTCCGTGCACTAAGGTCTAAAGGGCTGCTGTCACTTTGCTGTCTGCCTGTCCGAGTGTCGCGAGTATCTCTAGCTCGTTTAGGATTTGGGCTTTAGACCTGATAATGATAAGTTAGTGTTGAATCTAAGTCAAGAATAGATGACGTGGATTTGAATCCAGCTTGAAATGAAAATCTTGTGTAATACATTTGTAAATGGAATAATGAATAAAACAATCATGTTTTCGCCACTGTAGGGGTCGAACCCGCCGCGTATTCTGGTTATATTCGATAGACGCGTTTCCATATCTGGTAAGGTTCTATTTCCATGAGGAACGAAACTGCCCATACCGAAAATTTCACGCTTGTCAACATTTTACACATTGTGGATGTAATTTTCGGTTAACTGCGGTGTTTGATAATGTTATAGGATATTTTGATGTATTTCTCCAAAAAAAATAGAAGAAAGAAATAACAAAACGTTATGTTTGCGGTGTCATCGTTATCAAAACCAAAAGAATAAATTCTGAAAAACTCAAACAATCACACCTTGTCTTCTTTCATTGTTCGACTCGTAAGTAATAATAAACTATGTAGGTAAATACTTTTTTTTTTTTATGCTTTATAGGTTAGCCTTTGGCCACTATCTCACCTGATGGTAAGTGATGATGTGGTCAAAGATGTTGTTCAGGCTAACCTAGAATTACTGGCTCTCAAGGACAGCTGCCGGAACACACCGTTAGGTGCTTGGCGACAGATTTTCTACTTCAGGGTGGTAGCTAGCCAGGCGGGCATTCGCAAAATACCCTACCACCATGCTATAACGACTGTCATCCTAAGAAAACAATCGGGACCGACGGCTTAACGTGCCCTCCGAAGCACGGAAGCGCTCAGTAGTAATGTCACTAACGGTCACCCATCCAACTCCTGACCGAGGCGGACGTTGCTTAACTTTGCTGATAGTTTCAGAATGGCTAAGCAAACTTTGCTACGAGCGCTTCAACTTTTATTCCTCGCTGTAAGTGATTATTAATGTTCACAAATAAAGAAACTAACTAAAGTGGTATACCTACCTGTTTTCATAGACGTACTTATCTATATTGCGAACGAACAACAATTTACTTAAGATATGTATAAATACAAAATTAATTTATAGAGCGACGCTTTTAATTGCCAAGTATGTTTTAATTTTATGAGGTGTAACTTTTTAAATGTGATATAACTCAGGGTGTTTTTTTAGTTTTACTAGAAAAGTTGCTCGTCTTTCAATCGAGTCTAAAATATTGTACAATATAATCCTGTGTCGTTGTTAGTGTAGTTATTAAAGAAATTATATAATTACACGGGCGTACCCAAGGGGGGCAGGAGGGCAGCTGCGTGCGCGGCAATCAACTCAAGTTACTAGACTTCATCTGATCGAAAGAAGTGCCTTTTCAAACACTTACCATCCATAATGATGTGGCTACCTTTCTATATTTCAAAATATGATTAAAATCACTATAGAAAATTACTTTTACAAATTTTTTGAGTTTATGATTCGATTTTATGCACCGGGCGCTTCAACCACAGGGCCATCAAAGATCGCTTTGAGCCAAAATATTGTTGTCTAAAAATTTGAAAATTTTATTGTTACTTCTTAGATTCTGCCGAAGAAGACAATGAGGAATCACTAAAGTCATCGAATGAAATAGCTGCGAAGCTTAAATTTAGAGCTGCGTCTTCCACGCACTGTGTGCATCCAACAGTAGGTCTCGGAATACCTGTATTAGAGCAGTAGTACTGTATCAGCCGGATCGTCCACTGCTGAACACAGCCTCTCCTATTAAGGGGGTATTTGCCATAATCCCCACGCTTGGCAGGCGGCTTGGGGATCGCAGTGTAAGATAGTAGTTCTTTAGAAGGCGCTGCTGCACATGCACCTTCCAGTATAATTATTCCCTTAGTCGCCTTTTACGACACCCACGGGATGATATGGGGAGGCGCAATTCTAACCCGGCACCCTACGGGGCTAGTAGAGCACTAGTGGCAATTGGTAAAAGCTAAATCATCCAGCTGGTTTGCTAAGCTAGTATTTTGGCCCCTCACTATACGCGCGTGCCCTAAGTTTCTTCCCGGTCTGTTCGTTGTCATCTACATTAAAAGTGAGGTTTAGGAGATAAATATATAAAAAAACCTTTAAGGGCTTATTTTTTTTACTTAACAACTGTATATCTCAGGGTGACGGGCGCAGTGCAATTCACTTGTGACGAATTGCATCTGTTATTTATTACCGCTTAACATCAGTGGGCCTCGTGCTTGTTCCGTTACAATCCTATAAAAAAAAATACCTAAAAATTGGCTTGACAAAGAATAAAATGATAAGAGAATAATTATAATAAAAGTTCTCGAAAGAGTGTGAGTAGAACAAGTCATTTGGTCGAACTCAGGTTATGTACAACTGTCAATAGAGTAAGTTTCTGTAAAGGCAGAACGGCATACAGTTAGTCGGAAAATCATAAAAATCTATGCGAAAAATCTACTGTAATGACAACCAATAAGTATATATCATTATACTCGTACCTTAAACATATGTAATTAACTTTACTGAATTTGTGGAATGCGTGCGACGCGAGTGAGCGGTTTATACTTTTACTCGTTTATCCAAACCGTTTGAACAAGGTCAATTACAAAGTAAAGCCCAACGATGAGTCCGGTAAATATGCTTAATTATTTCAAGGTTCACAAACAAATGAAATAACTTGTTATAAAGGCTTAATATATATTTTCATCATATTAAAATACATTTCAATATGATCAAAAATCATTTACGAAATTTTCAGGTCTATTTGATGGTAAGGGTCACGCTAGTGCATTACAGTTGTAGTGCCACCGTCCTTGATCTACTTCACAGTGCTACAGTACCCTTCAAGCTTAAACACTGTAGTGTTGTGAAGATCCCTATGAGATCTATAAGAGTTTGACAGATGTCATGAAAATGAAAAGTAATAAAGTACATAAAATACGACACCAACGTAACTTTGACAGCTGCCATAAATCACACTTGTCTATCTGACATAAACTGTCACTTTGACAGCTGTCACATCTAAGGCCTTACTTGAGAGTTAATCCAGTAGCAAAAATATATATTACTAGCTTCCCGGGCGCGGCTCCGCCCGCGCGTATGTCGGTTATCGCGCGAAAACATTAACCTCTTTTTGCGCAGTCGGATAAAAACTATCCTATGTTTTTTCCCGGGTCTCAAACTATCTCCATACCAAATTTCATTCAAATCGGTCCAGTAGTTTTGGCGTGAAAGCGTAACAGACAGACAGACAGACAGACAGAGTTACTTTCGCATTTATAATATTAGTACTGAGTACTGATTTGTAATATCAATGAAGCAGTGGATTTGGTTCCAACTCTAGTGCAGTGGGTGGACGGGGCATCGCCCGTTGTACCCACCCGACGCACTCTTGCTGAAGAGACTACCACCATATTCAATTACAACGTAGGGAGGTTCATATAAGATATCAGTACTAATATTATAAATGCGAAAGTAACTCTGTCTGTCTGTCTGTCTGTTACGCTTTCACGCCAAAACTACTGGACCGATTTGAATGAAATTTGGTATGGAGATAGTTTGAGACTCGGGAAAAAACATAGGATAGTTTTTATCCGACTGCGCAAAAAGAGGTTAATGTTTTCGCGCGATAACCGACATACGCGCGGGCGGAGCCGCGCCCGGAAAGCTAGTTAAGTATAAAAACTTAAGGTGATCACCGTAGTGAAACGCGCACTTTTGGAATCATCTTTTACCGAACCTATTCGTTCAAAAAGTGCGAAAAAAATATATCATATTATTGAATTCTTTATTGAGTGAATTAGTTGATTAGTTTTTACTAAAACTTATTAGTTCTTCTGTAATAAATTGTAATCGGCGACCCTTTTTAGACTGTTTTTTATTAATTTAAGAGGCATAATTGATGTAATTGCAACGTTTCTTTTTAAAAAAAATAGCTAATACTATACTCTAATGAACTACTTATCAACTTGTGTTGAAAACATTTTTATGAATTTTTGGCACAAAATTACGTGATCGCGAGAAGAAATCTCAACGAAAATCAGTCTGCCCGCAGCGCTCGGGCCGTTTGGACGTGGGATCTGTGCCGTTCGTTACGCCATTATTTTTGTGCATTTATTTTACGAAATATACAATATTTTTTTACCATACGTTAATTTGCAAGTCATAAATTATTGAAACTCAGGTAAAAAAAATATTGGGTAAGTACTTTTCTTTATATTGATTTATAAAATCTTTATAACGAGTTGATTAAAGTTCAGACACGGCATTGCTAATTTCTATTTTAGTAGGTATCTAGATTTTTAACCCTTAGTAAAATATTTCATTTTGTTATTTATAAGCTACTGTACAATTAAACGAGAACTAATTTCTAATGCACTTAACACACTTTCCGAGACGACCAACTACTTTCTAAGAATTAAGATATTCAATCATTCAAATAAAGGGAAGTTATATATTTATTATAACTTTGACTTTAATAGTTACTTAGTAGGTAGTTAGTCGGATTGAAATTTGTGTTACATCTGTATGACTACTCTGTTCTTTCGTCCTACATATAAAGACATGTGCCTGTAACTTTTGAACCGTAACTTATGTAGATGGTTTCATAGCAAAGTGATTATTTTAACTGTTATTATAATTTTATCAACCGACTTCGAAAAAGGAGGAGGTTCTCAATTCGTCTGTATGTTTTTTTTAATGTGTGTTACCTCAGAACTCTGGACTGAGTGAACCGATGTTGAAAATTATTTTTTTGTTTCAAAGGTGATGCTTGTCGTTTGGACTTATTTTAAATTTCATCAAAATCTGTCAAGCCGTTTTTGAGTTACACTAAAATACCTGAAAAATATTTATGATATAGTATATATATATATATATATATATATATATATTATCATCAAGATAGTATATAGTATATATACTATCTTGATGATATAGTTGTTAAAAATGAATGATAATCGATCCCGTAAGTGGCAAGGCACTAAAAAGTGTGAAAAAAAAATTTAAGCAAAAAATGGAACCGACTTCAACACCATAAACTGTGAAATAACTTGTCGAAGTCGGTACCATACGCAAAGTTTTGTGATAATAGGTACTTTTGAACTAACATGGTACCGACTTCAACAAGTTATTTCACACTTTTGGGTGTTGAAGTCGGTTCCATTTTTTTGCTTAAATTTTTTTTATAATAATTATTATTATAATAAGTGGGGTTCCTTAGGAAAAGTGACTAAGAACCCCGGTACGATTCTTCCCGTATAACTTTTAATGGCAGCAGTCGAATGAGACTTGTCAAAAACCGAAATGACGGGTTCAAGATGGCAGGCAAAATTCAAGATGCCCTGGTCCGGTCGTCGTTATTCGGAATCAAGAAATTATTTCTTATGATGTAATTTTTAAAGATGGCCGCCATACATAGATGTTTTGAAACCATTGGCTTAAATTGTTCAATGGGAAGGGGTCATGGGGAGAAAAAGTATTCTAAACCGAAAATAACAAAGTGATTTTTCATGATATAGAAATAATGGGAATTCATAAAATGACGTCTGCCAAGTGAAGATAGATGACGTATCTCGTAAACATTTACAGATAAGTAAAGAAGTTTTGAACAAATATCATAGGGAATCGAGAGAGCACTCAAATGACACGCAACAAAAATAGAAGAAATTATATAATTATATAAAAATAGCAGAATTCATACAAAGTGCAGAAGTGCGATCCCGCTGAAATAAGGTTGAGCTTCAGTGTGGTCGGAGTACGTTATGGTGGCTATCTTGAATTACATCATTCTGGATTTGCTATTTTGCTCTTCTTATTTATCATATTGCATTTAAAAACACATTTCTTTTTACAATGAATGTTTGATACCAGAAATAATAGACTCTAGTGTCTCGTGTCGCGAGGAATATGCCTCTTAGAGAACCACTGCAAGTCTCAAGTACAACAGAAAATATAAACATTCAGACAAACAGACAAAAAAAATAAACAGATTAAAACTAAACAGACGGTGAAAATGTTTGATAAAACATATGCAGAAAAAGAAAATAAAGTAGAAAAAGGGTGTAGTAAAGAGACACCACAAAAAAAATAAACAATACTGTAATAGAAAACAGCATAAGACGAAGCACAGAAAGTGCTCCATTAACGTCTTGTAGTAACACAAACTGTGAACGAGTTCTTGAGTTCAGTGAGTTATAAATCTCGTAAATAAACTTTAAAATTGCATAATGACTTTCTATAACTGAAATTATACCTATACATTACATTTATTCACCTATACATTTATAGAAATATGATAAGGTAAAATTGTAAGTCTCTTTTTTAGATTTGGTAAGTATATTACAGTAAGCCCAAACACAAATTATTTGACAGTTTTTTGTAAACAAGGTTATTTAAAATTAAATACACATTCTCACCATTTTCCTTTCAGTCTACACATTTATTTCTGCTTACCAAAACACTGACACACTTTTTTCGCTTTTTCTACATGAGCGTTATCATACATAATAATAATAATAATTATTATGTATGATATATAGAAAAAAAACACCGCTGACATACGTCGCCTTTTTTCGTACAACAATTTTAAAATTTAATTTTTACTGTTTTTGGGCCGATATTTACTACTTTATAATATCCAGAATATTTATTACAACCTTCCATAATATAACCAGATAAAATTACAGAAAAACCAACAACAATGACTACAAAATCTACAAATAGTAAAATTGACACCTTATGTCAAACATGTAAATAACAACAAATTACGGATTTAAACCAATAGATGTGATAAAATACGGATTTGAAGCAATAGAAATGATCACAAGATCAAAGGCGAGGGAGAAGATCACAGCGGCAACCACCTGCGCACGTGTTCAATCATCGCCTACCCCGTCAACTCCGAGCTCCTCGTCGGGAGACGAGTTTCACACTCCCCGCGAGTCGAATGCATCCAGTGATGAGGGTGGGCCACCGACGCCGCCGCCGCCGCCGAGACCTGTGCGACGGGGACGTCCCCCGCTACCGGCACGCTTGGAGCCTGTGGGGCAATCTGCTCCGCGCCCGGCCCCCGCTACCGGTGGTGTAGTGCGCCGCATGCGATGGAATTCATCAATGAATGAAAACTGCATGCGTGCTTACTATGAGGCTACAGAGGGAGGAACCAACTTGACCGCGTACCGTGATCGTATGTTGTCTCTGTTTCAGACCCTTGAACCGACCGTCGCCGTATCCGCCCAACGCCTATCGGATCAAGTACGGGCTATCCACCGATGCAAGCTGTTGGAACAGTCTGTGCTTGATCGGCTCCGCCTGGAGACACTTACTACTCACGCTGCTCCTTCCATGATGCAGGATCTACCCTCCGCGTCGTCAACCCCGGCCCTGGCTGTGATACCGTCGCCGGAGGTGACACCAGCGGCAATGGTTGATCTTGAAATCGATGAGGGAGATTATGCGAATATGAGCGTAACTAACCAGGTGAGTGAGCAGTTGAGGAGGGCTTTGGAAGATGCAATTAGCCAGTATCGATACACACCCGATTCTAGGCCGCGACTACCACGTTTGCCTACTCATAGACGCAATCTAGCGCTAATGGGAGCCCTGAATACTTTGCTGGCCCCGTATTTACGGACTAGCGAAGATTTAGTTGATACCCACTCGATATTGTACTGCGGCGCCATTGCGGCGTGTCGTGTTGCTCGTGTCAAGTTTCCGGACACTGACCGAGCATCGCGTCCTGCCGGATGTGCGCCCGCATGGCAGGTACGGATCGAGCGTCGTATCAACTCATTCAGGACTCTCATAGCTAAGCTGATCTGTTTCAGTCGTGGCAATAACCGCCCCCGAGTCATGCGTTTCGTGACCCAGGCCTTTGCTGGTACCGGTGTCCTACCCCGAGACTACATGGCCTGTGTCACGGATCGCATCGACTACCTGAAACAGAAGGTCTATGCGTGGGCAAGTCGTATTCGTCGCTACAGAGAGCGTGTGGATAGATACTGGCTTAATCGCCTCTTTCAAAGTGATCAGAAGAAGGTATTCCGGAAGTGGGAAGGAACCGATCAGCGTGTGACGGACGGGCAGCTACCTGATGCCAATGCCATGAATGATTTCTGGCGTGACATCTGGTCGATGCCCGTCGAGCACATAGAGGGTGATTGGATTCATGTTGTTCAACGGGAATGTGAGTCTATCGAATCCATGGCGCCTATTAATATAGACCCCGTAGACGTTAGTTGTGCAATTCGTATGACCCAGAACTGGAAAAGTCCTGGCCCAGACGGATTGCACAACTTTTGGATAAAATGGATTCGATGCTCACACGACCGATTGGCAACACAATTTCAAGACGCCCTCGAACTTGGTTCTCTTCCCCGTTTCATGACCACCGGTGTCACCTTCTTGCTCCATAAGTCCGGTAGTACCACGGATCCGAAAAATTATAGACCCATCACATGCTTGCCTACCATCTACAAACTCCTTACATCCATTCTGACCACGAAAATTAACACTCATATTGTTGCGAACAATGTTTTGGCCCCCACTCAGAATGGATGTAGGGTTGGGTCCCGTGGTACTAAGGAGCTCCTCCTCATAGACATGACCATTAGCCAACAAGTTCGGCGGAACAGAGGGTCTCTTTCTGTTGCCTGGATTGACTATAAGAAGGCCTATGATTCAGTGCCTCATTCATGGCTGGAAAGGATATTAGAGTTGTATAAAATTGATACAACCCTGAAATCTTTTTTGGTTGCATGTATGAGGCAGTGGACCACAGTCCTTCGTCAACCAGGTGGTAGCGACACCCCCTCTGGCCCGCAGGACTTAATAAGGATTGAGCGAGGCATCTTCCAGGGTGATAGTCTGAGTCCATTGTGGTTTTGCCTAGCGCTAAACCCTCTCAGCAGTTTGCTGAAGGATTCAGGGCTAGGCTTTCGACTTCGTAGAGAGGGTGAGGTTATAAGTCATTTGTTATACATGGACGATCTCAAGCTGTTTACTCCGAAACGCCAAGACTTGATGGAAATGCTAAAAATTACACAGATTTTTAGCAGCGCCATTAGGATGGAGTTCGGTGTAGATAAGTGTGCGGTCTTGCATGTTCAGCAGGGGAAAGTTGTAAATTCTCCGAATTTGCAGCTTTCTGAGACAATAACTTTCAGATCTCTCTCCGAAGTCGAGTCCTACAAGTACCTCGGTATGTCAGAGTCGTTGGGTATTTCGGTAGATGACATCAAGAAATCGGTAAAGGAACGCTTCTTTTACCGCCTGACAAAAGTACTTAAAAGTCTTTTGTCTGGCGGCAACAAGACGCGCGCCTTTAACGGTTGGGTGATGCCTCTACTGATATACTCCTTTGGCATCCTGAAGTGGACGCAGACTGAGCTGGACGCCCTGGATAGAAAAGTCCGTCAACTGCTCACTTTGCATCGTATGCTACACCCGCGCTCGTCAGTTATGAGACTGTACATTCCACGGAAATGGGGAGGTCGTGGCTTTTTAAATGCCAAGACACTTCACAACCGTGAAGTGTGCAGTCTCAGGGATTATTTCCGTAACCATGAGTGCGGGATGCATCGCGATGTCGTGACGGTTGACAAAGGCTTCACACCGCTCTCCTTGGCGAACGATAACTGGCGCAAACCAACGATGCTGAGCACTGATGACCGCAAAGCAGTATGGAAAAGCAAGGAGCTGCACGGGAGGTTCTTCCGGGCCCTAACAGGGCCTGATGTGGACCTACCCGCTTCGGTGAACTGGCTACGCTTCGGAGACCTCTTTGGAGAAACCGAGGGTTTTGCCTGTGCAATTGCAGACGAAGTAATGATGACGAACAACTATCGGAAATATATACTGAAGGACGGTACGGTCGACATTTGTCGAGCATGCCGCCGTCCCGGAGAGTCACTTAGGCATATCATTTCCGGTTGTTCGCATCTTGCTAACGGCGAGTATTTGCACAGGCACAACCATGTGGCCAGGATCATCCACCAGCAACTTGCTCTTCAATACGGCCTTGTCGAGTCAGAGGTGCCGTACTATCAGTACGCACCGGCGCCAGTTCTCGAGAATGGTCGTGCATTGCTCTACTGGGACCGCTCTATCATCACGGACAGGACTATTGTTTGCAATAAGCCTGATATCGTGGTGGTCGACCGATCCCAACGCCGGGCAGTGCTTGTCGACATCACCATCCCACATGACGAGAATCTCGTGAAGGCCGAGAAGGACAAAGTCAGCAAGTACCTTGACTTGGCTCACGAGGTAACCGCCATGTGGGATGTTGACTCGACGATCATTGTCCCGATAGTCGTTTCAGCGAACGGCCTAATAGCGAAGAGCCTCGACCAACACCTCAAGAAGCTCTCACTAGACGGTTGGATCAAGGGTCAGATACAGAAGGCAGTGATACTCGACACGACACGCATTGTCCGAAGGTTCCTCTCTCTGCAGCCCTAACCGCTGGTAGCTTGGGCACTACCCCGCTGCCGGCGGCATCCTAGTTTTAAGTTTTTTATAATATTTATTTTTTTTGTATATGAATGTTGTAAAAAATTTAAAATTATGTTGTAAAATAAATTACGTGAATAATAATTAATAATAATAAATTTTATTTCAAAAAAACGTTTAACATGTTGGAGCAGTAAGGAACACATAATGTATACATAGAACTATGAATAAGAACAACAAAACACATGTGTAGGTACAATGTAAGTCCTACTGGCACAAATATGCTCCAGGACGTTATCCGCACCAACAGTAAAGACATTCAACCAACCGGTTGGTTGAATGTCTTTACTGTAGTAGTACTGTTTAATGTGTAGTTTCTACACATACAAGCTACGTTTCGTACCGCTTCATGAAATCGAACTACTTTTTTGAGCACAATACTGACTTTTGAACTAACACGGTACCAACTTTGACAAGTAATTTTACACTTATCAGGAACATAAGTCAGTTCCATTTTTGATTTTAAAATATTATCTACAATTTTAAATTATAAGCTCGTTTTATGGATCTTATAATCTCTGCTAACCACCAAACAATTAAGACTTTTACTTGCAAATTATGTTGATATGGAAGATAGGCACCTTTCTAACAAAATTTCTAGAAGATCGGATCAGGCAATCGAGATCATGACTGGGAAATATACACTGCTCAGACCTCCACCGAGACCACGCTTCGCTTAGTCTATTAAATATTTTAAATATATACTAACAAGCGATGATATTTTTTACCGTATAGGTTCGCAGTAACTGCAGATAAAACGTTGTTATGTACACTTCTGTTCTGCCGCTTCTAATAGCACACGAAACTCTACAATTTTAGCGATACTATCCGTGGTACGGCGACTAGTGCCGCCGTGCGAGTGAATATTTTTATGAGTTAAAAGTTAACGCCTATTTCTTTTAGCTCCGCCCGAATTAGAAATTATTTTGACTACTGTCTTGCCCTTAAGCTCAAATCTACATTTCTTATTGTTGAACACGGGTGAGACAGAGAGAGCGTAAACCACTACATGAATAGGTACGTAGTAGCACAGATGACAGAGTCACGGTCGACAATGGTTTCAAACTTCATTTGCAATCATAAAACAGATAGATGTAAGGTACATGGTATGAAGCAGTGATGGCTCAGTGGCTTTGGCTATGGACTGCCACGCAGCAGGTCCATGGTCCAGTCCATGGCATGGTGGCAGGGCATTTTGCGAATGCCCGCCTGTCTAGCGACCACTCTCAAGTAGAAAATCTGTCGCCAAGCACCTAACGGTATGTTCCGGCAGCAGTCCCTGAGAGCCAGTGAAATTACAGGCACATGAGACTTAACAAGGTGACGGGCGCAGTGCAATTAATGACTTGTGACGAAATGCATCTGTTATAGGCAGAGGTTAGTCCGCTTAACATCAGGTGGGCCTCGAGCTTGTTCCGTCACAATAACATAAAAAAATTAAGTCCTATCACAGAAGACACATAAAAAGAACCAGAACGATCACTCCGCAAAGCCATTCTAATTAATAAGCGACTCTAGCTGCGAAGCAATAAAGTGCACTTCATCTCGCGAGGCACGGAGTACTCATATTTATATTCACCTACAAGGCGTCTCTCTTTCTATCGCATAGCCACGTATAGCTGTGATCTCTTCTAACACGGCACGCACCGAAAAATAATCCAAGCCGACGTACCTGTAGATTTGTAGCTAAAATGCGGAGTGAGCCAGGCCTCTTCTTTTACCTATATTTTCGTTAGTACAACTCTATATCTTTTTACATATATTATGATTATTTTATACCTATATTTTCGTATAGTACCATTTGTACATGTGATGATTAATCCGTTCAGTAATGTAGGTATAGGCTGCATGAATAGTCGATCGGTACCAAATTAAACTCCTCGGTCTAAAACCCCGCCCCGAGAGACAGGGCTCATGAAAATTTAACACCCTAACTTAGATAGAGAACTCACAAATATAGAGAAAATAATGCAGTACTCGTATGTAGAATAGTACTTATTATGTTTATGATATAATATGAACTCCTACTGTTTATGAACAAAATATTGAAAATGTGGGGCGCGGATCTTTTTTATCTCATTTGTTCAAAAAGAGCTAAACTTGGATAAAAGTACCTCTAGAATCCCTTGATTCCCGAGAGACTTAAAGTGATTTCAATTTAGAATTTAAATATTGATAGTAAATGTTACCAATCACCAAAGAGATCGATCACGAACACTGTATAAGTCGTGTATAAGCATGTAAAGACTGTCCACGTGCGGTTTATATAACATATATAAACCGCACGTGGACCAATAAAAAAACAAATAGTAAAAAACGCTCGAAATGCGTTCCACCTGCGTACCTAAGTATCTACTCAAATGTAGATTCAAATTCAGAATGTAATTGTGTGCTGATACTTTTATAAAAAAAGAGAGCGTAAACAATTTAAAGAAATATACCCGTCGAGTTGTGGACCATATAATGTACGAGTATATAAGCATCACACAATAAGGCAAATAAGCACCGAAATGGGCTGTATCGTAAGATAATTTAGATTGAAGGACAAAGTTAAATGAGAAATGGAAAAAAATTTCCCACATACATCTGTCTACATCACGGTCAATGCACCTAATGCAAATGTAAGTTTGTAATTGTAAAAATGTTCTCAAATTTTCGTTAATTTTACCTTCCTTGTACCACAGTATAAAGCAATATGTGTACTGTGTTCTATGATGTTTGTATGACCTTGTTTTTTGCTAAATTGGTGAAACTATATCAACAACATACAGGACAGCTTTTATATTTTATATTAAAAAAAAGATGTGGCTTATATAAGCTACATGAGATTGTAATGGTAAAAGCACGAGGGCCCACCCGATGTTAAGCGGATAAACCTCTGCCCGTAACTGATACATTTTGTCATATTGTGACGAATTGCACTGCGCTCATCACACTGAGACATACAGGCACATGAGACTTAACAACTGTTTGTTAAGTCTCATGTGCCTGTAATTTTTCTGGCTTTCAAGGACTGCTGCCGGAACACACTGTTAGGTGCTTGGTGACAGATTTTCTACTTGAGGGTCGTATCTTAACGTGTTTAATTCTTCAGATTCAAATCTGCACTTAGATACTTGTCGTGTACGTATGTAATGTGATAGCTGTCAAGGTGACACAGTTGTTAAAACAATTTTGTTAGTTTTCGGTATTATTATCAAGCTACATAAAATGTGGATGATGTTACATTTTGTTGCGTAAGCAAAACAAAGTTTTCTTTCAGCAAGTGTTATACACTTTTGGGGATCAACTCGCCCGCGTCCGTAGGTTTACCGTTTTCGTGATCCCTAGGTGGTGCTAAATGGGCGAAACATTCTGGTGGTAGGCTTCGGCCGCGGCTTGTCACCACCCATCAGACAAAGCCATGGCGCCAAACGGCCTAGCCGTGTTCCGGCATGATGTTTGATGTAGCCAAAGCGTTTTAAATCCACTTTTATAATGCGTACGGCCGAAGTATGGAACACCCTATCATCGTCTTTATTTCCGGAAAGATATAATCTGGAAGTCTTCAAGATCAGAGTAAATAGGTATCTGCTAGGCAATTATGTTCCACCGTCGACTGCGTCGTCACTTTCCTTCAGGAGAGACAGCGGTCAAATGCTTGCTTAAATAATAAAAAAAAAAACAGAAGTTACTCCTCTTAACAATCACAATCGAACCCTTAACTGTGATCTATTATGAATACAATTTGCATAATATAGATGTATCACAATTAAAACAAACGAAACTGACTTCCAACACTGACAAGTTTGAAATACCTAACTCCTTGAAGTCAGTAGACAATACAGATTCCAGACACTGACCTCACATTATTATTTTTATTTTATTTTATTTTTATTTTACTTGTATTCGGGGGGCTTACAGCTTTCATTACAAAGTAATATTAATATAAACAAAGAAGAGCCATTTACAAGCCTCCACAGTTAGAAAGTGATTATAACAACAATAGAATATAACAATAGATAAATAACGCTAAAGTTCACTTCTTAAAAATGCTTATGCTAACGACTATCCAGAGGAGTAGCATATGGCCACAGTAATGTAGAATTTATGGAAGCCACACTACAAGTAAATAAGTCGATGGTGGGGTGCGATTTAATTATTTTGTTAAATGCAGTTGACGAGCGCAATACGAAGGAATTTCGGCGATAGTTGGTGCGTGCGTGGGGAGTATGTAAAAGATTTTTGAGCTGACGCGTATGAGACCGGGTAGGAACATTTAATATTATTTTGGATACAAGTTTAGGGCAATCAATTTTTGATTGTGCTAGTTTAACAAGATATCGCAAATCTGACACGTGTCTACGAGATTCTAATGGTACAAGGTGGAAACGGGAGCAGCGCTGCTCATAACTCACGTATGGTAATTTAAACTTATAGCCTAGGTACCTGGTGAATTTCTTTTGCAGACGCTCCAACCTATGTGAGTGTACGGCATAATTTGGGTTCCATACCTGACTGGCATATTCGAGATGGCTACGGACATAGGCACAATATAGTATTTTTAGGGTCTTCATTTTATTAAGTGATTTTGAATTGCGGATGACGAATCCCAGTGCAGTGAAAGCCTTTTTTGCTATGTGATCTATGTGATACTCAAAGGATAATTTGCTATCTATTAGTACACCCAAATCATTGGTTACATCTGCACGTGACAAGGGCTGGTTATTTATTAAATAGCTGAATATGATTTTATTTAATTTACGAGTAAAACTGATTATAGTGCATTTGGAAATATTCAGATGAAGATTATTAGACTTGCAATAATCTACTACTCTCGTCAGATCTTCCTGCAGTAGTCTTGCATCATATAAAGTTTTGACTGGTCTATAGATTTTCATATCATCAGCAAAAAGTAGATAATTCGAATATTTGAAGCACGTGCCAATGTCATTAATAAAAGCTATAAATAGCAAAGGACCCAGCAATGATCCTTGGGGAACGCCAGAGGGGATCGTCATCCAGGATGAGGTGAACCCATTAAGCACTACTGCTTGATTTCTATTCATAACATATGACGAGAACCATCTGAATAGGTTGCCACTAATCCCCAATGCCAAAAGCTTCTTTAACAGGATACTGTGATCAATTTGGTCGAATGCTTTACTGAAATCCGTATATATAGCGTCTATTTGGGAACCAATGTCCATTTGCTCAGAAACAAAATCTGTAAACAGTGCTAGATTAGAAATCGTTGACCTGCCCTTCAGAAACCCATGTTGTTGAAGACTAAAGCTAGAGATCATTTCACTGTAAAGCTGGTTGTACACAATCCTTTCCAGCACCTTGGCAAGGAGACAGAGCTTAGAAATAGGCCTATAATTGTTAACTGTGTCTTTAGAACCTTTCTTATGAATCGGTGATATGAAAGCAGATTTCCATAATTTGGGTACAATACCTTCCGCCAAGGAACGCCTAAACAAGATAGTGACTGGCACAGTTAGCTCTTCTGCACACTTCACTATAAAGGTTGCTGGTAGTGAATCGGGACCTGCCGACTTACTTAAATCGAGCGATTTTAAATAATTAAAAACAACCTGGGGATCTATTTCTATGAAATTTATGTTGCTGGTGTTACTGGTGTTGGGTGGAATGTAGTCATTGGAAGAAGAGGAAGAGGACGATGACGTCAGAAAAGTTGAATGGAAGTACTTTGCGAAAAGTTCACTTATTTCTTGGCCAGTGTCACTGCTCTCTCCATTGTAGGACATCTTAGACGGAAAGTTGTTATTCATTCGTTTACGTTTAATGTAAGACCAAAACAGTTTGGGTGAGGTTCCTATCGATGACTCGATTTTTTCCATATAAGATGTGTAACAAAACTGCTCTAAGTCATTCGCTCTATCACGTAGTAACTGGTACGATAAAAGATCTGAGATGTTACCGTAGACTTTCCATTTACAAAGGTACTTGAATTTTTCTTTCAGTATCTTGGTGAGTGCTAAAGTATACCAAGGAGGATATTTGTCAGATCCAAGATACCGTTGAGGAATATATAGGTCTCTAACATTGTACAGTATAGAATAAAATACGCCTAGGGCGTCGTCAATACTGCATTTTGAAAGAATATATCCCCAGTCTTGCTTACTTAAATCAGATCGTATACTCTCGTAATCACCTCTATTGTACTGAAATATTAAGCGCTTAGCGGTTTTAAGAGACTGAAACTGAGGGACGTCAATGTGGACGGATAGCGGAGGGTGATAACCGTCTACTCTAGTAAGAGGTTCCATGCACTCAGAGACAGAGACCGATACATTAGATAAGACCAGATCTAGTACCCTGCCGTCTTTGTTTTGAATTAAATTGAACTGTTGTAGATTACACAGGCTAAGAAAATCGATAAAGTCAACAAAAGGACGAATTAGGGGCGCAGATGGCTTAATCCCGTCATCTGTAATGTTCCATGTGATAGCACTCATGTTGAAGTCGCCCAGAACAATAAATTTATCGGAAGGGTGATCATTGATCAAACCAGATAACCTATCTAAAAAAACGTCCAATTGGTCAGCAAAACTGTTGCCATGCTGTTGATCACACAGATAAAGCGCGCCTAAGTGAATTCGGTGGTTACGGTTACCACACCCAGGCTTTAACTGAAGTGATACCCAGATGTCTTCGGCATTAGATTGCCAGTCCACATTTTGCGACACAACAAGATCACGCTGGGCTGCTACGAGAACCCCGCCACCTCGGGTCTGACCCGTAGTGACAAAGTTCCGGTCACGCCTCCATACCAAGTATCGGTCATCGAAGAGTTCACTATCTAAGATCCCACCTACCAACCAAGTCTCCGTCAGGACTATGATATTATACTGGTTATTTTTTACTAAGTTCCTATAGAACTCACCAGTATAAGTTCGCAGTCCACGAACATTTTGGTAGTAGATAGTCAAGTTAGCCATCATGCGCGGTGTGCCTACAACAAAGCATTTCTCCAAAATATAAGTATGATGGTAGAAGACTCATATCCGACTTTAAGTCAAACTTTGGGTAACCCAGCAAGCAGTGGTGAATTATATCATTTGTAATATATTCAAACTCAGCCAAATAAAAAGATACTGTTACTAAATGGGGCTGGCGCCAGCAAATCTCAAGTGTAGGTTTCCATTCATAACTATCTATGACTTCTCTTGACTCTTGTTATATACGCGTTCCACCCACACTGCGTTGAACGTAATCCTAGATGAATATTTATAAGTAATATAGAAACTATTATTCGAACGAATAAACAGATATGATAATAGAGATTCGCATACAGGAAAGGATCCCGCCATACGCAACAACCATCAAATCTCCAAGTCCAGATCATTTTGTTAATATACTTAAGTTCAGCTAAGAAAAAATATATTATTAATAAAAAGGCCTGGTTTGAGCAAATATTCAGTTTAGGTTTCCATTCGTAACTATTTCCCTCGTCAGACAAGCACAAAATTACGCTACCCACGCACACCACGTCGAACAGTAAAACAATATGGCGAAAATCGTAGAAGATGCATAGGATAAAAAATACAAAACACGTATTGTTTTTATCAGCTTTGGAACGCAGCACTACCGTCGAAAATACCCACTCAAGCGGAATGTTTCTCATATATATAAAACTGGGTATTGTTATACCCTCGACTAATGATATATACGCGTTCCACCCATACTGCGTTAAACTTAATCCTAGATGAACACTTATATTTAATTTAGAAACTATTATTCGAACGACTACACAAACATAATAATATAGATTCGCATACAAGAATTGATCCCGCCACACGCAACAACCATCCAACCTCCAAGTCCAGTCGTATTTATTCCGCAATTGGAATGAATTATCAATACATATACTTATAACATGCAACATAACATATTCACTTACAAAATAAGCTAATAATATAATGTTTCTACGCTCATTGACTAAGCACCTCAAATGATCATCGCGAAGTTGGGCGCAAACAATAGAATACCAGTTAACTCGAACAAAAGAAAGCGATAAGAAACCGGGTACCGTGCCTATGGTTCTCAAACGGTACGAGGTACACAAAGTGCACAATTTTATTATAGTAAAATCTGAATTCATAGAGTTGTATTTGGGTGTGGCTAAAACAAACAATAATATTATATAAAAGTTAAGGTAGAAACTTAGCATATCTTGGGTAGGTCGCGTTCCGTCCTGATTGTGAGGGTCCTTGAGGTGGGGTCGCGCCTCACAAAAATCTTCATGTGCTTGACCCAGACAAATTGGAAATTCCGTTCCTTCGCTATGGTCTTGACTTGAGAAAGAAGGATTTTGTTCTGTATGGTGAGATGGTCGTTCACAAAAATCCGACCTGAACCTACAATTCCAATATCCTTAGGAGTCAGGGGGTCCTTCATGGAACGAGCGGCTGCTACAAAATCTTCTTTTACATATTTGTTCATGAATGAGACAATTATGTTTTTAGCGTCTTTTGTGCTAGTCGGGACCCTGTGTATAAAGTTGATATGCGATTTTAAGATTGGATATGAGATCTTGTCACCAATTTTCCCAACAATATTGAAAAGATTTTCTCTGTCTTTAAGTGGTATCCCTTTTATTTCCACGTTATTGCTGCGGAGCCACTGTTCCGTGCCCTGCAGCTCATCGCTTAACTTAGCGATCTCATCCTTCAACTGAGTAACACTCTCCTGCGCTTCTTCCACCTTTGCCAGTCTTTCTTCTATTATTTGGACATGTTTCGGCAGCTCTTTCAGGTCTGTCAGCTCTTTGCGAAGAAGCTGCACTTCAGAAGCCAGATTCGATAGAGGGGCCAGTTCTTGGCGAATTTTAGTTAACTCCTGCATTATGGAGTCCAATGTTACCAATGGTGATACAACTGGGGACACGGGATTTGGAGACGGCGGAACACTAAGATGAGCCGAATTTTTGCAGGAAGCACATCTCCATGTAGCTTGACGTTCTCCCAACTTGCGGTACCCTTTCTCAGTTATCCCTGAACAAGGAAAGTCAAAATGCTTGTGGCACGCTGTACATTGAATTGCTTCCGCTACTTCGTCGTTACATCTTCCACAGACAACCATCTTGCCGTTTACTTAAATTACACACGATGCAACAGAGGGGCCAAAAAGTTTGAGAAACACTGGTGGCGAAGACCGAACGCGACCGGACTGGACGTCGTACGCTTAGTGACTACTTAATTATGCTCCGACATTCACAAGTTATTTCCTACTTGAAAAGTAGTGTTGGATGTCGGTTCTGTTTAATGTTCAATATATTTTTAATCTTTTGGTTATGCATACTGCTTACATTTGTTACTTAGATTCACTTGCCTAAAATACTGCTCACCATCGACAGGAGTTAATTATTACTAAACTACTTAAAATTACTATTATATCATCCAGTAAGCAAACAATTTTTTAAGTTAACTCTTGATAACTTAAAATCATAACGGATTTTGATGAAATTTAAATGGAGGTACAAACTTGGAGGTATACTCTACCTAACAAATGTAAGAATCATCAAAATCAGTTCGTCATTTTCTGAGTAACAAACATAAAAAACAATCGAATTGAGAATCTCTTCCTTTTATGAAAGTCGATAAAAAATTCCAAAGAATTGTAAAATTCGTCTTATTTTAGAAGTCAAATGTTGTCCCAGAAATAAATTCCACGATAAAGCGCTAATAAAGACAATTTCACTTTGAAAATTTCGTCCGCTCCACATATCCCTACTGGGAGTGGAGAATGGAATTTATTTCCACCTATTACTACTATCGGGGAAACGTGGATATTTTAATTCCACGTATTTCTACTTTGATCAAGTATTTGACGTAGGCACCATCTTATACAGAGTGAAAACATGTTTATTACGTAAAACTTATGAAGGCAACTCGTGGTAATCTATGCATTGTATAGATGACGATTGAACATAACTTTTGACTGAGTACCTTAAATAATAATGATTAGTTATTATAAAACCAAATTATGTTAATTATAATATAATGTTTAAGGTCACAGCCGAATTTTAATATAAACAACCTAACGAGTTACTCATAATGTCATTGACACAGGCCAAGCGAATGTCTAACCTTATCATAGTTTAACATTGATAACGGATCCGATTACTAGAATCTAGAAGTTATAAAGGTAAACCGCTTCTAAGAATTCAGCTTCTTACCCCGAAGCTAAAATTCATACTTAGTTGCGGTAGTAACATATATTTATAAAATCACCAAATAAAATTACTACTTTATTAGTTACAATTAATATTTATCTTGATTATTATTATATAAGACTAGTTATGGCAAAACTTGCACTGCTTTACCTACCTTCAAACACATTTAACGGTAACAAATGCCAATAAACTCCTCTTTCTAGCTTACATATTACACCATAAATTAGGAAACAAGAAAACTCAAAAAAAGTTATTGCGCATTCAATTAACACTCCTATCAGAAATAAAATTGACGTTAATGCAAGAGACACAATTATTCCGCATTCAAAGACGAGGCTGCGGAAAAAATACTCTCATTCGACTAGTTTTTTTAAGCAACTGAAATATGCAATCAACACGAAAACTTAAATATTTGATATTTCAAACCTTTTTCTATCAGTTGTACAGTCAGAAACACATTTGAAAGAAATTTACTCGATAGTTTTAATTTTTCAAAATGAAGCCTTTTCTTTAAATTATTGGAGTTTTCTTGGAAACTACATCAGTTACATATTAATAATAAACACACATAGAAAGGAAATGTAGTTTATTATCCGCTGTATAAGTAAAATTTACCTAGAGTAATTAGTATTGTCATAATAAATTAAATAGTGTTTTAGACTTACGACCTTTAGTTCTGTGCAGGATTACGGTCAATCGGAAGATTCGATATTCAACCTTATTGGCTTAGGATTACGAAATAAAATCAATGCGTAAGAGCTGTCCTTCAGTGCCGCGCTGTGCGCCGTTGGACGTGGACCTATCGCTCGCGCGCTATCACCTGTGCTGTGCAGTATAAATACGTATCTTGGTAGGTATATCAATCAATATGGGAAATAAAGATAACTAAAAAATAAAAAACGAAGCAGAAGAGTCGATACAAAGACTTTGCAAGAATTATGAGAGAGCGTATAATATTTCAGTTTATTTTTACCTATGCAAATTTAATATTCGTTTGTGTTTCGGTGTTTATTCTATTCATGAAACATATTATCTCTATCGAACTAAGAGATTCTATACCTACTAGGTTACTAGGTTCCTATAGTACTGTAATGGAGCTATAAAATAACTAAATGTCGTACTAATCTAAGTACGATTAGTTGGATACTATAATAATATCTGGTAATGTATAGTTATGGTCTCACCTGATGGTAAGTGATGTGGTAGAAGGTACCAAACAGGTGATAACTAAAATTATCTGGCTCTAAAGTACAGCTGACGTTCAACCGTAAATGGAGTTGAGTGTTGCTAAATAATAATAACACAAGCGTAGCAAATCAAAGCATTTGGTTTGGTGGGTATATCGCAATAAAACATCGAACATTGTTCATGTCCCTCAAGACTAAATGTAGATTTATATAAATGAAAGAATATTCAGAATCAGGCAAGTAGGTATATATTCAAGAGATTATCTACAAAGTCACCTGCATAGGTACTTTTAAATATACATTTTATCACTTAGACATGTACATATAAGTAACGATTTATACAAATATAATAGAGTGGAATAAATAGATTCTGTACATATATATAATAAAATAGACTGTGCTCATAAAATGCACCTTCTTTCTCAGGAAAAAAAATAATAAATCAGTCAAAGTCCGAGATCACTCGGAACAGGGAGAACTGTCGGAGTCGCCATCTCATATAATAAATTTAGACTGTGTTCTTCCACTATATGAAAATAAGTGAGTAATCTTTGAATAAAGTATTATTAAATTTGCACATTTTATTCACAGGAAATTTCGTAAACGAAATATATTAAATATTATTTCGTTTACGAAATAATATTAAATATATTATTTAAATATTATAATACCTATATTAGGCAAAAAAATATTTTGACCTATCCATAGCAGAGCAGCAGGTAAACTTAAATAACAAAAACGTATAAATGTGTATATACATTTTTTTTTATTGCTGATAGGTAAGCCTTTAACCACAATCTCACCTGATGGTAAGTGATGATATGGTCGAAGGTGTTAACAGGCTTAACCTAGAATTACTGGCTCTCAAGGACAGCTGCCGGAACACACCGTTAGGTGCTTGGCGACAGATTTTCCACTTGAGGGTGGTCGCTAGCCAGGCGGGCATTCGCTAAAATGCCCTTCCACCATGCGGTGAAGCTCAAGCCAGCGGCGGGATTCGAACCATGGACCTGCTGCGCGGCAGTCCATAGCCAAAGCCACCGAGCATCATGCTTTTTACACTGAAAAAAAAAACTTTACATTATTATCGCCCTGCACTTGTCACACCTCTGTAGGGTCGGTATAAACAATATATTTTTTCTGAGTACCTTCACAAAAGACAACGCATTGACATAGTTGTGCGGAGTAAGACTTAAATTTTATGGCCGGCCTCCTATCTGAAGCAATATGCCTTTGCGTATGCCATCGTTGATATGTATTATACTCGCCTTTGCCCCCTTTTCGGTTATTAGTTAGGGTATTAGATAGATGGTAAAGAGCGATGTTTTACTCTTGACGTGCAAAAAATCTGACGTGAAATTATCTGAATTTATGTATTTAAACTCATTTATTCATATTCACTACACCCCCTTTCTGAAGGCCGAGCTTCAGCAGGGGCGGAGCAGTTTGTATGGTGGCCGTCTTGAAATCGCCATTTTGGATTTTTGACAGGTGTCATTCGACTGCTCTCCCGACATTTATCCTTACTTCTACCTTTTAACAAATTCTATCTACACATTCTAACAAATTGTGCGAAATTGATTGTCGGACAAACAGAAATGTACAGTTGCTTTTCTGAAGGCTTCAGGTAACGGATTGTCTGTAAAATGTATTTTGCAGGTATATATATCAATAAAAAATTTGATTGATATTATCAAACTGAAGGCTAAATGCACATTTGTAATATAACTAAATGCTTAGGCCTTGTACGTGGCGATGGTAAAAGGCCGGACGGCATGACTTTGGTTCCGTGGAGGATGGGAAGGCCTCTGGTATGGGACGCTACCTGTGTCGATACCTTAGCACCTTCTCATATTCCTGCTACCCAAAAAGTGGCCGGTGCGGCGGCTGAACTAGCAGAAGGCCTCAAAAGGCGCAAATATAGTAATCTCAGTAGTTGTTACATGTTTGTGCCTTTTAGGGTCGAAACGCTGGGACCGTGGGGACCGAGCGCCAAACTATTATTCAAAGACGTCTCAAAACGTCTGGTCGACGCTACTTGTGACCAAAATGCTGGCATATACTTTGGACAAAGGATAAGCATTGCCATACAACGTGGCAATGCGGCACAAAAACACGTATTTTGCAATATCTCAGAAACTGTGCGTTTTATAAAAAAATTGTAAGAACATAATTTGTAGCAAATTGTGTTGCCCACAAACATATTTATATAACTTTTTGCCCTAAATTAAATATTAAAGAAGTTATAAGCAATAATAAATTTTTTTGCTCTATAACTTTTTTATACATTTTACAAAAAAAATACCCTAGAACAATGTCGTAGATGATCTGCTCAGGATTTTTTTATGAAACTCGCAGGTTAATTGATAAAACTGAAAATAATATCCACAATGTTCAATACGTTTACACGTTGCAAAAAATGTAGAACAACTAAGAGAATAAAATGAGATAGAAGAAACAGCTAAGCCTACGTATAATAATAATAGTCGTAGCAGGCAGATGTTCCTTTGAACCCAAACGGTTACTCAGACCTTTTCTACCTGCTTATCCTTCCGTAAGTTAAATTTAGTAAGTTCTATGGTAAGGAAAACAGGAATGAAGAAGTAAAGTTGTACGAATTCAACAATTTTTTTTAAGAATATATTTACAATAAAAAATATAATAAGTTAAACATTTCTTTTTGACCGGATTCTCATGAGCATTGACGAACCTGGTCAACTTTGAAGCGCTGTAACAGTGTGTTAAATGAATTAAAATAAAATAAAAAAATCGTCAAAAGATAATCAAAAATGTTGGTCTGAGGTATTATTTTGTAAAATAAGAAAAAAAAGTTATAGAGCAAGAAAAAAATATGAAAATTTTCTCACTTTTTTGCTTATAACTTCTTAAATTTTTAATTTAGGGCAAAAACTTATAATAACATATTTGTAGGAAAAATAATTTGCTACAAATTATGTGCAGTGGAATTTTTTGTAGGACACATCGTTTCCGAGATATCGCGAAATAAGTGTTTTCACCCCTTTTATCAAGATGGTGGCCGGGGCACAAGGGTGGCGACCCCACAAACTTAGATTTGTCTCAAAAGTAAAATTGCGCCCTCTAGGAATTGCAATATTCGGTCCTTAAATTGTAACATTTAAATGGACTACTATGTAGGTATCTATATTTGATTATGTCCTTCTAACCATAATTGTATACATATAGGCAAATAACTTAGTTTTGTAGTTTGTATACCTGCTTTGTGCATGCATACCTTGGTTCATTATATTTGTATAACTGCCCTGTTGGCGGAACGGCTTTAGATAGATAGATACATATCAAACAAATTATTGGAGTACAAAATTTTATGCCCAAGGCGGGAATCGAACCCGCGTCCTCCGATATCGCGTCGGATGCTTAACACCATCTCAGCCACCTGGACATTGGCATTTCTGCCGAAACTTTGTGCTCCAATTGTATTACTTTAACCATCATAGGGGACGGTGCGCGGCCATCAACCAGACTACAAGACTTCATCTGATCGAAAGAAGTGTTTTTTCAAACACTTAACTCTCGGTATGATGATGCTACCCTTCTATATTTCTAAATATGATTACAAGCACTATCGCGTGCTAAGCGAAATCATATCAAACAAATTATTGGAGTACAAAATTTTATGTCCAAGGCGGAAATCGAACGCGATATCGGAGGACGCGGGTTCGATTCCCGCCTTGGGCATATAATTTTGTACTCCAATAATTTGTTTGATATGATTTCACTTAGCACGCGATAGTGCTTGTAATCATATTTAGAAATATAGAAGGGTAGCGATATCATACCGAGAGATTGTTTTGGCTAATGCACTCAATTACAAAAACAATAAACTTTCTTCCTGCATCATTTAAAAAACAAAAACTTTTATACTTTAGCCGCACCAGCCTTGAGAAAAGGGCTGTAAAATGGCTTTGCTGGAATAAGGGCTCTTAACTTAATGTTGTCTTAGGTTTTCGCGATTGTTACACATAGTAATTAAACAACATTAAATGGTTTAAATCTCGTATATTTATCATTATTTTTGTCCTGACGTTTCAAACACTTTGCAGTGATCGTGGTCACGGGGACTGCAAACTTGAAAAAAAACTTGACTTTCCGTTTCCGATACTCGTTATTTCTCACGCACACTTTTGCATATCATTAAAACTGTATAAATTGAAAACAATATATTTTTTATTTTATAAATGATTTTTTGTTAATTTATATACATCTTAACTTAATTTGTCGATAACCTCTGTAGACTATACCACTTACTAACAATCTAAGAATCCACTATTTTTATTTTAAAGTCTAATTTAGTCACCTGTTCCAGTACCTCTCACTTGTCTGCCATGTTTCATTAAAAAAGCCTGTATAACATGTTCCCTACAATGTTTCTGCAGCTGTGTGTTTTTTTCATAAAATATCCCAAAGTTTAAGGCCCTTACAATTGCGTATGTAGACTCTTCTGCAAGTTTGGTAAAAAAAAATCTTATCCTGCTGTTTAGAAGTGGCTAGATATATATCTGGTTGGTCTAATTTTTACCATAGTTGGTATATGAAAGCAGAGTGGTAGTAAAATAACACCTTTCTGTTAACCACTGTAACTGAAAAATTAAACGAAATAGGATGTATACGAATTACGAACATATTTTCAACATAAGTAATTAATAGTCAAAAATTATATGATAGCAATAAAAAAAACAACCTGCATTATATTATTATGGGAACGTGTACAGTAGCACAGTTATGAAAAACTATAATTCATATTTGTATGACGAGTCGTGGTAAAATATATTGCCCACAACTAACATTTAATGAAATCAAATCAAATCCATTTATTTCAGGTCAATTGTACCCATATTCACCGAATATAATATAATATTTTGCTCATTCAATTTGATGGTATTTTACTTTATTCTAATGATGTGTAACATGTAATCTAATTAATCACATTCCAAGATACTGAGAACAATGTTGATTCATTCATAAATTATCGTCCACGCGGATGCCAAGTAACATTACTTTCGTTACTACGGAGAATTTAAAAACACCCCATTTATCAATATATATCGTGCCGTTTGGGCTGTTATGTACCACCATCATATTCCGACCCTTGTCTCACTTATGTTGGTTTAGTGCAGTATGTTTTTTTTTATAAACACGGAGACTGCGACGCAACAACATAGCAAAGAAACTTTAAAAAAAAAAGACATGAAAACAATTTTTTAAATTAAACAGTCTGAAATAACTGGTTGATATCGGTTCAATATGATCTCAAATTTGTGTTTTTAACAATATTGAACAATAACTTTCATCTATATTCATAGTTGCCACTTACATTAGTTGCTAGAAGCACTGCGATCGTCAAGGCATTTTGGCAAATTACTTTTAGTAAGTTGACTGTAACTGGCAAACCGTTCGCCGGTGTTGATGAAATTAAAATGAAACCAATAAAGAGTTAAACTGTACTAGCAAACAAATAATCTTCTATATTGTAAGGTTCAGTAAAAAAGTTATGTGTGGTCAAACATAAAATAAATAATAGACAAGTCAATTTAAGAACCCTCTTTCTATTGGGAAGTCAGTTAAATATGTATAATATGATATACCAATAATATATACCAATAAAGTCGAGCAGACATGAACATATGGTAATAAGTAATAAGTCTGTCGACCGTAAGAATAATTTTGAAAAGTAAATCAAATAATCAATTTCTTACTAAGAAATATTAGTAATGTTGATAAAAATAAAAACGTGACATCAATTGCAGTATATACAAAGTTACTTTATATATCTTTTTTTTTTTTTTTTTTTTTTTATTCTAATTTTTTTTTGTTTTTGAGACTTTTGGTCGCTTAGCGACTACTTTATATATCGAAATTCGTCACGTGAATAAGATTATAAAAAAAGTTGAAATCGTCTCAATGGTATCTGTGTTCGCGAATCTAATATCAAGTATACAAATATGTTTATAAGCGAGACGCGTGCGCCGCTGCTGCACATCGCCTCGTTCGGTGCAGCGGGGATCGTTGCGCCGCATGGGCGGAGCTAGCGTGGGAATTATTTTTGACTGCCCCCACCCTATCACAAACACAATGACGATAATACAAATTATGTATACAGATCATTTAACAATATATTAGTCACAGGATCGTTAACAAGACTTTTTGCTCTTTCACCATAAACGAACTCCAAATGTGTAAAATCTAGTGTTTTATTCAAAACTATATATCTCATTAAATTTGGTAGCATTGTTCTCAACTTTTCTACATCCGCTATTGTGCTAAACCAATCGGAGTCACTCAAAAACAAGTTCACGGGCGCAGTTATTAATGAAACGTTAAATTCTGGAGGTATGTCTGACCCATATACCGCTATATTTTTCATGGACCCATAGTCGAACCTCTGGAATCGTTTACTTACATATATTTGAAATAAGTGTTCAAATGTACGGGTAGACACCCCGGCAGGTATGTGAGTGGAGATAACAGGCAGTTGTTTGATATTCAATTTCTTAATATTATCTATACCGTAAGTAAGTGCGTATTCCAATTCGCAGAGTATTCTCTCAGGTACACCGTCTCGACACGTTTTTGCGTGGAACCATTTCAATAACTCATTATTTTGATATAAATCATAAACACCGATTCCATCCAAAAATGACTTTAGCAAGCGCCTGTTTTTGACTACAATCTTTATATACGGAAACCGTATATTGTCAATCCACGCTACGGGCGCTAGAAGAATTGCCTGTTTGATTTTTTCATTGTATTCTGGTCTTTGGCTGCCCATAATGAAAAACAAGGTGCTTCCTAAAGAGAATCCAATGTAATACAGCTTGGACTGCTTTTTTATAGAAAGAATGTAATCTACCGATGCCGGTATATCCATTGCACCCATCTCTTCGTATCCAAAAGCCCAATACTGTTTGTTGGGAAGATTTTTGACATGACCTTTGCTGTATTTGTTTCCTCTAGCATTATAAAGCCAAATATCATAGCCAAGCGCAGAGAGCTGGTATGCCAATGACGATGATGGACTTGTGACTAGCCAGGAGTCGGAACTATCTCCAATTCCATGTGCCATTAACACCGCTGGTCCAGTATTCTGTATCCTAAACAAAGTCACTATGTATCCATCTTCTGTGACCACTGTATGTTTTTGAGGGGTATTCCCATATTTGGCAATCAACTGAAGAGAATCTAAATTTATCTCAGAGTCTGGGTCCTCAATATCTACACTTTTCACTTTTCTTTTATTTTGTACGTAGCCAAAACAGAAAACAAAAATTACACTTCGTATGAGGTTTGCATTTTTTAAGTTCATCGTTACGGACACTACGTCTCACTGTAGCGGATACAAATATTAATCTGCTTGCTTATGCACGAGTTTACTTTGTTTTTAGTCTCCGAGAGTCCGTCAATGCCAAAACTCGAGAACTCGTTGGCTACGCAGCACCAATGACCTTAAACAACAGTGACCTACGATCTAAACATGAATGGCGAAGAATTCTTAAATTTTTATGTTGTCTATTTCTCATAACAATGGTCACAGGCGGCTACGGAAGTCTTATTTTTATTTCTCTTCAAAACCTGATTTTAGTTTTATTTAAGCAGGTATAACAACAAATAGAAGTATATGCAACAAGAATTTACTGGCTTTAGCATTTGAAGTCGTTGATTTCAACATACGTTGATACAGAAGCGCAATACAGGTAGACATAATACAAAATGACAACAGTTTATGTAAATACAGTTACCTATGTTATGTTTGACCACAAATACGTACACGTGAGTTGTTTTAAGGTCATGCACCTTTTTTAAAATAATGATATTGGATACCAAAATAAACATACCTCAGCCAGACGAGGCTAGTATGGTGGTAGACGTAGTTTAACTGGAGTAGGTAAATCATCTGAAATTATTTTAGATACAGCTTGCTACTCTATGGCAGTAAATGCACTAATTTGTCGTCTCGAATCACTCAAGGATTGATGATAAAAATGATCGATGGTGTATTAGTACATTAGTACATACATTAGTACATACATTAGTGTATTAGTATTTGTATTAGTACATACCTCAATATACTTGGACTGTTGTAAATTAAAATGTTTATGTTCATTTTTTTAAATGTAATAATCAGTCAGTATAGGTTAATTGTTTCAAACTATTTTGGCTGAAATATTTAGGTGTGTTGACGGCGGCTATGTTACAAAACCGGGACATTGTCCTAGATGCAGTTTACATTATATCAATACAAGTTAAACATAGTTTATCAAAAAATAATGTGGGTAATAATAATATACCTACCTTAAAAAAAGATTAAATATAAAAGGTTCTATGAAACGATTACCTACCTAAGCAGTAATTGTCCTTATTCATTTCATTTTGGCTAGCTTTATTTTTGTATTTTTTGTACCTATTAGAGCTAAGTTTATTTAATTTTAAGTACTATTGTACCTATTTTGAACAACTAAAGGTTTGAATTCATTTAATAATGTTAAATATAGCTAAATAGCTTTGATCTCTACAGGGCAAATGGGTAGACATCAAAGTGATCTATTAAATTATTATTTCTATAGTAAAATAGCTATAACTAGATATACTTAAGTCAGATAATTTTCTTTTGTAACTGTTCGATAGGTGCATAGCTGAAAACTAGCACATTTCCATGCTGAGCTATTTAATTTTTAAATAAATAAAGTAGACTCAGCTGTCGAAGATTAAAAACACGCTACATACGCAACCAATACCTGTAACCCGTTCATGAAAACTGTTATTTTTCGTAAAACTCTTTAAAAAAGACCAGTAGGTACCCGAATCAATATTCTAGTTGAAATTGCGAATGTGTAAAACCGACAACGGATATGAAAAAATACTGTTCTTCTATATCTTTTTATACTGTTAGTAATTTTTTTTACTCAAGGTAGTTTCAATCGCTCCAAATTATAATTTTGCATAATTATGTTTTTGCTCACCGACGCATTTATGTAGAGATAGATTGATGTGATAATTATACTGCGGTAGTATAATATCATTTCAATTAATATATGACCTTACAAAAGACGTCCTTGTAATATCATATTTTCCTGTGCGTTATGTAAGTCTCACAATAAAGAAGAATCCTCGTGATCAATCTACGAATTCTAATTGCTCAATTTATACCTAAGAAGAAATACTAAATTGTCACAGGCACGTCACAGCATCCGATAAGGGTACTGTACTGCCTCCCCTATTAAGAGGGTATTTGCCATAATCCCCACGCTTGGCAGGCGTCTTGGGGATCGCAGTGTAAATTGGCAGTTCTTTAGAAGGCGCTGCTGCCCACCTTCCAGTAGTTTTCCCTTAGTTGCCTCTTACGACACCCACGGGATGATATGAGGAGGTGCAATTCTAACCCGACACCCCACGGGGCCGATAAGGGTAGCCGCCAGTTAATCAGTTCGAATCAAATTTAATCACAATTATAAATTACATTTAGATATCTAATGTATTTGACTCATGAAAAGGAATAATTTGCTGTTATTGTCTTTATTTAAAAAAAAATTAAATATCATCACCACGGATATCGTGGGATATGGCATGGGAGCTTGGCACATGTCGCCAGCATGCGGTCAAGCCATTGACCTCTATGTATTATCTCGATGGGTCAAGCTGACCCTATATGCGTGTGGCGGCGGCTTTGCACATCGCTTTGATGGCGATAATGATTTACGTGTTTTATATAATTTGAATATTTTATTGGCTAGTGAAAGTCTGCAAAACAACTACGACCACAAAAAAGTTCTTTTATATTGGTTTGAGCAATTGAGTAGTAAAAAGAGGGGACACAAGAACACGGAAATTACATAGTGAATAATTTGAGACGGCATATCTGTGATCAGCATCATGACATCAATAATTATAGCACCATTCAAAACTCAAATTAACTTTAAAACAAATTTAAACAAAAATACAACCGACTTCAACACCCAAAACTGTGGAATAACTTGTTGAAGTCAGTACCATGATATTTCAAAAGTAAGTACCTATTATCACAATATTGTGAGCATGTTACCGACTTCAACAAGTTATTTCACACTTTTGGGTATAGAAGTCGGTAAAATTTTTTTTTAACATTTTTTTCACTCTTTTTAGTGTCCCTTGCTACTTACGGGATCGATCGTCATTAATTGTCAACGACTATATCATCAAGATAGGTAAATATTTTTCAGTTATTGGAGTGTAACTCAAAAACGGTTTGACCGATTTTGATTAAGTTTAAATGGGACTACTAAACAACAAGCATCAGCTTTCAAACAAAAAAAGAATTTTAAAATCAGTTCACCCAGTCAAAAGTTCTGAAGTAACAAACATAAAAAAATACACGAATTGGAAGTTGATTAAAAATTCAAACACATTTTTGACAAGTATAAATAAATAAACATTTAAAAACCCGACTGCACATTATTTATTTTCGGTAAGCGTTTTATCATTCCATTGAAATTTAAACTGCAATTTATGTAATGAATAGATTCAGGCGTTACTTTGTGGAAATCCATATTTAATAATGACAAATACTTTTAAAAGTATCCTAAAAAACATTAAATAATATTTAAATAAAACACTTAAAAAAGCATAAAATTATATATCTAGTGACGCACGATCGAGACCGAGTCTCGATCGTGCGCTCGGTAAGTCAAGACCTCCTGAAGATGCTTCGTTTAGAATCGAAACTATTCGGGTATTCTTCCGGTTAGGCTGCGTGATGTTTTTGACGTCACGTAGATAACAGGAAAATTAGGCGGAATTGTCACTAGATATATAATTTTATGCTATTTTAAGTGTTTTATTTAAATATTATTTAATGTTTTTTTAGGATACTTTTAAAAGTATTTGTTATTACTGCAATTTATATATATATTTATGGAATCGTTACTTAAAGCCTCATCAAAATCGTTACTTAATTTTGATACTACGCTCTCGGAGTTCGGGAGAAAAAATCATTTTTTTACTCACAATATGGCGTCTTAAATCTTCCAGTTAGTTTTTTTACTAAGTGTCACTTGCGCTATCAAGACGAATCTAATGCTATATTATAATACATAGCCATTGTCACTCGGGATACGTGTTACATGCTCAGTGCTCGGGATGATGTAGGATTCTAACGATACAACAAACATCAAAAATCTGTTAAGGAATTTAAAATTTATGGCAGAATAAAAAACTCAATTACAAAAAAACATGAACCCCAAAAATATTATACTCCTTTTGGGCCAATCGTGTCAAACATGAACCATTCAGTCAGTCAATCTTCCACGTTCTCTGGAAGATCCTGTAGTTTTTAAAATTTGGACTGAAATCGTACTTGTAACTATACACAAATATTAATACGTCATTACTGCCTCTTTATAAATATAATTGCAAAACAATTTCTTTATCTAGCATATTATTTTGCTCACTAACTGAAATATTTTTTATTTTAGGCACCAATTTTAATAAGACATACGAATAATGATATTTATTCGTAAAATAAAACAGTGAATAGAAGATATAGGCTCAGAATAAAATAAACTTAAGTAAGCTGTGTTTTGATTTGGTATTGCTGTGTCGAATGCTCCAAAGAAAATGGCCAATTGTATTATTGTTCAAACAGCGGTCTCTAATACGACAAACCCGAGTGACAATGGCTTCTTCGATCATAACTTAGTATTTTATTAGGCAAAAATCTCTAAAATTTAGGAAATCTGGAGAATACTTTATAACCGGTAGCTACTTTTAACCTTGGGTATAGAACTTATGACTTAGTTCTCGTGCAAGTGTTCCCAAGCGAGCGTTTTTTACGCCGCCGGTTTTTTTATCGATACAAGCGCTAGGTCGTAGGTAGGCTATAAATATAACTCGAAGCACAAAGCGTCCAACTATATGTGACATAGGGAAAAGTTCGGAGATGTTTGGACTTTCGGAAAAGCGGTTTTTAAAGCTCCGAGAGTCCGTCAGTTGCGCCTGCGATGCCCTTATTGCCCGTCGATATGCAAGTGTGACTCTAAAAAACGTGCGCTTTTCCAGTCGCTTTCCCCGTTAATAAGTGCTTCGGAGGGCACGTAAAGCCGTCGTCGGTACCGGTTGTTTTCTTCTTAGGATGGCAGTCGTTATAGCATGATAGTAGAGCATTTTGCGAATGCCCGTCTGGGTCTACATTCCTGGCTAAAAATATGTAGCCAAGTGAATTGCGACATCTGCCCTTGAGAGCCAGCAATTCTAGTTTACCCTGAACAACATCTTCTATCACATCATAACTTACTAGGTGAGCCAGTGGTCAAAGCTGTAATAATAATAAAAAAATGAATGTTTAATATATTTAAACCATAATTAGGTAATAAGCTGGGTCAATCAAAATAGTCTTCTTATATATGTACTATCTCTTCACCTTATTTTAATTAATAAAGCAGTTGAAGCAGTGATATCCAAGCGGTAACAGCTATCTTATCATATGGAAAAGCATTTAAGTACCGAACTCTCGCCTGGGTAGCTATCACCCTCAAGTAGTAAATCAGTCGCCTAGCACTTAAGTCGTAAGTGTTCCGGCAGCAGTCCTTGAATCCCAAGAAATTAAAGGTACATGAGACCTCATTTTGACTGGCTCTCAAGGACTGTATGTCTTTAAGTGATGGGCGCAGTGCAGTTTGTCGCTTGTGACGTAATGTGTCTGTTGTAGTCAAAAAACATAATTAATAAAAAGTAGTACTATTGATACAGAGCGAATTTGTCTACAAGTTGCCACCTGTTTACTTAAAGGTATATTACATACCTAACTAGTTTGTGAAGCTTCCGCGTTATTGGCCGTGGTACCCATACGAGTATTGAAGACCTTGACAATACAGTCGCTCCTTATTGTCTTATTTAATTAATGGTAATTTAATTTGTTCAATACTGTATTTCGCAAAACTTTCCACACACACTACCTTTCATATAAAGCCATTCTCCAGTGGAAACTCTCCGTTGTATCATTACAAATTCTCCACAAGCTTTTTTTTTTTATTGCGAATCGACAAGCATTTGACCGCAGTCTCACCAGATGGTAAGTGACGACGCGGTCGACGGTGGAGCATGCTTGCCTAGAAAATACTTATAAACTCTAGACTTAAAGACCTCCAGATTGTAGCTCTCGGGGAACAAAGACGCTGGGAGGGTGTTCCATTCCTTCGCTGTTCGCATTATAAACGTGGACGCAAATCACTTTGTGCGGACAGGAGTAATGTCAACCATATACAGATGCCGTGTTTCCGTACGTCTTGTGGTCCGGTAGTGGAAAGGAGACGCTGGAATTAAATTATGCAACTCCATCGCACACTCTCCAAAATGTATCCTGTAGAACACTGAAAGCTCTTAAGGGCCTATATAAAAAAAATAAAAAATATTTAGCAATTTTTTATTTAAATGATGTCCCATGTTATCCTTTTTTGTTATCAGAGAAGACTAATTGTATACCGACCTTAAATATTATAAATAGTGAGATAAGGGCGGGAAGATGGAGATTTAAAATAAAATAACAAAGTGGAAACATTCCTTATACCTATATAAATGAGGCGTAAAGTTAACCAACTGCATTAGTTATACTTAAATTCTTAATAGCATATGGCTGAAATCGCGCTAGTGTGATATCTTATTTCTTTGATAATATTATTTACTTAGGGCCCGTTTCAGAACGTCCTAATAAAGTTTCGGGTTGCTAGCCAACACATAAATAACTGAATGATAAAAATGTCAGTTAACATGCAGCGCGTTCCAAGCTAACCGATGGATAGGCTAAATTGATGACTGTGAAACGCAAAGATAGTGTTTTGTCTTACTCCAACATTCTGAAACAGGCCCCTGAATTGAGTTGTTTCCGACGGAGTGACATTTCGATAGCAATAAAGTTGCTATCTCATTAAAAGTACACATGGCCATAGTTGCAGACGAAAGTTAGTACATAGTTAGCAACATGGATTAACATGACGAAACTATTAAATATATTGCTCACTTCAAGTTCACTGAGATAGGTATTTAACTTTACAGTCGAATGGTAGTAATATTTCATCTTAGTATCGTCGTTTATGTCAAGGTAGATTCGTAAGTAATTTGCATTATTACAGAATGTAGTCAATTAAAATCACTTATGTAGTAAACGACAACAGTTAAAATAATGTAAGTAAATGGTTGTCTCGTGGGAGGTCGGTAAACTTAACTCCGAGAGTAAAGTACACATAAAATACTTTAGTAATAGGAATTTGGGACTATGCATAAATCCGTTTATATTTTCATAGCTTTGGGTGGCTCCGTAACCAACACAAATTAGGTAGGTACTCATTCTGTAAGATAGATATCAGTAGTAGTTTATTCGCCAAAGGAATAAAACAGTGTCTTATGTCATGGGCGACATTTTATATATTGAGCGTAAGGATGGGTTCTAGAGTTAACTTTAGCCACGGTAATATTACCGTGCCCATGCAAGCGTAGCGAAGAAGATGTGAGTTAAATCCCGTACGCAGCGAAGAATTTAAAATTAGGATCCCGAGTGGAGTGAGGGATTCAAGCTCTAGGTGAGCTTGAATCCCGAATACGAAGTGAACCTGCCTGCCACAATCACTTGTGACCCTCTTCGTTTTTTTTAATTTACATTGTTGTAACCAACATTAAAATGATATTTAGATAGTATTTCTGTTATGTGGGCACCTTAAACTAAAATTAAGTAAACTACAAAAGTTTCTATTTTGTTTGCGTTGGAGTCCATTATTTTATAAGATACATATAAGGAAAAACGAGCAGGTGGCTCTGCTGGTGGTAAATGATTTTTAGCCACGGAATTCCATATCACTAGAGGTATATACCACCATGAATGGTTTCCGGCTTTGAGGAGGGACTATGCTCTTATCTTGATGGTTCCTTAGTCGTATCGAAATACTTCAGATTGCAGAAGGCAGCAGGTTCCACATAGTAACAGTGTGAGGCAGAAAATATTGTAACGAATGCACGGTTATGGAGTTCCAGACGTCGACATGAAATATGTGAAATGTCATGCTCTGCAGCGACGTCCGATGACGAAATTCAGCTGCAGGCATCAATCTGAACTAGTATATACATAGTGATTTAATATCTCTACGCAAAAATATTGAACCGCGGAGTTAGCTTGATCTTCAAAGCTTCGAGCCGCTCTGAGTTGAAAAAGAAGGAGCTGGTATTGGGGAGCCCCCGCCCAGAGTGCAGTGGTCCATGCGAGGACGAACTTGAACTTTTTAGAATAGGATGCAATGGGACGATACGGAGTAGCCGTCTCGCCTTTCCGAGCAAAGCAAACAAGAGGCTAATTTAACTTTCAAATCCAAGTGACAGCGAAACTAATTGATGATTTTCGATAGTATGTCACCTCCAAGTATTTCGATACTGGTTGAGGCAGCTAGGAGAGTGTCCTCAAAACGAAGATACAACAAAAAGGGATAGAAAGTTTATCAGTAAACGCGCAAACTTGTGTCTTCTTGGGGTTATATTGGATTAATTTTAGTCAGCCCCATTTTAAGACATTTGACAAGAGGGTCTCAACATCAGACAAGTTTATTCAAACTCTCATCAACGATTTTCAGAGATATTTTAGCACGGCCGGTATATGAGGCATCTCCGATACTCTTATCCCGCGTAGCAATTATTGTCGTTGAAACTGTAACATGTCATTGATATGTAAGCGATTCGGAGATAGCACACATAGGTACCTCATTCTAAAATTAAATGTATTGTTAATGGAATTGCAGGTATTTGGCAAGTTTAAACAATAAAATTTTTGGATGATCGTTCTTATGTGATACTTATATCTACTCATTTAGATTTTAGCGTCAAAACAGATTAAGAACTTTCGTACTTGACCTTATTTTATTTAGTGGTAGTAAATTAATACTAGTAATAGCAGAATTAAGGTCAAAACTTGTTTTGCATACTTCTGCAGATTTCAGATAATCAGTTGCGGCAAAACAGAGGTTACGTTTTGCGATTGGGATGAAACCATCTTGGTTCTGCATGGTGGTAGGGCATTTTGCGAAAACCCGTCTGGCTAGTACCACCCTCAAGCAGAAAATATGTCACCAAGCATCCAAAGGTTGTGTTCCGGCAGCTATCCTTTAGAAACGGTAATTCTAGGTTAAACTGAACAACATCTTCGACCACATCTTCACTACTTACCATCAGTGGTCAGAGGCTAACCTATCAGGCAAGGCCAGCTAGATTTTTGAATAGATATTTTTGGTGTAGTCTCTACACCAAAAATATCTATGGTTTTAGTAAGGAAGCTCTACGGCAATGACTACGAAATAAGATATAAGTCAATGCCCTAACTTGGCCGTGTTCTTGACTTCAATGCCACTTGACGATCGGAAAGCTGGGGTAAGGTTATTTTAATACCATCGAGTTTTATGTTTATTATTATTTTGTCGTAGTCACTTAACGTTTTAGCAGTAATACTGTTTTACCCGAATGAGATCTGGCTCAGTGGGAGGATAATGTTTATGGAGTGTATGTGTATACGTAGTCGTTAAGCATGTGCTGATAAACAGCAGCGCATGCTAAAGGTGTAAATTGACTAAGGCTTTTTACCTTTGTGATGAAATTAAGGGCACATGAGACTACAATTAATGAATTCCTCATTGACAAGAATGTTTGAGTTAGCGTACCATCAATTTGAATTAATAATAACTAAAATAAAATGACTAATGGTAAATGTTGATTTAATTGATATAACTAAAGATGAAATGAGACGATGAAAGATAAATTTATTGATAACAACCACACATAATTCTATATCTTAATTTACTTAATTTTAACACATTGACATTAGTTTTTTTACAAATTGATTATAATTATTGTAATTTGTTTGTAATTAATAATAGCTTTCAAAATTAATACACTTAGATTTTTATTTTTATTTGTACGCCACATGTGGCAATGACATGCGTTCCGAAATTTAAGTTACTATATACACCTAGTATGCTATTGTATGGTGTATACTCACCGTTTTCTAACAAATACATTATTTGAATTTGATATTTAGTCTTGCTGCACGGTTATAGAGCTTTTAAATACTTCTATAGATATTTAGGTTGTAGTCTTGCTGCACGGTTAAAGAGCTTCAAAATACTGCTATGTATATTTAGGCTGTGGTCTTGTTGCACAGTGATGGAGCTCCTAAATCCTCTTGCGATCAATATCAGGTATTTTACGTAGTTCTATGAGTATTAACTGCTGGTTTTACATCTGCTAATAGTATTAAAGGTAATAACTCTGCTGGTATCTACCTTAAACTGATTAGAAATTACTCTTTGTCAATGTCAGGTTTCCTCTTGATTTGGCTTTGTCCTGTGGAAGATTTTTCCTTATTTTCGACTCGATTTGAGTATCTGGCGTGTCTTCTTAATAACACGAAAGGTAAAAATATTACATTAACTATATAATAATAACAATCAAATTTCATTTATATATGCCCAAATTCTGGTCCGTGTGATGGTAACGTGTTACACGTTGCTCTTTGCTTGCTGTATTATAGGTGCCAAAGCCGTGTCCCGTTGTCCACGAGATAGGCATGTTTAGTTTTCAGTATCCCAACATGTTAAAAGCTGAAAATGGCAGGTTTATCTCAGTGTTGGTTTGTGTGAGTGTTACGTTACGCAATTATGAACGAATTTCGATAATGAATGAATCAATTAACTGAAAAATATATTTGCATACCTGGAAGATTTAATGGTAATTGTAACTCTTGTTGGTGAACAGTATTTAAGGCGAGTGAATGATCTGGCTAAAAATAATTACATATGACTAAAAATAATTTTAAAAAATATAACCGACTTCCAACAGTTAAAATTAAATTTGGAAGTCGCACCAAGATTATGTGAGGTCAGTGATTTTTAACAGCATGATATCGATTTCAAGGAAGTTATTTCATACCTATTACGGTTATGTTTTTGAAAAAAATATTATTATTTGTTACTCTTGTGTTGCTATGCACTAAAACTGATTGTGTAATTTGAGTTGAATACCTTTATAATTTAACGTTTTCGTAAGGCTAAGGTGGCGCGAGAACTTTACCGTACCTCTCAACCTCGACATTGACATTTCATATGCCTCTGACGATACTGTTAATTGTTACCGGTTTCTTCTTTGCATCGCAGAGTTTATCAAATATTCGTCTTTTGGTCGTTGAAGTTTAATTTGTATTAACCCTACCGTAAACTTTTGTTTCGAGGATACATATTCTCCAAGCGAAGAGAGATAAAGAGGATCCACCTCTTTTCTTCATCTGGCTGATATTTAACTGGCGGCGCCGGCCAGTAGTAAATCTTTAGCGAATATTGTTCTGTATTTCTATATATTTACTATGCAATTATTGATAAGTGATTTGAGTATGATAAAGTGGACACAAACGAAGGTGATTATATAGCGCTTATAGCGTAGCTTACTTAGTTGTTCTTAGCCCATTAGTAGTTATAGCATGGTGGTGGGGCATTTTGCGTATGCTGGTATGGCTAGCTACCATTCTCAAGTAGAAAATCTATCAGCCAAATAGAAGAAAGTAGAGGGAAGGAGCGCATATCTATTAAGTTTTTCTATGACCTGATGAGGTGATGAGATTGTTATCGTAGTTAGCAAAAGTAGGGCATCGGAGGCCTGCCAAGCGTGGTAACTACCAATTAGGGAGACCTTGTTCAACGGTGTATGTTCTGGTTGATGTGATGATGGTGATAAGATGTGGATGCCGCGATCCTGTATATGTTTTAGTCCGATGATATAAAACTGTCGATGTAGAAATAAGTTCGTGTAGATCGATTACATATTCTCCAAAATGAATTCTATAAAATACCTGTAATCTAAAGAAATATGCTTCGATGTTGGATACTCTGAACATGGCATGGCGTTCACCAGCACATCGTTCCCGTCCAAGGCTTTGATATTGTACTTGGCAGAGCCGTCCCATGGCTGCATTATTCCAAACAAAAACGGGTTTTAGTTTGAAGGTTTAGAAGCTGCCCCGATGAAGCTAACCAACGAACTTTGCCCAAGACTTCGAGTTTTTTGGCAGCTAGTTTAACGCTGTATTATACTTAACGTAATATTGAGTGTCGGCAGTTCGAGTTGGTTACTTATAGGAGCAGGCAAATTTTGGAGGGTAGGAAGTGTAAGATTGAAAGGACTATGCACAACACTGAACATACCTGACAAGTTCCAAATTTGGTATTATAAAACCAAATCAATTAGCGCGGCTTCTACTCCTTCAGTAAAGGTTTAAAAAAGGGTTCTTGGGGAAAGGATCACTCAGGAGTGCCGACATAAACTAGTTTGATTGAAAAGATTTGATGAAATTTGATAATATAGGCATATACCAAATAATATTTTATGTTCTCAATTAAGACATACCTATTACCACTAGGATACTTTTAACCTTATTTACTATGTAGTCTCTAAAGGAGCGTGATGTTACCACATTTCAAACGGGCTAAGCTGCAAATTCGATTAGATTCAACCAAGGGGTGTCAAATTTAGTGTAGGGCATAAGTGACGAAATGGGAATTTATAGCTAAGACCCATAAACAAAGCAGCAATCGGCCGATTGGGTTTTTCAAGATGAGCCGAAACCAAACCAATGTGTCGCGAGTGTTGGATGCTTGCTTCTCTTTTTAATAAAACTGGACAAGTGGGTACTGTTATTGGTATATGACATATCATTCTTCCCTCAATGCATCTATACCTTCTACAGCCTTTCTCTGTATGTTTAATTCAAACCACGTTTATATTCAATATATTTAATATTTTTCCATAATTATTCATGGCCTGCATGGCCATGAATAATTATGTACCTACTTAAGTATTATGTATGAGTATTATATATATATATTATGTAAATAATTATAAGTATATGATTATATATAAATAGGTAATTTACTAATTCAGTCATTGCAGCAAATAAACTTATAAGAAGAAATAGGGCAAAAACTTATAGTAAGTACAGGTGACTCCCGCTCTGGTTCGTTCCTGGTGCAGAGGATGGCTATCGCGATTCAGCGTGGGAATGCGGCGAGTGTGATGGGCCCTTTGCACCGGGAACGGTCAGGGGAGGGTTATTCGATTAGTTTAAGAATATTTTGACATTAGTTTATTTTTTTTTTTGTATATTTCGCCTAATAAAATATTGAGTAGGTAATAGATTATAGTATTGATTATGTCAACCTATTACTCTACAACTTTTCCTATGTGGTGCTACTTTCAAGCCTTTCTTTACTTATTCACTCATTCCCAATCTCCTCCATTAGGTACACTACAAATCTGTCTTAACATTAGAATTTCTGCTACATGCACTCATTTCTCATCAGTTTTTTTCGCTGCCCTTCAGATCCTATCAACATTACGACATATGTTATAAACTTTGTAAAGGTACTTTCGACAACCAAATTCATATACGAAGAAGAATGGGACAGATAATTATTTGAAAATTATTGTGACTAATTTCGACGTGTACCTACCGATCTTGGTCACGGGTAACTCGGGTTTATACGGTATGCATTTAACTCGATTGAAACTTGAGGTTACATAGTCAAAATTATATTTTGATATCAATTCTGTGCGTAAAAGTAGACCGTTTTTATCTTTATATATGAGGTTCCATAAATGTTTTGCATAAACTTCATGTACATTTGTTGCTCACAAGTTCCCAGAATGATATCGCCAATTCATCCATCATCCGCTGCATTTATCCTGTTCCCCGCGTCCCGGTCAATGTCGCTCATTAATCCCATACTTATACCGAAACTCAGAACAGAACAGATTGGTGACCAGTATGTAATAAATAAAGGATAACCTGAATGTACCAACGAGTGGAAAAGTAAATAGCTCAGTTTTCACTCTGCTGATCTACAAAACCTTTTTCAAATTTTGCCAGTAATTTTTTCAGTTTACCCTGGAAATTGGTAAATTTTATTTAAGAACTAGCTTTCCGGGCGCGGCTCCGCCCGCGCGTATGTCGGTTATCGCGCGAAAACATGAACCTCTTTTTGCGCAGTCGGATAAAAACTATCCTATGTTTTTTCCCGGGTCTCAAACTATCTCCCTACCAAATTTCATTCAAATCGGTCCATTAGTTTTGGCGTGAAAGCGTAACAGACAGACAGACAGACAGAGTTACTTTCGCATTTATAATATTAGTACTGAAGTACTGATTATGCCATCGAGAATAAAGAATACTATTAATGTATATAAAATAGGCTTAAGTATTGATAAAAATTTGTATTTATTTGGAAAGTGCATAAAATCTTTTACGTTCGGTTTATGCCCCTTTCAATTAGTGAACTTTCCTAGTAGTCTAAGGGAGGGGGAATTAAAGTTAACCCTTCCATCCACTGCACGAGAGTTGGAACCAAATCGACTGCTTCTTATACCGTTTATACTTTTTAATTCCGTTTGTAGATTCTACAGTAGTCTAGTAATTTTACTTTTAAGTCTAGTAATTTTAATAAGACTATAAAATAACTATAGGTTTCTATGAAAATAAAAGGCAAAAAGGCCAAAGTAGAAGCTTTTATACCTCTACCCTATGGTTGTTTAGAATTTGTAACGGTTAAAAAAACAACATCTATAATCTCATTATGTTTATACATTAAATAAATACTTAAATATTTGACTGTTTACTGTAAAAAGATCCCTGCCGATATTTATATCACAGTCTACGACGCGAAATGCATTATTCAAACAATGACACATCATTTCGTAATAAATTATTTGTAAATATTTGGTAATCATGAGGTATGAGATAATTGCTCATTGACAAGCTGGTTGTCTACAGGCTGGTCCATTGATACCGACTTATCCATTGTTAAAGTATCCCTATCTTGAATTCCTTAACACAATAGGTGGCTGGAGACGTATAATAATCAGTGCCTTTAGTGAATTCAGCTCATTTGTCCCAGTCGCAAAATGAAATCCACTCGGGGTCGAAGTTAAAAGGTTAGATGAACTTATTTTGATATTTAACCACTGTATTGTCTGTGGAGTTTTTTTGTGCCCTTTGTGTAAATATAAATAAATATTTTTCTCTAATTATTGTGTTGTGTAGAACGTTTGATTAATATCGTAAGTACCTAAGTCTTTTTTCTGCTTTCTTTTCTCTTTTGAATGCCTAGTCCTCCAGCCGTGGTGCTTTAGATTCAAAGTCCAACCACGCTGATTGCTACCAACTAAAGTGTTAAGATTGTGTAATGCGCGCGATGTATTTTCTTTTTACTCTGGTAAGGCCTGGTTTTTCAATCATCAGGATAATTAATATTAGGATGATAAAATTTTAAGAGTTCAAAATTAAAATAAATCAAATTTTCTTTTAAACATCAGACATTCATTCTTCTAATTTTGATCATGTTTTTTTTTAATTTTTGGTTTTAGTAATTAATTTTTATTTAATTATTTTGAAGTTAATTTATTTTTAGAAATAGTAACCAACTCATGATTGAAAAATCGGGCCTCAGTGTCTTATTACAGTTCTATAGCTTGTTGGGCATATCTAATCTGAAATTTGAGTGGTGAGTTTATTATATATTAAAATGTATTTGAAATCTGAAATAGTTACTTATCTCAAATCATAATATAAATAAGCAGCCTTTACTACAAACAACTTTAAACAAATTATAATGATTTAATGGCCCAATAGTAGATCCTTATTTATATGTGCCATTTTTTTCGGCCGCAGTAAAAGTAAACTGATAAAATCAGCTATCGATATATATAGGTACCTATTTATTACTAGCTTTAAATTTAGCGGAAATCGTTGTTTGTGGTTGATATTAATTCTGTGCGTAAAAATTGACCGTCCGAATCAGTCGGTTTCCTTACAGGCAAATATGGAAATTATAGGGTTATACCTTTATAATTTGATCAACCTTGTGTTTGGCCGTGATGGTGACATTAAATTTTAAAATCACTGCCTCGGTTGTTTGAGGTTTAGCAACGTTGACTTTGGTACTATCATTATAATGTCTACCCGCATAATTTGGACAGCTTTAGATAACAATAATCTTTATTTATGTTAAAGCAAATGAATTTAAAATAGATCAATATAAAATAACAACGCACCTAGTAACTTTTTGACTTTTTTCAACAGTTACAGTGGTTAATTTTATTTAAAATAGTTTTTATTTCGCATTTTGCTAGTTACTTAAACTGACTTTGTGGTACTTAAAACCTATTTACTTCGTCGTTAATCATTCCGTTGAAATCTCGGAATAACGTTGAATAAACAATATTTTTCTCAGACTTAACCATAGTAAAATTTGGTGCAATCCAGGTTAAATTAACTAACGAAATGAAGTAGAAAATCTTTCGCCAAGCAGCGCGTGTGTTGTCCGGCAGCTGTGCTTGAGAGCCAATAATTCTAGGTTAGCCTGAACAACATCTTCGACCACATCATTTCATCATTTCACTTGAGGGTGGTCGCTAGCCCTTCCACCATGCGGTGAAGCTCAAGCCCTGTGCGGGATTCGAACCGCGGACCTGCTGCGTGGCAGTCTATAGCCAATGCCACTGAGCAATCACTGCTTCACAAAATTCTTTACCTTAGGAATATTACAAGTCAGATAAGGAAAATTAAATTAGATCTAAGTATTTAACCCGAAGAAGGTGGTTTCGCTGAGGATCCCGAACTAAATCATTTTGATGCAAACATAACTACTACCTGCTATTGTGTGTTATGTGCAACCCCACTTGGGCGGTTTTATACACCAAAAAACATACGAACTTATAAAGTATGACATGACAGTATTTTGAGATTGTTTTATTTCAGTATGTATTGTATAAGTATAGCAATCGCTTAACATCCCTGAACTCAAGGGCCCTTCAAATCTACGTCATTGGCGGTAGGGTAAGTCCTTGCTTTTCTACCATTGAAGAAACTAGATTTTATTGTTTGCAAGCAACATTGAAATTTATGAATTTCTTAGACTAAAATGTATTCTATTACTCCAAAAAATTTATAATTTTACAATCAAGTATAGGTACCTATCTACTTTTTGGTAGAGAGATCATAATTATATCTTAGCATTGTAGAAATAACACATTTGTGTGAAGTCTATCTAGGTAAGTATTCTGGTGTCAGTAAAGCATATTTAATTTTATATCATACCTGTTTGTACGTTTTTTTTAGTTTTATTTCATAGTGAAGCATTGACTTCATCTTTATGAGGTTTCATATTCAAAACTACAAAATAACGCTGCATTATATTACCTATATCTAAATAGGTATACCTAGCTACCAACATATTAAATAGTTTTGTTTTAAGAATTAAAAAGCGTTTATTTTATAATATTATTGACCCGATGTTTTACGGGCAACATGAAGTCATTACGACGACGACGTTTAGTGTTCGTGATCGTTGAGAAGTCTATATGTAAATAACAACTAATTCAAAAAAAATTTTGTTTACTCATTCATAAAAGCCTTCCTAAGGTAGGTACTTAGCCTACATTTAGACTAACACGAAAAAGTTGTTTTGTTATATAAGTCAACTACATCACAATCGTAAGTCAACAAAAATAACAATCGTAAAAAGCAATAGAACTAATTATAAAATAGGTACTTGACTATAAAGGTACCTACACAATTACACATTAAGTATGTACCTACAAGTACTTGTACTTGTAAGTACTTATATTATGAATACAGTACGATTGTGCCTATCCCTTCACATACCTGTATTAACTACATATCCTACATACACCTATGTATCTCCTATAATAATGTTCATAGTCCTCCCAAGGCACTCTACTCTCAAGACATGTCAGCTCTAAGTATGGAGGTAAAGCAAAGTCCTTTTGCGGACGTCAATTCACTTAAGGGGAGTCGATCATGCTTCTCCCGCCGCTCTCTGCTAAAAGCTACTAAAAGCCCTCCATAAAAGCAATAATTAAATTGTAGCGCAATTTAGTACCTTTACTTCGGCTACAGTGTGAAAACTAGACAAAGATATGAAACTGTGTAAGTACCTACCATTTTAAAATATTACATTATTTTGAGAGTGACAAAACAGATGGCTCACTAAATGTTAAGCTTAGTATTTCCCTTCGAGCAACTAACAATAAGAAGCACGGTGGCATTTCCTCTGGCGAATATAAGTGAAACCGTACGTGCATGAGTAGTCTGCGTGGCAGTGCAATGCGTCCACCAGTGTTTATTTGAAGCGCTCGTAGCGAAGTTCGCTTAGCCGTTCTGAACCGATCAGCAAAGTTAAGCAACGTCCGCCTCGGTCATGACTGGGATGGGTGACCGCTGGTGACATTACTACTGAGTGCTTCCGTGCTTCGGAGGGCACGTTTAGCCGTCGCGTCGGTACCGGTTGTTGTATTAGGATGGCAGTCTTTATAGCATGGTGGTAGGGTTTTTGCGAATGCCCGCCGGGCTAGCTACCACCCTCAAGTAGAAAACCTGTCGCCAAGCGTCTAACGGTGAGTTCCGGCAGCTGTCCTTGTGAGCCAATAAGTAATTCTAGGTTTATCCTAAAACAACATCTTCGACCACATCATCACTTACCATCAGGTGAGAAAGGTGTCAATGGCTAACCTATAAGGCATAAAAAAACACCCCAATTTGTCATCAGGCTACGTCACTCATGTGCAGAATATACTTAATATTGTGGTTGTAAACCGTGCTTTGTAATCGTGCCACGTAAACCTTTACTTTTACCTCGCGCCCCGCTGCCAGAAACCCTGATAATTCATGTAATGATCGCGCGTGCTTCAACTGTCTGGCTTACAGGACCTATTTCAATACCACACTAACCACCAGAGATAAGTTAACTCTTATGGTTTTCAACTGGTCACCCTCACCAGTTATCAAATAGCACTAATAGCAGTCCGAAGGCACCGCCAATACTGTAATATTACTTTTTAATTACTAGTGCAATATAATAAATAGTTATTTGTTATACAAGAGTGCAAAGTTGCTTTTAAACCGCGTGTTCAATTTTGATGACCGAGCAAGCGAAGGATTCTAAAATTGAATCACGAGCGCAGCGAGTAGAGATAGCAGTAAATATGTAATGTTTTTTTTTAATTCACAAACTTAGTGCACACGATGTTCTAAATTCAATTTACTTTATCGTCTAGAGAATAAAAACGGCTTTTCCACTCAGATATTGAAGATTAAAATAGTTATTTGTTATACAAGAGTGCAAAGTTGCTTTTTAACCGCGTGTTCAATTTTGATGACCGAGCAAGCGAAGGAATCTAAAATTGAATCACGAGCGCAGCGAGTGATTCCAAATTAGAATCCTGAGCGTCAGCGAGGGAATCAAAAGAGCACGAGGTGAAAAATCTTTGCACTCGAGTGCAACACGTAACTTTTCATTCCACCTCAGCGAGGAAATGACTAAATGCAAAAATTGAAAAAAGAACACCAAGAAGGTTCCGAGTCTGAGTTTTTTACAAATTAAAAAAAGTTGTATGATATATTCGGCACCATAGTAATAGTAGCAGTAAATAGGTTTAATGTTATTTTTTATTCACAAACTCAGTGCACACGATGTTCTAAATTCAATTTACTTTATCCTCTAGAGAATAAAAACGGCTTTTCCACTCAGATATTGAAGATTAAAAATACTCTTTCCGAGATGGTCGGATGAAAATACTCTTTCCGAGATGGTGGGATGAAAAAATATATATTAAAGGGCTATACTTTCCACATTAATTTAAGTCTAAGTAGCCCTGCACCACTGCTTGTAAAAAGGAGCATTTCATCCACGGTTAAGCTCTGGGACTTTTGTTGTAATAAAACACAGATTACTAGTTAAATATTTTAATACATCTAGGACAAAATGATTCAAAATTTTCCGGAATTATTGTTCCATGTAATTTCTCGACTTAGCTCTTACTTATACCATAAAGAAATTAGTCATTTATCTATGCCTATACTTAAGCGTTATTTAAATTCATTATCCTACAACAGCATTGCTTCCTTGTACCCGGCATTTGGGTAACATATTCTGAAATCATGTTTGCCTGATGATGAGTGCCGGACTTATTGATGAGCTACGAGTGTGTTGTCAGAGAGAAAAATATAAATGGCCGAAACTAAACCACGGTAATATTATAGATAATGTTACCGTGACTGAACTGGCCATGCATGGCAGAGTTTAGATGCATGGTGTCCTTTTTATTCTGTACCACGCGCCACGGTACAAATCCGTAGTTTTTTTTTTTTATGCTAGATAGGTTAGCCTTTGACCACTATCTCACCTGATGGTAAGTGATGATGTGGTCGAAGATGTTGTTCAGGCTAACCTAGAATTACTGGCTCTCAAGGACAGCTGCCGGAACACACCGTTAGGTGCTTGGCGACAGATTTTCAACTTGAGGGTGGTAGCTAGCCAGGCGGGCATTCGCAAAGTGCCCTACCACCATGCTGTAACGACTGCCATCGTAAGACAACAACCGGGACCGACGGCTTAACGTGCCCTCCGAAGCACGGAAGCGCTCAGTAGTAATGTCACCAGCGGTCACCCATCCAAATCATGACCGCGGCGGACGTTGCTTAACTTTGCTGATCGATTCAGAATGGCTAAGCAAACTTCGCTACGAGCGAAAAAGTTACAAAAACTACACTATGTACCTACACATATGAAATAAAATAATAGAAAAAAATTACTACTTCCTTACTAAACATACAACGGTATGATAAATGTATACGAGGTACTTACTTACTTATTTTAATTCTTTTAAACCAATACAAATCACTACAATAAATCTTTTTTTTTATTGGGCCCTTTCTAGTACCTATCTACTGTGTCAGAGCCTACATAGCGAACAGGTATCCTAAGCAAGCATGTCCCACCGTCGACCGCGTCGTCGTAGTCACTGTCCATAAGGTGAGACAGTCAAAACATGCATTTAGTGCATGCTAAAATTAAAAAATATATCTTAAACAATTTCCCACGATATGTCTCTCTTTTTCAATTTTTTTAAGTACTTATATTTCGTTTTCCCCGTTTTTATATTCCTTATGTCATATATACCAACAAATATTACAGACAGTACCTATGCACTGAGCAAAGGTAGCAAATACGCATAGGTTAAATAGTTCAATTAAATTTCTTGCCTCTGCGACTGAGTGATATCTAAATTTTGCCCATGTCACGTGCACTGTACCTAGGTACTAGACCGACAAGTGATGCAGATTGCAGAATAATCTGTCATAAATGTAGATACGGTGCGGTTCTATGGGACTTGGGAGCATCCAAATTCCCAACTAAAATGTTACTTTCTCAGTGATCCAAACGACGGTAATATTATCTAATATTATATTACCGCGTCCAAACGCTGGCTTTAAATGAAACACCAAACGTGTAAAGAAAATAAAACGTACCTACTAGAGAAGAGCGTTGAATGAACGAACTAGTTAATTCGACCGTCGACGTACAATAGACGAACGGACAGTTCATCGACGATGAACGGACTAGTAGAATCTGTAGACGGCAGGACGGCTAAATTGTAGTCTATACAAAGTTCATAGCGACTGTCAACGCGACGACGACTCGTGAACACAGTCGGTTAATATATTCATTCATTGGTCCGTTACACAACACGCTCAATGTTATTATCAACTCAGAGATCCTACATTTAAAGTTCAATTTTGTCTGCATGGACGGTCATTTTAACGCGTTGAAATCGTTGAACCGTCCATGCAGACAAAAATGAACTTTAAATGTAGGAGCTCTGAGTTGATAATAACATTGAGCATGTTTTGGACGGTCATTTCTGTTGTAGAGATGAATTCTTATTGTCTATGATTATAGTCTATGTTTTTAAAAGCAAGTTATTTTCAAACTTGGAGCGATTAGTGTTTTGACAAATGTCTTGAAGAAAATTTTTATTGTACTAGTTTTTGAGAATTGTTTGGAGCAACTTATAAGTTTGTAGTCGATGTAATTTTTTATAAAGATGTAGAGTGTTCAAAGGTATTAAGAAATTAAAAATGTGTGAATGAATTAGAGCCGTTTATATACTGGATCCCAATAATTAAACACCTTGAGGGTGGATTTGAATAAAAGGTCATGGGCCCTTTGCCCTCAAGGATAAGATGAAGATGAGCTGAGCTACCTACCCTGGAAACCATATGGTGATGAAATTATTATTTTATTTACTGGAAATAATTATATAGAAACATGACAGAGGAACTGTCAAAACTAGATAAAAATACGAACTATATTATTTGGAAAAAGAAATTACATTTATTACTATTATCAAAAGGACTAAATTCAGTTATACAAGGGTTAAATGATGAACAAAAAATAAAGGAAGATTTTATTAGTAAAGATGCAAAAGCCAGATTTACAATAATTAATTCTGTAGATACTTCATATATTGGACGTATAATTGACTGTGAAACCGCAAAAGAAATTTTAGACACATTGGATAAGATATTTTTGGGCCAAATTGACACACAGAGGTGTCATTTACTCCAAGATTTTTATAACTATAAATTCGAAAAAACAGATTTACTAGAAGATATCGGCGACCTAATGAACATAGTTACCTCAATCAAAAGTACTGGGATGAATCTAACTGATACTGAGGTTGTGTCGAAAATATTGTGCATTTTACCTAAAGAATTATCGAGCTTTAGGACAGCTTGGGAATCAACTGCTAAAGAAGAGAAAACTTTTGTGAATCTTATTTCCCGAATACAATTAGAACTAAAAATTACAGAACGGGATACTAAAAATAAAGAAAATTGTGATACATTTTTAATAAATGTTTGTTATAATTGTGGTAAGAAAGGACACATAGCAAAATTCTGCAGAAATGATAAAGGATCCAAGAGCGTGAAGAATAACAGCATAATAACATGCTTCAAATGTCTGAAAAATGGACACAAAAATAATGATTGCAAAGAAAAATACAATTGTGTGTTTTGCAAGACAAACACACATTTTTCAAAATTTTGTTTAGAGTAACCACAATTTTCGGTGATTAATTTTACAAAATTAAACAGAGATGAGGAGGAAACTATTGAGTTCATACTAGATTCCGGAGCTAGCAGTCACATAATTAATTCTGAAGTATATTTACATTTGAAAGAAAAGTGCAATTATAGAATCTCAACAGCTGATGGTAATACACACATTATAGACACTGTGGGTAAAGTGTTATGCAAGTCTAACACAAATTCACATAACATTACCTTCAATGATGTGTTACTAGTCCCGAAATTGAAGAAAAACTTAATTTCAATTTCAAAAATAGCAGAAAATAATTATAAAATTGTGTTTTTTCAGAAAAGAATGTAAAGTATACGAAAGAGATGGCAGCTGCTTACTGACTGGTGAGTTAAGGGGTGACGGACTGTACTATGCAGAGTTGTCAGCAACTCGGTCAAGCACAAAGTCAGTAAACTTAATTCAAAACATTAATTTTTGGCATCGAGCTTTGGCACATACATCAATTTCAAAAACAAAACAGATAGTTAATGGAATAAATTCAAAACATAGTGATAATTATATTGACACCTGCGAAGTCTGCACACAAGCAAAACTATGCAGAAAACCATTCAATACCGAAAGGAATAGAGCTACTAGGCCATTAGAAATAGTTCATAGTGACATCTGTGGTCCAATAGGTTCAGACACGTATGATGGTTATAAATATATTATCACTTTTCTAGATGACTATACACATTTTGCTAAAATTTATCTGATCAGAACTAAGAGTGAAGCCTTTTCAAAAATTAATAATTACATAAATTTATCTGAAAATCACTTTAACTTAAAAGTAAAAACATTTAGGTGCGATAATGGCGGTGAATATAGTTCAAATAATTTTAAAAAATATTGTTTAGATGGAATTTCAATAGATTATACAATACCGTATACTCCACAACATAATGGTAAGGCAGAACGATTAAATAGAACAATTTTGGAGCGAACCCGTGCTCTTTTGTTTGACATGAAGTTACCACAAGAGTTATGGGGCGAGGCGGTGTTAACAGCAACTTACATAACCAATAGGTGTTCTAATACTATTAATGACAGAACGCCAGCAGAAATGTGGTTTAATAGAATTCCAAATTTGAAACATTTAAATATTTTCGGTTCTTTGGCTTATTACAAAATAAATACAAAACTCAATAAATTAGATTCCAGATGTGGTAAGGGTTTGCTAGTAGGATTTACGAACAATGGATATAAGATTTGGGATCCGGTGGGTTTGAAGGTATTTTATTCAAGAGATGTGACTTTTAATAATAATGCGAAGGATGTTTTGGAATTTTTAAAGCAATGTAATAGGATTGCGAAAGTTACAGATTTATATAAATTATTTAAAGAAGAAGAGGAGTTGGAAGAACAAAACGAGAAAAGAAATGTCATCACAGCTGATGATGGTTGTCAAGTTGAGAGGGGAAGTTTGTATGGAGAAAGTAAGAAGAAGAAGACAGATGTTGAAGCAACGAAGGAGGAGGAATTTTCTATTTTAGAAGAAGAGAGAAATGATGTCATAGATAATATTTTAGAAGAAGAACGAAATGATGTCATAGAAATGAGGGAATTGATGTTTTTGAAGATAGTATTGCTGAAGAATTATTAGATAATAATAGTAGAAGAGAAGTTGATTTGGAAGATAGTAGTGAAGAAGTGAATAATGGAAATGAGATTGAAGATAATAGTAGATTGACGGTGGATGGAAACGAGTTGTTTGTGGATGCGGAGGAGTCCGTTGAAGAAATTAGTAGTAAAAGGATTTTGTCAAAAAGAGATAGAAAATTACCAATAAGGTTGAAAGATTATGATTTAGAAACATCATTTTTAACTTACAGTGAGGTGTTGAAGAGTGATGAGAGAAGTTTATGGGAAAAAGCTATTAAAGAAGAGATGGATTCTTTGGAGAAAAATAAAACTTGGGAAGTAGTTGATAAAATAGAAGCAGGTAATAGAAGATTGATAACTAGTAAGTGGATTTTTACTGTGAAGTCGGAAGGAAGATACAAAGCACGACTTGTTGCTAAGGGATTTTTACAAAAATATAATGTAGACTACAAAGAGACTTATAGTCCAGTGGTAAATACTACTAGTGTACGATTATTGCTTTCAATTGCTGCACAGAAAGGTCTAAAATTAAAACAGTTTGATGTAAAGACAGCGTTTTTGTATGGAGAATTAAATGAGGATATCTTTATGGAAATTCCTTTAGGTTATGATTATGGTGAAAATAAAATTTGTAAATTAAAGAAGAGTATATATGGTCTTAAGCAAGCACCGCTCATGTGGAATAAGCGGCTAACTGAATATTTAAAGAAATTGGGTTTCGAACAGCTGAAATTAGATCCATGTTTGTTTTTATGTAAAGAAAAGGAAATTTACTTGGCTATATATGTTGATGATGGAATTTTGATAGGAAATTGTGAAAATGAATTGAATAATATCATGAAAGGAATGCAAAAAGAATTTGAAATTAGAAAATTTGATAAAGTTGAGAAGTTTATCGGTATTGATATACAGGTTGGAGAAAATTATTTGAAAATTTATCAGGAATCTTATATTGGTCAAATGTTAAATAAATTTGGATTTAATGACTTAAAAGAAATTATTTTTCCGAATATTTTAGTTGATACACATCAAGAGGGGAAGGGTAATAGTAGTGATGTGCATCGTTATAGGCAGTTGATAGGGTCTTTACTATACTTAGTAAACAAAACTAGACCAGATGCTTCATTTCATGTTGGTTATTGCAGTAGACATCAAGAGTGTCCTAATTTAAATGATTTTGCCAATATTAAAAATCTCTTCAGATACCTTAAGAGCTCTATATCTTCTGATATTCAATATTTACGTGGAAATAGTTTAGTTTTGACTGCATATTGTGATGCAGACTTCGCTGGTGATCCTGATACTAGGAAAAGTACGACTGGCTTTGTAGTGTTGTACAGTGGTGGTCCCATACATTGGTGCTCGCGTAAACAGTCCGTCACCGCTCTCTCCAGTACGGAAGCAGAATACATCTCTGCCGCAGAATGTATCAAAGATTTACTTTATGTTCAAAGTCTGATTAAAGAAATTACAGGTCATACTCCAAAAACACAATTATTTGTTGATAATCAGTCGGCTATTGTTTTAATTAAAAACGGAATTTTAAATCGCAGAAGCAAACATATTGATGTGAAATATCATTTTATTAAAGAAAAGATAGATCAAAATTTAATTGAAATTTTCTATTGTCCAACCAATTCTAATATTGCGGATATTTTGACAAAAGGATTGGACAGAACCAAGTTTTTACGTTTAAGAAAGCATATTGTGAGTGATCAGTGAGTTTGATGTGAACTTTAATGAAGTGAGTTTAGTGGTATAGTTAGTTAATTATGATAGGTGTTAGATGTTATATTTTGTAGAGATAATGTTTTGGAATTGATTTGAAATGTAGGTATTAGTTATAGTATTAAGATTGTCTTGATTGTTAATTTGAAATTTATATTTAAGGGGGTGGTTTAATATAGTATGTAGAATGTAATGATAGGTAGGGAATACTAGTATGGGTTTTTATTTTTGTTATAGCGACTGGTGTCAGGCGTGTAACTATTGTTGCACGCCGCACTCGGCACTTGGCGCCAATGCATTTGACAGTTACATGATCAATTGCAGGCAAACTTGGAGCGATTAGTGTTTTGACAAATGTCTTGAAGAAAATTTTTATTGTACTAGTTTTTGAGAATTGTTTGGAGCAACTTATAAGTTTGTAGTCGATGTAATTTTTTATAAAGATGTAGAGTGTTCAAAGGTATTAAGAAATTAAAAATGTGTGAATGAATTAAAGCCGTTTATATACTGGATCCCAATAATTAAACACCTTGAGGGCGGATTTGAATAAAAATTTCAACGCGTTGAAATGACCGTCCATGCAGACAAAATTGAACTTTAAATCTAGGAGCTCTGAGTTGATAATAACATTGAGCGTGTTGTGTTGATGCTCCGTCATAGACGTAGACCGGCCGCGCGGCGCCTTGACTACAGTCGAAACGCGAACGATGCACTTATTAGAAACTTTCTTATTTCGTGTTTAACCAAATTACGTACTATAGTTTCAAAATTTGATTAAATGTTTGTTACATACGAGTATTTTATTATTGTGAATAGTGTAAATTATATGTAAATAGTTTAAAAAACTTTAAAAACTTTATGGTTGATTTTAATAAGTAGATAGGGTGATATACCTAAGTGAACTTTTTAGTGTAGGAAACAGTAAAATGGCAGGACGAAATTTAAGTGAATTATGGCATCACTTTGAAAAGGACATATCTAGTGGAAAGGCGATTTGCAATCTATGCTAAATATATGTATGAAAAATTGGCGTATAAATCTACTGCGGCAAATTTGAAAAGCCATCTAAAACGGAAGCAAATATCTATTTTTACGTCATTGCCGTCGTAAATATTGTACATAAAACACATTAAAAAAACAATGATTGTTAATAGAATTCTAAATACGCCTAAATAGGGAAAATAATCGACTATTATAAATTCTATTTAGCCAGTCCTTAGCCTGGAAAAAGTATGTAGGGAAGGCCAAACTTTTCAATAATATGCTTGTGATACGTAACATATAAAACTACGATACAAATTTCATTTAACTTGAATACTCATTCATTACTACTACTAATGCGTCTAGTCTAGTTGAATAGTCGTACGTAACGGATCGAGTCGACTAATCGTCCATAAAGAAAACGCCGTCGGTATAAATCAACTAGTCGATGAATTTAACTAGTCGATCGACTAGTCCACGAAAGAAAATGGACGGTCTAGTTTCGTCTACGTTAAATGCGTCGACGACCCATCTCTAGTACCTACTACCATAGAACGGACGAAACAAAATTCAATAATAAAGTCACTGTCAAATGTCAAGCCTGAAGCTGTCAACTGATCGTCGCAGCATTGCCAGATCGTTACTATTAGAACACTGCGTTCTATTACACATTCATACGTTCCCTTCACGTTTCATTATTATTTGCATTCTGTCAGTGCCTTACCGTGTTATGTACTAGTTCTGCCACTATCAAATAAATCTGTCAAGCGTGTTTTCAGCAAATTGAAAAGAACTTTTTTGTTATTTTCCTTTGTTAGAAAGAAGAAACATATGACATACTACAGCACTAATAAACGCTGGCGAGGACATTAATAGTTAAGGAGGGATAATTAAAATTCACCTACCGAAAATGTGTTGCAATACAGAATATCTTATAATCAGTACTAATATTATAAATGCGAAAGTAACTCTGTCTGTCTGTCTGTTACGCTTTCACGCCAAAATTACTGGACCGATTTGAATGAAATTTGGTATGGAAATAGTTTGAGACCCGGGAAAACAACATAGGATGATTTTTATCCAACTGCGCAAACAGAGGTTAATGTTTTTGCGCGATAACCGACATACGCGCGGGCGGAGCCGCGCCTGGAAAGCTAGTATACCTATATTTTGTAATATTGTCAATCAAGTTAAAAGCAAATAAAAGGGTGGCTGAACTGCGGTAAGTCGTAAGGCTATCAATATGAACCCTAGGTTGGTGTCATACATACCCAACTTAGAATTCAATATTTTTATTTTTGCACACACGCTCTGCGGATTACATCAAAAGAGGAAAAATCTTATTAGTCATGTGCGGAACTCGAAACGCGACACCTATAGTTCAACTTACGTTGTACTACAAACAAGACTAATTTTTCAATTAGCTTTAAACTTTTTGATTTATAACCCTATAATTTTAATAATTTTGCAAACAAGACTAATTTTGATGATCTTTTCCTATAATTTTAATATTTTTATTTATTTTTGCAATAACGCATGTATTGCTAATTAGGAGAGGAAAAAATATACCTGGGTATAGTAAGGGGTATTATCATCTAAAGCTCAATTTGTTGAAAAAAATATATATTTATATGGGGTTTTCCGCCTGTTATTTAGAATATGTATTAAGTAAACAATATTTTTATTAATAATATGTTTAATTTGCGTTACCTTCCTGCGTTCTAAATCTTCAACCACTACTGGCAGCACTGTTAACCTTTTAAGATTTTTTTCGATTGTTATTTGTTGTTCAGAAGTCAGAACCTCGGATTACGCAGGCTGTATGCGTTAATCAACGTGATGATTTCGCTTACGAACAGCTATTTAAAATTACAGTGCATAATCATAAATCTTTGCACAAGGTCAAACCACCAAACAATAATCTAATATACCTACGAGGTTAAATCAGTTCGCTACAATTAGGGCTGCCATCCGTCCGGGTTTCCCCGGATTTGTCCTAGTTTAGAGGGCGTCCGGGGGGCGTCCGGGCGGGGTTTTCAAATAGTGTCCGGGGAAAACCCGGACATTTTAGTGTCCGGGGAATCCGGATTGATTGATATATAAGCAATCGATTGAAACAAATCTGAATTGAAAATTCATTCTTAAGCTGCATTCAAGTAAACTCCGGCGCTGTAAAATCTACAACAGAACGTCCGCCGCACCGCGCCGGCCCCCACCATAGAGAACTGCCGCCGACCCCGATCATTCACACACTGTGTTGCCGTTTTGGCGCATTTGGTGCTAGGTCTAGAATATTTCTAGGGTCTTTAGCGCTCTTTTCTCATTACCTGCGCTAAAAACGTCTAGTGAAATCTGGGGAAAACATTATAATCTTGATATTAGTTGGCAAGTCAAGTTACATTGTGCGTTTATTCGCTAGTCCCGCGGCAATGGACGAAGGAGAAAAACTCACTAAAAAGCACATGGTTTCATCTTTGATACAAATAAAGTATAAATATAAGGATCTGGAGTGGCTTTGACTTTTCCGAATTCCTGTTGGAAAAGTAAGACTACTTTGACAAAAATTTGAACATCTGAAAAATACCGAAATAAATAAAAAGATTTTAATATTTTTATGTTTGCAATAACGCAGGCTTTGCGGATTACATTCCAATATTACAAATATACGAGAGGAAAAATTATAATCATGTGCGGGACTCGAACCCGCGTCATCCACCCCTTTAGCCGAGGTATGCTCTGATCTGACTGTCATGTTAGCTCAGTCGGTATATATAACCTAATATATATATGAGCGGGACCGCACATGACAATATTATTCCTCCCGTATATTCGTCAATTTGTAAAGTAAAAAGATGTTGAGCTCGTCAAAATTTAAACTTGTTACTAACTTTTAATATACAAAAAAAAAGTTTTGGGTACTTAATCTAAGTAAAACAACAAGATGGCTTAAAAAATTTGATAATATTTTATAGTTTCTAACTAGTTACTAATTTATTGATTATTTATTAACTTATTAGGAAACAGCTAATAAAAAAAAGTTAATATGGATAAAATTCGCGATAGTTTTCAAAGTGAAGATTATTTATTAAACCAAAAGTTATTATTTATTTCTAATTTGATACCAAATAACACTGATCCTCATGATTTTTATCACCAAATTGCCTCAGAAAATAATTAATGTGTGTAGCACTGTAGTTTTTGCGCAAAGAAGTCATATAAATGAAAAAATATATGAACTTTGTTTTCATAGGTGTCCGGGGAAAAAACTCAATTTCACCCAAATGTCCGGGTTTTTTAAGATTTTGTCCGGCATCGGTGGTTTAGGTGATGGCAGCCCTAGCTACAATTGATAAGAAGTGTTACATGGAATTGTTGAGTTATATTTTTATAATTTGTTTACTGTACAGGACCACAATAAATTTATTCCGAGATGACCACATTGAGCCAAATAATTGACAATGATCACATGCAAAGGATTACTGCGGAATTTTCTCGTTTAGGAGGTAAGTTGTACAAGTACTTTCACTAAGCATATAAAGATACTTATATATAGTGACTGTATAAGAATACAAAACAGCATATTAATAACGGTATGTCATTCGTCACAAGTATAAGATAATTATGTACCTACTTAGAAAATAAAATATTATGCAACTATTTTAAACATTGACTATACAACTATTTTCACATTATAATTGTTGTTGGTTTTCTAATAAAAACCTTGCATATGCTATTAGGTGGGTATTTGTTCCTATGTTTTAAGTAGATACATAATTTTAACTTTTGCTTAATATTTATCAAACTACCTTACATGTTAATAACCTTTTTATGTTTCAACGGTAAAATGTTGAAACATAAAAACAATATTGATAAACATGCATAATGTTGCATGGAGTTCCACTAGCTATGATCATGACCTCTCTTGTATTCTTCACTCTTATCTCATTCTTCAAACAAGCCTGTTTAATAGCTAGCTGCAATCATGAGGGACAATAACTGTGTCAAAGCAAAAGTAAATGAAAGAGTGTCAGGCCCAGTAGCTCATTACATGTTGCATAAAATGGGATATCAATTATTGTAATAAGCAGCAAGATATTTTCATAATATTATTCAAAGTGTTTGTGTAAACAAAAAATAGAAATAGTTATCATAAAAGTACCTAAAGGATGTCACCAACTAAACCAACATAATATGAAACAATGCTCATAAAACTGGCTACTTACCTATATTGTATAATGATAATGTTTTACAATATATATCATATTGACTAAAGCTTAAACTCTACAGATCAGGCTTGCAAATATTCATGCAATGGGTGTGCAAATTTGCATGCTCAATCTTTAGAGATTAGGAAAATTAATAAGTCTACTAGGTATACATATTGTGTTGACCCCAATTAGCATAGGCTAAGGACAGGAAGATTTTATGTTTGTTGGTATTTGTTGTTATCATATCACAATCTAATTCAAACTTCCTGTTTTACAGACAAATGCTACTTGGAAAATGCTGGATCATCATTATACCCACAATGCTTGATATCAGCAGTAAATCAAGACTTGATGAACAATTTCTACATGAACCCGCACTCGGATAAATACACAAGAGATTGTATAGAGCAGATAAGATGTCTTGTTCTCAAGCATTTTAATACGGACTCCTCTAACTACACTGTAATTTTTACATCTGGGTGTACACAATCCCTCAAATTAATTGTGGAATCATTTCAATTTGCTCACAGTGAAGATGATGTAACAAACTGTGGATCCTTTGTTTACTTACAAGATAACCATACATCTGTCCTTGGGCTTCGAGAACTAGCAATACAAAAAACAGCAGATGTTATACACCTATCACATAATAATTTCCTAAAGGCACTCCAAGAAAAACATGTCACTCCTTGGAAGGATAAATGCAAAAATGATGGCAACACATTATTAGTATACCCTGCACAGAGTAATTTCAATGGCTTTAAGTACCCAATTGACTGTATGGATAGCATAAGAGATGGATGTCTCAACAATTACATAAAGAAGCATCTCTGCAAAATCAACTGCAACTGGTATATACTTCTTGACGCTGCAACATATGTAGCAACAAGTACATTAGATTTGTCTAAGATTCAAGCAGATTTTGTATGTTTATCGTTTTATAAAATATTTGGATTCCCAACTGGGCTTGGAGCAATTCTTGTAAGAAATAGCAGTGAAACTGTTCTAAATCAAAAGAAATATTTTGGAGGTGGAACAGTTGATGTTGTTCTGAGCAGTGAAAATTTTCATGTCAAAAGAAACAATTTGCATGAACGGTATGTATCTTCCACATAAACATAATCATTTCTGTATATCCCTGAAAGGCAGAAATTTACCTTTAGTCCTGAATTCCAGGACTGTTACTATAAATTTATTTGTCAGAAAAACCCAATAACGGTCAACCTAATACAAAGGGACCCTATACTCCACTTAGGGTTGCCAGATTAAGGTTTATCAATTCTGGACATTTCTGGGGTTAGAAAGAAAGTTGGTACTTAGAACTCAAGTTTTTTTTAAACATTAGATGAGCAAACATTTGAGTGCAGTCTCAACTGATGGAAAGTATGATGTGGTCAATGGTGAGAACTAGCTACTAGATACCTGTTTACTCTATACTTGAAGACTTCCAGATTATATGTAGTGGGAAATAGAGATGCTGGTAGTGTATTCCATACTGATTCTGAAGCGCTCGTAGCAAAGTTTGCTTAACCATTCTGAATCGATCAGCAAAGTTAAGCAACGTCCGCCGCGGTCATGAGTTGGATGGGTGACCGCTAGTGACATTACTACTGAGCGCTTCCATGCTTCGGAGGGCACGTTAAGCCGTCGGTCCCGGTTGTTGTCTTAGGATGGCAGTCGTTACAGCATGGTGGTAGGGCACTTTGTGAATGCCCGCCTGGCTAGCTACCACCCTCAAGTTGAAAATCTGTCGCCAAGCACCTAACGGTGTGTTCCGGCAGCTGTCCTTGAGAGCCAGTAATTCTAGGTTAGCCTGAACAACATCTTCAACCACATCATCACTTACCATCAGGTGAGATAGTGGTCGAAGGCTAACCTATCAAGCACAAAAAAAAAAAAAAAAAACTTCGGCTGTATGCATTGTGAACCTGGATTTAAATCGCTTTGTGTTTATTTTGGGAATATCGAAGAAAGAATGAAATGAAACTTAAAACAAAATTGAGCCACTCTTATATCGTCCTATGAAGGGCGAATCGGAGAACCATATCAAGCTCCTCTTTCGCTGTTTGAGAGTAACTTTTAGTTAATTATGAAACTATGGATAAACAGTCAAAAAAAACTCTGTAAACCTATATAGAGCCTTTTAACTAAACTTACATTACACACACCGCCGGCATGTGTATGTAGCATATCAGTTCAGCTGCATTTGATGTGAGTTACAATAAATGCATAATCGAAGTGTGAAGTGTAGTACAGCAATTTTGATGGACAGGTGGGGCCTAACTTGATCCATTGATCAATTATGGCCTCATTTTATTAGGCAGTCTGAATCCTCTATATCTAATAATAATCTTATTAGAGCTAAACAAGTACTTTAACCTAATTATATTGCTCTCATGAAATTATTTATATTTTTGTTTTCTAGGTTTGAAGATGGAACTGTGCCATTCTTATCAATTATTGCCTTGAAGCATTGTTTTGATACAATGCACAGGCTTATACCTAAACTTGTGAATAATGATTTGATGGATACAATTTCACTTCACACATTCTACTTGGCGAAAGACCTTTACTACCAGCTGTCTGAATTGAGACATCCAAATGGCAATAAGGCAGCTGTGCTATACATGGACTCTGATTTTAGCAACGTAAAGCAACAAGGTGGCTATGTGACCTTTAATTTGCTACGACAAGATGGATCATATATTGGGTATGCAGAGGTAACATGGTAATCTAACTTTATTATAATAATTTACTAGCTTCATAGATAATCTATATTATAAATGTAGCTAACAAAAGTAACATCAAGACAAATTGAAGGTTGTTGCTCAAACCACTTGAGTAACATGTTTTTTGCAGTTAATTGTGTCTATTGTGTCAGTTTTCTGTTTCGTTTCCTGGAAACGCACCTTACTTGACTTATAACTATGGCACAGTGGTGCCAAGCAATGTTGCAGGAGCTAGAGTAACTCCTGCGTCATGGCTTTGCTTACTAAGTGAGTAGGTAATAATATTAAATTATGCACAAAAGGTTTTTTTTAACCTATCTCCCCTGTTTCGTAAATGATAATGGAGTCGAGGATGGTATACAAGCTTAACCTTGAAGCATAGCTGCCATAGCACCAATAGCTGCTTGGTGTCGGATTTAGAACTAAAGAGTTGTAACGGGCTAACTGAGCATTCACAAAATAACCTACCACCACAAGATAAAGCATTCTTACTTTCCAAGCATATAGAAAGGGCTCTAGAATTAAGTTTCGCATTTAGCTACGAAGTTCACTTCAAAACTTAGGCCGCCCCACAGCAACAATGCAATCCTGTATAACGAAAGGCAGTCTCATAGAAGTGCATTGGCTACACGAAATAGTTTGCCCCTCTCTGTAATATCATCAACAATATGGTATAATATTAATTCATCAACCTGTTTTAATGAATTGTTGAAATAAAATTTAATTATTGCCAAATATGTTGTAGTTACCTCCCCTATTTGTAAAGTTTATGGTATTGGCTAGGAAAATCAGTAAAATTACCCATAAATACAGATTTCGTCTTTCCCCCAGAATTTTTTATGGCTTATTCTACTGTTCAAGGCTATTGGGGAAAAAATATGCTGTAAAACAATATGCCACCACTCACGTCGACATATACCTATAAAGGTGTTGCTGCATATAAGGCACCATAAAATGCTCATTACTATCTTAACGCGTTATTTAACCCAAAAATTAGCTGGTATTCGTATATTATTAAGAATTAACAAAAATTAGCTGGTATTCGTATATTATTAAGAATTAAGAATTCCAAACAATAGTGGAGACAAGATGACATTCCTACTTTAGCAATATACATATTAAGGGAAATACTGACAGACCTCACCTTAGGGGGATACAGGCAGAAAAATTTAAAAATTATCTAACCCAATTAGTGGTGTAGATTTTGAATAGCATTCTCTAAAACTTAGATTTTCCCAATTTAAAGTGAATGTGCCAAATTTGGTACTTTGATACTCACTTTTATCGGCTACTAAATTTCTATACCCTTATCTCCATAATAAGTTTGACACATCCAACTATAATTTAGAGAATGTACTTCCATCCACACCATTACAGCACTAGATTTCTTTGTCACCTAATACAATAAAAATTCTAATTGTGAGGTTTTAAATTCTAATCTATTGATCAGTGTGTTATAAGGAAAACCTTTCGGCTCATATTTTCTAATTAAATACTGGCTTTAAGGCTCCAATTACTTAGGTACTCTATAACATAAATTGTATGAGACTTAATTATTTGACCATCAAGCAAGAGGTGTAAGTAATACTTGTATTTTCAGTTCCAACACATGGCAGACCTCTTCAACATCAACATAAGAACAGGATGTTTTTGCAACTCAGGGTCTTGCCAGCGCCACCTGGTAGTAACCAACAAGGAGATGAAGGATGTGTACAAGGCTGGCCACAAGTGCGGAGATGAATTTGACCTTATCCATGGCAAACCCACTGGAGCTGTGAGAGCCTCATTCGGATACTTCAACACATTCAATGACGTTGACAAACTAATGTTTATGATATGCCGTTGCTTTGTTAAAGGTCAAATGAGAAGACCAAAGCGTAATATGATCAATTACAGAGCTGTGGAAACAATACCTTCGAACAAAACAAGTAATGGAGACCGACATTTCAAAATATTAGATGAACATGATTATTTCACTAATGATACTGGGGACCACACACATTTTGATACAGCCATCAAATTGAGAGAGATGGCGATTTTTCCAGTGAAATCTTGCGGTGCATTCAAAGTAAGATCTGCTTGGAAAATAGGGCCTAAAGGATTTGAATACGACAGAGAGTGGATGATCATCAAGGATAATGGTGTTTGTTTGACACAAAAGCAGAATACAAGGATGTGTATGATACATCCCAAAATTGATTTGAAGCAGAGGGTCCTGGTTTTGAATTTCAAAGGTTAGTTTCACATTCATTATTGTTTTTTACCATTAGGTTGCTATAAATACAAATCTTTTTATTTCAAATCTGTAATTAATTTGATGTAATTGCAATCATCAAATATTTTGTCTACAAATTTACAGACAATCTTTTCATTATTATTTCCCATTAAACTAAAGTGTTATACTTATATTTTTAACCGACTTAAAAAGAAGAAGGTTCTCAATTCGTCTGTTTTTTTTTATGTTTGTTACCTCAGAACTTTTGTTTGTTTGTTTGATGTTTCTTTTTTTATTTGAAAGCTGTTGCTTGTCTTGTGGTCCCATTTAAATATCATCAAAACCGGTCACGCCGTTTTTGAGTTACACTCCAATAACTGAAAAGTTTTTTCATATCTTGATTATATAGTCATTACCAATTAATGACAATCGATCCCATGTGTAGCAAGGAACACTAAAATGTATGAATTGTTTTTCCAAATATGGAACCGACTCAAAGTGTGAATTAACTTGTCGAAGTCGGTACCATGCGCGCAATATTGTGATAGGTACTTTTGAACTATCATGGTACCGACTTCAACAAGTCATTTCACATTTCTGAGTGTTTAAGTCAGTTAAATTTTCCGTTTTTTTTTTTGCGTTAACATTCAGTAGCGGTGGGCGTAATGAAATGATTATTTACTCACAACAAAGTGTATGTGTCCTATTACAACTTATTTCTCATGAGGAATATACCTAAGCTGTATTAATGAATTATTCTTGCATGAACGTCTGTTGATCTTGTACTTGCAGTACTGCACTTCTTTCTCCACATGATAATTAAGTGCTAATAAATTATCATTATCATTTAACCTTCAAAAGCTGCAATGTGAACATTGCTGGGTGTTGGTGAAAATTATCAGCACATGAGACTCAACGACTTTATGTCTCAGAGAGATGCTGTGCATTTCGCCACTTGTGACGAACTTCTGCTATTATAGGCAGAGTTTACCACTTAACACCTGGTGGGCCTTTTGTTTGTTCCACCACGAGAGCATTAAAAAAACGAGATAGAGAAATGAACAATCATCTACCATAGTCTGAACAATGGTGTCTCCACATCATCCTCTATGATGATAAAAAAGGAGATAATCTTTTCACTATTATTTCCCATTAAACTTAAGTTTGACGGTGCAAATATTTCTCTCCATTTTTTATATTTCTATATCTAACTCTTGATATGTAGTCCCGTGGTTAGAGTCTTTTATATAGAAACAATTTTTTTTTTCATTGCAGGGAAAACACCGATTACAGTGCCTTTGGAACTTCCAACTCAAAGCAAGCTAAGAGAAACAACAATGTGTCAAAGCAAGATCTGCACTGACATGGTGAAGGGCTATGACTGCGGAGATGAGGTAGCCAACTGGATATCTGAGGCTTGTGAAGTTTCATACCTCCGGCTCGTCAGGCAGTCAAATGAAGACGGGAGAGCTCAAAAGAAGAAGACTGATGGACAGAAGTTGCTTTCTTTAAGCAACCAAGCTCAATACTTGCTCATAAATAAAGCTACAGTCCGGTGGTTGAGCGATAAAATCAATGACCCAATGTTTACAGACAATGTGGACAAGCTTACCGACAGATTTAGAGGCAATATCATTATTGATATGGAAACTGAGCTAGCGGAACTTGATTGGCACAAGATTATTATCGGGAAGCATGAATTTAAGGTACATACTTAGTAGATGTATTTTTTCATATTTTTAGGGTCTGTATGACAATCACTATTAAAAATTGATGGAGCACAACATTTTTGTTCCGAACGGGAATCAAACCCGCTTCCTCCGACCGGAACCTTTCCCTTTCGAGCTGAAACTTTGTGCTACAATTGTATTAAAGCTGTATGACATTGACATTATCAAATTACAAAAATATATTTATTTTTGCAATAACGCATGCTTGACGGATCCATTACAAATTTACGAGAGGAAAAAGTAAAGTCATGTGCGGGATTCGAACCCGCATCATCCACCCCTTTAGCCGGGGTATGCTCTGACCAATTGAGCTCAAAAATATGGTTTTAAAACATACCATTATTTTGTTATTTTGGGATCAGCTTATTATGAAGCAGTATCATGTATGTATATGTACGGTTCGATAAAGAAACAAATCTGGTGTGTGCAAGTGAGATGCCACTGAACCGATTTTGATTAAATCTTACTACCTGAGGACTAAACTTCGGCCTAATACGTTGATACTGAGGGCGCGATGTAATCAAATTCTACTTTGACGAAGTTAAAAACTCATTAGAAAATATCAAAGTTATATCTAGAACTTTTTTTTTATATAGCTGATAGGTAGATTACCTTCTGACCTGATGTGGTCGAAGATGTTGTTCAGGCTAACCTAGAATTACTGTCCCTCGAGGACAGCTGCTGGAACACACCGTTAGGTGCTTGGCGACAGTTTTTTTTACTTGAGGGTGGTAGCTAGGCAGGCGGGCTTTCGCAAAATGCCCTGCCACCATACAGATTTCATTAGATCTCCGCAATATTGTATCGAAAACTTTAGCAATGAAATATTAGTAGTACGCCGTCTATTCGTACATGGACCATCGCAGATGCTATAATATTTATACCTCCCCAAACGACTCAGAACTACAGGAATTTGCTACCTCGTAAATTGTTATTGATTTTGATGGTATATATTATGTAGACATATAAATGCTAATGAATAGATTCATGCGTTAGTCGAAAATCCATATTTAATAGAGACTCCACCAGGTCTCGATCGTGTGCCCGTAAAGTGGAATCGTGTAGGAGCGAAACGCGTTGAAAATTCTTCCGGTTTGGCTGCGTGGCGTTTGTAACGTCACGTCGGCTTAACAGGGAAATTAGTCGGAATTATACTTTACTACAGGAATATCATATGTTTTAAGTGTTTTATTAAAATTTTCATTTAATGTTTTCTTGAAATATTTTCAAAATACAGTCAATTCTGGATAAGCGATAGTTCAAGGGAGCACAATCTCATTCTCGCTTATAGAGGATTCTCACTAACCCGAGTTTCTCGCTAATGCAGGTAATGGGTAGCGTTTCTCTCTTATAGAGGTAAGCAGCAAAGTTCTGGATTCCCAGTTTTGTAGCAAACTCTTTTGATTTTTCTTTCAACAAAGGTCCATCTAAGTTCTTATCGAAAGTTTGATTTTATCCATTCCAAAAGGCTCTTTTCGATATTGGGAAATTCAAAAACTCTAGTCCTCTTAATATTTCCATGTCCATCAGAGCACTCAGACTTTATAGTATTTTGACAAACAGGACGGTACACATGCACCACGTGTGCATTCGAAAATAATGCGATAAAATAACAACGTTATTTATTTCCACGAAATATAATAGGTACAATATTGACGAGAAAACAATACAAAAACAATGGTAGGAAGTTCCACAAAAGTTAAGAATAAGTTATAAAATAGCAGATGTTAAATTTGTAATTTGTTTTGTCATTTGTTCCTCCTAAATAATATAAATAAATAAAGCTCGACTGTCGCTTATAAAGGTATAGATAAGTTAGCAGTCTCTCTTACAAAGGTTTCTGTTTCTCGCTAATCGAGGTTATGGGAGCTTAAAATGACGGGTCCTGGCTATTATTCTCACTTATAGAGTTTTCTCACTTATCCAGTTCTCACTTACGCAGGTTTGACTGTATATGTTATTATTGGTATAAATGCTGTCTAAACGGAGACTTACGCTAAGATACCAGACCGATTTTGATAATTCGGTGCAAAGATGCCATGTAACCCAAATGATTTTAGTTACAATGCCCTTTTAGAAGATACCCCTTGAGAGAGCGCAATATAACCAATTTGAATTTGATACATATGTTTCCACAAACGAAGGCGCGCTCCTCTAATACATATTTTGAGTGTTGTTGCAACTACTACTACCTATAAGTACTACATGTCCCTCTATTAAGTCACAATTTTAATTTTCAGGTGGAAGGACATTGTCCTCGATGCCAGATGGTGTGCATTGATCAACAGACAGGCGAAAAAACTGTTGAACCTCTGAGAACTATATCGGAGCAGTTTGCTGGCAAGCTACGTTTTGGCATATACTTAAGTTACATCGGCACTGTGGACGGTTCGAAAGATCGCACGTTAAGAACTAGTGCTTCGGTTAAACCTGTCATTAATGATGACGATATAAGTAGGTGAAATCATTATATTCCATTATAGCTATCTGCCTGGGACTCTGCACGCATTTGTAATTTGAAACCAATTTTATTTATGATGTTTTGTACTGTACTGGTTGTTTTTAAATATGCTGACTCTATGTTAATATAATTTGTATCATTGAAATGTCGAAAAAGTATGATCAAGTTGGTTCAAAAACTAATAAACCAACAATGATAGATCTATCGAGGATCAGAGGCTATGTGTTAAAACGAAAAACAACAAGAATCCATCTGTTAATATCTGCAACCATAACTTAAAAGAAACGCGGTTTCATGGCAAGGCCTTTACATGTGTTAAAACGAAAAAATAACACTAATCCATCTTTAAATCTCTGACAACTCAAAACTTAAAAGAAACGGTTTTATGGACTAAACACCCTAAGTACAGTGCTTTTAGCAAGGAATAAAAAAATATGTATCTGCGAGTCTCAAGCATTTATTGTTGGTACATTATTATAGTTGAAACAATACTTACATAATATGTAGGTGTTATTTTATGTATGTATTTATATCCTACGTGGTATACCAATTATTTTTGGCATAAAAATACCATTGATTAGCGTGCATATTGTATGTATGTCCATATTTGAAACCAACGTTGGGAATTCAAGACTACCGGACTGTAACAATAACTGTCGCATTATACTACACAAAAGAAAGCCGTGGATACCTATTTTAATTTATTAAGGTTAGTGATATGTTTAATTGGAGTGTTGTGAGTCGCCGACATTTCGACTGCGACCGCGTCAGCGTGGTAGAAGGGGTTATGATGCGTCACAAATCTACACGCGAATGTGTTGTGTAATGTGGCTTGTGGTGCATTATAATATGTATTAGCTTATTCTAATTTAAAATCGCTCTCTGAATCCGAAGAAAACATTGTGGTGAAATATTGAAATGGTTTTATAAGATCTGTACAAATAAGACGCCACAGTGCTCCTTGACATGATAGTTATATGTGTTACATATTTCATACTGTATGCTATATGTAACACTCTTATAATACACCATGACACGCTTCTGCCAAAACTCGACAACTAATCGCAAGTATTCGTGTAATACAATTATTCAAATAGAACATAACTAATAATAAATACTTTTAAAAGTATCCTAAAAAACATTAAATAATATTTAAATAAAACACTTAAAAAAGCATAAGATTATATATCTAGTGAAAATTCCGCCTAATTTTCCTGTTATCTACGTGACGTCACAAACATCACGCAGCCTAACCGGAAGAATACCCGACTAGTTTCGCTTCTAAACGAAGCATCTTCAGGAGGTCTTAACTCACCGAGCGCACGATCGAGAATTTCTCGATCGTGCGCTCGATCGAAATTAGGCGGAATTGTCACTAGATATATAATCTTATGCTTTTTTAAGTGTTTTATTTAAATATTATTTAATGTTTTTTTTAGGATACTTTTAAAAGTATTTATTATTAAATATGGATTTCCGCAAAGTAACGCCTGAATCTATTCATTAGAACATAAGTGTTTGATTAACATACATAAAATAAATATGTACTACTTTTTCGTGGCGTAAGACAATAAGAGTGTACCAGCAAATGCTATACTTATTTAAAAACTAAGTAGATTAATTTTGTAATAATTTTGAATTGTAATAAGCAATGATTATTACCAAAGTAGAGTTTAAATTTATGAGATGTTATTTTAATAACATCTATGTGATAAAATGTATGTATATAGTCATGAATATTTTGGTTTTATAAAATAATTTATTGATGTTGAGCTACTATAAAGATTGTGATATTTATATACATGTTTGAAAGACATATTTATATATTTTTTTACTTTTAAGAGATCTTGCCACTACTTTTAATACTTATTGTATTTTTACAAGCTCCATGTAATGTTCCTAAATATATATTATTATAAAATATGAAGATCTGATTGTATTGTATCGTAATAGTATTCCGTCCTCTACAAGATTCCAAATTATACTCTTTTATATAAAAAAAAAAAATAAGTTATAATTGGTGATAGTTTCACTATATTTAATATATTAAAACAAAATAAACTAAAAAAGACATACACATTTCATGCTTAAGCTGTGTTATTCTAATACTTTTACTATATCTTCCTACAATGTTAAAGTTTAAGGGTATCTAAAATCACAGGTTTAACATTCACATGGGCAGCAATGTACTAGATAGCCTGATAAACATTTTGCAATTCAAAATGCTGTAATTTGGCGATAGTATCATATTTTTGTCTTTATCTAGCTATATAATGCATGTAGTCCTACAAACATTGCATCTTGTTTTCTGCCATTTACAGACAGACGTATCTTCTGCATTGCTACCTTAATTAACGGCACTGACACTTAATAAAATGTTATGATATTGTACAATTTATTGGTTGTTGTCCTTTTATTTCTCTAGGCTCACTCCCATTACAAACATCGTTCACAACTTGGGCTACTTCTTCATAGTCAGGCAATGCCATTGTTTGAAGTTTTGAGTAGATTAATTTATCATTTACCACAATCTCGAAGGAACCTGAAAAAAGGGATGTAAGATATTATTGATGTCTACCACAATAATTCAGTCTACTTGCACAAGCCAAATTACAATTGAAGATAACCTAGCTGTGATGTTTTATGAACATTCAGAGTAAACAGTGAGCTTGAAAGTTAAGAGAGCTGTGATGTTTTATGAACATTCAGAGTAAACAGTGAGCTTGAAAGTTAAGAGAGCTGTGATGTTTTATGAACATTCAGAGTAAACAGTGAGCTTGAAAGAGATAATCTTCATTCCTCTGACCTTGTCTTCCTCGCTTACAATTAACTGCCGCATTTGGTGTGCTAGCTTGAATTGTTTGTGAAAGCGCCAAACAGTGACCACCATAGTCACAGGCACCACTAAAATTGAAAATTATAAATTACATACATACATAAATTTCTAATGTTATATTTTGATTTCCACCTTTACAAAAGCCAATTGGACTCATGATCTAATAGGTTTCGTTTTTATACAAATAGCTACAATATTAAGATGTAATTAGGTATGTTGAAATACATATTATACCATCTATTGTGTACCAAGCCTATATAGGTAATGAAGAAACAGAAATAACTTGTGTCACATCAAATTAATTTGATCAGTTTTTAGAATAAAATAATGATAATTGGATTTTGTGATCCAGTTCCCCATCATAGTGCGCAGTGAACCTTTATTATATTGTAAGCTATGCAAGGGCTGATTCGCGAGGTTTACAGCATCGAGAGCCACTAGTTTATTTAATGACTATAATATATATATTCTTAAGCGGATAATTTAGCCTTTGACCACTATCTCATATGTTGGTGTTATGTGATAAATGCTTATGGTTGACGATGTTAAACAGGCTTAACCTAGATCCTCATGATTTTTTCTGAAATAATGGTGATAATTGACTATGATTGCTTTACAAAGCCAAAGCAGTTTCTAGCATAGACTTAGGATTTTTTTCGCTACGCTCAAAAGACCTACGAAGTGTGGGAGTGAAAGGTCCTAAGCAGTACGAACCGTCGCGAGAGAAAAAGAGATGGCGAAACAATAAGTCCGTATGCCATTTTATACATTTTTAAGTTCGTTTCTGACCTGTAGGTTCGACGGGACTGCACGGGTACATTCGGACCTCAAAAATAATCGATACTTAGATTGATCATAAATTAGTTAATTAAATAATAATATAATGATACAATAATTAGTTGACAGATCAGTTTATAGCTTATTGAGCGTTTATGAATCAGGAGTAAATGTTTTCACAATATATATTATTCAAAATTGATTTTAATGGTTTCTGTGAAAGTTCCTCTAACACTAAATAAATAATTGGAAATATGTATCTCTTACTTGTCAAAAAAATATTGGTTAGTTATACAAATGGCTATTTTACAGAGTGGAATATAAAATAACTATTTGCACGCGCATAATTTTTTTTTACAGATTTCCATATATGTTATGTATTACGTGATAAACGGGTACGAATTATCGATATAGCTTCATACTCATATTTCTTGAAGAAAAGTAGCTTCATACAAAGAAAACATCTACGTATACAAATGAAAGAATCAATACCAATTTTATATGTATATAATGTAATATATAGTGAGTTTGAAGGTGTAAAAATGGTAGTCAATAGCTGTAGGAAATGATGACACAAATAATAGTTTATTTTGTAATAAAATACATAGTCAAATCATTTTTCTATAAATGGTTATGTAGAGTCAATCAAATAATCCGTCCCAGGTGCAAAAGTGCCTATAATACTCGCTGTATTGCCGCGCTGGATAGCTATAGCCATCCTAAATCGGACACAAAATAAATTTTATATTTCCTTCCAGATCAAATTACAAATAAGGCGGCCCTGATCTTACGTTAGAGAGATATATCACCACCGTTAGCCATTGCCTGGACCTTCAAATCAAGTACTTTCTCCAAGGAAAAAACATGTTACAACTGTTCTAGGTTATGACAAAAAATAACAGAAAAAAATAAGCTCTTTAGAAGTTTAAATGCGTAAAGTAAAATATTGTTAAACGTCTTTTAGAGTTAAAGCAGATGTTAAAGAATTATATAGTAGGCCTGGGGCGCGTTCCAGTAAATGTTGGTCGAGCAATATTTGCTCTAAGGCACCTGGAACGACCTATAAAGCTCCTTTCAAAATATGGAATTGACAGCGATGTTTTTAGGTGATAAAATACAGTCTACATTTTTAATAAATGGGGCATAATACGTAATTAAGCAATGTTAACATAGTATGCCACTAATCCTTGGCTTAGCTTGTACAAAATCTATTATTTATTGTAGAATCTGTCACATTTGACAGCTGGCCAAGATTTGGCCGATTCAAAAGGTAGTAAAAATTTGGCCAGGCAGATCAAAATTTGCTCTGACAGGACGCCCGGAACGGGTATGATCAAATCTTGACAGGATCAAATTAAGTTCGATTAGAGTGCTGGAACGGCGTATATCTGCGTTTAGACCATAATTTGTCTTGGCCGACGGGTAGGAGGAACGCACCCCAGGTATTAAAGATCATCGAAATGATGTACATACACATCGTCATATCTACAGCCCAAGGAGCTATCAGTACTATATCATCAGTACTAATACTATTAATGCGAAAGTAACTCTGTCTGTTACGCTTTCACGCCAAAACTACTGAACCGATTTAAATGAAATTTGGTATGGAAATAGTTTGAGACCCGGGAAAAAACATAGGATAGTTTTTATCCCACTGCGTAAAAAGAGGTTAATGTTTTTGCGCGATAACCGACATACGCCCAGGCTGAGCCGCGCCCGAAATGCTAGTGTTTATATAAGGTACAAAACTTCGACCTTTTTTTACCACATGTGAATACTGTATCAGCCAGATCGTCCACTGCTGAACTCAGCCTCCCCTATGTAGGATAATAATCCCTACGCTTAGCAGGCGGCTTGGAGATCGCAGTGCAAGAAGGCATACTTCTTAAGAAGGCGCTTCTGCCCACCTTCTAGTATTTTTCCCTTAGTCGACTTTTACGACACCCACACGGGAAGAAATGGGGAGGTACAATTCTAATTCCCCACGGGGAATGTGAATACTTCACGTAAAATATATATATAATACTGATTACAGTATCTGAATATTGCATCTCTAATAGTAAGTAATGGTAACTTTGAATGAGTTTCATTATTAACAGATGAGGTTCTCAATAAAGTTTATATCCATGTTTTGCAATTTGATTTTCTTTTGAAAATATCTTATTTCGTTTGAAAGGATATACTTGTAGATTCATCCCATAGAAATTTCATCATTATCAGTTAAGTAGTTTGGTTTTTAAATCGTAATAACTAGAACAATAGTTATCCAACTGAATGAAATTGCATATTTTGCATTTCTGTGATTTCAGTATTGTTTACTGTCATTACAATAGTCTCAATGACCTATATAGGGCATAATTAAGACCCCCCCCCCCCCTCTCGGAGATATGATTTTTAAAATAATAAACAACCTCACTATTGTTAGTCTACGAATTTAGGTGGAGAGTGCGGGATAAGGGTAGACTGCCCCTGTGAAGGGAGAGTTGGGGGGTCCCAAGGTGGTGACGTGACGTCAAAGGGATGAAGTGACGCTCAGGGGCGATACAGCGAGAGTTCTGGCGAGAGCTAATAAAACAGTCCAATTTAATCAGTAAAAATAATATTTTTATAATAATAGTGTGGTAAGAAATTAAAAAAAAACTAAAATGGGGAGAGTGGGTGTCGCAACTTCCCCTTCACAGGGGGATCTATCCTTACCTCGCACCGCCCCTCCCCCCTAAAATCAATGTCTGACAATAGTGAGGTTATTAATAAAAAAATATATCTCAGGGAGGGGGGGAATCGCAACTTCCCCTCAGAGGGGGGGTCTACCCATTCCTCCGCAACCGCCCCTACGCCTCACCTCCCTTAAATCGATGTTTTATAAACTAAACCAGAACCAGCTAAACTCTTGTGGACTCTTGAAGATTTCCTAAGAAATCCTAGGTAAGCAGGTGGACAAGATAAAAATAACCGAACTCAGATAAGACCAAGTAGTTCTAGGTACCAATAAATTACAAAAAAAATCTAGAAAATAGACCATTAATACTAATTAGGTTAACCTATTGTTAATTCACCCTGTATGAATTATAAATAACAAAGTGAAATTAGGTAATAATAAAGTGAAATAGGGTACATATTGCCTTAATACTATTTGAGAATATATCCCTGGAGAATAATATATTCTCTGCTGCAGTTTACTCAGTCTTTAACATAAGATGGTTAACACTACAGTACATGCACCCCTTTTTTTTACTTCAGCACATGCGTGGCCTACTGTAGTAGGCTATTTTAACATTTCATTATCTAGTATATTCCGAATTATTTGATTAAAAATACAAATGCAATGGAAATAGTTATTTGTTATACAAGAGTGCAAAGTTTCTTTTTAACCGCGTGTTCAATTTTGATGACCGAGCAAGCGAAGGATTCTAAAATTGAATCACGAGCACAGCAAGTGATTCAAAATTAGAATCCTGAGCCTTAGCGAAGGAATCAAAAGAGCATGAGGTGAAAAATCTTTGCACTTGAGTGCAACATGTAACTTTTCATTCCACCTCAGCAAGGAAATGACTAAATGCAAAAAAAAAATTTTTACAATCACATCAAACAAACTTCCTCGTTGCTAGAATCACACAGTTTAGTTTTTTCACTTGTTATCAAGTTTCTTGTTTTTTTTTTAATATAAGGTTTAACAGTGACATGAAAAAATGCCGCGTAAAGAACCGCATACAAAGCAAATTGAAAAAAGAACACCAAGAAGGTTCCGAGTCTGAGTTTTTAACAAATTAAAAAAAAAATTGTATGATATATTTGGCACCATAGAGGTAGCAGTAAATAGGTTTAATGTTTTTTTTTAATTCACAAACTTAGTGCACACGATGTTCTAAATTCAATTTACTTTATCCTCTAGCTAGAGAATAAGGCTTTTCCACTCAGATATTGAAGATTAAAAATACTCTTTCCGAGATGGTGGGATGAAAAAGTATTTATTTTCTTATTTCTACAACCTCACTTTGAAGAGAAATTATAACAAATCAACAAATTAGTAAATATATATATAAGATAATATAACAAAAATTACTCTTTGGAGATAAACTTAATTTTTTAAAAAGTTATAATTGAACTTTATTACTATTTTCTTTTATTTCGTAGCATTGAACACACAGTACTGCTTGGTGATCAAGACAGATACATTTTTTGAAAGTCTTGCACCATTTTTTTCGACCGATTTCGGGCCCTGGAGCAAAGTGCACATCGACCAACTCGTCCTATCTTTGAAGGCAAATCATGTTAGAATCTTTGGGTTCTTGAACTGTGGGCCCAAAAGTGCTTCTTTTCTGAATTTAAGTTGTCGTGGAAGTGTTTCAATGGATACTCGGTGAATCAAAAGCAAAAATGTTTTATCAAATTGAAGGTCAATTCTTGCAAAATGTTACGCCTGACTTTTTTCCGTTGGTTGATTACCCGAGCGTTGATTCCAACAATGTTCATCAAATCCATAAATATTCCTAACTGCCATAGACGGCAGTTAGGTTGAATGAGCACTACTATTTGCCACATACAATTTCCAAACTGAGATTTGTCCCAAAAAGCCTTTTTATTATGTCATCCATTTTATGACACTCCCATGACATATAACATGCCCAGAAATGCTCTCATTTCTACTGCATCAGTGGGTTAGGCGGTTTCTCATCTTCAATCAATAAAATTCCTTCATATTCAGTATCTAGCTCATGGAGCCATCTTTCTACTAGTGAATCACCCATGACGTGATCGGTTAAATATATAAATCTGTAAAAATTACTAAAATAAGCAATAAAATATGTTATAATAATTTGTAACCAATAAATAAATAATCATAATTTAATATGCATACATATAAATACATTATTCATAAATAGAAAATATTATAATAGCGATAATAGACCAAAAGTTACATACCTGAATTTTGGTACACCAGTACACGCGCGAACTACTTACTAGGCCCGCGCTTTTGGCGCTAAATTGCTTGCACATGCGCACACACTGGGTTTGCATGGGGTACTGAAGTTGTGACAAATATACCAGACGAGGCTTACCTGCAGCGCAAGTACCGAACTTACCGATCGCTAAATTTGACGTTACAGTCGTCTAAATTCGATAAAACGGGTTATATCGATGTTTGCAAACACCATTTTATCGAATTTAGACGATTGTAACGTCAAATTTAGCGATCGGTAAGTTCGGTACTTGCGCTGCTGGAACCACTATAATATTATATAGCTTCTAGCGCGTATTAAAAATATATTGGAAAAAGATTCACCCTGGTCTACTGTAGTAGGCTGCGCGTGTAATCTAGTGTTAATAAAACCCTGTAAATAACACTGAGCAAGTAATCACTCCGTTTTAGTCGGTAAATTAAAAAATAGGGTGTTAATTAGTAAGAAAGTATATCTTTAGCTTACCAGTATTCAACATTAACTCTGAGATTTTGATTATTTGACATTGTGATTATCTTTCAATATAATTTAATACATGAATACAGTTACAAATAAATATTATTTGTTCAGCCTCAATGGGTAAATAAAATAATGATCAAATGCTGTTATTATGTAGGTACATAGTATGAAGGTATATAAAAAGCAGTGTTGCCAGTGGCTTATAGCCAAAAGTAACATGAGACAGCTCAAAAAGTTACATTTTCATGTAAAGAGTAACATCATCTTACATTATGTAGCAAACGTAACTAATACTATAAAAGGTACTTTATTTCATTTGTTACGTGTCCAAGGAACAATAATTATTGATCGAGCAATTAATGGTTAACCTGAAAAAGACATACAATTAATAATGTGTAAGTAATATTCCAACCAATCCAAAAATGTTTTTCAATAGCTCTACTACAAATTACTTTGGGACTTAATCATTTTTTGAAACATTGTCATAACCTATTCTGATTAGGTGCAGCGGAATTGCTAATTTTAACTTAAAGAAAATCACTTTAATATAATATGTATGTCATGAAAGCAAGTTATAAGTGATATTTAAAGGTTATTTTATTATGCAGTTAGTACCTCCTGTACTGTATCAGCTGGATCGTCCACTGCTGAACACAGCCTCCACTATGAAGGGGGCATTTGCCATAATCCCCACGCTTGGCAGGCGTCTTGGGGATCGCAGTGTAAGTTGACAGTTCTTTAGAAGGCGCTGCTGCCCACCCTCCAGTATTTTTGCCTTATTCGCCTCTTACGACACCCACAGGATGATATGGGAAGGTGCGATTCTAACCCGGCACCTCACGGGCCACTAGTACCTTCACTACTCATATTATTTATGTTTCATGCTTCATTGCTTTGATGGCTCAAATTTTGTAGCGTTTTTTATACGAGGGCGGTCCGGTGAGTGCTTAGGCTCACCGCCCAATAGCACCACTATCGCATGAGTAGTACTGACAAAATTACTGTCAAATCGAATGCATAGTTTTTTTTAACCGCGGGTGGAAGCAAGCGTGTCCGCGGATTTGAGAAAAATGGAATAAGAGCAATATCGGTCGGTGATTCGACAGTTATTTTTGGAAGGGAAATCACGCAGCGAAATCAAAGAGCGCTTGGATACTGTGTAAGGTGACTCTTCTCCTTCGATGGCGACTGTAAAAATGGGTTTCACTTGTTTCAACGTGACCGTAAGTCGGTTTTTGATGAGCCAAGCCCAGGTGCCTCAAAAACGGTTACCACGGAGGATAACGTGTCAAAAATCCATGATCTCGTATTGTCAGACCACCGATTGAAGGTGCACGAGATAGCTGAGACAGTAAGCATCTCAAAAGACCGCGTAGGTTATATCCTGTATGAAGTATTTGGCATGAGAAAGCTGTCGGCGCAATGGGTACCGCGTTTGTTAACTCCGGACGACAAGCGCAACCGTGAAAACACGTTAGAGCAGTGTTTGACAACGTTTAAGCGCAATCAGAAGGAGTTTCTGCGTCGTTTCGTGATCGTCGATGAAACGTGGACACTCTGGTACACACTAGAGACCAAGGAACAGTCGAAACAGTGGAGTTCACCCGGCGTACTTTGCAAACCTCCAGAAAACATATTTTTCAGACAGGTTAAATAAGCTGGAGCATCGCTGGGTTGAGTGTATCGAAGACAAATAATGTTGAGAAATAAATTGCCACTTTTCGGAAATTTATGTTTTTCTTTTGTAGGCTAAATACTTACAGGACCACCCTCGTATTTGCTTTAGTAGCCATCAAATCAGAAATCGTTTCAGTGTTTAGTCTGTTCCGATTATCACACTTTAACAATTGTTTTTGTATCAAATTACATGAAGTTGCTGGGTATTGTTTCAATACATTTTTATATTACAGGTTTTAACTGGTGGGGTATTGGTTTTTCAGACTGGAAAAGGCGATTGAAATTGTTGATTAGGTTTAGAACGTAAGATATGCATTCTAGGTTACTTTTTGTGAGTGTTTCTTCCAATCTAAAGTACTCAAAGTGTACATCGTACTGTACTTATACTCTGTTGACGCAAGCCTGTAGAGATTACCATCTTGTGTCTGAAGGGTTCAAAATATCATGACCTTTGACTTTAAAACAAAATGCTATTCTCTTAGCTTCTTCTGTCTTTAGGAACTGCGGTTAACATGGGATCCAACATTTCAAAAAAACTATTTAATTTCATATATGGCAAGGAATTTAGTACAAAGAATTCATCCTCATCAAAAAATATCACGCGATATATAAAAATGTAAGAACGTTAAGAACTAGACTATGCATTAAAAACAACAGGGGCCAATTCTTCTATTATCCAAAAGTTAACGTTCCGTTTCGTTTTAGTTGCAATACGATTGAAGTAGTTCCTCTCCAGTAGTTCTAACTATTTCTTCAAGTGTATTTTTGAGTGGATTGTTGTTCCATGCTGCACTATCATGTGTTGATCCAGGGTTGCTTGAGTCTACACACATTATTTTTGCATCTGAATCACAAATCTGAAACATAAAATATTGTATAACTTTATAACCCTTCACAACTTTATTTTTAAATAGATACCTAGAGAACACTTAATTATTAAAAAGAATGAAGATGATATAAACTTACAATTAAGACATTTAATGAATGCCTTTTCTGCTGTAAAAACGTTCTTCATGTTCAGATGGAGGAACAATAGCAACATGTGTACCATCAATGCACCTGGCATTCTGAATTTTGTGTAGAATTTGTATGTCTTTATGAATTCCTGCTCTGTCAAATCGAATGCATAATTTTCTTTTCTAGACGATAAGTTCCTCGCTCTTACTCTTCCAACATCAATTTCATGGGTCGTTTCAAGAAAATCCATGTAAAACATAATTTTATATGAAAATTTTATAAAACGACTGCGGTTCGATCGTGAAAAAGTAACAATTTCACAACTTTTGTTGGGACGCTAATTTTGACAGATGAAACGCTTGGGTTGAGTTACGTTTCGATTCAGCTGAGCTCAAATTGTTAGCGGAATAGAAATACCGTCGCGTTCAAGTTCGATCAGAGTTAGCGGAATGTCAACATTATGGGTCAGAGTCGATCGATGACTTAAACTAAAACTAAACTAAAGTTGGATCGATAACAAATAGTAGAGTAAAAAAACAGTAAGTTGTGGTTTAGTTTCGTTTCGATTGCGGTTAATTCACAAATATGTTAGGAGAATTAGCCCCCAGATATAAACATACACTAATACCAAACATATCGCAAAACCCTACCACCATGCGAATACGTAACGTGAGTAATTTCCATTCTTTCTGACCAACTCTACAGTAGGTATATAGTGTCCCCAAAATGTTGTCCTCTTTTTAAACGTTGCTACAGTCCCTTTGACCACTGATATTTACCTATTCGATAATAATTTTGGAAAACGTATTCGATACTCAAAAAAACGTACGTCATGTAGCCTGTAGAATAAAGCCTATTCGAGAGTTCATAGGGCTCATAGGCCAAGTATAAGGTCGGTGTCGTTGAAAATCACGTAAACTACTTGTGAATGTTAGTGCGCAACGTGACGCGATGAAAACGTCTGATTCTCGCCCAAAATGCTCGAAAATAAGAGCAAATAATACTTGTCATATGGATGCGATGAATTAAAAACAAAGTTAACATTACGAATTGTTGAACATGGGAATATTTTAATATCTTGGCTAAAATCCTAAAAGTTACATAAAAGTAACATTTTGAGTTGTGTAACATGGAAGTAACATAAGTAAGTCAAAAGTAACATAAAATGTTACAAAAGTAACATTTTGGCAACGCTGATAAAAAGATTACATAGTGCTAGGGCTGTGAAAAATAAGCGATTGGTATTTCAAACGATTATTCTTTTATTATAATCGATTTTTACTAAATCTATTATATATATTACGTGTTTAAATCGTTTTTCAGAAACAGCTCGTATCTATGCAATTGATGAAAAAATCTTGCGTGCCATCTATGCGTTTTATGAAAAATGTCGAATTAAGTTCTTACGTATAAGTTGATTAAATAAAAACGGTGCCGTCTGTAGGCATGTATGTTATGCGTGTAAAGTTGTTTCAGTGGAGTGGTGAGTGAGATAAAGTTGATGCTGTTGTTGGTAAACAACAAAAAGGTCTTCTAACTGTACAACACTGAAAAGCGGCTGGTGAAAATATTTTAGAATTAATACAATTTATTATTTAATATTATTAAAATTTGTATAAATAATGCTATTTGGTTTCCTATTTCCTTACCTTGAAATTTTAAATTAACATTGCCTTTGATTTTTAGTTTTGTATTGGTTATTTGATTTTTAATCTTACAAATTGTTAGTATGAATCTCTTGGTTTTATTATTGGAACATGAAAAGCATGTACTTTGAAACAAAACAAAAAAAACGTTTTTTTCTCAGATATCGATTATTTATTTTTATTAATAATCGATTAATTTTGAATGAAGAAGAATGGATTTTTATTTAATCGATTATTTTCCTTTAATCTTACATCCCTACATAGTCCGCCACAGATTACTAGTAGTATGTAGTGAAGTATGTTCAAACCCGGTATATTACTTTTCTCTATGGTTCAAACAGAAACAGTATGTTTGGCAAGTATACAGAGAATAAAATCACAGAACATTATACCACAGATTATCTACTTAGGCTGTGTACATAAACGAGTGATTTCACACCAGTGTAACACTTGTCAGTTATATCAAGGTTCAACCATGTTCAACGTTATGTAATTTAGTCGTTTCCTAACGGGTATCGAGTAACATGTAGTCATAATAAAATTATTGCCCGACCGTTTGCATATAGTTTTCATAAATAAATTACGAAATAAATGGACTCTTTTATGATAACTGACTACTGTTCTACTGACAGATCAAACGCCTCAGTCGGTTTTGCATCGGGTAACATAACAACAACAGTCAAGTGAACGCTTACTTGTTTGTCCAACAGCCACGAGTGTATATAAAATGCGTTATTATATTGCACTTAGTGGAACAGAATTGATCTCGCCTTATACTTGGGACAAGTTATTAAATTAAAAAGAATGAGCAATCGCGTTCTCATTTTTGTAAGATAAATATGCAGTGGTAATATACGTTATTGTGTAGTGTTAAGGTTCTTTAATGTGTACCTAGATACTTGTATTTTTTATATACATATTACACAAATTAATTGATCTTCGTTCCACTGTACCATTATTTATAAACGAGATGGCTACCTAGTCCATAGTAAGGAAAAGGTAGCCATCTCGCAGAGATGGGCAGTGGGTTAAAACCTGATGGGAACATACCCAGGTTCTTTTTTCTATTTTGGAAAAAACCGGGTATAAATGTGGGAAAAAAACCCATTAGACGGGTATTTTCAATATTAAACGTAATTATCACGATTTAAAAAAAAATATCATTATTTTTTATTTTTGGAACAAATGCAACGAAAAATAGATACTTTACGAGGCGCACACAAGAAACGACAAAATGTGTAGCCTGATTCAGAAACTAAAATTAAACCAGCAGTTTATTATAACAACAAAAAGACGTCTTCCGTTTTATCTTACATTTTTTTCTGCGCATTGTGATAGAATGTTACTAAATTGCAGAAAGAACGTCTATTGAAACTATTAAGAATCTTTGACCAAAAAAAAAACAACAACGAAAGATACTTACTAACAATTATTTATTGCACCTTACAAAAGTTACAAAAGTGTTTTTTACAATTGAAAATTTTTAGTCACTGTCGCTACTGTCATGATCATTAAATATATTATTAATATTACTAAATTCTATTTCTTGTGTATTTCCACGAGATGTTGAAGGTCGTTATTCATGTATTGGGCTACCCAACGGACTTGACAATTGCAACGGTTCGTCATCATCGACAATGTCATCATCTTTTTGTTCGTGTAACAGGTTCCAATTATACGATATAAATATGCTATTTTTGCTGCCCTGTCTGTAGTCAATCTATTTCGTTTGTGACTACGTATACGCGCATGCATGCTTAAATATTGTTCATTGGCTGCTGAAGTATAGGGAGCAGTTAGAATACGTACTGCAACCCTAATCAGCAATTCGGACTTACAGAGTCCTCCCCACTAAACTACGGGATCCATTTCGGTGACATGCTTCCATATAAATGGTCTGCTCCATAAACCCTGTTTAGCTTTATAATTGGCTAAATCAATACTAACGTCAATATTGAGCGATTGGCTTACGTCGTGTATAAACTCCATGGCATCCACTTCGTGTTCTTCTTCTAATTCAATGCCTTGCAATCTTGGATCTAATCAATATGCAACACAATAAATGGGTTTTAAACAATTATTTGTTCGGCTAATTACAGCATTTTTAATATCTTGTTTGTCATGCTCATTTAGAATGGATATATCCGGAAATGCAAAATCAAATGTAGACTTAATATCATTGAAGGCCATATAAACTTCATTTATAAGTATTTCAATGCCTTCAAGTTTGAAAATTTTATCTGTTATAGGTTCCAGTAATGTTATACAATTTTCTACCATGGTTTTAAATCCAATAAATTTGATTTTATTTCGTCTGAAATAGTGGCATCTTCGTAAACAGCTATTGCCTGTAATGCAACTTTGTTTTTTTTTTTTAACTTTTTGAAGCAGTGCAGCAACTGCCCCAGCGGGCGCCCTTTTTTATTTCCCTGGCAATTTTAATGTTTCACCTGAACCTTTTCTTTTACAATCTGAGCTAAAAATTGCTCATACTTTGGTTTCTTTTTATTGCTTTTATCGTATCTGTGGCAATCAATATAAACGCATTAATAGGTTCTAGTTTTAAGCAATGTTCGCATAGCAAATTCAATGTATGTGCTACACATCTCAGCAGTATTATATGTGCATACGAATTTTTAACTATGTGAAATGCTCTTTGAATATTTTTGCGTTATCTCCGATAAGAGTTACAAATTTGTGGCCTCCATACATGTTTATAACTTTGATTATGTCTTGAGATACATATGGGCTTGTATGACGGTTTGTAAGGTTATTAATATTAAGAATTTTAACAAAAACAGACTCGGGTTTTGCAATAATGAAGTTGATGATACCTTCATTGCGCCGATTGCTCCAGCCATCACACTGCAAATGCAAAACATTTATAGACTTCCATTACAGAACATTGACCTGGTCCATATTGACCTTATTGACATATGGTGGTTTTATTTTGTGTAATTAGATCAATTATGATCTTCAGAAGCAATATAAGGTTCTCATTTTGGGATGATACAGGTGGGGAGGGGTTTTGCAAAGCACAACCATTAGGCATAGCGGTTGGTACCTCTGCTACAATAGCCTGGTGTGCCACCTTGTCGTAGGATTTTCCTTGTGGGGCTCTGGGGGGACGAGCAGCATAGACAGTTTTTGTGTCAGATTGTGTGCTTGCGGTAGGGTTGATGTGCATGGGAGTGGGAATTTCTGATTATCCGGAGAGATTAGTAGGGGTCTGAGTCACCTGTGTGTAACGTTTATAAACTTGAGGTAAGCGGGTTGCAGCATCCATTTAAGACATACCCTTTCCAGCCATAAGCTTTTTTATGGAAATTAGTCTACTTTGTTCTGGACAGCACTTATTTGAGGCAAAGTGGCGTCCTGAGCAGTACAGGCATGTAGAGTTGCTTTCTACAACATCACAGGAGTCTCCTGAATGGGGCTGGGCGCATCTAAAGCATCTTTGTATTGACCTGCATTGGGCTTTGATGTACCCATATCTGCAGCAGTTGAAGCATTGGATTGTGGGATATTGGTAAATCTCCACACGCATGGAAGTATGAAAAGAGAATATCCTTTCAGTTAACATCTGACCACAGAATGTCAGCACTACAGTTTGGGTGGGTATCCATGAAGCTTTGCCATCGTTTATTACTTTTCTATTGAGACGGCGAGCTTTTAATATATGTCCACATCCAGCGGGAAGGTCTACATTTTCAGCAAACTCTTCCATTGAAAAATCCACAGGGACATCACGGACAAGACCCATACGGGTGATGTTGTAGTTGGGAATAACAGCAACATATTTGTTCTGGCTTAAAAGTGGGTTTGCAACAAAGCCAATTAGCATCTAAATGAGAACGGATTTCCACAGCAATTTTATTTCTGCCGACGCGTTTTACACCATCAGGACATATATTGCTAATCCTATTTTTGAACAGAAATTGTCCAAATTTGATTGGGCGGATGGTCAGTCCTGCAGCAGGATCTGGTTCGGTGCGGGAAACATGCACGATAAAGGGACCTTGATCCATGTTTGCGTAAGCCTGAGAACCTACTATATACGACGCTCGGGTGGACCTACATAGTTTGGGTAGAAGCTGCGGCCATATCCACACTAGTCACCTTTTTTTGGCACTAGATTGTTCAACGGAATCTGGTTCCAAACGGCGCGGCGTTTGGAAGCAAATTGCGTTTCTTTGATTATTGCATCATTAGGTGGATCAGGGGGTTTCGGCGGGACCTCCTCGACCTCCATCTCGTAGGTTAGTAAGCGGAGCGGCGAAACAAACAATTGTGTTAAAACATAAAACTTACCACCTTCCCGGGGTTAGATTGTTTATAAACAGTTGGGTGTTAACAAATCACTTTGAATTTGAAAGTTTCCACAGAAATTAAAAGGAAATAATGTTGTTTTAGAATTATCTCGCAGACACACGTATCGACTAGCACCGATTCTTTTTCTTCTTCTTAATAAATCCTTAACTGACATGACATTGACATTTCTTGATGAGAGAATTATATGCACTCTTTTATATTTTGCAGGTAACGGTAGATGTTCAAACAAAATAAATATCGTTTTTTTTTTGATATAATATATCGTAGTGTCTATCGATACTTTGCGATATGTTGGAGAAACATATCGATATTTTCGATATAACGTAAAAAATGTTTTTCTCGTATATAGCTAGCCTATAATATTAAATATTTGACAGGTAAATAAACAAATCAACTTTATTTATTTGTAATTCCCAATATTTTTTCTCTAGACCTTGGATTAAAAAAATAGGCTTGCATAAAAAAATGCTTTGTTTACAACAAAACCTTCGTAACTACGAAGGATAATTAGGCTCAATTCGTGGTTTTACTTTTTATTTTTATTCAAGTTGCCAACCATAAATCATTTATTTATTTTTATTGATACACAAAACAGAATACAATCACTAAAAGAACACATATGATATAGGTTAACATTTACGAGCCAGACTATATTCCTAAATATATGTACACATTATGATCAGCATAATTAGCAGTATGCATTTATATCATACTGTTAGAAGTTAATTGAAGATTATAAAATTAAAGTGGTGTTAGCAACGTTTACGATCAATTTGCCATATAATACAACTTTGGCAATTTCCCTTTGGAAAATTTAAAGGTTTTGGTCAAATATATCCAGTGAGCTATGGTGTTGTTGTTGTATCGGTTGAATAATATCGATTGATATATCGATATGTACATCGATAATTATTCGATAATATCGGGTGGAAGCATGAAGCTGTAGATAAAGGTGGAGAAAATACTCTCCATACCTATTTGAATCAATTACCTAATTATCGCCATCTCACCGACTGTGGTCCGACCTCTCTTTCCTATGTGGTGTATGGCATTTCTATATAAAAACAAAAAAGTGCCGATAATGGGGAAAATTTATATAGAAGTGTTTTATTCATCACCGAACCACGAGTACAATGGGATGTGATGGTAGAATACTATGTCTTATTATCGAATTTGTTATTTTCGTAAAATGAGATTTATATTTTTGTTATTAAAATTATCATCCAGCTGACATCCATCCGGGCAGGTAACTACAATAAAAATACCGATTTCTGGGTTTGGTATTATGGCAACACTGGCCCTATGGATGCTGTCATCTGTCATGAACTCAATACTCATGTCATGGCGGATTGTTGATTTTGTTTACAAATCGAGTCGTGATATACCTATAGTGTGGTGAAAGTATATTTGAGTTCTAAAATTGTTCAAAAATGTGTAGTACGCACTACACATTTTTGTGTATATTGTTGTCATAAGTTTATCATAAGTTGTGAAAGCACGTGGTATCCAGAATCTCACATATTATACGACTCGTAAGAGCTTAGATTGCGTATTACATCGTAAATTATTTCGATTGTTTTGACTAATTATCGTCAATAATTCCACAAATTGTGTCAAGCTGTAGACTTCCCACGACTTACATATGTTAACTTTTAGTTTTTATTACTTTACCCATGACTTTCATTCATTGTTTTTGCTTATTTTGGAAAAACCATAAAGAATTATTTTATAGGATATTTTTCGAAAATGTATGATAATAATTTAATACTGTTCCCCGTTTTAAATTAAGATGTATATTGTCATATCCGACATCAGTACCGGCGTTAGGGTAGGGCGCGGTTGGGCGACCGCCTAGGGCGCCAGATATAAAGGGGCGCCTGCGGCGCCCCTTTATATGCACTCGCTCGGAGTCCTACTTACTCGTGAATTCCCTAAGGGCCTGTTTCAGAATGTTCGAGTAAGTTCCGGTTTTACTACCCAGAACATATTTCATAAATAAAACACTATATTTGCGTTTCACAGTCATCGATTTAGTCTAATCCATCGGTTAAAGCTTGAAACGCGCTGCATGTCAACTGTCATTTTTATCATTCAGTTATTTTATGTGTTGCATAGCAACCCGAAACTTTATTAGGACATTCTGAAACGGGCCCTAAGTCTAGTAACAAAAAGCACCCACGTGGCAACACTAGAGCGGAACGCAGTGTTCGGTCAGAGCACTACTGTTCATTTTACCGGGAATCCTCGACGACAGACAACACATTATCAACGTTTTAATTAATGAGCGTCTCATGCTAATATTATTCCTAAATTAATACACTAAAACACGATTTTTTGGTCGAGACCAAAACCTGCTTTACGTTTTCCATAGCTTGCAGAAAGTATCTAAACATTTACGCCCCCGCGTAGGTAGAGCGGGGGTATTTGAATCAACGTGAACCAATGAAATGTACTACAGTGGCGTTTCGGAAAGGAAGTTTTTATGTGTAATAATAATTACGCTCCGGGTGCCTCGACACCACTCGACACCACTCGGTGCTCTAATTGTATAACTTATTAATACCATTGTTGCATATACATATTAAACCCTTGCTTATTACCTTACCCAAAATTTAAAGAGTTTATTTTGTTTTTATCAAAAATAAATTGTATTAGTACTTAATTGTGTTTTCAAATGCATTATCTGCATTATGCGCGCATTCACAATTTAATACATTTTTCAAGCAGAGGTTTGGATACTAATATTTCAAAGTATTATTTTCAAGACATAAGTTTATAAGTATATTTCAGAAGGTAAATTGATTCAAAATTATAATATAAGTATATAAACATAATAAAAAGTTCAATTTTTATTTATGAATTTACACGGAGCCAGAAACTGGCTTCGCCACGGACTCAGAGCCTGCCTTCGCTACACTTCAGAAAAATGGTAATTATCTTCGCCATGACCTACGAATAGTATTCCTAGGCCATGGCACTCATTTGATTCGGAAATGCAAACGTGTGATATTGTGTGTTTTATGTCTTACTGTTAATCTCAAGTAAACGTAAAAAGGGTTTCAGGATTTGATACATTTATTTTTGAAATGGTTGTTGAGAGAGAATTCATAAGATGCAGATTGAATTGAATTTGTACAAGGTCCAAGGCGCAGTATATTATTAATTTGTACTAATTATTTGATTAGTATAAAATGTCAAAACACGTTGATCCTGTTAAAACAATCCTATCTTGCTCAAAATATAGAAAACAGAGAGCCAAAAAGAAAAGAAGTTGCAAAAAAGCTATAGTCTGGCCCATTGAGCAAGTACAACGCGGTCACATTAACTAGACGCTTGACCTTGTGACGTCATTTTGGCGCTCAAGTACGGTATGTAAGTACCACAGAAAAGAGAAAATAGTATTTTATATCTCTGTGGTATGTACTGTGTACTGACACTTGGCGGGCGAGAAAAGGGAATGCGGGGGGAAGCGGGCGGGGATCCGCATTCAAGCGATGCGTCGACTTAATCTGACCGCGTTGTACCTAATATTTTAGTCTGGCCATAAATATTGTTACTTTAAAAACCTTGTTTTTTCTACTCTTTAATTATTTTGAATTTGGAACGCGTTTATTATTTTAAAAACTTCTTTCGATTTCGCGCCACCTCAGCTCACGATTGAATAGCACTACATTAAGGAAAATAATAAATTGTACGCTCACAGTTCTAAACAAGCTGCTCAAGTGATCGGAAAGGTACAACGTGGTCATCATCCTGCGTCAGTGATGGTTTGGTGGGGCGTGTCTTATCAAAACGTCACAAAGCTGCATTTTTGTGAAAAAGGAGTGAAAACATCAGCCAAAGTGTATCAAGAGACAGTCTTGGATCGTGTTGTGAAATCTTTTAACAATACACTTTTAAAAAATGTTTCGTGGATTTTCCAGCAGGACTCTGCTCCTGATCACAAGTCACGAACTACCCAAGCCTGGCTTGAAACCAACCTTCCGGACTTTATAAAAGCTGGATACTGGCCCTCATATAGCCCAGATCTCAGTCAACACTTTAAGCTGCGCTTTCTTGGAAGAATATAGAGATAAAGGCTTTAAAATAGACATTATAACTACTAAGAAGTTGGTTCTAAAAAAGAGATCTAAAAGTTGAGCTACAATAATCATTCGTGTACAACACCAATAACGTCTGTAAAAGAAATTTTAAGTTGAATTTTCAATTGTCTTTAGAAGACTATCTTAATATCACTCAATAAAAAATTAAACAGTTAAATAAATGATTATTCAAAATCTTGGTCTTTTTTTACAATGTAAACAATACAGGTAGTTAATTAATGTTTTACAATGTAAAAAAAGATTCCAGAAAAACCAGACCTTTTTAAACTCTGTAGTGATATTCAATTGAAATTAACTGTAGACTCTAAATCAGATATAGATGTTGTATGCTCTGTGATGAAATTTATGGACACTTAGCAATTTTGTACTTAAATCGAAAATGAAATTGTGGAAAAATGGATTTTGGTTTCTTCTAAATAAAAGAGTTCTTTGGAATTCTATTTCTTAACTTTTTTCATTATTTTGAGTGGCTATATGCCACACTCAATCTCGCTGGGGGCGCAGTAAAAATCTCGCCCAGGGCGCTGATGGTGCTAAAACCAGCACTGTCCGACATAATATAAGACATGATTTAATTTAAGAATCACAAGAGCATAATACATACAATGATCATATGGTCTCTACCACAGATTAAAAAGAGGGCTGCAGACGCAGCCCCGGTACCATATACCTACGTTACGTAACTAATCGCTGTCAGATATCAGTGTATTTTTTTTTGCAAAATTTTATTTCAATATGCATACATACCAATTTAATGTGCTAACGTTATTTGGTTGAAAGTTGTGAACATTCCCCTAATGTTTTTGCCCAATTTGAAATTTAGTGTCCCTTCTTTTATACTATTTACACTAGCTTATTCTTTGATACAATAGCCAAGTAATGTTTCATAACACAAAAAGACATGCACTAGCCTAGTTTCTTGCAAGTCCTTGTTTTTGTATTCTTTTAGTATAGTTTTTATTAGTAAAACTACAGTCTTATCTGCTAAAATATTATATTAGGAATCCCAGTTAATGTTCCACCATCCACTGCGGAGGTAATTCTAAACAAAAAGTTATAAATATAGAGAACTCTAGTTAAGTCTGAACAACCTCTTCGACGACGGCTTCAACGCATCATCAGGTGAGATAGAAGTCAAAGGCTAACCAATCAACAATAAAAAATAACAATATTTTAATTATTATTAAATATTCATTATAAAATAACTAGGATTAATTATATCTTAATGTTATTGTTTCTAATTAAGGTTACATACAGAGAACAATCAAGTGCTGATAAATCTGAGTTACCAGTATGTGCTCCAATCATGACTGATATCATCAGCTCTGGCTTAGTGACACCCAATGGTGCATCGCCATCTGCATTGTTGGAGGTATTTATTATATTTTTTGGTTCTTGTTAGTAAATAGTTGACCGAGCGAAATAAGTTCTCTATAGCAAGTAAGGGTCTTTAACCCTTTGTATATTAGTTTGACAAGTATAAATTAATTGAAAAGTAAAAAACCCGACTGCAAATTATTTATTATATTGTGTTCTACTTACTTTAAACATTAAGGTTTCATGTTATGAACCAAATTTTGTGAAGTTTGGTGCAGTCTGTTATCGTGACTCAGCTTGCGAACAGCAAGTTTAAAATAATGTTTCATGATATTTCTGGTGAGATAGTAGTCAAAGGCTAAATTATCAAGCTAAAAAAAAGAGATTTCCAAATGTCAAATAATCTAAAATACTTTTTTGTCTATATATGTGTACATATTAGAGGTTTTTTTTAGATTGATGTCGAAATTCCCCCCTACTAAAATTGACAAAGGCGTGCAAGTCAAAATAAAGTCAACACTAGAAGAAATTGTGCAGAAGAAAAATAAGTTTTTAAAGCACAAAGTGGCGCGGCTAAGTAAACATATTGAAGATATGGATTCCTTAATCGCTGTTCTTAAAAATACATGAGTCAAACGGAAATTGAAAATATAATTCAAGGTCGTTTTGCTTATATATCTCTATCTATCGCCTGTCAACCAACACGGTATTCGATACAGCGAAGAAGTAAAAGCGTTTGCGCTTACAACTTTCACCTAAGGCGTATGAATTTATAAGAAATTTTACAGCTTTGCCTCATGTTGCAACATTAAGAAGATCGCTGTCCTCGTTTTAGGGCAATGATGGATTTATAACAGAAGTTCTCGAATATTTGAAATAAGAAGTAAAATTACCAGAAAAAAGTATTTGAAAAATATTGCGTTAATTTTTGATGAGACATTTCTGTAAGTGATCCTGCTCTGGTTTTTCAAATAGTTTCCTATACTTATCGCTTTAAGTGTCCGATTATTTCTATATTCAAAATTCTTTGCGAGGAGAGCTCTTATCGGAATTAATAAAAACTGCAATAACGCTTCTCGATGAAATCAACATCGCAATTAGGCGCAACATCAATTATAAAAGCATATTAATGTATAGGTTGTTCTCTGAATCAAGAGGTTCAGTGGTCAACCTGACTTTGCAAATAGTGGGACAACTGCAGAGTTTTTACACATAATAGATAGACTCTTCGATTTAATGAACACAAAATCACAATTTGGAAAGAGTTACAAGTCTCGTTTGTCTTTAAAAAATAGAAGTTATTGGGAGCAAATATTCGATGAATCTTAAATGTATTTAAAATCTCGGGTAGACGGTGATCAAAGACAAGCCTTTAATCACCATCTCATCTGATGGTAAGTGGTTGAATATGACTTAAAACAAAGAGACTTACCCTAGAAGGGGAACTGGCTATAAAAATATTATAATTATTATTATGTGCAAATGTATATACTGTTAGTATTCATATCCGCTATGATGTGTTTCGGGCATAACGTATTGTTCTACCCATATCCGTCTTTATTCATTATTACCATTTATTGAACTTTTATATTTAATGTCGTTATTAACAATCTTCAACGCAATTATTCGAGTCAACAACAATTTTGATAACCGTTAAGTGTATGTTTGTTTAATGCTGTAATCAAATCAAATCAAATCAAAAAATCTTTATTGCAGACATAAAACAGTCCATATTATAAAATAGAAAAACATAGAATTATAGTAAGATAGGATCAGGAATACACAATATAATAAAAAGTCACAGCATACATTCAAATGTCAAGAAAAATATTCGTACTTACAATAAATATAAGCGTTGTGAGTATGGCACGACTCTAAGGAGGTCTGTAGACCAAAAGACAAGAGGAAGAAAAACCTTGTTTTTTCTGACATATGTTGTCAATCAATTAAATATTCTGTTCTGTATTTTTACATTGTAAACATTAATAAATTATATTCCTCTCTTCCAAGTTACATGCATATTTCTATCCACCCCAACAAATTGGTAGCAGAGCGTGGTTATAGAGTAGCTACGTGGTTACGCTGGTAAAGTGGTCATGAAAATACCTATAAAAAATTATCGTCACTAATATGACGTCATATAGGATAGATTCACTTACTAAAGAAAATTATGATACTTGGAGTGTCCAAGCCCAGGCCATTCTTATCAAAAATGGTATGTGGGATATTGCCAGCGGTAAAGAATTGCGACCAACAAAGGAAGAGGAAAAAGCAGTTTTTACGCAAAAAGATTTGCTAGCAAGGTCAGAACTTTTGCTGCTGATTTCACCATCGGAGCTGAAACAGGTAAAAAACTGTGATACATCATATGAACTGTGGAATAAACTAAAAAGTATATATCATAGTACAGGACCGGCACGAAAGGCTACATTATTAAAGCAATTAATATTGAAAAAAGTAGAAAACAACGATGTTCGCGATCATCTAAATAATTTCATGGACATTGTTGATAAACTTGCTGATATGAATGTTGACCTCCACCCGGACTTACTGAGCATCATGATGTTATATAGCCTACCTGCATCATATGAAAATTTTCGCATCGCCGTAGAATCAAGAGACAGTTTGCCGAAGCCAGAAGAGCTCAAAATAAAAATTATTGAGGAAAGTGAAACTCGGAAAAACAACGACGATTCCACAAAAAGCAACGATGCATTTTTTTCTAAAAAGAAATCCAAATATTGCAATAAATGTAAACAGAAAGGACACACTACCGAAGCCTGCTGGAGTAAACAGAAGAAAAACTCCACTAACAAGGTAAAACAAGAAAACAATTTAAATCTATGCTTAAACACAAATAATACAGATACACCAGAAGAAATATGGTGCCTTGATAGTGGTTGCTCATCGCATATTTGTGGGGTAAGAAAACTTTTCACCCACATAACTTCTGAAGAAGGAAATTTGAAGTTAGCATCTAAAAACCATACAATGGCTATTGAGGGCAGAGGAAAAGTGGTAACTTACGCTGAAAATGTCAAATGTAATATTTTAGACACGCTGTATGTACCTGATCTAACTGTCAATTTATTATCCGTTGGAAAAATAACCGACAAAGGAAATAAGGTATTATTTGAAAAGGACAAAGCAATTATTATTGGAAATAATGATGAAGTATTACAAACAGCACATCGTAAGAATGGACTATACCATCTTAAATTCGATAAATCAGACGAAACACTGAATTACACACCAGGTACTGAAAATAAGATAATGCAATGGCATCGTAAGTTCGGACATTTGAATGAAAAAGACTTGAGAAACTTAGAAAAAGATAATTTAATATATGGTCTTCAACTCGACAGTCAAAAATTGGATGAATGTGAGACCTGTATAAAAGGAAAATTTTCGAGACTTCCATTCACGACAAATAATAAAATAAATACTACAGAACCATTGCAAGTCATCCACAGTGACGTGTGTGGCCCATTCGAAAACGAATCTTTAGCTGGATCAAAATACTACGTGACTTTCATAGACGATTACACGAGATATGCATATGTGTACTTCATGGAAAGAAAAAGTCAAGTATTTGAAAAATTCCAAGAATACAAAAATGAGGTAGAAAATTTTACAAATAAAAAGATAAAATTTCTTCAATCAGATAATGGAAAATAATATGTCAACAAAGAGTTTGATACACATTTGAAAGAAAAAGGAATTCAAAGGAGATTGACTGCTCCATACACTCCGCAGCAAAATGGGATAAGCGAACGTAAAAACAGAAGCCTGATGGAAAAGGCCAGATGCTTAATGATAGAAGCAAATGCTCCTAAGAACTTATGGGCTGAAGCCGTATATACTGCCAACTACTTACTCAATAGAAGCCCAGCAAAAGCACTGAATGGAGATATACCATATCAAAAATGGGTTGGCCGAACCCCATCTGCAAAACATTTTCATGTTTTTGGAAGCAAAGCTTTTGCTATGATTAAAAATAGAAAGGGAAAATTATCACAAAAAGCAAAAGAAAGAGTATTTATTGGATATGCAAAATATACAAAAGGTTTTCGAATTTACATACCAAAAGAAAATACTGTTATTATCAGTAGGGATGTAAAGTCATTAATAGGATGTACTACGAAAATGAAGACAGAAACTATGATGATTTCATCGAAACACCACAGTCAGAGCAGCATCAACTGGAACCTGAAAATAATAAATGTAATAAAAAGAAAAATTTAAATAAAGATATAGAAATTGAAACAAATGAAAATCTTCGACCCACTGTAACATCTTCACAAGACATAGATATTGATAATTTGATATCTAATACCCATACACCTACTGAAGCTCCTGTAGTATACGAGGAAGACGTATTTGAAGACGCACCTGAAGCTCAAACTACAAATCAGAAATCACAAAGAGAAAGAAAACAACCTTTATGGTTGAAAGACTTTGTAACAGGGAGCGATACAGATGAAGGTTTACTAATGTCAGATATATCCTTTATGTCAGATGAAAATGAAAGCAGTGAAGACTGGAGCGGTGCTATAAAATCTGAAATTAAAGCTCATTTAAAAAACGGCACCTGAAAATAGTTAAAAAAGAAGATGGAATGAAAATTGTAGACTACAAAATGGTACTCAAAAAGAAATTAACCCCAGACAACAAAGAATCCAAAAAGGCTCGTCTTGTTGCTAGAGGTTTTACACAAAGACCAGGTATTGACTATAGTGAGACATTTGCTCCTGTCGCAAAACTTAGCTCAATTAGATCTATTATTGCGATATCAGTTGAAGAAAATTTACAACTTTGTCAAATGGACGTCACAACAGCATACCTGAATGGTGATCTAAAAGAAAACATATATATGAAACTTCCTGATTATGTTGAACAATATTTACGAGAAATATTGGTAGAAGAAAGCAATGCAGATGATCTTAGTATCTACAACATGGCCCGTTACATGCTAAGAGACATGATAGCCATAGAAGGTGAAAAAGTTTGTCTACTCAAGAAGGCACTCTATGGACTTAAGCAGGCAGGGAGGCAATGGTATACTAAACTCGACACTGAATTAAAGGCCATAGGATTCAAAACATCATTAGCAGATCCATGCGTTTATATCCTCGCGAAAGGAGGAGTAAAGATAATTATTGGAATTTATGTCGACGATTTATTGATTGCCTACTCATGTCCAAAGAAATTAAAAGAAATCAAAGATTCTTTAAGAAAGAAGTTTGAATTAAAGGATCTAGGAAGACCTAAACGTTTAATTGGAATCGAAGTAACACACAAAAATGGTGAAATAATACTAAGCCAAAGAAATTACATTGAAACTATATTGAAAAAATTTAATATGGAAGAATGTAATACTGCTACTACGCCAATAGAACCAGGTCTAATCTTAGAACCAAATAAGAAAGAAAAGAAAGATTTGCCTTACAAGAACCTGATCGGTACACTAATGTATCTTGCTGTAGCAACCAGGCTAGACATAGCTTTTGCAGTGAGTTACCTTTCACAATACAATGATAGCTATGATGATACTCATTTCAAGAGTGCAAAAAGAGTCCTCCGATACTTAAAAGGTACAAAAGATGTGGGCTTGATATATAAAAAGACTGGAAAAGAGTTACATGGCATGACAGACGCGGATTGGGGTGCAAACAAACTAGATAGGAAATCGTTTTCTGGATATTGCTTCAAGCTAGCCGGAGCACCTATCAGCTGGGCATCCAAGAAACAAAGAAGTGTCGCTTTGTCAACGGCCGAAGCCGAATATATAGCTATAACTGAAGCTGCAAAGGAAGCGATACACCTAAAAGGACTTTTTAACGACCTGGGTGCAAGTCAGAGCAAAGTCATCATCTGGAATGATAATCAGGCAGCGCTCAAACTATGTCAAAATCCAATTGTCTCATCGAGATCTAAGCATACAGATCTCAAGATGCATTTTATAAGAGACTGTATAACAGATGGATTTATTGAGATGAGATATCTACCAACTGAAATAATGGAGGCAGACATATTAACAAAATCAGTGAATGGTCCACGACTTTCTCGACTGAAGAATTTGATAGGAATATTGGATTATGAGTCGTGAGGAGGAGTGTGAGTATGGCACGACTCTAAGGAGGTCTGTAGACCAAAAGACAAGAGGAAGAAAAACCTTGTTTTTTCTGACATATTTTGTCAATCAATTAAATATTCTGTTCTGTATTTTTACATTGTAAACATTAATAAATTATATTCCTCTCTTCCAAGTTACATGCATATTTCTATCCACCCCAACAAGCGTTAACATTTTTAATATTATTCATTTATATTAATTCAAACATAATGCAGGTAAGTTAATTGTATACATATGAAAAATAAATCCAGAATGAAAATAAGAAAATTAATTAATTTAGTTTAGGACTGGACAGCCCCACATTGTCCGCTTGTCCAGTGTTTCATAACAGCAGAGTCCAATCCCACCCGTCCTGCTATCAGTTGCAGGTAGCTGTTGGAGCTGTCACGCACCCTACGCACCAGTTATGCAATTCTCTTGCGGAGTATCGCTGCGAACCCATCCACTTGAGCATCGGCAAACATTCCTGATGCACTGCAGAAACGCGGCAGCCCCACCAGCGCCCTGAACGCATTATTGTATTGTACGCGCAAGGCATTGTAAGTCTTTTGCGTATACTTGACCCATAGGCTGCACGTATAAAATGACTGACAATATGCTCTAAACAGTGTCATTTTTACATCTGCAGTACAACGTGCAAACCTACGAGCCAACATGTTGGCTCTGACTGACAATGCCCTGCGCTCCCTCTCTATGTCTAGGTCGTCTGAGAGTGTCATGTGTCATGTGTGTATAAGTGACCCAGTGGCCCAATAGTAATAGTAGCCAATAAATAATGAGATTTTAAATATCTGTTTTATTATTGTCCTTTCCTGTAACCTCTTTTATCAATCGTTAATGTATTTATTTGTAATTTAATTTTGTAAACTTTAACTTAGGGGAAACTGCGAATGGAAGCACAGCCTTATAATTTTAATATTGTTAAGTTTGCAATGACGCCTGCTAGGCGAAATATGTATAGGTGTCGCTCCATCCCAATACGATGGTTGCATGAAGAACGAGAGCAAGAATTACAGTTATGAGTGATTGTGTCATGTTAGCTCAATTGGTTAGATCATACCCGGGCTGAAGGGGTGGATGGACGCGGGTTCGAATCCCGCACATGACTATAATTTTTTCTCTCGTAAATTTGTAATGTAATTCGCCTAGCAGGCGTCATTGCAATCTTAACAATATTAAAATTATAAGGTTGCTTCATCATTTACAAGTTTAAAACCAATTGCAAAATTGGTCTTGTTTGTTGTACAACGCAAGTTGAACTATAGGTGTCGCTCCATCCCAATACGATGGTTGCATGAAGAACGAGAGCAAGAATTACAGTTATGGGTCATTGTGTCATGTTAGCTCAATTGGTTAGAGCAATACCCCGGCTAAAGGGGTGGATGGACGCGGGTTCAAATCCCGCACATGACTATAATTTTTTCTCTCGTAAATTTGTAATTTTGTAATGTAATTCGCCTAGCAGGCGTCATTGCAAACTTAACAATATTAAAAAAAAGTCTATAAATTCTGGAAAATTCCCCGCCCAGAACGATATTTGAGGTTATAAAACAACCGATTCGTTCGGAACCTGCGAGTAAGTCAAAGCAACCAAACAACACACTCTGACCCTCGGAACGCGGCCCTGTTTGTTATCCATAGATCAAATAGAATATATACTACGGTTAGGGCGTTCGGATAGCCTATCAGTTCCAAAAATAACACTCACAAACGCTACAAATGATCACACAGGGCGTTCGGATAGGGACTTCGTGAGCATAAATATCGTTTTCGCTCACCGTTCGGATAGCTTTGAAAACGCTACAAATGACAGAGAAAAGTGCTATTTTTGACCCACGTCTTACCGTGGGATCGTTGTGATCGTTTTTTGACAGCTAACATTTTATGAGAAATATTGTTGTTCCTATCATAATGAATAGAACTGGTGATGCCTCCGCCAGATTTAATTACAGACCTATATATTTGGCTTCAGTTGTTGCACCTATATCTTTAGCTGCAGTTCCAGAAAACGTTATTTTGGGTTTCAGCGGTTGTCAAAATAAGTATAAGACGTTCGGATAGCATACAGTCATTGGTGGTCAAAAATAGCAGAAGCTTCTTTCCGAACGCTAAGATACAAATGCCACTTTTGAAACTGCTACAAACGCAACCGAGCAAAAACGAACGCACCAGGTGTAATCTTTATCTTTGGCTAAATATTGGATTTTTCGATGTCAAAAATTTGCATTATGTTGTTGAGCACAGATTAATCATATGTAGCTAGCTGTTGTAGTTTCATTAAAAAATAAAATAACTCAAAATCAAATAGCTAGGTGGCCTGATCCAATGCGTGCACTCGTAGAAGTGTTACTAAGACAACAACAAATAAAATGGACTACGACTATTTGATAAAATTGCTCTGCGTCGGAGATTCAGGAGTTGGAAAAACTAGTTTCCTTTACAAGTATACTGATGGAGTTTTTCATACCCAGTTTATTTCTACCGTTGGCATTGACTTCAGGGAGAAGAGTGTGGTCAGTTATAAAACATTTTAATCGAAAAATTAATCTAAACGTTATAAAAGTTTTGCTCTCTACCGTATCCCATTTAACGTGATGAGTACTGGATTAAGTATAATACTTAAAATATTAGTACGAAAGAAAAAAAATGAAACAAAAACAGGATTCAAAACAGTATCGTCTTCTTTATTATTTTTACAAAATAGGTAGCTGCTACTTGGCCACATCATAACATTGCCAAACTTATGTTCATAGTTTTGGAGTATCAAAAAAAACCCAACTGAACTAATGTTTGGAAACGTCCAGAGAAAAAAGTAGATGTTGTTCGCTGGAAATAGCTCTACCTACTCCAATCACTGCCTCTAAAACATTTAAATGTTATAGGCCTTTGCTATCATAGAATGCAGATGTAATGCAGAACGTAGCAGATTTATTTGTTGGTTTCTTGTTGGGGAAAAAAGAAACTTTGGTTTGGTTAATAAGAGTGGTATTGATACCTTTTCATAAATTTATATAAAATGAAATGTAGAAACTTACCAAATTTGGTTAGGTAGGAGAGGAGGCTCGAGCGGTGAAGGGGAGCATTGATATATCGTAAAGAAGCCTCCTTACCCTACGCCTGGGTTGCAAGTCCCAGGCCCATCTAGCCTCTTCCTCTGCAACGCTATGGACCCGGCACCCGCATGGTGAATCCATGAAATGCTAAGTAATTCATCTCACTTAACCATTCGTAAAATGGAACATTCATTGGCAAGAATTCTATATAATCTGTGAAACCACAGATTTGTCATTCCTTACAGATTGGCATTAATTAAATATTGCAAAAATAATTGATTTTCAATAATTTTTTTCTCAAACTCTAGTCATTTCCTGGTTTTGTTACTTTGCGTGTGTGCTTGTGATAATGTAACCTTTCCGTGAAAAAAATATCAACCCTCAACTTGACAGACGGCAAAGGAAAGCTGAGCCGCAGCTGTTGACACAGGAATAGTATTTATTATCAGCTGTAGCAAAGCGGTTGTACAATTGACCAGTGGTAAACGACACCTGTGTAATACATACATTCCACTACCAAACCAGGTATGATAATTCGAATTAGAAGATATTTTAAAAAAATACAATAAGAGACAAAAAAATATAGTCATATGTGGGATTAGAAGATATTCACTGTAAAATTTTAGTAGTGAAGAATTTTTGGTTAATTAATCTGTTGAGTTGTAAGTTGCTACTATTGTCTTAGGTATGTTTGTTTCCCATTGTAAAGTAATTTGTCTAAAAACAACATAATGTGCTTTAATTTTATTTGAGTACAGTTTTGTTGGAGTAGTGTAATATATCTCATCTGTACTGGAAGACAAGATACAAAAATTTTACAGTTTTTTTATGTGTCCATCTGATCTAATCTGAGTCTGTTCAGATCATAGATGCTATATCTAAAATCAATTACGGCTTGGTTAATGCTGGGCTAATTCGTAAAATTGGTTGTTCTTTGATATTTTGCATCATTTCTTATCACAACTTAAAAGCTTACATTAATGAAGGCAGGTAAAAGTGCTATTTTAAATTTGCTACAGCCGTTTGCCTGTTGTAAAATTTCATAAAAGTCCATACAATGGTATATTTAAAATAATGCAACATCATTTGGTGACAAAGGTCTATCATATATTGTTGGGTACAGAGATTTAAGTTATCCTTATCTAGTTTTATAGTTTGGTGAAATCGGCCCTAAGAAACACTGTGTTTTTCCACTAGACTTGGGCTATGAATGTTATTGTCACTATTTATATTTGCTATAGCCCACAATTTAAGTTTTTCTTCGAGTTAAAAGTGGTTACAAGTTGACGTGTTATCGATTTGACTGCCAGAACTGGAGTTTATATAGGTGTTATGATATACTTAGGATTAGGAGTTTTGTCCCAAAACTGCAAGAGCCCAAAAACAATTTTTGGTCATACACTATAAAAAAATTCTACCCACAAATAAGTAAACAATTTTGTTATGTAAATATTATAAACAATTTTGTTATGTTTTTATAGATATACCAGCAGAACACCAGACAACATCGGATACATTTACAGTTATGGGATACGGCTGGCCAGGAAAGGTATAAAAATTGAAATAAACATATCTTTCAATACTTGGTATATTATCTTAACATGTATCGTCGTTGCTCCTTCAAAACTAGCAATGTTCATATTTGCAATATTAGGTGAGTGTAAGTGTGAGTTATTAACTGTGATTCTAGGGTGACTGAAGTTGAATTGGATTTAGCACGGGACTAGAATGCTTTGCTAACCGAAGAATAAGAAGCAAGTTTAGACTTTTCTCAGATAATCTGTCAAAACGCGTCTCTTTTTGAAACCTTTTGCATAATGGCAGCCATTTTAATGGCCCCCTTCTTATCATGAATATCCTTCCTTAGCTTTGTGGGTTCTAGGATTAATCCGGCCCAGTATACATCATGATTCAGTGCTCCAGCATGTCCGTAATCAACACTAATGCAGGGGGTTGATTTAATGGACTGCAGCACGTCAAAAAATTTGTTAGTAGCAGCACAGGAGTCACAAAATATTCACAAATAGAGGATCTCAACAAAATAATTAAATGGGATGTCAATAACTCAATGCAAAACAAGATCGAATTTCAACCCACTTTGCTGACTTGTATTCGTATTTGCATATCCGCCGGGTGCTCTAGTGGCTACGGTAGGACAGGAATTAAATTACTCTTGTTACATTAGACTGTGGTTAGAATCATCACAACCAACAGTGACGAAGTTCGAGGCAATATGTTATAATGATCTGCAATGTCAACATCTTGGTGCCCATTGAGCAAACTGGGTGAGGTTAAAATTCAAGGTTAGGTTATATATATACGTCTCATTCCCAGTGTGATTAACACAAGTTAATTGCTTATTTAATAGAGAAGACAGTGATAGTTATGCAGACATTTTCCTTACTAAAAATCCTATCTAGTAAATTTATAATTACATTTCAGATTCAGGAGTTTAACAACAGCATTCTACCGCGACGCTATGGGTTTCCTGCTACTCTTTGATCTGACAAACGAAGCATCGTTCCTTGAAGTGAGGAATTGGATTGAACAGTTGAAGGTAATTGCAATACATAGATAAAAATGCATGACGTCTTTTATAACGCCGGCAGATAACAATATACGAAAGACATAGAGAATATCTTTACACGGTAGGTATGTAATGTCAATAATGTACTAGTGAATAAACATTTCAAAATAGAGACTGTACAGTTATCTGGCAATATTCAAGGACTGTAAATTTTTCCCATCGCATGTTCGTAACATGCTACTAGGGATTTGCTACATGAGTCGCATGCCAATACTCAGGACAGACGACGTGATTAGGATATTTTTACACAATAGGACTCAACAATTTTGAAGCGTCTATTAACTGAAGTTAAAGTTAGCAGGTATACTGACCATACTACCAACGAGATCATACCCACGGAAGGTACAGTGACGTCAGAAAGGCAAATAATATTCCTATGTCGCCCTTTGTGTTGTTAGAGGAAATAAACTGAACCAACCCCACTGAAGTGCGAAAAGGGTATGAAGATGAGAAATAATAGTGTAAATTTACAGTAATTAACTGGGGAAAATATATAAAAAATAGGTGGGATGCCGCCATGGATAATTTTTGTAGTTATTTTGTAAGCTTGTTAGCTTGAATGGTGTAGAAACAATAATACAATAGCAATTTTAAACCTAAAAAACTGATGCTAGCTGATGTAATGCCTTACAGCAATAAAAGCAATAGGTATAAAAAAAAATTGTTTTGTCATGATTAGTCTGCTTTATTTTGTTTTACAAGCCAAGAAATGAATAAATTTCAGACTCACAGTCTCAGCGAGGACCCTGATATTGTGCTATGTGGCCATAAATGTGATCTGCAGGAGAAGAGGCTCGTCAACCAGAACCGCGCCAGGGAGTTCGCCAAAAACTACAATCTGCCTTATTTGGAGACCAGTGCCAAAAGCGGGCAGAACATCGATCGGGCTATTGAGATTTTGCTGGACAGAGTTATGTTCAGGTTTGTACTTCGAAGTAATCTGGTCATGACATGTTATGTATATGATGCAGGGATATTGTTAAAGTTTAAAATTGATATAAAAAAAATATTTTTGCAACAACGCATACTCTTCGGATTACATTACTAAATTACAAATACGATAGGAAAAATTATGGTCATGTGCGGGGTTCGAACCCGCGTCTTGTACACCTATAGCCGGGGTATGCTCTGACAGACTGAGCTAACACGACAATGACTCATAACTAATTTTTCCTCTCGTTCTTCCTTATATGGGGAGGGAACGACACTTATAGTGTGTGAGTGGGTTTGATCGCTAAGTATTTTTATATTTCTCATATTTATACCTACTTTGCATAGTGGAGGACATTTTGCAAATGCTTGTCTAGCTATATTCTACTCTCAGGTAGAAAATCTGTCGCCGAGTACTAAACAGTGTGCTAAGGCGCTGTTCATAATAAATGGTAATAATTCTAGGATAAACCTTTTCTTCAATTTTGACAGACAGGTGAGACAAAGAGACAGAGAGTTCTCGAAAGCTGCCCTATCATCGAAATAAAATAGTACACTACTGCAGCGGCCAGCAAAGCAGGCATTGATGGACAACCGTGTAAATGTGGGCCGAGGCGAAGCCGAGGCACACATACGTAAGTGCATCAATGCCTAGTTGTGGCCAAGGCTGGTATAGTGCTTTTCTCAAATAATGCGCGGAAATTAAAACAAAGTAGTACATAGGCAGAATTTTTTATTATATGGATACAGTTGTTAAATGTACAATTTTCAATAAACAGCGTTCTTTTTGCAAGCCAGATCGAAATTTAAATAAAACCTTTGATAAGTTACCTCCTTGGTTGCCAAGCTTCGAAGTAAAAGATCGTTCCATTTTTAAATTACACGACAGATATGAGTTTTCTATGCAATTTATTTGGCCGCTAGACACGACAGATATAGATTTTCATACATATTTTGCCGGCCGCTGCGCGCATATATTTGGCCAGTACAGCAATTTCGATTTATCTTGAAGAAGGTTGTCAAAATAATGCTCACATTTCCAAGCACTTTTTTGAGAAAACTTACTTTTATTGGTTTACATATATAGTTTTGGGAAACCTTGTGTAAAGAAATAAAACCGGCTAAGCGCGTGATGGCCCCACACACCGAGGGTTCCGTACCAATACTAAATGTGTACTAATTTTTAAACAGTGCGGCTTTCCGACATGGCTGGTTTGATGCACGCATATATTTGGCCAGTACAGCAATTTCGATTTATCTTGAAGAAGGTTGTCAAAATAATGCTCACATTTCCAAGCATATTTGAGAAAACTTACTTTTATTGGTTTACATATATAGTTTTGGGAAACCTTGTGTAGAGAAATAAAACCGGCTAAGCGCGTGATGGCCCCACACACCGAGGGTTCCGTACCAATACTAAATGTGTACTAATTTTTAAACAGTGCGGCTTTCCGACATGGCTGGTTTGATTATTTGTTGCTACATGGTAGATATTCGATTATAACCTTACCAAGTTTGACGTTTGTATGTATTACTGTGTTTTTACAATGGAGCAAATATAGAAAAAAATAAACGTTAAAAAGTACACGTTTCTTGTATGGGGACTCCCTTTAATTTTAACTTTTGCTTATATAATATTTTTTTTGTCAATCTGCAATACCAACACACATGTGAAACCAGTGAAAGTACCAAAGTGTAAATTTCAATCGGCTACTTATTACGGTACCAAAGATACAGCACTTTATAGGTCGGACGGACGGACGGATGGACTGCCGAGGCTTAGTAATAGGGTCCCGTTTTTAGTACGGAATTGTGAAATTAAACAGAAATTAACAAAAACCAGTATTATTCAGTAATTGCATGTCCGTTTATTTCCCAGGATGGAGTCCTCCGTAGAGTATGCGATGCTCTGCGCTTCGGGCCGTAGGCGACAATCTCTGCAGAAACTACAAGCAAAAAAGGAAAGAGAGCTCTGTTCATGTTAGAATCGTCTGTGATTTTATATTTATACATTCCTTTACATATACTTATGGATCTTACTTTCATATTTTAAACTTATTGCTATATACAATTTAAATAATAAGATAATTATATAATCTTATAAACATTCGGAGAAAGTTTCGGAATCAAAACTGTCGGCCGACGCGCGACTGCGTCTAATGAGACTGATTTTTGTTTTGAAAATGAAAAACGGAATTAATTCTTATAATCTTCATTTCTGTCGTCTACGTAATAGTCTTCTGTAAACAGTAAAAAACTAAAAAAAACGATTTTATGATCTCATAACCAGCTTTAAGGGAAAAGATTGTCTTGCTTGGTTACATTGGACACGTTTGTTTCGTCTATAAAATTACGCACACTATAGCCTAATTTGATAATAACAACAATGATTCTAACGTGCGTACGAACAAGGTTTTTTTTTTAATTTTCATATCTGCGGCCTGCCTAATAATTTCTTTAAATGACTGCAGTAAAAGTTTATTCCGTCACGCTTACGGTTGCGGAACCTACTTTAGGGCTGGCGAAGACTGAAAATTCTATCTCAAGCCTAGAGTCACTTGTTAAATAGATATATCACAGGAAATAACAAACCGTTGCAGGAAGAATAGGCATTTTTCTTCATTATCACTACCTCTCAAAACTTGAATGGTTAAGGTAATGGATAGATTCAGGCGTTACTTTGCGGAAATCCATATTTAATAATGAATACTTTTAAAAGTATCCTAAAAAAACATTAAATAATATTTAAATAAAACACTTAAAAAAGCATAAAATTATATATCTAGTGACAATTCCGCCTAATTTTCCTGTTATCTACGTGACGTCACAAACATCACGCAGCCTAACCGGAAGAATACCCGACTAGTTTCGCTTCTAAACGAAGCATCTTCAGGAGGTCTTGATCTAGTCTCGATCGTGCGCTCGGTAAGTCAAGACCTCCTGAAGATGCTTCGTTTAGAAGCGAAACTAGTCGGGTATTCTTCCGGTTAGGCTGCGTGATGTTTGTGACGTCACGTAGATAACAGGAAAATTAGGCGGAATTGTCACTAGATATATAATTTTATGCTTTTTTAAGTGTTTTATTTAAATATTATTTAATGTTTTTTAGGATACTTTTAAAAGTATTTGTTATTATTGAATGGTTAATTTGATAATGCCGCTATTATTATTAGTATCCTTTGTAACGCACAGGAAATCTTGAAGGTTCGTTTCGGTAATAAAACTACATTCGCTGGACTTCTAATTTTTATAGTAGACATGCTTTAAGTCCATTGTCACCGATCCGCTCTTCATTTTTAGAAATAACATCTAAACATTCACCTATTCCGGTTAGGTCATCACAGAATACTTACACATAAGGAGTTGAAATAATGAATAGATTCAGGCATTACTTTGCGGAAATCCATAAACAAATAGGTATTTCAAAATTATTTTAAGAAAGCATTAAATTAATATATTTTAATAAAACACTCATAAAATATAACAAATATATCTAGTGACAGGTCCGCTTAATTTTCCTGTTAAGCCGACGTGACGTCATAAACGCCACGCAGCTAACCCGGAATTTTCGACGCGTTTCGTGAAATACCCGCAATTTTTGTTGTGAAGGATTTGGTTTCGGGTCCTATTTCGCAAAGAAATAGCAAGTCCTGGTTCGTCAGTCTCCTCGACACAGGCTTTATTATCACTCTACTTGTTCTCAGTTGGAGAGCATTGTTGAAGCGCCATACATACGTTATTTCGATATACTCGTATAGGCATATCGCAATTTTAATTCGTTCCAGGGATTTAAAATTTTCAATGTTGTCTTTCGTGCCGTATAAGGTATATAAGACAGATCATTTCTCATGAGCTGAAAAGTTATATGTCCTTCTCAAAGCACATAATCAAAATGTTGAAATATATTGAATAGATACCCTTTGATTATTAAAGTTCAGCTTTTATAAGATTTCGGTGGTTCCTACGTCTGGGTTAGTAATTAATTTTGTCTGATTATTCAGTACGCTCACATATAGCCAAATATCTCTTTGGTCGAGCTTTTGTATTGACTGAAGATAGTGATTATCATGTTAAATCCTATTTCAGTGGATCTACCTTGTACCATGCGATCCGGAATGCATTAGTACCGTATCATTGCTGTTAGTTTTACTATTCCCAACTAAAACGTCTGGATCCCTTTCAACTGGTTTCACCATCGCATCGATGATCTGCTACTTAAACTTATCTATAGCGTAGCTTATTCAGGTAATCACCTTCTTTGGGAGATGTCAATGTAAAAGTAGTTTAAGATGACAAATTGATGATTTGCCTTTGATTCCAAGTTTCACGAAAGTATGCACGTTTTTGCGGAACGCCGTTCATGAGATTTAAAACAAGCGGCTTCAACAGCGCATTTCGAATGTGCTGTTGAAGCACTTTCTCTTTATGGCTCGGATCGCCCATGTTCCACTCGGTATACAAAAATATGGGAAAAAAAAGGACGCACTACTTCACTAGTCATACGTGGTCTGTCTGTAGATTCCGCCATGGTTAGCGCAGCGCTGCTAGGGCCAATGTAGTCTAGTGTCAATACGGATGCAGTATTTCCCAAATAATATATAGTGTGACCGAAATCTAATCACAATATTACCAAGTCAGGATCGTAATCGTATTTCCCTCCATAGCTGTACCTATAGATGCAATTGCTGTGCTTTTATCCTACATTGCTTTTATTTTTTATCACGTGGTACATAATATATGTGTTAAAGCGGGTGCCAATTAAATGATGTATAAAGATTTGCCAAAATTACTTTTTATGATCCTTAATATAAGTGCAGGGTATTTCTAGTCAACAAAATTGAAGACCTAATACGCGTAAATTAATTATATTAAGTAATATTAAATTATTGTTATTGCTTTCGCATTAAGCGTTCGTTTTTCGCACAAGTGTGAACATTTTGCACAATTTTATTATATTATATAACATATTTGAATTGATAACTATATTACAAATATTTGATCTCATAAATTATACAGATAAATATGGATACTAGTTTAAATATATAATTATTCTTATGATGACGTCATTATTAGTCCAAGTATTTACAGGACATAAAATATAAAAAAATATGCTATATTTAAGAATTAACTTCTATTATATTGTGATCGTTTTGCTTATAAATGTTTTAAAATATATAAATATATATTAGTACTTAATTAATAAATTATCAAAATTTATACCTAATATCGACCCCTGACCAAACAAAAAAAAGGAATATTGTACAGAATGTGTGTCAATTTGTGAACAATTACTGAATATTTGATGTTTTGTGTGTATAAAAAATAAATTGTATCAAATTATTACTACAATCTCGTTATTGAAATACCTTTATAATAAAGTACGTCTTTCTGTTTTTTAAAATTAAAGTATCGATGTTGTTTGCAATACTTATGCGGAAAACAGTACTACAGCTACCTATGTAAAAAGTATGTTTGTAATACTGAAAAAGTTGTTCATTTCTTATACGAAGCTTATAATTTTTTTTATGATATTTTTATGTTTAATGGGATTATATATAATATTTACTATAGGAAATAGCTCTGGCTACATTTCGAAAACTGACTGACGTATGAAACCAAGTAATGAATACTACTCACGTATACACGAAGGCGATTTCCATTTCAAGAAATAATTTTTAGTTGTTTCTAAATGTATACATTTCGTGTTTTTTTTCAATTCCGTCAAGGCATATTCCTTGACTGCCTTAAAACACAAACCTCGGAACTGATGCAGGAACTATATTTACAATAATTAGTACTCACAGTACAGATTATTGAATTGAAGGCAACCAAACAAGTAAATATAATATAGTGTTGTAGAAATATTTATATTATGCGTCCCTAGTAATCACTCCGATATGAGGAAGTTTAAAAGCTTTTGAGCTAAACTTAATCCTAAATTTGTCGCTTAGGGCCATTTAACCAACAAATTTCACCACATGTGGCACCTGACGACTGGTGACGAAATTTGCACTCCTGTGTTTTAATTGATCACCAGTTATTAAATAACACTATAGCAATCTCATATCACCAACAGTGGTTAAATTGTATATGGTGTTCTACTAGATAAAATTACAAAAAGAAGCAGCATCGTGATAACTACAAAAAAAAATTGTTTATTATGAATTCCCCGAAAAATGTATGTAAAAATATTTATTTTTTTGCATACATTTTTCGCGGACTTCAAACGAAACAAGCGTAGGTAATAACCACGCGCTTATATGATCCTTATTGCAAAGGCAGGTGGCAGTTAGTTTAATTGTCGTACTGGCTGGCAAGGATGTGTTAATTTAGCCCTCAAGGCTTGCTATGAATGCTATATATAATATAATATATGCCTATCGGCTGGTTTCCTCTTAAGATTTGCTAAGAATATCCACGTGCGCGATATTTTGATGCTCGTAATAAAAATCACAAACTACATTTTCTTTTACAGTTTCAAGAAACAAGGTAGTGCGCCGCCTTGGAAAATACGACGTGGTAAGGTGGTAAGTCCGGTTCCTTTAGTTTCTAATCCTGCAACACTGAATTGTCTGAATGCAACAACATTATGAATCACTGAATTGTCTGATTTAGCTTACACTATGCAAACGTATCTTTCGAACTTTAAATTTTATGGTTTGCACCATCTGTAGTTAAGCTAGAAAAGCTTAAGTCAATTTAGCTATTTCGTCAGAATAAGGTTTTGAATATGGAACGTTTTTTGCGGATTTAACATCGTCAGCCTAAGACTTCAAACTTTACAAATGCTTATTATCATGAAATACTATTGTTTAAGTTTCATTGGCAATAGTGTTCTCCAGAAGCATGAAGGAGAACTGTAGTGGTAACATAGAATTAAAAGGGTGGTAAGAAGGTATTGTTCCAGAAAAAGGTGACAAGACGTGGAAAAACTACAAGCCCATCTCGTTTCTGAGCCTTGTTTACAAGCTGTTCGTGAGAGTAGCGTAGGTTTGATGACATGCAGTATCTCCCGAACAATCCCATTAGCGAAAAGACTTTAGCACTATTATTTAGACCACATCCGAACTCTCCTCCGCCAGATTATACAGAGGACTGATGAGTATAATCGGCCATTAAGTCTAGCGTTTGTGGACTATGAGATAGCCTTTGATTGAATGGAAACCTGGGCGATACTGCAGTCTATTCGAATCGCTTAGATATACGTATAGTAGGTATATCGAAGCGATGAAGTGCTAGTATAGATAAGCTACCACGTCGGTTCGACTACAAGACGGAACCAATCCAACTGCAATGAGGCGTGAGACTCGGAGAAATAACATCTCCCTGTCAGTGTTCTCGAACAAGCTCTTGAGCTGCAACGAATACAGCATCAACATCTATGGTGAAGAGCGGCAGGTGGCAGGGCATTTTGCGAATGCCTGCTTGGGTAGCTACCACCTTCAAGTAGAAAATCTGTCGCCAAGCATCTAACGTATGTGTTCCGGCGGCTGTCCTTGACAGCCAGTAATTCTAGGTTAGCCTGAACTACATCTTCGAACATGCAAAATAGTATATAAAATACACGCAACCACGCCAATATCATTGGTTTTTCAGTTATCGTGGTGTGTGTGCGATCTGCGTGAACGTGTTCGAGTTTATAGTAAGATCGCTGCACGCACACATATTTAAATATTATTATTTTGAGTAACAAATAAAGGATTTGGACAAATTTAGCTAACAAACATTTAGTTGCTACAGTCTGCAACTTCGTCTACATCGTTTTAGTCAATATTATTGTATTATCCTTCTCTTCGAGCTAAATTTGACTGAAGTTGGTTCAGTAGTTAAGGCGTGAAAGAATAATAAACCAACAGACTGTTTTTGTTTCCCCTCGGGAACTAGTTCTTTATCTACTTCGTTGGTTGGGTTTAAGGTAACGTATCTTTTCAATGGTTTCGTTGTAATCAATACTGAAATGTTGTTCGAGTTCCACAAATAAGATGTCTTTTATGAAGATTTTGTTAAAAAACAACTGCTTTGTTATGATGTAACGATTATGACTTATTCAGATCAAGTTAACACCTTTCTGGATAGCATTAGGTCAAGTAATCTTGTTAGAAAACGTGGATACATTGTCGGATCACGCTAATTTCAACACATGTAACACATACGGGGGTAAGTTATAAAAAAAAAAACTTAGATTCGAACGTGCTAGCAAGATAGATACATGTGCGCTACGAGTGTATGATTTATCATGTCTTCGGGTGCTTTATAAGGGAAATTCCCTGATTTGATTTGAACTTCTTTTTAGGGGATCATTATATAGATTTAGTAAAAATATATGTTATGTACGAACTTTTTGACAACATATCCACGCTGAACGTACATTTGTTGCCAAAACGGGTTTTTCATTGCTGCTTGATTAATAGGTAATTGATCAGAAGTGCAGCTGTTTTTAATTTATTTTAAAGAACTCTTCACCGATATTGATCTAACTTTCGCTTTACCAATAATATCCTTAAGAAATCTGTGTTGAAAATTATAAAATTGGACAATCGCATTCACGTGAAAAGGATTATTTTCTCTCATTTTTGGGCAATTTGTAAAATAAAATTGCACCCACCACGTGCAGCGCTCATCAAGATTGAACTTTATTTTATTTATATTTAGTTTTATTTTCCGTTACTAGCTCCTAATTGAATCGCTCACATAAATGGTCTTTGTCCTATTATAACGTCCAACACTGCAATATCCAGTGACCTTTATGTTCCAGTATTATATCGCTCCTAAGTTTTAAAGATTGCTATGCATTGATCTACTATGTGATGTTACATGTTATGGTACTTACATACTTTAAGTTTATTCATTACACACAAAAATACATTTTTTCATTTTTTTTTATGGGATTTATACGGAACAAGCTCCAGGCCCACCTGATTTCAAGCGGACTAACGTTTGCCTATAACAGATGCATTTCGTCATGTGACGAATTGCACTGCGCCCGTCACATTGAGACCTACAGTTTTTAAGTCTCATGTGCCTGTCATTTTTCTGGCTCTCAATGACTTCAGCCGAAGCACACTGCTTGGCGACAGATTATCTACTTGAGGGTGGTAGCTAGCCAGGCGGGCTATCGCATATTCGCAAAATGCCCTTCCATCATACGGTGAAGCTCAAGCCGGCGGTTTATAATATTAGTGTAGATTTGTAGGATGAAATTTAATTTCATGGTCAACTGTAACATCTCGCTAAGTTATAATATATTTGTGAAAATATATCTTCATTCAAAATATGACTACACAAAATTGTTTGCAACGTGCGTTCACTAAATTAATATATCAGCAACGAGCTGAATTCTCAAATAAAAGACTGCTCCTACAAAAACAAATGAACTGAGTTTTATTTGTTGAAACCCCACACTTTAGTGAGGGGTCGTGAACTCGTACGTTGTACCAAACTGCAATCATCTGGCCCCCTACGCACGTGATGCGCGCGCCTGCGGCATTATTCATGGTATCCATTGCAATCTAAACCTTATTCTCTCAGCGAACGACTTAAAATTGCTAAGGGATGCTTGATAAGCTGCATTGAAGGGTGATAAAGTCCTCTAGACTCTGTCGTAAGGACTGAGTGTCCAAATTGGCCCTACATTGTGTACAGAGTAGCAGAGCGCAGACGCGGAAGAATACGTCACACTAGCGCTAATCTTGGTCTTCCCTATATTTTTATACTATTTCTTGTTCCATGTCCTTTGAATAAGACCAATATTTTAAATTTAGAGTACAAGTATTTTTGTAGTTAATTCTAATGATCATTACCTTTAATGATGGTAATAAAATCGGTGTTAAAAGTTGCTATAGAGTGGGGTCCGTTCAATCGCAGCTAGCTTCATCTCGTACGGTTTGTTTATGTATTGAAAGACAACAGATTGGGTGCAAGCCGGCTTCCGCGCGCGTGAAACGCGGAGTCATTTCAGTAAGACTCAAGTCATGAATGAGACGGCTAAAATATAAACAGTTTTCTCAGTGCGTTCCTAGCGTAGTGTACAATACACGCTGGTTTAAAACAGAACAGTGCAGATAACTGATCAGCGTGGTTAATAGTGCAGTGTTGACGTATACTAACGTACGGTTGATCGCCGATTAGTCGACGATTAAAGAATTGTACACTGTTGTTGCTCTCGTGGGAATTCACGGTAAGTTTATATGTACTTAAATGTAAATTCTAAGAGGAATTTAAACTCAGTGTAAAAAAATATGGATTGTTTCAAAATAAAACTGTTTTTAATTATTTTAAAGCATTATTCAAAATATGAAACAAGTGCATAATTTTAGTATGTTCTTGTAAATGTTAAAACCATAATATGTCCTCGAAAATAACATAGAAATTTGTAAAAGCCATTTATTAGAAATTAATATATACGTATATTATCATGCTTATGTTCATATGCATAATGTTTTTATAATTATTACCAATATGGCAAGCACATTTTTTATACCCCATTGCGTGGTCTAGAGCTTTCTTTATACTTATGGGTAGTATTATTATATGTTCTATAGTTATAGTTTAATTTGAAAATAAAAAATAAATAAAATTATCAAAAATAGAGTACCCTCGTGACCACGGTCTATGCAAGTAGATCAAAACGTCGAGGATATTGAAAATTACATTTAGATTTTAAATAGTGCTCGGATATATCAGTTGCTTAGATAAAACATAAATAAAACTTTATCGCGAGGCTTTATGATATGGGCAACAGTACAAGAATTGTATGGGGTATAAGAATTTATGGGTACTTACCAGAATTGCGTGGAGACTAACATGCCTCATTTCTAAACATATAATTTTTTTTGTATATTTATGTTAAGTGATGATATTGTTCTCAAAGATAGGAAACAGGTTGTACGTAGAATGCGACCTACCTCTCAAACTCAGCTATTGGAACACATGTTAAGATGTTGGCGACAGATTTTCTACTTAAGAGTGGTAGCTAGCAAGGCGAGAATTACCATGATATATACGCATGATATGATTATATCATGATTTATAAATACGCTACTACCATGCGGTGAAGCTGAAGTTTTTGGAGGAATTCGAACCATGGAACATCCGTGTTCTGGCAGTCCATAGTCATTGCCACTGAGCCATGCAGTCAGCATCATAAACGTAAATTTCAGAGTTGTATTGTTTGATTATCGTACTCGCTGCCATCGAAGAACTATTAATTTAACCTATATAATCGCCTTAAGGTCTTGTTGCCCATGCCCTTGCTCCTGTTAGCTATTTCCAGGTCTGTCAGACTAAATGCTTGTTTGTGTTATTAAATTTAAAAAAACAAATGATGTCAGCAACCGATGTAAGTTTTGAATATATATTCCCGCGGCCTATTGCATCCAATTAATCTTAATTAGAGCTAATAGCCTGTTAATTTCTACAGGGTGTTACTTTGCCTTTGGTCTATTTTGTAGACAAAACAATAGACAGCTTCCTTCCTTGTTAAATTAGACTTTGTGTGTTCATTTCGTCGTACATTCCATTCTCCTTTACAGTTCTCGATTAATTTCGCGATTAATGCATGTTATGTGCTAGCTACCACAAAATTACTCGTTTTCTTTTTAATATCTGATAGGGTTAGCCTTTGACCACTATATCACCTGATGGTAAGTGATGATGTGGTCGAAAATGTTTTTCAGACTTACCTAGAATTATTTGGTCTCAAGGACAACTACCGATACGCACTGTTAGCTGCTTGGCAACAGATTTTCTTAAATTTTCATAGCAGATTAATATTAAGATTATTGACTAAAGATGGTTTTCCTTAATATCCTTAAATCGTTATTCCTTAATAGCGTTCTAAAATGAAAACTTCATAACAAATATCCTACCTGCAGGGTATGAATTATTAACAATTATAGCAGCTAGGTACTGGTCTATTCAAATATCAACCATCATACCGTCAAACTTATAACCAACCTGGTAGGCAAGGAAAATTTAGAAAAAAGAAAAAAAGAAAATTTATTAAGCCATTCTATTAGTGAGTTTTTCCCTTACACTTTTCATTTCCCTCGCATATCTCTTGCATTTGAATACGCAGCCTAAGGCCTGTATACCTGGCTAAGAAGACCACAGCAGTAGCCAAGAGGTATCTTAACGCCCACATTATTCTACATAAGTTATTAGGTCCCATATGTAGCTTGCGCCTCCATACACGCAGCTGCTGAGAATTCCATAATCGACAAACAAATGCCACTGCAAGACTGGGAACCGATACTTTAGAGAGGTGGAAATAGAAAAGCAATGTTGATTCCAAATGTATAACTTATTTACAATACCGTTCAGTTATAATTGTTGAAAGGTATGTCTAGTTGCACAGCACATTCGTTTCATAACAATTTGCAGAGAGACTTAAGCTTCTTATTTCAATGCCTGAAAGTTATCTCATAAAGGAAAAGTTAAATATTAGTCCAGCGCAATACCTACTGAAAGAAAACTTACCTTCGAAGAGTACAAGTATGTTCGTATAACTCGGCTGTTATTGCTACCTACCTGAAACGTAGTAAAACTTTCGAACGGATGAACTTGCAAATTATTTGAAGTTGGACGTGAATTTTTGCAAGCTTGCATCCCTGGATGCTTTTTCAGGGTTAAATTTGGAATTAAAACAAATAAATAGTTTTTTTTTTGTGGTATTGTAACCGAACAAGCACGAGGCCCACCTGATGTTAAGTGGACTTACCTCTGCCTATAACAGATACCTTTCGTCACAAGTGACGAATGGCACTGCGCCCGTCACCTAGAGACATAGTTGTTAAGTCTCATGTGCCTGTAATTTCACTGACTCTCAAGGACAGCTGCCGGAATACACCGTTAGGTGCTTGGCGACAGATTTTCTACATGAGGGTGGTCGCTAGCCAGGCGGGCATTCGCAAAATGCCCTTCCACCATGCGGTGAAGCTCAAGCCCGCGGCGAGATTCGAACCATGGACCTCCTGCGCAGCAGTCCATAGCCAATGCCACTGAGCCATCACTGTTTCAGAATTCCAGTCGTTGTAGCCCATTTTTGGAAAATTGGTTGCCAGATATACTGTGGCATGTTCTACGACGACATTAACATTTTACCTTACAGCAATAAATAAAAAAAAGTGCAACTTCCCAATATTTCCCAGTTCGAAATAAACAATGTAAATTACAAGCAAAAACTAGAACATTCATGTAATTATAAACTCTGCGCCATAGTTCTGACTTTCAGACAAGTTGGAAGATACCCTTCGAAATAAATCTTCTAAAAGACGTATATAAACGCGGAGATATTTTATACAATCAGAATCAGAAAATTAATAGCTCGTGCTGTAGGTAAAAATAAATTATAATTAAATTGCTATATTACATAGCATATTAATTAATACTTAAGTTATTGTAGAGATAGGTATAAGAAGAATATCATAATGTTAGAAATTAGTCAAAGTCTTAGCAAGGACGATCAAGTTTTTAAAATCATGATGTAGGTTGCATGCGTAATAGTTTCTGGTATTTTATTATAAATTGATAGCGAATTGATTGGCGCCTACAAAGCGTTTTGTACTTTTTCAAACAGTGTGTCCTGGTATACCTAAGTCTCCCTCAGCTTCTCATCAAGTAGTTGCGACTTGCACCAAACCGTTCGAACCATATGCTGGTTTTCGTGTACGTAGACTACGATTTTGCTACACAAATGTAAGTTTTCATTATTGTCAAAACCTCGCTTAGTACCTTCAAAATTACCTTGGTCATAAATTGTAGGTAAAATGGTAGACGGACTTTCTAAATCTCGCCACAAACTACAATCCTTGGTTACCTACGCAATCAGTCTTACTCCAAAGATACATTGACTCGCCGATTAGAATATATGTCTGTGTAATTTCTATTCAAATAATATTTAAGTGGCACTTTGTATTTAATTTTCTTATGTTTACGTAATCATGTTACAAGTATTGTTTCTTTCATATTGGCGTAAAATATATGACCATAAAAAGTATAACTGCACCAATTTTATAATGCGAATACTTTTGAAGCGCTCGTAACGAATTTTGCTCAGCCGTTCTGAACCGATCAGCAAAGTTAAGCAACGTCCGCCTCAGTCATGACTTGGATGGGTGACCGCTGGTGACATTACTACTGAGCGCTTCCGTGCTTCGGAGGGCACGTTTAGCCGTCGCGTCGTTCCCGGTTGTTGTATCAGGATGGCTGTCTTTATAGTATGGTGGTAGGGTTTTTTGCGAATGCCCGCCGGGCTAGCTACCACCCTTAAGTAGAAAACCTGTCGCCAAGCGTCTAACGGTGAGTTTCGGCAGCTGTCCTTGAAAGCCAATAATTCTAGGTTTAGCCTAAAACAACATCTTCGACCACATCATCACTTATAAAAAATTACATATATATACTTTTTGTCAGACAAAGTAGCATGATCACGTAAATAAAATTTAATTTGAGTACAATAACATAAGATATAAAAATTATGTTTGTAAACTCATTGCAGAGCTTAGGTAGGTTCATATCATATAATACAACTACCCTAAAATTTTAAAGTATAAATATGTTGCGCTCTGTTTTAACGTAGAAACTTATATCGTCTCTACATCGCGAATATTGGGTAAAAAATCTTAGATATAACCAATATTACAAATGCCTCCCGTCTTTCTCATCGCCCAATATAAACAATTTACGTTATAAAAATTGGGATAAGGTTAAATCTGACACGAAATGTCTGTATTTACGTCTACAACAGCTTCCGGAGGCAGTTGTTCGCGAAACGTTTTAAAAATTTCGTAATCAAATTGAAGTAGGTAAAGTCGATTCAAAGTGGTTTTAGTGTTCTATTAATGTAACTCTAAATAAGCCAAGCAACATTTCGAAACCATATCTACCATACAAATCCATCACAACATTAACACAACCCATGTCTATTTAATAGGTATTCTTACATATTATTCTTATTTTTATTATCTAGTATTATTTTGTTCCAATTATATTTATGGTTTGTATTTATGTGTAGCTGTTTTGTAATTATTACGAAACTCTACGTAGTCTGATCGCTCATATTGATCCTCTTCGCTATACCTATCTAGGCGAACACCAGCCTGAGCAATAGGGGTGCACTATAAAACAGCGTCGTGTGCATGAACATTTCACGCGGCTTATGCTGAGAGTGACTCGCAATATTTATGAACCACCTCATTTTTAAGTGTAAATCTTATCCTGTATTTATGTTATTTTTGTGGCAATGAACAGATATTTCATATCATTGTAGCTTTATAAATTGGGGCTCTATAAAAGTATAAAATCTGTCGCCAAGCACTGAATGGTGTGTTCCAGCAGCTGCCCCTGAGAGCCATTATAGTCATCCTAGGTTAAACTCGTTTACCATAACGAACACAACATCACTAGGTGATCGGTGAGATCGTCTTCAACTTTTAATAAATAAGATGTAAAGATACTTTAGAATAAAATTCAAAATTTCGGTTTCTCTTTCAAAAACTTGAAATGGAAGTTTTATTTTGTCTTAGTAGAATTTCAGATTAAAAAAAAAACAGTGCATCTTTACTACTAGTTCATCATCAGCTCACTTTCGGAAAATTCTATTTCCTTATTAATTTTTAGAAAGATTCTATAATGTGATAAATTATATTTATCTTATAGTAATTAAACGACTTTGAACGGTTTATTTCGCGTATATTTATCATTATTTTGTCCCTAAGACAACATTATATTTATCCTGTAATATTTATATATATTTCTTTCCATCAAAGTATGTTGATAAACAAAATCATAGAATCCCCGCTAAATATCAATATCTTTTGAACGAATCTATATCGCTGTACGTACGTGGTTATATCGGTAGGGATTGCGGTCACCTATCACCTCGCAACCGGAGGCCCACCCTTTAATATACATCGTGTATGACATTATCCCATTAGCTAGTCTCCACTAAATCTAAAACCTTGAACGTTATGCTTGTACGTATCTACCTTTCTTTTCCTCAGGCATTGTAACAGTCCTTCTATTGTGTTTCTTTTCCTTTGTGCTCGCAAAATTCTGTTCGAGTCTTTCTAAATTATTTTTTTGTAATCGCATACTCAATAGTCCTCTTGAGCTATCATCATCATCTTTCTTTAATTAGGGTGTCTTCAACAGAATTTGCCAGTCAAAGAATTTAATCGCCTTATAATCTCCGGAAAATAAGAACCTCGTCAATGGTGACCAACATTTAAGGGAAATCACCTTTCAAATTGAAATTTGGAAAGAAATCTCGATAAAACGGGGTCCCGGTACGATGGTATTACGATCTGGCAATGACGTTGGCAACTGTCCGGCCTTATCTAGCTGACCCAACCCTTTTCACTGCCACTTTCAAAGGCCTATTATACCTCTCTATAGTTACACAGATGCCCTCATGAAGTCATGTGGCGATTACAGAAGACTCACTTGGCAAATTTAGTTTGTTGCTCTATCGAGAATTTTCACTAACGTTGTATTTTGCGTTAATATTTTTCAGATGACAAGTTGACAGGAAAGTTGAAATGTTTCCCAATATATTTCTATCTTGTCATGATTCTCGTAATTGAAAATGCTTGTTGATTTTCACGTATAGTTTCGTACGAAATATCTATGCGGAAAACTAGTCGTTTTAGTATTCGCATCTCGAATCACAACGACGCAGAGAGAGTTATCAAGATCGTTTCATTGATCAGTATTCTCGTCACTTGCCAAAAGTATTTCTGTTAACCTTTCTAAGCACATTCCTCAGATCGATCAGCTGTCTTCTTTCCGGAGAAAATGCTTACATTGGTATTTATTTATATGTGATACCGATCTCCTCAGAACTACTATAATACACATCGATCGTTTGGGTTAAATCGTATGAATAGAAACAAAATGTAGCCTTGAAATATTTCCACAACCTTTTGTTATCCAATAAAACACATTTTTGTATCGAATACGTGTTCTATATTTCGGGTCGTCACCTAATTCCGTTCAATTTAATGGACTATAACTGTTTTATGACGATTACGTAATCATGAGTTCATGACGCAATTTAGGAGTTACAATTTAATATATGATGTTTAATTTATGTTCATTGCTCGTTATTAAGTTTAAAAACTAATGTCACTTACATAGAGTTATATGAGTAAATAATGCGAATATAGTTAGAAACGATTACTTGTTAAGTGGACCAGACTGAACTAATATAGTTTTTGACATTGAGATAGTGGCGGCTAAAATAGGAGTTTTACTGGAAATTGTGGATCTCACGTCCCGCAATAAATCCGTTGTCAGATGCGTCTTTAGTTATCGGCAGCTGACCGAGCAACCCTCGGTACCGTAGCCGAGCTCTCCACCCTTACCCTGGTGCAGCCCCGCGTGTTATCCAAGGATTAGGCGCTATGTGTTCTGGGGAATTCAAATTCGTGCTGACTAATCTCTTTTATTGCATGGAAATATCATGTTGAAAATCTACCCTTACTTTATTTGCAACCCTAACCACAGAATATATAATAGTGTTTCGTATATCGTAACTTGTTGTTATGTCTTATTTTATTATACTAGTTGAGACGCCCGCGACTGCGATCGCGTGCTCTGCAAGATAAATTGCCATAGAACTATTTCGTACACAGTAAAGATTTTTCTCGTCACTGTATACTTATAGTATTTTTTTTTAGTAAGTATGAGTTATCAACGATAACTAGATTATATAAGTAAGTTTATGACACAATACCAGTGACTGTTGCCTGATATCTATCAGGCAACAGTCACTTAATAAGCCTAAATTATATCTATAAGATATAATTTAGGCGATTCCATTTAAGTACTCAATGTATAAGTAGTTATTTATTCTAAGAAGGCATTTTTCAGCGTTGACCACGTAGTAGCGAAAAACTCGTAGCGTTGCTTACTGAAGTCGTTATAAACTGATCAACGAAGCGCTGCAGTGATTACTTGGACGGGTGACCGCTAGTGGCATTACTACTGATCGTTTTCGTGCTTCGGACGGCACGTTAAGAAGTTGGTCTCGGTTGTTGTCGTAGGACGGCAGTCACAGCATAGTGGTAGATCATTTTGCAAATGGCCACCTTTCTAGTTAACAACCTTAAGTAGAAAATTTGCCGCCAAGCACCTAACGGTGTGTTCCGAGTAGCTGTCCTTGACGGCCAGTAATCTTAGGTTATCCTGAACAACATCTCCGACCACATCATCAGTTACCATGAAGTGAGGTAGAGTTCAAAGGCTAGCTTATCAGCTATAACAGCCTTACCAAAGGCATTGAGATTGAACTATGTTTAGTTCATATTTTGTTTTATTTTCCCTCACAAGCTCCTTATTGATGAGCATCGCCCTCTGAAGCAGTACGGCTGTAAATGCGCAATATTCCCGAATGCATCAAATAATGTCCCTATTTCTCGAACGCTTCGAGTCTCTCCATCTTTTTTCAGTTCGATATGATTGTTATTTTTTCCATTTCGACGTCAGTCGTTAGTAGGTACCTCGTTACCAGTCGTACTCCTAGAAGTTCCAAGTGTCTGTATCGGAAGGTTTTCGTACTATACGATACCGTGATCCCTTTTGATTGTCATCTCTCCTTACGATTCCATTGCTCGCTTTTACAAAGGAGCCCCTTTCGTTATCAGAGACCTTCGTGTTTTGTTACGGTCCTCTGTTATTTACGGTCTATTTATTTATGGTTCGGAAAGAAAGCTCACAAAATGCCACCTAATTTAGTCTTGGAGTATGTCATAAACTCAATCCGATGTTGATCTTAATTCCTTTCGATTGTACGATCTTTGTTATTTACGTGTGTATTATTAATGAGCTTAAATATTGTTTTAATTTTTTAGAAATGTAAAATGTGAACAGTAAAGCTTCGGAATAATTTACCGTTTGTTTATATTTATCCCACTAACCGAAGATATTATTGTTCTTCTTATCATCAGAAGGAAGAAGTCCACTGGTGAACAAAGCCTCCCCCATAGGAAGCCATAATTAACGGCTATTAGCCACTTAAAACCAGTGGCTACCCGCGGCGTTTACGATGTCGTTAGTCCACCTAAGTGGGGGTTCTTCGTATATGTGTATACTTATTCCTTATTAGTCTTCAATACTTTCTTACTTAATACAAGCTCACAATGAGAAGTTCATACGATTCGATCTACTTCTTTCTTAATTCATATCAAATCATGTTATAAGATTATAGGACGTGATATACGTAAGTACCTACTTTTATTTCCAAGTAACCAATTGTTGATATTTTTACGTAGAAAATTATCAAATTAACTCACTTCACTATCTCTTATTTCAAGAAGTGCTTCGGTTCACCAGTTACAATGGTATGAAGTATGAGGGGTCATTAGCCGATAATATCTTGTATAACAAAGTGCCCTTTGACAGTGTGCATCTGAGGCACGCTTAGTTAGCGCCGCAAGTGCTGCATAGTGATCCACTGTTGGTCATAATTGCTTGCTATTTGATATTTGCAACCGACATGGTTTGCATTCCATGTATTATATATAGCACTATAGTAAGTCTATACTTGCCTAAATATGTGAGTTCATGTAACCATGTTTCTCCAATAACCATTCCTACTTACTCTAGATAATCGGCTTTATTATTTTTCAAGCTCCAAGCTAACTGCTTACAGCATTAAGCTTTTACACTCTCGTTTTTATTTCTGACGGTCTTGCGATTTCCAAGTTTCAGGAGAAATCTTTTAACTCATTTATAGCTAACTCATTGCGGTCTTGTTAACTCCTTGTGCGTTTTGTTTTCAATTTATATTTTACGAACGAGTTTTTACTCCACTATTTCTGGTGGCATTGCTTAATAAAAAGAACAATGGCCAAAAATGTTTGCTGCTGATATTTGCTGTTCTGATTGGACAGTAGAGTGCAGTAGGCAATGTCAACTTTGGATAAAGTGAATGCTATCCTGTCTACTCTTGCGATCAATACTACGCCAGATTCTGTAAATCCACTTCTTTTGCTTACTTTTAATTTACCCACTGGCTTCCTTAAACATGCAAATTCACTTTAATAAAGTGTGAAGTTGATGTGCTCAAGTTTCCTTACTCGGAGCCTTGCAAATAACCGGGTTTTATATTTCCAGCGGAAAGCCGTGCAATAAAGTATGTTAGCAATTTGAGTAGAATATGCATTTAGTAGCATGACAGCGATAAATTCACTGGCAGCAAATGAACGAGCATCCGTTGGCGCTACGTTTTGTGGGCTTTCGCTGGAAACGGATGAGATAGGTACGGGCTGAAATGTGGATTAAAAACACGGAGCTGACTTCGGGCTGCTGAAAATGTTATTGTAGAGATATTGTTTTTGTTTGTTTTTAATCCCATAATGCGAATTAGGTATGCCAGTAACATGGTGTCGGTGCATTAAAAACATCTTGAAGCAATTATGGTCGAGCGGTAGTAGCCATGGTCCAATCCCTATTAATTATAGCCGGTTTGAGCTTCACAGCATCGTGGAAGGCATTTGGCGAATGCTTGCCTGGCTAGCTACCACCATCAAGTAGAAAATCTGTCGCCACGTACCTTACGGTGTGCTCCGACAGCAGTTCTTAAGAGCCAGTAAAGTTACAGGCACATGAGACTAAACAACTGTATGGATCAGGGTGACGGGCGAAGTGCAATTCGTTACTTGTGACGAAGTGATAACGCTACGAGTACGTGCACCAGCTCCTATTATACAGTTTAAATGTTTTTAAATGTCGATTACGTTTTAATTTTATACTCTCTCTATTTCAATCGATGAAATGTCTCTAAATATGATTAGGAGCAATATCGAGTCCAGAGCGAAAAAAAAAAATTGAACTTCTATAATTTGTAGATGCGATGTAATGTCATTGAATCGATGCGATGGTTTGATAGCCTGAAAGGGTTACAAATGCTAAAAAGTCTATTCATTGCGATGTGACGTCTGAATAGAGACGTGTGTTACTCTTATAGTTATTTCATTAGTTAGAACATTTAATTTTAACACCAATTTCCTTCTTTCCAATTCAAATTTTCTCAATTATGTTCTTAATCCCTTACTCTCTGTTACTACTCTTAAGAGATACATCTCTTTATAGTATTAAATGGAACAAGACCGGATCATTTTGTTCCTAATTTATCACTTCAACTTCCGGACACAAATAACCTCGGGGCTTTAGGGCAGAGGCTCCCAATGAATCAAAATATACCACAAACTGTGTTAAGTTTGTTGTTGCAACTTTCTTTATTATAAGCGACATTATTTATAGGCGCAGTAATAAAATGGAACTTTTTAAATTTTATTTTGTTTATCAGATGTAACCACCTAATATAATATAGGTAATGTATTTAGATTGGCGTTGAAAGAAAACAATAAATGTCTTGTGCCTCTTAACTTCGATTGAAAATTTAGTAGATAAAAAACTTATAGTTGAGGCCTTGGTTGAATAATGGATGTCTTCCGGCAGTTCTGGCTGATGATGACGATGAAATGTATAACTTTATAATGTTTTGGTTTTGTTGTTAAGTTATCCTATTATGGTACTTGATCCCGTAATACGCGAGATTCGAAGTCGATTTTAATAATATCTAATACATTATTATAATACTTATTGAATTGTGTACATTTGTTACGGGTAAACGTAATTTTTAATAATATTTACGGTGTTAGGCGTAAAATATGAAAAAAAGTGGGGCTATCGGTTTAAGATCAATAACAGATACACTGAGTCCATCTAAGCTTTTGCTGACGACCTTGCCATACACAACCCGAAACAATGTCAGGAACATTTACAAGAAGTGGATGAATTCTGTGCATGGACTGAAGGATTGAGGAAAAATTAAGTAAATGCCCACTGTCTGTGTCTGGGTAGATGGAATTACCTAATTTAGCCCTTACGATGGGACTATTGTTAGGAGGAGAATATGTATCCACAATAATTTTTGAAGCTTGGTAGAAAGATAGATTACTGACGACGCACATCATCTCTAGACACAGTTGTCGATAGCTAAACAATTATGTCCTAATTAAAGATTCTGAAGTATACTGTCGTCAAAAGCTATGATGACCACCAGAAAATATTTAATTGTAGGTATTTTACTCGTATCCTGAAACCGTATTGAAAAATGCATTGCTGCCTTAGAAATCCTTACATACTTCTCCTTAGATAAGTTTCAAAGCGCAAAAAAAAATATTTACGCCTAAAGCCCATTCAAACTCCTTACAAGTTTTAACGGATATGATGCATTATTAAAAAGCCAGATTGTCTATCCGGTAATGGCTGACTGACCGGGATTTGGGTCAATGTGATCGCACATGTAAACCATCGCACGCAAATACCGCCGGCGTAAACATACCACGAATCAATCCTTCTGTTTCCGTTGATTACGCCACGGGCTTTTTATTTTACGGGAAAGCGAGTACCTACGGCCTTTAGAATGTTTAAATTGACATTGGCAGGTGTTCAATAGAAAAATGTGTTTGGAAATAGGGCTAAAAGGTAAGATTCAATTTCAAAGTTGAAAAAGACAGCACCATTAACATACGCCTTTTTATTCTCAGAGGGGTTAAGGTGTCAAAAGACCCACATCACCAGTTATTATGTTGTAAGTTTAATTTGAAAAGCGTTTTATCAACGTTGTCCCAAGACAAAACTTTCTATGAGAACTAATCGTATGGCGTTGTTGCTGGGGACTTTTTAGAAGACCGTATGGAAGCGCTCTTAGCGTTGCTTGTCTAGTCGTCCTTAACCGATCAGTTCAGTCCTTAATGACGATAAAACCGAGTTTGTCTTAGGATGGCAGTATTATACCATGGTAGGGCCTTTACGAATGCCCTCCTTGATAGCTAACACCCTCAAGTCGAAAATATGTCGCAAAGCACCTAACGGTGTGTTCCGGCAGTTGTCTTTGTGTAGTAATTGTAGCCTGAATCACATTTACTACCCTATCATCACTTACCATCGGGTGAGGTGCTCAAGGGTTAGCGTATCAGCAATAAAAAAAACATTGAGTCAACAGAGTATGAAGTACAGAATTAAATGAACTTAAGGGGGCGATGCAGATCAATTAGGAGCTTGTAACGGAAAATAAAACATATCTAACATGTATAACACAAAGTCCAATATCAATGCGCGCTGCGCGTGGCGGCTACGACCTTTTATTCGTCCAAAAAGCGAGTAAATTAGAGAAAATAAGACTGCTCACAAGAATGCGGTTGTCTGATTTTAAAATTTTCGGCACGTGATTGTTAAGGATATAAATTAATCACTTGTTAACGAAAGTTAGAAGAGAAAATTAATCATCGTTGAGAAATTATTAGCAAACAGCTGCATTTCATTATTTTTTATCTATTAATCAAGCAGTTATTAATAAACCTGCACGGATTTTTTTACCAAAATGTGTATATTTTTTTCTGAATAGAAACAGTGATCTTCCGTAGAAAAGATCACCTTTAAAATGACCAAAATCAGGGAATCACCCTCTTAGGCACTCTGAAGTGAATTCTAGCAGATTTTTTTATAATATACGTGAAGTCTAGCCATCGATAAAATTTCTTACCCAAGATATGGATTATAGATTCAGATTATAGAGAGATTAGGTATAAACCTAATCGTTATTGCCAGGAGCAAGCTCTGGCTAGCTTTTACTCCCGAAATTGTTCACTACGATAGCTACAAAGCAACGGCGCGCCGCCGCCGTCGTTCCCCTGTGGATCCGCTTTAATTCCCATCAAGTGCGTAACTCCGCTGAAATAGGTCTCCGGGTAACCTGCCGTATATCGCACAGTAATAACGCGGGATCGAATAAAGCGACTCGAATAAATCAAGTTGCCGGCACAGACTTACTGCAAATTCTACTTTATGCCCCTTTGTCGGCTTCAAGTATATATTAAACTGCGGTGTACACCGCTTCTTGGGGTGTCAATCAGAGGAAATTTGATATTATTCCATTGGGAAGTCGACTAGGGACTGGATTTTAAAACTTTTCAGTCGATAAATTGGCTGTTATCCCTATCTTAAAGCTACAGCCGTAAAACATTGAGCCATTTCTTATGGATGTGACATAATATGTTGTTGTAAGCTTTTATTTATATTCTATTTGGGTCTGTTTTAATGAAAAAACTTTCCAAGTGAAAAGACTGAATTTACTGTGCGCACTTGATTGCTGTGGCCGAGTTTAAATTTTTATAGCTTTTGTGCATTTTGAGCATATTTAGTACCTAACTGGTTTGTAAAAAGTTTTGTATATCCAACTAAAAAAAATTTGAAGCGCTCGTAGCGAAGTTTGCTTAGCCATTCTGAACCGATCAGCAAAGTTAAGCAACGTCCGCCACGGCCATGACTTGGATGGGACATTACTACTGAGCGCTTCCGTTTTTCGGAGGGCACGTTAAGCCGTCGGTCCCGGTTGTTGTCTTAGGATGACAGTCGTTATAGCATGGCAGTCGTTATAGCATTGTGGTAGGGTATTTTGAGAATGCCCGCCTGGCTAGCTACCACCCTCAAGTAGAAAATATGTCGCCAAACACCTAACGGTGTGTTCCGGCAGCTGTCCTTGAGAGCCAGTAATTCTAGGTTAGCCTGAACAACATCTTCGACCACATCATCACTTACCATCAGGTGAGATAGTGGTCAAAGGCTAACCTATATCATGCATAAAAATATATATATATATATATATTTAGTAAACAACACTTAACATTTTCAAACGTGTTGTATTAGGTACCTTCACAAGTTCAAACAACTTTTTCATTTTTTGTTTTATATAAACTGATGTAGAGACATTATATTTCATGGCCATTTTTATTATATAAAAAGAGAACGTCTTTAAACGTTTGGATAAGTAAAGACTACAACCACACGCCATAATTTTACTTATTTCATGTTGAAAATATATTGTATAGCTAATTACATCGTAACAGACTTCTACTACTGGAGAAATTGAACTAAGTAAGATTTAACATGTCACGCCTATGAGCGGACTATGAGAAGGGATGAGATTACGTTCCATACAAATACGTACATACTTGCTCCTATTAGGTACAATTTCTCTAGCAGTGTCTGATACGACTTCACGTAATAAGATCTCCAATAAACATCAAGAAGAAGACTCGTAAAATGAATGAAAGCATTTTCATAACCCCAATATAAACTTGTTACGAAAAACGACGGAAGGGATAAGCCCACTCCCTTAATAGCAGACCCTTTAGCAAATCACTAGGTGAGCCGTTTGAACCAATAATGTTAGGAATTCTTGGACAACAGTCATTCTCATCAACTGACATCCAAAAGTGTCTTTTGCCATTTCTATATAGAGTTCAAATTACTTTCTCTCTGGAAGTTATTTCGAGTGCTCTTTGTGGTCAAGGGTAGGGGTCAATTTAATTAATTACTGAAACCACGACATGCACCCTATTAAACCTTTGTTACGACGCATTATTTTATTTTCTCCGGCCTATGTGAGAATTTATTGTTTTATGGCATCCATAAATTCTGAGTGGACATAAACTTGTGTTGCCATACCTAGAGGTACCTACCTACTACTACTGTTACGCGAGTTCGAATCTCTGCCTGCGTTTGATTTGTTTATAGGTACTCTTATGGCGCTATCTCTGTAATCCATGGTGGACTTAATTAGTAGATTCACCAGTAAGCAAAATGGTATTAATAAGGGGAGGGCGCAATTTTGAATCCAGAGCGGAGCGATTGTACAGTTGTCTTTGTTTTGCTTATGATAAGTCACTTTAGAACCTTCGTTCCACACAAACAGTAACGTCAGTAGATTTAGAGTTGGTCAACAGTAGTGGTCTTGAAACGAACGTGGACTAAGTGAACATAATCATTTAAATTTGTAATTTTGTAATAATCATTTAAATCTTATGTCCATGTTGCACACGTATCAATAGTTGTTGGACTTTTCTAACAACTACCTATATACACTCGACGTTTGCGATTAAGCTCAACTTGGACAGACAGTCTTGTTAGATAGGTCCAACTTTGACAAAGAGCTCACAAGTTCATATTATACTGGGCGCCCCACGGTTATGCCACACGGTGGGGTAGTATATGAAATATTGAAGATAGGACATTTCCGATAAAGAAGACCATTTTATTTTTAAAAATAATTATGTAAATCCGTTTATGCAATTTTTATAAAAATGGCGTGCCACTGGCGGAACTGAACACGCCGAAATATAAAAAAGTAGTTTGTGATAACGGTCGCAAGGGTTAATCATAAGGATTATTTAGTACTAAATAGCATAGCGTTTTAAATTAAATGTAGTAAACCATGAAATTTTATTTTTTAAATTGTTTGTACAAACACTTTCATTTATCAAATGCTAAAAATGTGATCCATTCTATATTACATAAAATCTCACTCTTCGGTCTATTACTTATCAACAAGTTCCGTTTTAGATTTTTTTTTTCCGCGGTTTGCCTTTATTAAACAAAATACTAAGAACTATATACAACACTACAGCTACTACAATAAAAGCATTTAGACACCTATAAGTCATAGCAGACTCATAGGCAGTCCAAATGCTCCAGCATTTGGAATTTAATTAATAATTTTCTAATTTTAGAATTATTAATTTAATGAAATAAGAAAATTATTTCATAAGCAAGAAAACTCAGAAAATAGTTTATTATACATTTTCCTGCACAAAATTTTAAATGAAATGTTCAATTTCATGGTCGTTCTTTTATTTATAATGACATGTTATTTAGCGTAAAATAATCTTTAAAATTAACCCTTTCGATAGTTATCATAATAATCATGTTTATTTTTTTAACTTTTCGGTGCGTTCGATTTTTTATTTAAAAATCTCCGAATGGCGTCTTGCACATTTCTGAAATTGTAATAAAGTCTACTTTCAGGCTAATGTCCTATCTTGAATATTTAAAGTACATCCTAGCTATGGAGCTCACCCGAAACCAGTTGATAGATGTAGCTATTCCGTGACTCCGAGACAATTAAATACTTTTTTATCAAATGTAATTAAAGGTCTTTATCCGATAACATTGTTTTAGTGTGTGTTTCTGTGCCTTTAAAATTATGAGTTTCCAATAACATGTGGTCCGTGAGTAATGTTACCATTATAATTTAACCTTCGATTAACCAAATGCAGGATGAGTCAGGCACAGTCTGTGCTATTAAAAGACTCCCAACGTCTTTGTACTGACACTTGCTTCGTGCTGATCTATTTGCGTCATATCAGTTCCTGCTTTCGATTTATCCATGGATACCTGATAGCTCTGTGAAGAGGTTTGCGTAACTTGTGTTCTACTACATTGTTACTTGCTTCATAAATAAAGACTATAATTACGTATTTAGAACAACAAAATGATGAAATGGCGTTTGTATATAATCATGATATCAAAAACCGTTTTAAACTAACAAATCCCCAAAACTATTTTTAATTAAAATAAACTATAAAACATTCCGTGCAAGATATATATTCCTTTTTTGGAATGCAAAGAATCGAATGGTCATTTAGTTTATGGGATAGTAACGAAAATCCGAACTGACCCTCCTTGTCCTATCTCTCGCCACTTTCGGCCGCGTCGGGCTTTTACACTAAAATATGGTATAACCCTTCATTTTCACCAGATTCTGTAGTTTATTGCGCACTTTGTTCAAGTTATATTGATACTTCAAAATTGAACCCTCTATATAATGGTGGCCTGAGCTTTAAGGTCTCATAAAAATATCTGAAATGTTGTATTTAATATAAAGTATTCTTAGTTAAAATAATTTAGCCACCAGTGACGACTATTCAATTATGAACTCTGATGATCAATTATGTGTAGAACCAAGTTATGCGGATAGCTCGAGCTATCATACCCATGGATTATATAAACTGTACCTATAGAGTAAACTGTAAGGCATTCTGGGGGCCAAGTCTACTAATTACATGTTCATATTCAGCATACCTAGATTCATTCCGAGTCGATTGCGCTTAGAATCGGTAGTCTGCTGACCCCAAATTAATATGAATATATGCTGGAGTGACGGTATTGCCATTACACAATATAAAAAGAGAAGAGTAGGTTAAGTCAGTGTATTCAAAAAACAATTTCACTAGATAAATCGCATATTATTAATTTAAATTAAAAAAAATGTTTAAATTCATTCACAAATCTAAAAAAATAATTAAAATACACTGAAATATAAAATTTCGTAATTTCAATGGCAATAGAAGTAAGGGACATATTGCATTTGCCAATATTTAAAAAATCGGCCAAGTGCGAGTCGGACTCGGGCACGAAGGGTTCCGTACCATTAGCTATACAACATTAGACTTCATATTTTAACCTGTTTTTGTTTAAACGTGCGCGAGTCCGACTCGCACATGTGTAATTTTTGGATTTGTTGTTATAGCAGGAACAGAAATACATCATCTGTGAAAATTTCAATTGTTTAGCTATCACCGTTCTTGAGATACAGCCTGGTAACGGACGGACGGACGGACGGACAGCGAAGTCTCAGTAATAGGGTCCCGTTTTTACCCTTTGGGTACGGAATCCTAAAAATGAAAGACCGATGCCATGTGGTTGTCAGCTGATCGAAATTGCAGTATATTATTGTATCATGATGTTTACCTAAGCAGGCAGGGTTTTTTTTTCATAAAGTAACTTTTTACATACGGTTTTGTTGGATATTTTAAAACTGAGCGAGTAATACTATATAAATTATAATTACAAAGTGCGAGTACCTCATGATTGATATATACATACAAAAAATATGTAGGTACCTATTAATAATTGGTACATATTTTTGCAAGGTTTCGCTAAGTATATGTAATTACTCACGAAATAAGTTTTGAAGAATGCTATTAAACTTATTTTCCTCCTCCATTTAACAGGAACGGTACCTAATGCTGGAACAAATTCTAGGTATAATTCTTAACTCAACATGTTGGCCAACTATGTTAGAAGTATTCACATTCACAACACCATTGTTTTCACATATATATGTACTTATATATATTTTATTTTTATGCCAGATATGTTAGCCTTTGACCACTATCTCACCTAATGGTAAGTGATGATATGGTCGAAGATGTTGTTTAGGCTAACCTAGAATTACTGGCACTCAAGGACAGCTGCTGGAACACACCTTTAGGTGCTTGGCGACAGATTTTCTACTTGAGGACGGGCATTCAAAATATGCCCTACCACCATGCTATAACGACTGCCATCCTAAGACAACAACCGGGACCGTCGGCTTAACGTGCCCTCCGAAGCACGGAAGCGCACGGTAGGTAGCAATGTCACTAGCGGTCACCCATCTTACTCATGACCGCGGCGGACGTTTCTTAACTTTGCTGACCGGTTCAGAATGGCTAAGCAAACTTCGACATATGATTGACTGATGTGGCATTTCATACAGTAAGCATAAGTTCATTAAATTTATTTCTGTATTGCGAATATGAACCACTACGGCCTCCTGTATTACAAACCTACCACTACCTTAGAAGACATAGATTACTATGTCTGCAATGACCATGTCCAACATTTTCTGTGTTAATGCACTGTGAGGTCTGGACTCTGCATCCTTAAAGCATGTCATGAAAATATTACATACAATTCCAATAATTGTTTCAAAAATTTATTGTAAAATAAAGTACCTACCTATGCATTATATTACTTCTTTCAAATAATTACTATATCCACTGTTTTTGTATTAAACCTAGTTCTGTAAAAAACTAGTTGGTATAGTTACTCTATTTAAGATTGTGTATAAATTGTAATTATATAAAATATAGTTATTATGTGAGGCAAACATATAATCTCATTATTTTATTATGAAATTAAAATACCTATAAATCTAAACTATTTGTATTTAGTGAGTAATTGTTGAGATATTAATGGTTAACTAATAATTTATTTTAATCAAATAATAGTGTTTCATCTATGTGCAGTGATTTATTCAGTTTTTGCAGATGGAATAAAGAGTTGTTATGTTGTATCTAAAGTTTTTTAGTATAACTCAAGTGGCGAGCAACAAATGGTGTCTTTTGTTTATTAAAACACAAAAACCAGTGAATGTATTGTATCCCTATCACCATAGGGCTATAACGTAAAGCAAGGGCTGCGAGCAAAATTATTTAAGGGTAAAGGACATTGATAGAGCTTTGAATACACTAATATGTAATCTGAGTCTACACTATAATATTTTAAAGAGGAAAGATTTGTATGTTTGTATACAACGAATAAACTTAAAAACTTGAGACCCCGGGAAGGACATAGGATAGTTTTTATCCACCTGCGCAGAAAGAGGCTATTGGTTTGCGCAATTACCGATATAAGCACGGGCGGAGCCACGGCGGGAAAGCTAGTAATAAAGAAACATGCATTTTGTATATGCGTCACAGATTAGTGAGGGCTTGCCTAGTTCATGAGCTTAAACTGCATTCACTGGTTAGTGAGGCTTAGAGCTAGTGAGACCTTGAGGTGGTCTGAAAAATCTGAAGAATGCCTACAATCTTCACTATGCCTAGTGGTTAAGTGGATCATGGGCGCACACTTCTTTCTATCCTACTGAGGAAGTTCCATGTCCCTGCAGTGGGAACGTGATAGCCTGATACCAGTTAGGCACATTGTATTCGATCCACACTTCTTCGACTTTCGTCTTTATAGGGGCAAAATATCTCGAACGATTTCGCCTTAAAAGGGTCTTAAAATGGCTCATGACATCTCCTAAACTCATTTACTAAGTGTTGTCGTATTTTAAATTCTAAAATTAAATTATTGATCCAAACAAGTGTACTACTTCAGTAGACTAACACTCATGTCCTACCAAATGATAATAACAAAGAACATTTTTCACTGTTTGACCATAATTAACTCTATAAACTTTAGAGTGTTAATTATGGTTAGAGTCTAAAGTATACCCGCACCAGTAAAGCAAACAATCTCGACTCAATTTATGAAATTGGTACCGTAACACCTGTCAAATATAGTGGACTACCGATTTTGCCTCCCATTGAAATACAAGGTGATAGGAGACTATGCGAAAAAGTTCATATGCAATCGAGATTGAATAAATTTTGACTCAATACAAACGATATGAAGTTAGTAGACTACCAAATCTGTCAAAATTGACCATTATAGATTCATATTGATAAGCAGACTTGACGCTCTGGATACTAAGTATTGTACTGCCTTTTAGTTTAGTTTTTTTTGACGCTGGGACAAATGCACTACACATTCCCCCCCATCGGGGGGATGGACGGGGTATGTGGGATTCCCCGGTAGAAGACTTGTATACCCACTAAATAACCCAGCGGCATTCCAGCATCGTCTGTGTGGAGAAAGACATGGGAGACTGGCAGAGCCTTTACGTCCAGGCCTTCGCCAACGACCACCCGCTTTTACAGCGGGGCCTACAGGGGTCCGGGAATGACCAGGAATGCTTGGCCATTCCTGCCTGACGGAGGTGATGAATAAGTGGAAGAAGGCGCCCATAAGGTGCAGAGAAGGCGCCCCCGCGTCTGTCTCTCGCTATTCACCAGCGGGAGGGAGAGGTCGTCTTCTCCCACCCCTTCTTCGCCTACGCAGTGGCGCCGCAAAGGGATCTTCCTCCCTTGCGCGCTCTGCCGCCTCCTTTTGGGCAAAAACTTCTTCACAAAAAGAGGCGACCGCTGCCCAGGCCCTCTCGCCTTCCAGCATGGCGTTCACCACGCTGGGACCTATTAGGTACCTACTACGAGCGTTTTAGGGGTAGGTAACTTATAAAAGCATATGCATTGGTGTTCAAAAACTTTGTGAGGTAAAACGCACAATTTAATGTACTTGCCAATACCATGATTTGTAGAATGGTTGCAAATACCTAGCCACAAGCGCAAAAAATCTATATAATGTTGGAATTCCCGCCGCTCGCGATTACTTTAAAACAAGTGGCTGAAATGTTCTTATGTTGTATATTTTTGCAGTTGATTCTCAGCTCAGAAAGCCCTTTCATTTGATAACGATAGGTCTCAGAGTTTTGTTTTTGCATGATGAGGTCATAACGCTCATCCTAAGGGATTATTAATATTTAAAAACTGCGGGTCAAAAATATTTTTTTTGACCTCAAGTACATTTAAATGTAAATGTAAATGCGTAAATGTATAAATGTAAATGATATAATATAAATAATATAATAATAATATAAATACATAATAATATAAATAATAATTTATACTAATATAAATAATATAATATATAGTAAATGCGCCAAAGGGCTGACCCGTTTGCATCAAATTGCGTTTATTATGCGTAAATCTAGTAATGAGCGTACGAACGTTAACAGGTGATCAAAACTGTCTTCTTTAAAAAATTGTAAATATGCTATTCCCTGACAATGCGATAGTCATGGTCATCATTACGTAATAAAGTGTTCGAAAAAGTTCTTCTTTCGATCAAACGAGTTCTAGTAATCTGCAATATCTCCCCTAAAACGGTTAATATAACGAAAGCACAAATATCCCTTCTCCTTCCATCGTTATAATGGCCAATTAGAATCGGGTTTGATTCCCGAATATCAGTTGCTCACTTATGTCTTTACTTGTCAATATTCTCGCTACAAATTTTGACTTATTTTTAACTACTTGGGTATTAGAAAAAAAACCAGCCTAGTGCCAATCGGACTCGCACACCGCGGGTTCCGTACAAACCAGCAGGTATATAAGTAAACGTTATGGTATTTTTATTGCTAAATGAAATCTATATCAATTTAAAATTATTAAAAATATTTTTATAATATGAAGTAACTAAAAATGAACATATGCTCTACGCAATTTTTCCTATATCCGTGATATAAGACGTTGCTTCGTACCAAATTTCAAGATTCTGAGTTCAAGGGAAGTACCCTGTAGGTTTTAATTCCCTTGCGAGTATCGAAAATTTGCTCCATAAACGGCTGTACACTTTGAATGCGTTGGCTTAGAAGTTTGTTTTTTTTTCAGCTCCAAAGGACAGTAGACCTGAGTATTTGATATAAATTAGTAAAAAATCTTCTTTATTATCACAGATTTAATCAAATGACAAAACAAACAATTACAGGGCAAATTACCTAATATTACAAAACTGTGAGGAACGATGGTTTATAATTTAAACTATTCTTTATTGGCATCATGGGGTATCAGGCTTAAGAGCTTTCAGTTAATTAATTGCACTATCGTCAATAATCTGTCAGCGTCAATGTATTCAACAAACACTATAGTGTTACTGACAAACATCTAATGGACATTATCAATGCTACGGCATTCGAAACAAGGTCAATACAGACACGTTTGGTATCAGCAGCGCTGTCTAGCAGGGTTTGATTCAGATGTCACTCGCACACTTCCGCCGGAGTGGGGATGCTCGCACGATGCTTATTTACCGCACCCACCCTACCCGAATAGAATACCCATTCACATACTGAATGAATACTGAGCAAAGGCTGGAAAATGTGACCAGTATTATAGGTCTGTAGGCTTCGAGAAACGATCGATGCCTTTAGGTTATACGTCGGATAAGTTTTAAAGCGTTAGTTGAAGTTGCAGAAGTAACCTATTGACTGTCAATATAGAAAAAAGTAATTTCCGATAATATAGATATTAACCCTGTGAAAGAGGGATGTACTTTACCGCAACGCAGTCTCAGAAATGTGGAATGATAGAGATCTAATAGCCTATAACGAAAAGACTTCCGTCGAATAAAATCTATGTGAGTTCATCATCATCACTAGTTGGAAGACGTCCACTGTTGAATATGGCCTACCATTGTATATGTTACCATGAAATTTGTAGAGATTTTTTCTCCACGAAAGTGATTGCTACTGGAATACCTTTCTTCCCATCGGTATTTATTAGTTTGTCAGCCGATAGATCGATAAACAGAGACCGCCCATGGCACTTCAACTTGCTAATTGAAATAGCGAATTATATACCCGTGATTGTTTCGTCGATGAATTTCCTCGCATCGGATTAAATCGCAAGAAAATTTCTAGGATAGCTCAGGCTACATGTTTCGTTGACTGGCTGAGATTGTTTAAAAGAATCGTAGTAAATTTTGATGAATTCATTTATCGTGTAATTTTCATGAATTTTATCATGGCATCCGAGACACGGCTCACGTCCAGTCACGGCTAGCATACAACGGACATGTTTACACATATGTCACATTCTGCCTGTTCGCAAATGTGCAGTTCCCAGCCGGTGGCGGCGGCGGCGGCGGTCGGCAACAAACCACACATTTCAGTCAGACGTCATCATTGATATAATGCGGCCAACATAGCTCGAGTGGAATTAATTCCCCCGCTATCACATTTTAATTAAAACCGCGATTATGTAATTTGAGAATTCAATGCCCTAATAAATGGGAGCGACAATTTGATCTCCTGAAATAAGCTATTTAAACTTTTGAGCAATTTTAGCTAATTTCTGTGGAAGGGCAGCTTTATGGAATGACGGATTTCGAGACGTGGTAATGAAATATTTAATTTTGAAGATGTTCTGTTGAATTCTGGATCTTATAAAATGTATCAAATTGGTTCGGTTTGTCGACGGTTCTCCGAATGTTCAACTTTTAGAAATCAGTACTTCAGTACTAATATTATAAATGCGAAAGTAACTCTGTCTGTCTGTCTGTCTGTCTGTCTGTCTGTCTGTCTGTCTGTTACGCTTTCACGCCAAAACTACTGGACCGATTTGAATGAAATTTGGTATGGAGATAGTTTGAGACCCGGGAAAAAACATAGGATAGTTTTTATCCGACTGCGCAAAAAGAGGTTAATGTTTTCGCGCGATAACCGACATACGCGCGGGCGGAGCCGCGCCCGGAAAGCTAGTAATTCATAAATGTAGGCTACCGAATATAAGATAAACCTGGTTGATAACAAGTCGATCAAGTCTTTTAACGTCGTACAAAAGGTTTAGATTCGATTTTTTAACCTACTTTCCAAATATGTAGATACACTTTTGCAATCATATAAGAACACATCTTTAGCCTGATTCCATTTAAGCATAATAGTAACAATCAATAAATATTGGGCGCAGAATTTACGATTTGTATTCAGAAAATATTTAATTTATTTTAACAAAAACAAACACAACAAGAATTACAGCACCTGGTGTATATATAATATGTTCTTTGATAGTACTAAAATAAAATAATTCTGTTAACTAATATCTCTTTGATATTAGGTTGAACTCTGTTTTCTTCCTGGAGACAACCATAGGTCAAAAACAGAGCTTCGGTGAGGCTTGGTTTCTTTTCACTGTTCACGCATAGTATAATCAAAAATATTTAAATAGGTACCGATTTATAGTAAGTGATATAGTAAGTGACGTAGATGTTAACAAGCTTTACCTAGAATTACTGGTTCTCACGGACAGCTGCCGAATTATACCCATATGTTCTTGGCGACAGCTTTTCACTTGAGGATGGTATCAGACCAGGCGATAGTTTGTAAAATGCCCTATTACTATGTAAAGTAAACTACGGCAGAATTAAAACCGTGGACAACCTGCGCGGCAGTCCGTAGTCCTTGTCACTGGACCATCACGCAGATTAGAATCTCTTTCATTCGTGACATTATTTAGTAGGATAGGAAGGGTATAACTTCGTCTATAAAAGCGTCTTTATTACATAGTAATTTTTTTTTTTATGTTATTGTGACGTAACAAGCTCGAGGCTCATCTGATGTTAAGCGGACTAGCCTTTGGCTATAACAGATGCATTTCGTCACAAGCCTCTAATTGCACTGCGCCCGTCACCTATAGACATAGTTGGAAAGGCTCATATACCTGTAATTTCACTGGCTCTCAAGGACTTCAGGAACACACCGTTAGGTGCTTGGCAACAGATTTTCTACTTGAGGGTGGTCGCTAGCCAGGCGGACATTCCCAAAATGCCCTTCCACCATGCGGTGAAGCTCAAGCCCGCGGCGGGATTCGAACCATGGACCTGCTGCGCGGCAGTCCATAGCCAATGCCACTGAGCCATCACTGCTTTAATATACATATAATTTACAATGTATAAACGATAAAATACATATAATTTCGAGACATTTACCTACTCGTACGTTCCATCACTGATCCCTTGATGTCAGGAGTCACAGAATGCAAATTAGTTCACATAAGAATTCCCGAATAAATATGCAGATACCACGGATTTCCTTAAATACGATCCTATCAGTTAATGGTACTGATGATCTACCATATTTCCCGAAAATCGCCAATCTAATCCGGATGGGTTTGCTATGATTTTCCTCTTCCAATTGCTGCATTCACACTTGCCTTATATACATTTTCGTCAATATTCTTAACATGTATGTATTAATTACAATATGTCCATGCTTTCTAAGATTATTGGCCACATCACATTTCTAGCATGCAAAATTATAACCAAAGAACTAAAATAAAATCTAGCTTAAAAATAGTACCTATAATGCTAATTAATAGTGTTATACCAAGGTCAAGGACTACAATTTGTTGGCCGTAGAGCATTCGTGAAGGTGCAAGCAATGAAACATCATAAAAGCAAATTCAAATATTGTATAACTTCTTATCTACCTTCGCCAGCTTTTTTCAAGACTGTCTATACATACATTTGTATAAAAACGAATGATGTTATCATCAAGTGTTCCTCAATGTATTCACAGGTGGCACCAGGCTATTGCAAATTAAAAGTGAATCATATTCCACTTTGACTCCGACCTTCAGTACTGATGTAACAGTGCATCACGGCCTGAAAATACTTCATTGCTGCCCACTGGCCTCGGTCGGGATATTACTTTTAGTTTACGATGCTGTTCTTTACCTAGTTGCGCTTAAAATATTGGAGTAATTTGTTACAACTCCGTATTGTTGTTTGCTGTTTACAAACTAACTCGTTTTAATGGAACAAAGTTTGGAATGTGTTGCTATTATCTAAATAAAGTTGTGTTGGTTTACGAGTGCTCTAGATTATTAAACGCAGTCTAGGCAACTGTAGTGCAATTATTAAGTGATAGTTATTGAGGTGAATTACATAAACAAAACCAAAAATACTTGTTAATCATATTATTATTTTTTGATCTTGCGCCCAGAATCTTTAGGACTAAGCTTTTAATGAGGCGATTCAGAACAATATATTATAACAATATAATATATAATTTGTTAAGGGTCACATTTTAGTGATAGCTTGATGTGATAATTCATCATAGTTGACGTGTAACAAAATCATTTTTAAACAGCTATGCACTTCAAATTTTCTTACCTATTAATCAAGCAGTTATGAAAAATTCTTCAGCCCAAATTTTTTGCCAAGACGTCCTAAAGAACATGTTTCAAAGTAACCTAAATCAGAGAATCGATCCCTTAAACTCAAAAGCTATTATTCTTTTTGGCAAATGAATTTGAAGAGTCTGTAAGCGAATAAAGGAGGTCAAACACACGACCCCGAAGTCGGGAATTCTTGAATGAAATTGAACTGTTATCATTTATGTTTGATAAGCATGGATTATAGGGATATATTAGATAATCATAATCAATATTAGATGCCTGAGATGTACATTAATATGTTAAATAATAAACATGTATTTTATCGCAATTATATTTAACGTGTAAAATCGTTCGTTCGCGAATGACTGAAATGGAACGTAGGTAGTTCAGATTACACTCCTTGTCTTCTACATTATATATATCACAATGCTTGAAAAGAAAAGACCTGATTTTTTTATGAGTAGTCTAAGGCAAAATAAATTAGATACGATGACGAGCTAAATGTGGAGGGTTTTAGGTTACCAATACCCCTGCATAGCGCTGAATGAATTGAAGGCATTTCTCACTGTCCTATTAGTAGATTAGGTTTCGGTTGGCTAGATCAGTTAGCACTGGCTTCTTCATAAGCGGCCCGGAAACGATTTAATTAATATTTTATTCCCATAGGTATTAAGACGCGCTAGCGCAGCGACCCATGTTAAACACTCTACTTTTCATTTCAATTATAGGAAAGTTTTTTTTTCTGAATTACTCATTAATTATGATAACATGAACCACCTATTTGAAATTAATTGAGATGTTAAGATAATTTGTGAAATTTAAAGTAAAATTTTGTTTGGAATATTTACAGGCGGCTATAGCCAGAATAGGAATTGATGACTATCGCCCGTGTACACTACTTGTAATTTCGAATATAAGGAAAGTAAAAATAGCAGTTTTTCTATTTCGCTGTGATCTTCGCCTAAAAATCTGTCCGTCCCCTACCTAAAGTCTTGACATCGATAGCATATTTTTAGGGTTCCGTACGAGACTATATTACTAAGCGTAATAATTTGGAGTCGGGTTATATAGTTTTTAATCAATTTATACTTGTTTGACGACCACTTTTGAAGAACTTGTCGTGAAGGGGTAGGCTCGCTGCCTAAATTTCTTAGTGTTCTAATATGATGAACAGGCTAAAACCTACAAACTGCGGCTCTCAAGGATGGCAACTGCCAGTAAATACGTTAGATAAGTGGCGATATATTTTCCACTAGAGGGTGGTAGCTAGCCAGGCGGGCATTCTCAAAATATCCTACCACTGCGATAAATCTCAGGACTGCGGTGGGATTTCAACCTTAGTCAAAAATAACCTTTTAAAATCTTCTAGTGGGCCATCACTTTTCCAAAGCTGCTGAAAATTTTGTATCGTTCAGTCAACTAATGCTAAATGTTGTGTTATGTTCTTACAAAATCTGCTCTTGGTATATATAAAAAATAAAGCAGGTTAACTCTCAAGCCCGATTACGATCCCTTCAAAAGCAACATCTGTTACGTTCAAACATTTATTTATGAATCTTTGCAAGTTTACGAGGCATTTAAACGATCAGGGACTGTCAATAAAACGTAAATATATGTAGTAGTAACCCACCCATGCGTAGGTACGATCGTGTGATAAGACATCCTAGTTCAATTTAAACATTAGACATAGACCGACTATCCGAAGCGCAATATCAACTTAATTAACTGATTAAAGCAGTGAGACAACACCTATGTGTGAGTTAACACAGCCATTTAATGTCTCCCTCTGTACCTAACAATCCGTACATCACATCAGCAATCTTGTTGCAGCCGTCCATAGTACTAATTACTTGTCATCAAACGAACCTTCTGGTTTATTACGGCGGTTTTATAGCCAGTCATTCAAAAGTAATTATTGTTTGTTACAGGGACCGCGGCGTCCGGCGCGACTGAACTATATTGTGATATTCGAAATGACGGGCTTCCAGTTTTCGCTTTAATATCTGGGGTACATTGTCAGTTTATATTGGGTTTGGATATTGAGTGGTGTATGAGAACGGTTATGGAGTGAAGAGGGGGTGATGACGGCGCGGGAGGTGGAGTTGAGTGGCGGCGCGCCGTGGGGCTTCCGCATGCACGGCGGCGCCGATCTGAACCAGCCGCTCAGGATATCGAGGGTACGTGTTCGTATTTTATATGCATGGATCCATCTAGCATTGTATATACCACGGGATTATTTCAATCAGTTTGAACAAAAAAGCAACAGGTACTGGCTTTATTGAAAATATTCAATACTGAATCATTTATTGCAATCATTAGGTACACACACAAGTGTGGTTTATATTCCGATGTATGAACAAACCAAAATTAGCTGGAATGGTACATAAATACCCTGAGAGGGTATAGAAATATGTATCGGAGTAGGCTGAGCGATTTTATAATCGAGGCATTCTTAAAACATTCTTCAAGAGTATAGTAGCACTTTTTGAGCAGTATATTTTTGAGAACTCTGAGGAATTTGTATACTAAAAACAATTTGTAAAGATCGTTGTAACAAGTATCGCGATGTTTAAACAGAATTTCCCTAAAGGTCTTTCCCGTTCATCTCGCTCTCTAACATTATTGTTAAACTCGGCAATAGAATCATTTAACTGTATATTTATTTTACAGTTAAATGATTCTATTTAATTTTTTACTCCAATATATGAATAAATTATAACTATGTTTTGAGCCACATTCCCTTTATGCACTAATACGAATTTTGAACTCATCATTTTATGTATTTATAATGACCTTTTTAGATAAAACAGTATTTTATAGAGCTGTTTTTATACCCGAAATTCTGTCTACACGCTCACGGAGCAGAAAGCGTAGTCATCGCTCACTCTGTCGAAAAATAATTAATTTTTCCAAAGAGAAAAACAAACTTAGTTCCACCCTTGGGGCCCTCGTGAACTTAGCAATAGTCTAGTATCAGATTACGCAATTAAATTTCGTTGCAAACCGTGGAACGTCTCTTGTAAGAAGCACTTTGTTGCGCGGACAGCTCTCGGCGCTTTGTCGAGAGATCCGTGTTTTGTAGTAACAGACTGTAGTGACTGTTACCGAATCTGCAGCTAAGTATGCTCTTATGTTGTGCCAACCAAACAACATCGGGCTCTCATTTAAGAAATAAAAAATAATGTAAGCGTAAAAGCAAAATATAGTCTTGGAAGTGGTTTCTCTCGTAGTGATGGTGCCTGCAACATCGTTAAAATCAATTCCTGTGGAAAAAACTGAAATAACCTCACACATTTTGCATATTGCACTATATTTGTCGATCTGATCATTGTACCTTATTACACAAAGACTTCGGGGATTGTTGATTCAAGTTTCATTCGGTGCGTAAGTCTAGTACATATAGTTTTTACAGTGCTTAGAGGCACCAAATTAATTAGGTGTAGTATAATTAATTCACCTGGGTTAATTTACCTATGAGTATTATGTATACTATTCTTATTATTTCTTCAATTAACTGCATTGAATTAACTTATGGTGAACTTTATTCCCCTACATTACAATTCAACTGTCGCAATCTCCATGTGGCCCGTGGGGTGCCTGGTATCCGTCGGGTGCTGGGTTAGAATTCAACCTGCCATCTCTACACCTGGATGTCGTTATAGGCGCCTAAGTGTAATATACCGTAGGGTGGGCAGCAGCACTTTTTGAGGAACTGCACTAATGTTACACTGCGATCCCCGAGACGGCTGCAAATGCTGAAAAATGCTGTGGTGATTATGGCAAACACCTTAATGGTAGAGGCTGCGTACAGCAGTGGACAGTAAATTCGGCTGGTATAGTATAGTACAATCTTCATGTATGAAATAAATTTGGCAAAAGGGAGAAACACAAGATTTAACAAGTTCCTTTTATGAATTTTTTTTATGAAATTGTATTATTAAAAAACTTTATTATGTATTCCTTATAAAACTATGCTTTTGGTATAGCTAATGCACCTGGTCAGTAGAGTTTATTATACGTTCATCGATTGACCTACGGACCAATTTCACCAAAATAGGGTTTAATGAATACGCGGATAACTTTATACCTTAGACCATTAAAATGTGATAGGCTTTAGCTACCATAGAACGTCATAACTAGTAGCAGTTATTGAATTTATTAGCTTTCTGTCGTGTAAAAAAGAAAATGCTTGGTATGGATTTTTACATGGGGCAGAAATGTGGACGTGGATATAGTACGTACTATTAATTAGCTGTAGCAAAGTGGCTATATTTGTTTTCAGTATATGGAGCTATTATTATTACGGTATTTATTTTTAATTTTCGATAAGATTCTTTTCTTTCCTACAGCCATTTGCCTGATGTTACTTTTAATAAAATACAATCTGCTTGGCAAATAAAATATATTGCAACATCATTGGACGTCTGTGGTGACAAAGGTCTATTTTATTTTGTTGGTTACAATGATTAAACTTATATTACAATGATTAAGTGAATAAAGTAAACGAATAATATACATAATGCACCTTGGTGAATTAACTGAGGTGAATTAAGTAAACTACACGAAACGGGTATGGTACATTTTACTCGTATCTATACCTACCTACCTCATATCATTTCGTGTAATTGATTTAATTCATCGTCAATATTATCCAACAATTGATAGGAGCACCCACTCCTTTCATGATAAGTGGGTATATTTTGAGGTGCTTCACGTTTAGCGAAGACTGATAAAACGCAGGGTAGAAGTTTCCGTTCAATTAAACGTTCAATATACAAACAAACTCCTTTTAGTGTTTCTTCATTCTAACAGCAATAAAGAACCCTTATTTAATCATTGTTGCTAATTTTATCGTATAAATTTATTATTAACTTGAATATATCTTTTTGTGCAATCTATCAATAACTTTTTTGATAAGTATATTAAAAAAAGACATGCTTATAATCCAAAAGTGTTCACCAGTTAGAACAAACCCTTGTTCAAACTTTTAGCCCATATATTTAAGAAAAGTCTGTGGTGTACCCTGAGATTACCGAACTAGGTATAAATGTCATAAAAAACGCTGTCTTATTAATTGACTAGCTAACGTCCCGGGGCTTCGCTTGCGTAGACCTTAGTATTTGCACCCCTTTTGTTCATTTAATCTCTAGTTTATTAACTTTACCCTAACCCTACTCTTATCTTTACCATCAGAGTACCTAAGCTACTACTAGCGACTCCAAAATTTAAATCCAACACTTGCTTCCACTCTTACCTTCACCTACTATTATCCAACCTTATCCTTACACTCAATTCTACCTTACTCCCAAATGAATACTCACTTGGGCAAACCCCAAACCCCTACTCTTACACCCACCCTTACCTATGGCTGTGCCCGACGGGATTTACCATAAGCAACATACCAGGAACCATACAACTATTCTCAAATGTGGGGGAATTTGTGTATAACCTGCACTACGCATGCTCTCTTTGATTTTAACCCCTAAGATAATAACACACTGTGAATAACGGATCCTACAAATTCATCCTTCTGGAAATTCATCTTCTATTAAACCCGAAATCAACTGACTTTTATTTATAGACAGAAACCTCAACATCGATTTCTACCTAACTTCACATAAGACGATCATCTATACAAACTTTCACACCTTAAGGGAAGCCCCTATTTATATTTAAGCGGCTACTTAACCTCCTTAAGGGATTAACATTCAAAAATTCATTCCTAGTGCTCACCTCATGTTATATGTTTATGAACTCTTGTATGAAAGTGCAAAGTCGCATGCATCTAACTAGATCCACTGATTTGTGCTGTGCCTTGCCTGTTAGTCAGTGACTAACAGGCAACGCACGGTTTGAAGCGCTCGTAGCGAAGTTTACTAAGCCGTTCTCAATCGATCAGCTAAGTTAAGCAACGTCCGCCGCTGTTAGATGGGTTGATGGGATGGGTTTCTACTGTTGGATGGGTGACCGCTAGTGACATTACTTCTGATCGCTTACTTGCTTCAGATGGCACGTTAAACCGTCGGTCCCGGTTGTTGTCTTAAAATGGCAGTCGTTATAACATGGTGGTAGGGCATTTTGGGAATGCCAGCCTGGCTACCTACACGCCTCAAGTAGAAAATCTGTCGTCAAGCGCATTATTCGCAATCTTCGAAAAGAAAAGTATATTTTATCGATGTTCCCAGTAAATACACTCCACTGTCAGACCGGATGGTAAGTGATGATGTGGTAATACCTAGAACTGGAACTTGATATCAAGGACAACTACCGGAATACACCGTTAATGCTTGGCAGCGGATTTTCAGCTTGAGGGTGTTCGCTAGCCAGACAAACATTTCTGGTTATCCGCATAGTTCCGGTGACAAGTTCAGTTAGTATAGGTAATGCCATGTCATTAGCCCGTATTCGAGTAAATTAGTTACCTTAGTGTTAAAAGAAAAAATACCGTAACACCTGCTATATAAGTACATAACAGGCCGCTGCTGCACCACGCTAGTTTGTAACGCCATGAAATACTTACTCCTCTAACATGTCGGAATCGTCCCGAGTTTTAAACCTTCCGCAGACATATCTTGAGTTTTGATACAGAAATCTTAAAGTTTTATTTTGTATTACTTTCACTCGGTAAGATTTTTCACCATCGCATAAACTCGTTTTAGAAAAATCAATCATTACCGAAGCCGTTTTAGAGATTGATATTTTGACGGCATCTAAAGGCTGCCCTTGACTTATTCTGTGCTATTACTTTACTCGTACATCCCTTTATAGAAACGAGAGGAGAAAGCCACACACAAATGTTTCCTTAGAAAAGCTTTTCATTTCTCTTTACAATGAAACCCATAAAACGTTTGCCGTTGTCTTTCTAATTTTCCCATTTGTTATTTCCAGAGTCTGAGTGAAACTCCGTACCGCACATTTGATGTGAGTAAGATTGTTTGCCAATTGTGTTTGCTAACCAAACAATAATCAATCACTTGCGCTAACGACTCCCTATCGCCTTTATTAAATTTTCTTTACGATGCTTGCCTCCGGGATGGAGAGTGAATCTTGGAGGAAATACGAATTAATGATATTGACATGGCTTTTAATAAACCAGTTTTTCCTGCACGGAGATATGAAACCTGTTCAAGAAACTCCTTGCGATTTTATTAAATAAAAAATAGAAGTAACTGTGTATGATTGTATTTTAATGCAGTTATGAAATAGCAGTGAAGCAGTTATGTACCACAAAGCATGTATTGTAATCTCTTAGACTCTATGAAGGATACATTTAGAAGTTTTTATATTGATAAATATTATGTACTCACCTGGTTTATGCACAAGATTTTTCTATGTTGTTGGCTGTATTAGAGTCCTTAACTTTGAAGACGCCTAATTTAACTTATACTATGTAGCCATAAAAAACATATTATAATCCAATTAAACATAGCATCGATGTAAAGTCCTATTTATACTTGAGCCCCGAACTTATACCATGAATATTTTAAACCAAACTTATTTGTTTTTAAGATGTTTTATTGTTAAAGCTGCCTAAAACGTATGCAATTGGTAGGTATATACGTCCTGAAATCAGTTTTCATTTAGTTTTCATATGCCCTAGCCATTTTAACATATATTTGGATCTCATTTTAACAATCCGACAATCTAGTAATCATAGAATCCCATGGTACGGACGCATGTATTTTTTCCATTCCTCTCTGTCAGCCGTGATGTGGCATGGAAGGTGGAGCAAGATATGGCTGCGATAGCAATCACCATCTTGCTTGCTGGCGGGTAGTCTGGGACGGGATTTAAGCCGGCTTCTGCACCTTTGGCGGGGCTACATTGCTGACTGAGGTCACCACCTAAACATGTGGGGCCATTTGAGCCTTTGGAGAATCCCCCGTCTCTCCACCAGTGACCCCAGATTTCTACTCTATCTTCATACATACTCAAAACCTTCTATTTTTATGTCTTATTAAATACTTGTCATACAGACACAGATATATCTACTGCACAACTTTTCAGTGAACTGGTGCTACTTTTAAGTGTTCCAGCTCTTTATTTACTTACATACTTAGGTACTCATTTCTAATTATGTCCATCCTAGTTATATACACACACCACTTGCGCATCTTCAAGTCTTATAAATTTTCCCTTTGAGGTTCAGGAGGCCAACAACAATCACTCAATTCAGTAATATTTAGCCTTGTATTTACAATTTTATTTCGCATATAAATGTAATTAAAGTAAACTTACATAACAAATGTAACGTGAGACCGAATTGAATGCTGATTAAGATTAAGTCATTTGCGCGATAGAGATAGCACTATATGAACAGTCATAAAGGACATGGTATGGATCGCAGTATTAATATTTAAGGCTCGGAATAAAGATATTTATTTTCTATAATAGTTTTAAGAGCTGGGATTTGGGCTCCAGGGCCCTTACGGATTACATGTGGCCCTCCTGACCTTTCACCAGTTCACCCATATCTGTATTTAACCAATTATCACGTGCTGGTCAATGTTTTGTTAATAAACCGAGGTAGGTACCGGAAATTGGTGCAGATCACATTCCCCGTAGACACTGTTAAAAGCTGTATACATCGATAAAATTATGTACAGCAAAAAAATGCCAATGCAATCGTATACGGTTCCGTATAGCATCAGCCGTAAAAGAAAAAAAATGTTGGTTTTCATTTCATTCAATGAATCTGTGATTCATGCATGTAACCTTAAAAAGGTTACATGTATCTGTGATTAAAACCAAATTTTTTTTCTTAATTGTTCTTATATCTTATATATAGTTATATATATTTATTTTACTTACAAGTAAAAGGTATAAAAAACTATACTCAATGAAATCTAGACGATGATACTCCACATGCTAGATTGCAAAAAACAATATTTAATGCTGCATAAAGGCCTCACTAAGAAAATATTTCTATGAGTATCTAGTACTATATTCATCTTTGGGTCAATGTTCAAGACAGAATATCAACATTTTGAAGTTTCTAACCGATTTCGTTTACTTATTATTTTCGATTCGTTTTGTATGAAACACTAAAAATAGCCCCCGGTAGCTGAGCGGTCTAAGCATCCGGCGCAAAATCGGAAGGACGCGGGTTCGATTCCCGCTCGGGGCAAAACATTTTGTACTGCAATTTGTAAATTTACTAAAAATTAGATATTAGAATAGATATTGTTTTCCTTTTGCCGATCGGTTTTAAATTTTCCTTTCTATTATTCTGCTTGATCTGGGTTCTCGGTTTTTTTTTGCTGCTACTATTGTATTTATTAAGCGATACCATTTTAGTGTCTATTGTTAATAGATTTTTTAACTATCATATTTTTTTCTCCAGCTTACCAATTTTAACTTCATACATTAAATTTTAACAACAATAAATTTAATTCTAAAACATAACTTAACACCAAGTATATCACGGGGCGGTCTTATCGCTCATTAAATACAATGAAATATAATATGTATATGTGTACAATATGGGGGTTTCAAAACGCGTGTGAATAGATATATTTTGGGTAAGCGCGCTCCATCATCGATCGCATCATCACTTCACATCAGGTGAGATAGTGGTCAAGGGCTACCCAGTTCAGTATAAAAATATTGAAAATAAAATTTTGCTGACTTTGTGCAATGTACATAGATCATTGTTTGAAACTTAAATTCTAAACAAACACTGCTCACATTTTCATACGTCCATTTTTCGTATATTTTACCGTCACAATCTTGCAGAGCACGAGCAGCGCAAAAACAAGATACATAAAAGCAGCGATCGTCGTCACCTATAATTATTTCGTTGTTGTTTATAGGGAATCACAATTGTATTTTTGGCGGGCAAATCTTTGATATTGTAATAGTAGGTGCTGGGTGGTTTTCTCTTCGTCATCGTTACAAGTGCAAAATGCGAGTTGCTGTCAGATTAAACCTGAATGTATATTAACTCTTATGTCCGGTAAATAATTGTGCTAGCGAATTATTCATTTCAAATTTTTGGAGTATTAAAGACGCGTTCCTGACTCGTGGGTAGACTTAATTTGTGATGGATCCAGTCTTAGCTTGTGAGTATTGGTTTTTCCAATCGATAAGAGTGTTGTCTCTGATATGGTATTTTGCAAAGGACAGAAGGTAGACTGGTCAGGATTTATTCTTCATTAGTACATTATTTTTGCCAATTCGCCAGCTGGAATCCAGAGATTAGATCTTATCTCTGGGTTCCAGCGTGAGTCTTGTTCTTGTTCCAGCAAAATTTCACTTACCCTTCATGACTGTAAAAAGTCATGAAGGGTAAGTGAAATTCTGCGGAGTGAATTCTCGTACCAATTTCTGCAGCAATAGGATTCTAGGATTCTGGCGATTGAGTTGGTACACAGTTTACTGAGCCGCCTAAGATATCTATTGTTTTATTGTGAATTTTGATCCGCCCCATTACCTATTACAAAGCCTTTACACAGTAATGTTTGCACAGTACTGCTTATTGAAAGAATATTTGAAAGTTAAATGTCTAGCCAGTTACCAGTTTCATAAACTACCTACTATTTAAAGGACTTACCATTAATTACACGTATAACAGTAATTGCTAATTTCTTGGGACCTATTCATCACGATTAATCACAGTTCTTTCTTTATGAAGTATTTGATCTTGATAGCTTTACCCGCATTAATTTTTATCATAATAGAAAGATGCCCAATTTCTAAAGCTCCTTTTGTATTTTCGTAGAATCCGGGTCAATAGAAGTCGCTAACAGGGGCCGAAGAATAAATCCTCTTTTCTTAAAGTAACAAGATACTGAAATCTTCTCAATTTTGTTCCCTGTTTTGACGTTTCAATAAATATTTATCAGAGATTAGGGACCTTTTGTTGTATTAACTTGCGAGTCTTTTTGTTTTGGTGACAGTAGTAACTTTTTATTGCATATATTTTGACTAACTACTTTTCTAATAAATTCACTAAAATTGAGTAATATTTCATTTTAAGTTTACTTCATGCCAAGATATCAAAGAGCTTGATTTGGTATTTAAATATGACGAAACAATACGTTTGTATTGAAAGCGCTATAAATCACTTACCATAAAATGAAATATTACCTAGTCTTAGTCAATATATCAGTAATGTAGTTAGACAAAATATATGCAACAAAAACTTACTATCACCAAATCAAAAAGACTGCCGTAACGAAGACACTATAACCTTAAATTTACAGCATAATTTATTAAGTTTCAACTTACGCACAAACAACAAACAAATTTTAGCGAAATATGCCGCGGTGTGATCGCTTGTATTTTCTGTTCGAAGGCCAATATCTAATTACGATTAACGGTCAATATACCAAAGTAAGATGAAAGCTTTGCAAAGTTCCGACTTAAAACTTTCAAACACCGCTGAACTCCGTTAATCCCGCGTCCAGACAATGCGTGATCAAAGCATATAATTCCAGTTTACTCAGTCAAAAGTCAAGGGTGACAGCCATCAGACATACTATAAACCATACTACGTTACGTACGTAGGTATTACTACGTGAAGAACGTTACTAGGTACCCTGTACGTAGATTGCAAGGGTGGCCTATGTTGACGGTTTGCCGTTTGGCCACGCGTTAATTCTACCTCGCATTCAACAATTACGTACAAGCGCTCGTTTAGAAAATCGTCATGTGTGTAACAGCACGATTACGCCGCGTGTGCTGTGTTTAATGTGCGTTTGCGGGTAAATTTGAATTTTGTGTTGTACTGTGGAATAAAACGATATAGAATATTTTATGCTGTGGTTTGTAATTGAATTTGGTGTCAGCTTAGTCAGGATAATGAATAACTTTAACCTACATGACGATACACCTTTATATGTATAACATATTTATAATTTTGGGATATTGTTATCTTGCGAGGTGTAAACCTATGAGCAAAATGAACAAGTCAAAGACTATTTTGAAATTAAAAAGAAAACTAAACTGTAAAAGTATTTCTTCTAGGCAATGTTCTTAATTAAGTATAGTTTTGGTGAAATGGACTTTACTGTAAGTTGATCCCATTTAAATTTCATCAGCTTCTGTGTAGCAGTTTTTAATCATATTAAAAATAAGGTATCAGCTTTACCTTGATATTTATATTGCGAGTTTAACAACTACCGAGTATCATGCATGGCATATGCATTCATGAGTGAATTAGATAGATGATCACGATATTGAGTTATTTATGGGGCAAAGGTTAGCATTCCTTGGTAACGACTATTAATAGTTATTGCATAATCTTTAGTTTGTTCCCTGTTTGATGTTTTTTCTGGTTTATTTATTTTCTTTTCAGTGTTTAGGAATAATAAAACAAAAATAAAACGAAGAATAGGCGTGATTCTTTTTTTTTAAATCTGTTTGTATACAAACTTTTTGTATTATAACCGTTTTTGTGTGTTATTTTAATTTTATATTACTGATACTTGATGCTCGGATTTCTCCGGTTTCGACGTCGAAATTGTACTCTGTTGTTCACTGATTTTGTCCCGGAAGGTATATTTCCCCGAATCCATTACTCTGTGTTTGGCTCATCCCTTTCGTTTTTGACACCGAATACAGAGTATAGAGTGATAAAACTGTAGAGAATGTCTCGAAATAAGTAGGATAAATTGGGCATAGGATTCGAGTAGAAATGCGATGGGGATCCGGGAACCTACACACGTGCGTTAGGAGTCACGCGGCTTACGTGCCCAGCATACACATATCTCAACACGTGCCCAGTCAACGTAGACCTTTGTATCTTTGCTCTTGTTAGTATCTCTCAAAACGGCAAGTTTTGGGGTTAAAGAAGTGAAATAGATCTATTTATGTTGGTGGTTTGGAGCATCCTGTATCTTAGCACAGAATAAATAATAGTACAACGGTCTCAGCATGCTATCACACTTCACATGATTTTATTAGAGCCTTCGGAGCTGTGATTTCGTGGTAATTTATTTCTTGTTTAAAAAGATTTATGTTGTCAAAGTAAATCTATTACTCGAAATTGTGCGTAATATGTTTGATTTTTTACCCGATTTATAATAGAGGTGGTTTAATTCAACGCGTTCAGTTTTCTAATGCACGCAGTTCACTTATGGAGGCGCGCCACTTTACAGTAAATTTTGGATTGCATTTGTGCTGATAGGACTGGTTTGGTACACAATACTTCGTGTGTGTGTAATACGGCATCAAATAATTAGGCCATCATAACTATGTTGGGATGTAGCTAATGCTTATTGGTTGAGCAGAAAAGTTAACCCGTTTTGATCACGCGTTGCATCGATCAAAAACTTTGATTGGATTTTGAAAAAACAATATTAACCAAAAATGGAACCGACTTCAACACTCAAAAGTGTGAAATAACTTGTTGAAGTCGGAACCATGATAGTTCAAAAGTACCTATTATCACAATATTGTGCGCATATTATGCTAATTACGGGATCGATTGTCATTCACTTACAACGACTATATCATCAAGATAGTAAAATATTTTTCAGTTATTGGAGTATAACTCAAAAACGGTTTGACCGATTTTGATGAAATTTAAATGGGACCAAATGACAAGCATCAGCTTTCAAATAAAAAAAAGGATTATCGAATTCGGTTCAACCAGGCAAAAGTTCTGAGGTAACAAACATAAAAAACAGAGGAATTGAGAACCTCCTCCTCTTTTGAAGTTGGTTAAAAATACGTTGAACAACCGGTCTCTACGGACCTAATGTGTCTACATCACCACTACCGAGATCCAGATGAAATTTTATTTTTCCAAGACCTTTATACCACGAATTTCCTCCAACACTCGCCATTATTTAAAATCACCACATATTCAGTGCTGAAATTTTAAACGAATAACGTAGTCAGAGTAAGGCGAGTCTGTACACTTGATTTAATTGCACTAACAAGACACCGCTCACAAGTTGTGCATTTAATTATAACAGTGGAGACGACGAAACACCCGCGGGGAAACGGATGTCACATCCTTGAGTTCGTCTGTCTACTGGAACAAGGGCCATTCGCATTTTCGATTCAGTCCTAAAAGCTCTTTGCCTTATTTAAAAAAAATATTATTAAAAAAAGAAAGACATTTCCGGCACTAAAAAGTATGAAATAAAATAATCGGTCATGTGCGAGTCAGACTTGCACTCCTCCTCCTTGCGTCTTTTCCCCAATGCCCATGACCACATCATGGTTTGAAAACCTCTTTTCAACATCATCTTTTTGCACACGTACCATTATCTATACAACATTATAAATCATAACATTTTCTTAGTTTTTATCAGGGGTACGGAACCTTTCGTGCGGGGGTCCGGCTCGCATTTTTTTTAATAATTAATAAAATTTTATTTGGAACCATAACACTACTTAGTTACAAATATATCAGAATCGATGACAACTGCAGTAGTATATAACTGTGTCGCAGGTGTCAACGCCCTCCTCCAAAAGTAAGCTAATTTAGTTCCTTAGTAACAAAGTACGAAGTTTTGTTGTTATAGTAGCTACAGAAATACATCATCGGTGAAAATTTCAACTGTTTATCTATTACGATACATGAGATACAGTCTGGTGACAGATAGACAGACATACGGACAGTAGAGTCTTAGTAATAGGGTCCGGTTTTTACCCTTTGGGTATGAATTATTAAAAAATATGCGTGGAAGTCGGTCCCATGCTAATTCAAACATTCTAAGCTCACATTTTCATGGTGCGACTTCCACCCGTAATTTTTTCATACTTTTCAGTCTACAAATTATCCCATCTTACCCATCTTAGTTTTCAGTGTTGGAAGTCGTTTCTTTTTTTTTCAAATTCTTTTTTCAGGATTTTTATGCGTACTTTTTACAGGATCGATTGTGTTACTCACCCTCAAGACTGGTCACCCTCGGCGATATCTATCATTACTATCGTCCAGACATGACATATCGGCAAATACTTATTCTTAGTTCATTGAGTGTAACTTAAAATCTACTTCATTGAAGATAATTAAATTTAATACTAGAAAAAAACTTGGAAATAGTCTTAAAAAAATGTTTTCGTTCTGTACATGAACAAAACGGCAATAACGATACATAAAAAAATATAGACATAAAACCTCCTCCATTTTCAAGGCGGTAAAAAAGTAAACACAATACTGCCATTAAAACAATTGCGCTATCCTGTAGCCTGTCTAAATCGACGATCCCGCTATCAGTTGGCATCGTGCCCAGAATGTTGGTAGTTTGAATTACTATGTTGATTTGTAAAGCCAATTCAAGCGAAATTTGTTAAATTATATCTTGTGTACCGTCATTGGGCACCCAAGATACCGAGCCTAGACTATGTACAATCTACAAGTAAGTACTCGTAATTATAGCGTTTGAGTTATGAAGTGGCAGTTTCGTAATGAAAAATACAATATTATTATCACTATCTCTACATAGTATAAAACAAAGTCGCTTCTCGCTGTCTGTCCCTATGTATGCTTAGATCTATAAAACTAGGCAACGGAATTTGATGCGGTTATTTTTTAATACATAGGGTGTTTCAAGAGGAACCTTTATAATGTTCTAATGACAGAAAAGCTGTGAACATTGTATATAAAGACATGTAGTATATTTAGTATCAGCATTGCACCCGTGCGAAGCCGGGGCGGGTCGCTAATATAGTATAATTTTGAAATCAATTTAAATCTACCCTCTAATCTACCCTCGTTGTCTTTATGAAAGAAAGCTCTTTGAATCATCAGAAGCTTTAAAAGTTAACCTTGACACAACAATACTACACTCATAACTTGCACGACGCCTACCTGATGTTAAACAGTACCCTCTGCCTATAACATAAGCATTTCATCACAAGTGATGAACTGCACTGCGCCCGTCACCCTGAGACTTAAAGTTGTGTCAGTAATTTCAGTCTCATGTGTCTGTAATTTCGTTTACTGGCTCGCATGGACTCCTGCCGGAACACACCGTTAGGTGCTTGGCGACAGACTTTCTACTTGAGGTTAGTAGCTAGCCAGGTGAGCATTTGTAAAATGCCCTTCCACCATGCGGTGAAGCTCAAGCCGGCGGCGGTGGGGAACGGACCATAGACGTGCGGCACGGCAAGACTCCAGCTAGCCCATAGCTATTACCGTTTAGTTATCATTGCTTGAAACTACTACTAGTGAATAATAGATAAAAGGTACTAAGAGCATGTTCAGACCGTCCCTCGCAAATCCAAATCACGTCATTCTCGCTATCTAGATCTGCGGAAATGAAAGAGCGTCTACATCAGAGTGCTATTTTACATAGTGATCAATTACCGGTAAAGAGCGCATATTCATTCTTTATCGGCTTTCGCAGAACCTGCATTAATCCGTAACTAAGCTCAGCGTTTCCTACACGTTAAAGCTCTTTCCGACGCCGCACATGGTCATGGAACAATGGAGTTGCAATTTGAATTTCCCCTGCAGCGAACGCCTTTTCTTTTCCATATTCATCGGATTGGAACACAACCTTTCCTTCCCTGTACGACTGGTATAGACTGGGTCGCTTATCGTAAGTGCTTTTGCGAAATAGTTCATACTAAGATGCTTCTACACTGGTCTTTCAAAAAGTTTCTTTTAGATTTTGGTTCAAAATGTTTATGAACGTACAATAATTATCTAAAATTAAACCTTCGCTAGTAAGTTTGATGTTTTGTATTTACATATTAGAGGCAATGACTCTGTTCTATATGCTATACCTAAAGTCCTGTGTTCAAACTCCAACTGGGCCATCAGTACTTCAGTACATATATATATTATATATTTATTTTATATTTTATATAATATTATAAATGCGAAAGTAACTCTGTCTGTCTGTCTGTCTGTCTGTCTGTCTGTCTGTCTGTCTGTCTGTCTGTCTGTCTGTCTGTCTGTCTGTCTGTCTGTCTGTCTGTTACGATTTGAATGAAATTTGGTATGGAGATAGTTTGAAACCCGGGAAAAAACATAGGATAGTTTTTATCCGACTGCGCAAAACGAGGTTCATGTTTTCGCGCGATAACCGACATACGCGCGGGCGGAGCCGCGCTCGGAAAGCTAGTATATACATATTACAAATTATCTATGTCTGATCAAATCTGTTCTGTTCTTTAAACGAACATACAACAATGTTCGTCATGTATTGTATATATAAAAATATAAAACTACCCAAGCGCGAGTCGGGCTCTCACTCCGCATTGCAACAGCCCGATAAAGCAAAAACACCACAGTTTCAAAACTACAATAATAATTTACATTTTCAGTATTCGTTGGTTATATACAGGATATTTTACATAATACCCAAATATTTTAGATTCCTACTAGTTAGTTCTCGCGATTTCCGATGTTCTGAATTCTAATGTCAAAAATATTTAATTTTGATGGCTTTATTTATATGGTTAAAAAATCATGCCAATAGCTATATCGACTGCCAACGTAAGACTACAACCGGGACTGAAGGCTTTACGAGCCCTCCTAAGCACGGAAGCGCTCAGTAGTAATGTAACCAGTTCAGACCGCCTAAATCTCATCCAGCAGAAAGCGAATGCTTTAAACCAGTGTTTTTCAAACTTATAGATTTCGCGACCCCCTTATAGGTCGAAAAATTCTGGCGAACCCCTTGTCAGACAGACGAAGAATTTATTATTTAAAAGACTACGAACGATAATGACTTGCTTTGACTTTGATACCTTTACTTATTAGAGAATAATATATTTTAACAGCTAAGGATAAAGTCAAACATTTCATGCAAAATTTAATTTATGGTCAACTGCTCTCCAAAGCCATATATTTAAATATTTTCCATCTGTTTAGAATATTGTTGAAGATAATGCATCAGACCTTGTGGTAAGAGCTGACATTCCTTGCATGATACAGAGATTGCATAATTTGCAAGATACATTTTTAGTTTACTTTCCCGACTTACACTCTGAATCTGACAAAGGGCGTAGTGAATTCTAAATAATTTCATGGATAAATCAACAGAGCTAACTGCTGACGGCATACTTAAAATACAATTTTATTCATAAATGGTGGATATTAAAACTAAAAAGGAAATTAGAAAATGATTTGATTGTTAACGTTTCAAAAATTGCACCACCATTTGATATTTTTTTTAATGAAAATTAAACTATAATTGTAATTATAATTGTGGTCTACCTTAACTTTTTCCTTCTGCCGGCGACCCCCCGATTAAGGTGACGCGACCCCCCTAGGGGACGCGACCCACAGATTGAAAAACACTGCTCTAAACTATACACCAGGGTATTATTATTACTGTGTTATCATTTGACTCGTCTTAAATACGTCTTTAATAGCTAATTAAGATGCTCCAAATTTTAGTCTTTGTAAGTATACGAGTATGTGTTTCATTACTTTCATTCCATCTATTCAAATAAAGGTGTTTTGTTAGTGTAAAAAAGTAGTTATAGTATTTTCTCCACTACACTTTCATGTAGGGCAGTAATGTGTTGGGAGCTGTGGCGCGCTGACTGTTTAAAAAACACAAATGTGATACGCGTGAATTACGTGAAACGAATGATGATGTCTCTTCTATATGATTATAATAATAATATCTCTCAGCCATTTTTAATATGTAGGTACATACTTATAATCTCTGAATTCAAAATAGCGCCCTCTCTGGTTTTATGACTGGCCACCTTCCTGACTCCAACTTTCCTTGGCAATGCGCTCGTTAGTAGGTATTCCCGCTACCTTTCGGATCTTGAGAGCGATAAAATCCGAGAATGTATAGTAAAACACCACAATTTAGTAAACAGTACATTAGTATTAGCAACCCTAGTTAAACCGGCATGAGAAGTGGCAGGCTGTTCATACAGCGCATTTTTATTTCTTTTATCGCCTCTTTCAATTTCTACTGGGAGATGCGTATTCTTGCCCGGCGTTGGGAACAAAACAGGTACTAACATGTATAAATATCAATATTCGTGCTTATCGCTCGAAGTAACACAGTACCGTCCAGTAAAGTCAAGCTCACGTCTTAGTACTGGCATGCTTTTCATACAGCGCATATTTATTTTTTCGTCATCGTCGCGTCTTGCGACTTCCACGAGGGGATGTGAGTCCAGCCAGGCCTAGCCTCGTTGGTAAAAAAATACTTACATTTATAAATATTTGCAGGAACAGTAATCCAATGTTATTTCCATACAATGCGAAGGTTCATTGTCCCATTAAGTATACATCGGTGTTCCTCAAGAGCCACGACAAGTCGATACCTCCGCTCACCTTGGACAAGATTAATATTCTTGACGGGCGATCGTTCCGACGTAACAATAGGCGTGTGTCCTCCCTCACGGCGGCGCATGCATTTTCGAATAATGCCCATATAATGTTTCGATGAAATTGGCTGTTACGTCGCGTGCCCACCTTTAGTGGTTCAGTCTCGCCCATGGCTTTCTTGAGGGAACCATGACCGCGGAACTTCTACACGAAAATTGCGCAAACAATTTTCCCGCGCGTGTCTTAATTGTGCAATTTGTAATTGTGTCTCGTGTGTTTTTGTATCATTAGCTTTGTGTAATCATAATCATACTAACGATCGTTCTTCTCAAATGACATTGTAATCAACCCTTGATAGCAATGACCTTTCTCAACTTTGTGTGTGTGCACGTAGGGTGAATATTTATAGGTTTCGCGTGTGCGTGTAAGGTCGGGTGTGTCGTGGGATCCTGCCTCCCCTATAGGGGGTGAGATCCAGGAAGGAAACATGTTGAAGTTCTGTTCACCGGCGGCAAGGCGTCGGGAGCCGAATGCGGTTTGTAACTAAAGTTGCTCACTTGTTTCCTGAGTACCTACGCGCTGCTAATGTAGCCATATAATTTTACTTGTACCTATATCTCTCGTAAAATTATCAACGTTCTTTTGTTTTATTACTTGTTTCGTTGTTGAGGAATGAATAACCCAGGTTCGAAGTATTTATTGTTCTTGTAATCTAGGTGATAACTTGACCAACATAAGTACTATTTTCTCTTGCTTCGTAATATCCAAATCACAAAATCCTAGATAATCAGACTAATAATTAGGTCTTCTTTTGTAAGAGGCAATATTTATGTGTCTCTATACAATATTATGAAATCAGATACGTAAAAGAATTTCGACCTGCACTAATCCGCCGATATTTGAAAATTAGCACCATGATCGGTATATGTAGATAATTACCAACAAGCCTTGTAATGTAATCCGCAGAGCATGCGCTATTGCAAACATAAAAATATCAAAAGCCTTGTTCACTTCACCTATACGATAATCAGTACTTAATATTATAAATGCGAAAGTAACTCTGTCTGTCTGTCTGTCTGTTACGCTTTCACGCCAAAACTACTGGACCGATTTGAATGAAATTTGGTATGGAGATAGTTTGAGACCCGGGAAAAAACATAGGATAGTTTTTATCTGACTGCGCAAAAAGAGGTTAATGTTTTCGCGCGATAACCGACATAAGCGTAGGCGGAGCCGCGCCCAGAAAGCTAGTGGAAATATATTTATAATATGTATCAGCGAAATAGAATACTTTCACTGCACCGAGTCTTAAATTCCTATTCTGAAATAAATATCTTTCACAGCCGCTAACCTTTTTATATACGCCTTTTCGCCTGTCAATGCTAGTTACGTAATATACCGGATGCTACTGACCCTTGAATCTCTATCTTTACTCACCCTTATGAGCTTAAGGTGATAGAAGTTCTAAAATTGTCATGTATTCTTTCAGGTGAACCCCGGTCGCAAGGCCTCACTATGCGGCATTCGCGAAGGAGATGTGATATCTTCCATCAACGGTCGCCCTACTAGAAGCATGAGCAATGCCGACGCACATGCGATGCTCAGGTCCGCTGGGCCCATGCTGAGGCTTGGGTTGAACGAGTAAGTACAATGTTGAACCAGTGATTGTGTGATGATTGAGTGGGCTCAGTGGCATTGGCTATGGATAGCCGCGCAGCAGGTCAATGTTTCGAATCCCGCTGCGGGCTTGAGCTTCACCGCATTGTGAAAGGGTATTTTGCAAATGCCCGTCTGACTAGGGACCACCCTCAAGTAGAAAACCTGTCGCCAAGCACCTAACGGTGTGTTCCGGCAGTGGTCCTAGAGAGCCAGTGAAACTACAGGCACATGCGTCTTAACAACTATGTCTCAAGGTGATGGGCGATTCGTGACTTGTGACGAAATGCATCTGTTATAGGCAGAAGTTAGTCCGCCCAACATCAGGTGGGGCTCGAGCTTGTTCCGTCCCAATAACATAAAAAAAGTGTGCAGCTAGGATATATAATTATCGGGGGATAATTAGATCATTTTAAATGAATATGTACAATTATCAGCTACTGTATAATGACTGCTGTTCGGCCTAGGTCTTTCAAATCAAGATTGCACTTGGGTTTATCAGTTTTTTTTCATCGCCGATTTGGATCGAAACGTCTTATACAAATTTTTTCGTCTTTCGGATTATGTGCATCATATAATGATACTAAAATGTATGAAGCAGCAGCAGTTCTGCATCGTTCACCGCAAAATATATACCGTAAAATATGAATTTTCTAATGATTAAAACCGCGATATCTCACGAATGATGAGTCGTAAGAGTAAAAGTGACTGGACTGTTTTTGTAGAGAATTGTATGATCTACAACTTTTATCTGGCCTATTTTCACGATAAAACATACCGTTTTCAAGAAAAATGGAATTAACCTTAATTTTGTATGTTTGACCTTGAATAATTTTTTTGCAGAAGGAGGATCGAAGGGGATTTTTGACATTATCTTTATAATGATGTATTTAACGTCTTTGCCAATTTTCAGCTCTATGCGAATTTTGGCTAAGTCAAATGTCTATTTTGACTGGACTATTAGATCAATCGAGGTGCTATATTATATGGTGTCGATATTCATCAATTGGTAATAGATCGCTTTACCACACATAATTATTATACGAAAATAGTCTCACAAAGGATGCCTGAAATCATAGAACAAGTGGATGGTATCTTATAAGCTCAAGTACAGTATCCGAAAATGTCCTACAAAAGCTGCCTGCTACACTAGACCATTTAGTGATAAGCGTCCATTCGTTCACGCGAAGTCAAAAGGCAAATTTTGAACGTGTTTTTTTAGGAAGAGTAAGCCTTACAGATATAAATATTCTAGATCATATGACAAATGTTATACCTGATCCGAAGACACGATTCCATTTATTTCTATCGATAAAAAAACATGATACCTACCTGAAAGATTTTTTTCGTTTTTATAAAGTTAATTTGTAATGTGATTACTCTTTAAAATTCGCTCACGCTATACGTATAAATATTGCGTAGTTCTGTTTCGCTCCCTCGCATTCGAAACGAGGTCTCTCCTTCCTATGTCCTCAGTCTGACATTTTTCAAAGACGCTTCACTTTATAGAAATATATAATAGGTAGAAATTGACGTCTATGGCGGGAAATTCAAAGTTTAATCAGATTTTTACACATTTGGAGCTAGGTTCGTGACCATTATACAAGATCCTATGATGCTATTATAGGAGTATTCGCGAGTATAAAATCATATTGATTGAACATCATTGCACATGATTCCATAATTTACTCCTAAAACTGTCAAAATATTAATTATAACGTTTTCCCGTAACAAAAGTAAATAATTTAAAAAAATATTTTTTTTCCAAAACTGTTCTCCGAAACAATATTTCGAAAGATCAAGTACAATAGTTAGACAATCTAGCAACAAAACCAAAACAATAATAAAATTATGAATTTCCCGCCAAAGCGTTCAGCGTCTGCCTAAGTGGTACTATATATTCAAGCCGCGCTCGACGCTGACAATATTTTTTTTTGTAGCATTTCAGTGAAACGGCAAAGCGATCACTGCTTACCTTTATAATCAAGCAGTCAATTTTTGACAGAACTATATCTCAAAATGTCGAGCAATACATTCAGCCTCTTATTCGACGCATGACAAGCGTATATGTCCGTTAAGTGGTTCCATCCGCGTCGGGATAATCTGCAGACGTCAGAGTGGCTCTGGAGTCCGCGTGAATCGGCGAAGAGTGATCGGATTAACGTCGTCCGACGTTGTACTGATGTGCAGTACCGCTGAGCTGAATCGGAGTTCGCTTTAAGCGCAATAACCGGCAACATGCTATCGTCCGTTGCAGACTCACACGGAATATCTTATGTTAGGATTGCGTTGAAACTGTTTCATTTGAGAGCGGTGAATTCGTCTTAACATCAGCAGTTACATATTTTTCTGATCAGCATGTCCTTTGTGAAGCCAATACGACGATTACTAATTTAACGGGTTAAATTATTCCTAAAGCTATAAGAGAAGAATAGAGAATCATGGTCAGTAATATACTTAATTGTAGATTTTTTCATATTGCGTGCTCGCCCGTCTAATTTGCACTAAACCTTTTGTTTTTTTTATGCCTGATAGGTTAGCCTTGGACCTGATGATAAGTGATGATGTGGTCGAAGATGTTGTTCAGGCTAACCTAACGAATTACTGGCTCTCAAGGACAGCTGCCGAAACACACCGTCACCGTTAGGTGCTTGGCGACAGATTTTCTACTTGAGGGTGGTTGCTAGCCAGGCTAGCATTCGCAAAATGCTCTACCACCATGCCTAAACTGCACCTAATTGTGTATTCGCACAGTTGTCTTGGAGAGGTAATAATTTATAAGTGTACCATATTTAGTCTTAGACCACTTCGTCACCTAATAACAGCTGATTGACCCTTATCAAACTTTAACAGACTAATCAAAAATAAAAAGAAAAATTATTTTATTGACTTCGCTAAAGTACGTATGTATTTGTCTTAAGCTCTAGGGCGCAGATTACATCTAAAGCCTAGGGGCTATATGATCTGCGTGAGCGTAGCTTTTTTGCTAAGACAGTGAGCTTCGATGTATGATATCACATCTAGGTCAACTCATCAGAACTGCGCGTCTTATTCAGGTCAGATACCTGCGTGTTTGATGTTAGATTCTTTATACAAAGATAAAATTTGCACAAAACCGTTATATAAGTACGTACCTAATTACCTATTAGGTACGTACTTATATAACGATTTTGTGTATATTTTATCTTTGTATAAAGAATCTATCATCAAATTAGGTACGTACTTATATAACGGTTTTGTGCATATATTATCCTTGTATAAAGAATCTAACATCAAATTAGGTACGTACTTATATAACGGTTTTGTGCATATATTATCCTTGTATAAAGAATCTAACATCAAATTAGGTACGTACTTATATAACGGTTTTGTGCATATATTATCCTTGTATAAAGAATCTAACATCAAATTAGGTACGTACCTATATAACGGTTTTGTGCAAATTTTATCTTTGTATAAAGAATCTAACATCAAACACGCAGCATTTTTATTATTTATGATTGGTACTAGGTACCTAATTACTAATTATTACTAGGTACCTAATTAATTAGTAATTAGGTACGTACTTATATAACGGTTTTGTGCATATTTTATCTTTGTATAAAGAATCTAACATCAAACACGCAGCATTTTTATTATTTATGATTGGTACTAGGTACCTAATTAATTAGTAATTAGGTACGTATTTATATAACGGTTTTGTGCATATTTTATCTTTGTATAAAGAATCTAACATCAAACACGCAGGTAATTAGGTACCTAGTACCAATCATAAATAATAAAAATCCAAGTCTCCTTTCAATTATAAATATATCTATATGAAACTAGTTTTAAACATCTTTTATATTTTCTTTACGAGTAGAGTTTCAAGCTGCACATTGAATAATATATATAAACTAGTTAGGCATAAATAACCTAGGTATGCTGCTTTATAAACTTGAGCTTATGCATTCTATACGTCTTGATGAATAGCCGCTGTTGAGAGTTTAGTGAGTATTACTACCCAAATAAATAAATAAAATATGCTGTTACACCCCACACCTATCTCTTACCGTTTCCGAGATACGCCATCCAATTTTACTTGGCAGACGACATTTTCGGATTTTCGACATTTCGTCACAAGTCACGAATTGCACTGCGCCCGTAGTTGTTGAGTCTCATGTGCCTGTAAATTTACTGGCTCTCAAGAACTGCTGCCGGAACACACCATTACGTGCTTGGCGATAGATTTTCTGCTTTAGGGTAGTCGCTGGCCAAGCGGGCATTCGCAAAATGCCCTTCCACCATGCGGTGAAGCTAAAGCCCGGGGCGGGATTCGAACCATGGACCTGCTGCGCGGCAGTCCATAGCCAATGCCACTGAGCCATCACTGCTTCTTTAGTTAGAGGACCTAAATCGCCGTTTAAAATTACTATTAGGCTAAATAATACGTAGGGTTACAATACTTTGAGAAAGCAGACTATTAGTTTAATTTTCGAGTTGATAATGTAATTTTGCAAGTTGTTTGTTCGCCTTGTTGTCTAATCTAAGTTTTCTTGTCGCCAGAGACCGGGAGATGTCACCTCGAAGAAGATCTATTGGCAAAGGCAGCGAGTTGAAAAGTAAGTTCTGTATAAGTAACTTGATTTATAAACTGTGTTAGTACCTGTATTTTGTGATACACTGCTCGTTGTGGTATATAGAATGTCGTTTCGTATGTACCTATTTATTTTCAGCATTGGGAAAGACCGCCGCAAATCTTAGGTCTTATAGATATTATAGGTTTATAACTTAACTAATGTTTGGACACTAACTTTCACTATTATCACAGAATAAAAAAAACATTAACCAAAAATGGAACCGACTTCAACACTCATAACTCTGGAATAACTTTGTAATGTATACCGCAGAGCATGCGTTATTGCAAACATAAAAATATTAAAATTATAGGGTTGCGTCATTATTAAAAAGTTTAAAGCTAATTGCAAAATTAGTCTTGTTTGTAGTACAACGTAAGTTGAACTATAGATGTCGCTCCATCCCAATACGATGGTTAAAGAACGATAGGGAAACAAATAGCTATTACTCATAGTCATGTTAGCTCAATTGGATTAGAAAATGCCCCGGACGCGGGTTTGAATCCCGCACATGACTTTAATTTTTCCTCTCGTATATTTGTAATTTTGTAATGTAAACCGCAGAACAAGCGTTATTGCAAACATAAAAATATAAAAAAGACAAGCATCAGCTTTCGAATAAAAAAATAATGATGGCGTAACAAATATAAAAAAACCAGACGAATTGAGAACCTCCTCCTTTTTTAAAGTCGGTTAAAAATGTTCTATTGCTTAGGCTTGGATTTTTTGTTTTTAAACTGTAACTGAATAAATAATAAAAGCATTATTCGGTATTCTATTATCCATACTTAATCTATTTATGGCTTAAGAATATAAGGACCGTTTCATATCTTCCTGTTGAATGTCGTTAATAGGGTTATTCCAGTTATCCCCATTGACATACCCCGTTAACTTTACTTCCATTATTCTCAATGACTTCTCATAGCTAGCTCATAATGGGATTTTGTGGAAAATGTTCACAACTAAACCAGGGTTGTAAAAAATCACGATATTAAAATAAAATATTTTTCAGTTATTGGAGCGTAATTCAAAAATAGCTTGACCGATTTTTGCGCAAAAACTACAGTGCTACACAAATAATTATTTACTCTTCTCTTTCTGAGGCAATCTGGTGATAAAAATAATGAGGATCAGTGTTATTTGGCATCAAATTAGAAATAAATTATAATAAGGTTATAAATAATCTTCACTTTGAAAACTATCGCGAGTTTTATCCATATTAACCTAAGTTTTTTTTCCTAATAAGTTAATAAATAATCAATAAATAAGAACCTAGTTAAAAACTACAAACTACATAGTATCAAATTTTTTAAGCCTTCTTATTGGTTACGTATGTTAAGTACCTAAAACTGTAATACTTTATTTTATTTATTTAAAAGTAAGTAACAAGTTTAAATTTGGACGAGCTCAAGATCTTTTTACTTTACAAAATTACAAATATACGGGAGGAAAAAATAAAGTCATGTGCGGTCCCGCGTCATCCACCCCGTTAGCCGGGGTATACTCAGATCTGACCGTCATGTTAGCTCTGTCGGCGAATAAAGTCACAATGAAGCTTGAGTTGTCAACTAACGTTTGTAATGTTTTCCGCCAGATTTTACTAGACGTTTTTAGCGTATGGTAATGAGAATAAAGCGCTAAAGACACGGAATCACGCAGACGCAGATTTTGCAGCGTCGGAGTTACTTGTATGCAGCTTACGAATGAATTTTCAGATTTGTTTCAATCAATTGCTTATATTTCAATCAATCCGAGTTCACCTGACACAAAAGAGTCCGGGTTTTAACCGGACACTATTTGAAAACCCCTACCGGGGAAACCCGGACGGTTGGCAGCCCTAGGTTCAGCTTTTGTTTAAACATTTTTTTCAATATAAAAGTCTATTTTTAAAAGCTTTTATTTAACTTGCAATGTATGTATGTAAGTACGTTTGTTCGGGTGAAATATAGTGGATATCTTCAACCGATTGAGCTGAAATTTTGTATACACGTTTAGTTTGAATGCCAATGCACAATATGGTGTGTGATCATTCTAAATCCAATATGGCGGGCCATCCAAGATGGCGGAATAGTTATTTTCAATGCCTTTCTACAATATGGATATCAAATGAAAGGGATTGTTGTTAGTAACTCGAAAAATAATTGGGCGTCATTCTAAATCCAATATGGCAGACCATACAAGATGGCGGAGTAGTTATTTTTAATGCACTTGTACCATATGGGTATCAAATGAAAGAGATGGTTGAGAGTAACTCGAAAAATAATGTGACGTCATTTTAAATGCAATATGGCGCATCATCCACGGAAGAAGAATAGTTATTTTTAATGCACTAATTGTATACTATATTTGATTTATATATATACTTAAATACCATACCTAAAAATGTAATAGTTATGTAGCACATTCTGAAATAAAATATTTATTATTTATAATTATGATTGTGTAATTTGGCGAGATAGGCGTCATCAGCATTGGTCTGCAACAGGTCTAGGAGAAGGACAACCCAAAATCAAACTCGAAACTGTGTATCGTCAGGCAGGCACACGTAAGATCCAAGCTGAAATAAGTTTGGCTTGTGTAATTTGGCGAGATGGGCGTCATCAGCATTGGTTTGCAACTTACCTACTTAGGCTCGACTGAGAAACCTAGCTAGTGATAACTAAAAATCAAAAAATAAATTACAAGCAAAAAAACTTTATAAAAAAGCTTTTACTAAACGCTCTAAAAAGAAGAAAATAAATGTTTCCTTAAAAATATTAACTAACAACTTATGATCTCATTATATACAATTTATATGATCATAAAATCTTATAAAAAAAATATAATAAATTTAGCAGATCAAATTACATAATTAAATTGGTACTAGTTTACCTACAAATCGTGCGACAAGCTTTTTATGATCATATAAATTGTATATAATGAGGTTATAAGTTGATAGTTACAATTTTGAAGGAAACATTTATTATCTTCTTTTTAGAGCGTTTAAATAAAAACTTTCTTAAAAAGTTTTTTTGCTTGTAATTTATTCATTGGAGGTTTGCCTTTATTGTCAAAGTACTACAAACAATATACAACACTACACTTACTGCAATGTAAGCATTAAGACAACATACAAGTCGCAGACTTACAAAAAAGTTAATTTCACCAGCTTAGAAGATCCCCTTTTCTTTGACAGCGTAGTTTGTGAAACGCAATATCATTTTCATAAAAATATGCAGCTTAGTTTCAGACAAACATCCCTGTCAGGATACTTATCCGTGCACTCGAGCGCGCTAGCTAAACTACGTACCTTCTAGTAAGACAAGGGCCACGAATATAACGCGTTGAGCATCTGACTTTGGAAGCAATGGTGGCCGAGCGGTTATAGCTATGGACTGCCATGCCGCTGGACCCTGGTTCAATCGCAATGGCTGGCTTGAGCTTCACCATATGGTGGTCGGTCATTTTGTGAATGCCCGCCTGGCTAGCTACCACCTTCAAGTAGAAAATCTGTCGGCAAGCACTTAACAGTGTGTTCCGGCAGCTATTCTTGAGAGCTAGCAATTAAAGGTTAAGCCTGGTAAAATTATATTTAAAATTATGTCAATGTAAACAACTAAAAAAGTATGATGATTGTAGATTATGCACCGAGGGTTGATTGGGCAGTTGATATTTGATAAATTTGCGGTTATGGTCGGACATTTGATCTCGTTGATTATAAAATTATGCTCATACTGTTTCAGAACACACACATAACGCTTTTTTAACTTTCCATTACTGAAAAGCAAAAAAGCTTTTCGAGTTCATTTCTCTTTACGTTCTGACAGTATTGATTCATATCACGTATATAGAGTATCATCGTCTAGAAAATTTTAAACAAAAGCCTTTTTATAGTATCTTCCTTTTTCTTGGTTAGTGAAAATGTCTATACCATGTTAATTTTTTATATGTTTTTGTGAGTTTTCCATCTACCATTCCATAAATTGAATCACAGGTTAAAAAAATTTTAAAATGTTGATTATTGTAGTTATTTTACTTCGTAAAAAAATCTCATAGTCAAGTAACAAAAAGTATGCATACATATTAGCAAAGATATTACGTTTTGACTAAATAGGGACCCGGCTGGGACTCACGTAATATTTACCGGATAGATTCCGTTAAATATTACGTTAAAATATATTATAAATTAAGTTTAAATATATATTATTTAAAATATTACGTTTTGATACAAGCTATTTTGTCAATTAGTAGATCCCATATTAAAAAAAGCAAAACCGAAACATAAAACTTACTAATTATTGGTAGATTTTTCTCTTTGCGAAAACCCTCCCCATTTCATAATCATGTGTATGTGCAACATTATAGAACTCACGTTTAGTGCTATTGTTGAGAAGTTGATGCAAAAACTTATATTTCGTAGTGGCCTAAAAGCATTAAATTACCATTTGTAGGAGTCGGGTTTTTCTGCATTTGAGATTTGATTAAGAACCAATTTAAATTAAATTATCACATACCTAAGGGCAGACTTAAAAAATAATTGCTGGTAACGTAAAAGATTGCCATTGGCATAGTGGAAACATTGACAGCGTTTTGATACCAGCGTCTGACGTTTGTCGCTTATGTTTGTGGCTCTCGCGTTAACGTTTCAAAGAGAGCAGTAGAAATCTGTTGTTTTCACAAATAAGGTTCTATTCTGTCCACTTTAGCAGTAGTAAGTGCTATTTCCTTTCAGCTTTATTGTATTTTTGCTACGGTTATTGTAGTTTGTGAGACGTTTTATGAGTTTGGTTTGAATGTTGGGTTTTGAGGGTTTGTACACGATTGGCGCCATGATCAATCGCTTTACACTATCAAAAACTGGACTGGTATCGAGGCTTGATGCATGATGAAATTTAAGAAGGATCCCAATATTTTTTTATGTAATATAAAAAACATTGGCATAAAATAATTGGAAATGAAATCATAATAATTACAATCATTATCACATCATCAGGAACGTCCACAGTTGAACATGGTTTCCTCAATTAGAGGATTATCCATAATCCACACGCATCTTTGGGATCGCAGACGAAGTCGTTAGTTCTGCCGAAAGCGCAACTTCCCACTTTCTGGTATTTTTCCCTTAGTGAGGCGACTAACTACTTAGGACAACCCACGGGAAGAAATGGAAGAATGATATTCTAACCCGGTACTCCACCGTGGTACGTATGTATATACTTACATTGTTATTCTGAAGTTAGGTTTAATTACTATCGAAGTGTCAGCGCCGGCAGTTTTATAATCAAACAATTTTGGACTTTATCTCTATTACAATAATGTATAGGGTGAAAGATTTGACGATGAATGGCCGCGCGAGTGCATGCAAGTCTTTCAACCGATGCTTTGGATTGATGGAGACAAAGTCAATTAAGGTTTCGCTGTAAAACAGCCGGTCGTTGCTACTTGACTTGACTTGACACAAATTGACATACCCTATGTCAAAATAGCTGCTTAAAACTTGACGAATAAATACACATCAACATCATCACAGCTGGAAGAAGTCCACAGTTGGAAATAGCCCTACCTTAGAGGTGTGTTCTCGGAAACAATAATAGAGTATCATAGAGCGATCTCCAGTAAGCCTGCCAAACGTGGGCGTTAGGGCAAACTCACCAAATGGATATTCGTTCAACGGTGGGCGTATTACTGCTATTGATGTGATCTGAAAACTGTGACTTGTGGGATATTTAAGTGCCTGATTATAATCACAGTATATATAATATATATACAACTGTAAAACTGTGCTACCACAATGCAAATATAGCTATAGTCTGTTTTTTTAACAAACGAGTACTGATTATAAAAGACATTGTGAACCGAATTAAACTTACGGTATTTATACGTCGAGAAGGCGTCTCGACCGGTTTCGCGACTTTCAGAGTCGCTTCGTCACGGAGTGCGTACGCTCACGCATGCACTGGTCATCTTGCCGCAAGATATAGTCAGTGCGGCGTGCACAGGTCTGGTAGTATGGAACGACAGTAGTGCCAGTGCCAGTGACGAAGAAACCAACGATGCACCTAAGCCGGCGCCGTCGGTGACGTCGGAGCGTGCGAGGAGGGCAGCAGCGCGCGCGGCCCGCTCCGCGGCCGCCGCCAGCGCCACCACCAGTGCATGCGTGGGCGCAGTCGTGAGCGTACGCACTCCGTGACGAAGCGACTCTGAAAGTCGCGAAACCGGTCGAGACGCCTTCTCGACGTATAAATACCGTAAGTTTAATTCGGTTCACAATGTCTTTTAGAATGTGTCAAACTTACGTTAGTTTTAATCAATTACGAGTACTGATTATGTCTCTCGCCCATTTCCGATATTGACAGAGTGAGATGGGTGATTGCTGTCATTGGTCAATGTCTTTGTTCTTGTTTTGAAATTGTCAAGGGCCGTTCGTATTGAATACTTTTACTGTAGAAAAAATTACGTTATTATTTTGTGGTTAAAATTTTCATGGTAAGTATATTTGTAATAAAATTTGCTGTTCGCGTTCATGATATAAAACAATATTGTAATAGTATATATATTATGCACTACAACATGTTAATCAAATAATTCTACTACAATTCTTGTAATCTTAAAATTTTTTGGATAGATAATGGCGGTTATGTCTCAATCATGTTATAACCAAGATAGAAACAAAAATGTACGTAGTCGACAATCATGCACAAAATATGTTAGAGCAATTTATTATTGACGTATCTGCAGAAAGTTCATCAGAAGGATGTCGAAAATTTTTAAGATTACAAAAATTATCGTAGAATTATTTGATTTATAAAAATGGTAGATGATATGAATGATCTATTTAGCTACTCCTTGTAACGAAAGAGTTCAGACTTCATAACATTTATAACTTTTGTTATATCCTGCCATAGCCCTTCACTTGACACCAAACGAATTCAATTAGGTTGATATCATAGTGATACGTCGGCAAACATATGACGTGACGATTTGTTGACTTAGCAACAACATTTTTTCTGAAACAATCTTTGTTTTGCTTACCCTAATTCAAAATTTGCAACTTTAGTATTGATTCGTTACAAGCAATATTTTTCGACGCGCAGATAGTCGAAGACTCAACTGAATGTAACTTCAGAGTTCGTGTGGAACGGACTTTATTTTGATTACGCGGGCCAATAGAAACGCAGGCGCACCCCTTAAGCGACGGTCGAAGCATCACAACCACTACATTGCGACTTGCAACTTGGAACTTAGGTTCCATGACGGGCAGAAGTGCCGAACTTAGCGACATCCTGAGAAAGAGTCAAATAGATGCATGTTGTGTGCAGGAAACCAAGTGGAAGGGTGCAAAATCGAAACTCATAGGCAACGGGTACAAGCTCATTTACATTGGAACCAGCGCTGGCAAAAATGGAGTCGGTATTGTACTATCCGAGAACTTAACTCAAAGACTTATAATGGCAGAACGAGTGAGCGATAGGTTAATGTTTGTAAAATTAGCTCTTGAAAAACAGCCATGTTTCAATATAATATGCGCGTATGCACCACAACAAGGTGCGCCCGCCGCTGAGAAAGAAGCATTCTGGGATGAACTTCATGACCTTATGCGAAACTTCCCGCCAGAAGAAACCATACACCTAGGTGGGGACCTAAATGGCCATGTAGGAAGCAACAGCAACACAGGTGAAGAAAGATGGAATGGGGGATATGGTTACGGAACGCGAAACCCAGATGGGAACAATATCGTGAACTTTGCTACTACATTCGATTTAGCTATCATAAACACCTTTTTCAAAAAGAAAGAGACCCACCTTATTACCAATCAGAGTGGAGGACGTAGAACACAGATAGATTACACACTAGCAAGGCGAAAACATCTATGTAACTACAGGGATTGTAAGGTCATACCAGGAGAATCCCTTACAGCACAGCACAGGTTATTAGTCACCGTATACAAGCTTCCGAAATCAATTAAAAACAGTAGGAAATTAACACCTAAAATAAAATGGAGATCCTTGAGAGAATCTGCGGAACAACTGTTCACAACTGAACTAGCTGAAACCTTAAGTTCCATAGACACTACGAATATGACACCAAATGAAATGTGGAGTGAATTTGAAAAAGCCTGCATAAACAAAGCCGGAAGAAGCCGGGACAGAGTCAGATATACATAGCATAGCTAAATCACGACATAATAAAACAAAGGACATCACAAATATTAAATACATAAACGATAATAGTAACAGACTGCTAACAGAAAACGAAGATATTCTGAAGAGATGGACACAATACTACAAACATCTTCTGAATGTGTCTCATCCAAGAAATAACGGCTACTGCAAGCCCGTGGAAGTATTGGGACCACTCCTCAATATTGCGCCAGAGGAGATCAAGAAAGCACTACAGCAAATGAAAAACAATAAAGCTCCAGGGCCCGATGAAATACCAGCTGAAGTCTGGAAGTCCCTGGGAAATGTTGGGTTAGTTTGGCTGTACGAACTTTTTAACAAATTGATGGAGGGTTACCCCATACCAGATGCGTGGCGAAACAGTTTTCTTATACCTTTTTACAAAGGAAAAGGAGACGTCAGAGATTGCAGTAACTATAGAGCTATTAAATTAATATCACACACATTAAAAATTTGGGAAAGAGTATTGAACAATATATTGAAACATCTAATAAAGCTTACTGAAAATCAGTGCGGATTTTTGCTGAAAAGAACTCCTCAGATGCAATTCAGACAGTTCGAATCATGGTAGAAAAGGCTAAAACCAACCAGACAAATTTACATATGGTCTTCATAGATTTGGAAAAAGCATTCGACCATGTCCCGCGCGATCTCATCTGGGAAGCACTCAGACATCAATTGGTACCAGAACATTACATTCATCTTATTCAAGATATGTATATGACCGTAACCACCGAAGTCCTAAGCCCTGCTGGCAAGGGAGAAACGTTTGAAATTGAAGTCGGGGTGCACCAAGGATCCACAATCAGCCCGCTACTTTTCAATACAACAATAAATTACCTTACAAGAAACTGTCAAAGCCACTACCTTTCAACATCCTCTATGCCGACGACGTGGTCCTGATCGGCAATGCAGTGGAGGAAGTTCAACACAACTTTAACCATTGGGTAGATGCGCTGGAAACCAATGGACTTAACATCAGCCGTAAGAAAACGGAGCATATGTCTTGTGTTTTCGATTAGGTCACAAACAAAAATGATATTAAAATACATATATATAGGAAATACCCTTCTACCCACAGTAACACATTTTAAATACCTTGGCTCAATAATAAGTAATGACGGGAAAATTGAAAAAGAAGTCACTCACAGAACTATAACAGGATGGATGAAGTGGAGACAACTCACAGGCGTAATGTGCGACAAGAAAATGCCTCTGAAAGTAAAAGGCCATCTGTACAAAACAGCTATAAGACCTGCAATGCTATATGGTTCCGAGTGCTGGGCAACCAATGTAACATGCGCATTTCGGTAGAGTGCAATTTAGTAAGGTGTTGCTTACCTTACTAAATTGCACTCTACCGAAATGCGCATGTTACGCTGGTCAGCGGGGTCACACTTTTCGACAAAATAAGAAATGAGTATATAAGAGGAAGTTTTAAAATTGCTCCGATCGCCGATAAAGTCCAAGAGGAACGCTTACGATGGTATGGACATATCCAAAGACGCCCGAGTGACCATATCGTAAAGCTGTCTCTTGATCTGCCAACAACAAAACGCTCACGTGGAAGACCACCCGCCACTTGGCTGACGACGGTCCAAAAGGACCTAAAAAGTTCAACTCGACAATGACATAGCGCTAAATCGCGCTGAATGGAGAAAAAGGACAAGGAGGGCTGACCCCAAATAAATGGGATGAGGTCTAGCCAGAAGAAGAATAGAAACACAGTAAAATGTTCAGTAAAATGTCTTAGGGCCATAAACCGAACTATAACACTCTCGTGCATAATAATATTATACACTAGTGCGTAATAGAATTATCCCTACAAAGTTAAGTTAGTTCTAACTGCAAATTATATGCGAGTAAAAGAGCATTTTCAATTTAACCGGGTAATACAGATTTGTAACAACAAAGAGGTTTAAGGCTAAGTATATGTAATCAATCAAAATACATTTGCCGTGCGCAAAAAAAAAAAAACTTGCGCGTTATTTTCCATTATTTCCGTATGTTGTTTGTATCGCATTTGTGCAATATATGTTTTTTTCCTCGCAAAGGTGTTGAAAAATTGCGTATGAAACTCGTGAGCAACTTGCTCATTATACACTTGCATCATAATATACTATTTCAACACCTTTGCTCGTAAAGTGAGCTTTATTATATCGTTCTTAGGGTCATAAACCGAACTATAACACCCTCGTGCATAATAATATTATACACTAGTGCGTAATAGAATTGTCCCTACAAAGTTAAATTAGTACCTAACTGCAAATTATATGAGAGTAGACAGAGCATTTTTTAATTTAACCGGGTAGTACAGATTTGTAACAACAAAGAGGTTTAAGGCTAAGTATATGTAATCAAACACAAAACAAAAAAAACTTTCGCGCTAAATTCCATAATTTTCGGACGTTGTTTGTACCGCATTTGTGCAATGTATTTTGTTTTCCTCGCAAGTGTGTTGAAAAAGTGCGTGTGAAACTCGCGAGCAACTTGCTAATTATATAAACTTAGCTCACTTTTATATACTATTATTATAATTAAAAATGCCTTATACCAGGATTCACGTAAACAATGGATTAAACAACATACCGAAGCATAAAAATTAAATACGTGTTAAGCCAAGAAACTTCAAATAATTTTCACTACTCTCATGAAAAACTGGTTTTTCACTGATGAGAAATCCTGTTTTGGAAAGACTTTCCTCGTCTAGTATTTAACCCTCTTGCTTTTGATGATGGTTGTCGAAGCTTATGTTATACATTATATTACTACTAAAATATTGTTCTCGAAGAGATGGTGTTAATGAGGGCATGCAGTGTTGTACCTACGATACGGAATCAGAAAAAGAGACGATCTTGTATAAAAAAGCGTTCTAAGGGTTGCATTGTCATTGTTAGGCTTACCTAAGACTTGTATACTAACGTATTCTATATATTAACATTTTATAGGCCCCTCAAGATGCCAAGATTGCATTGGTAGTAAACAGTCGCCTAAATATATTTAGATCTTACTGTTTGCGGAAGTCTAAAAACTCATTGAGTTTTTAAATCTACAAATAGCCTAAAAGAAAATGTGTTACTATATATACTGCTGAAATAACCGTCTAATTGTTTTTATTACTGTTCATGTTTTAATTTCGCACTAATTTACCAACCGACGAAAAATAAAATAACTGCGTATTATATTTTTCAAATTATTACAATAACCTCCCGAAATAAAATATACACATCAAAAGTGCCTTTTTTAATGTTCATGAGGAAAATGCATTTACGCATACACACCCGCCGGGGTGGTTATATCGGGCTCAGGATCAATAGGGACCGAACTACCGACTAAAAACCTCATGGTGTTCTGTCGTCATCGAGTAGAGGCGGGGGCCGCGGGGTCACTCGCGCTCTCATCTGCAGCCACGCCGTCGCCGTCGCCGTCTGCCCGCTTAAACGGGCCCAGACCCTGGGAATAGTTCCCCCATGCCGCTTCGTGGGATGCCCCGGAACACGAGGGCATCCACACACATCAAAAGTGCCTAGAGATCAACTACGTTTTCGAGTAAATCAAGTAAGTTTTAAACAGATCTCATTTGGATCAGGGGCAACCTCAATGGTCAGATTAATGCGGAAAGTATTGCAGAAGTGGTCATCCCTTTGCGAATCCTTTTGGGTAATTCGTTTCGTCTAATGCACTATAATGCACGTCAACACACGGCTTGGATCGTAACTCGCACTCTTGCCGATGCTCGAATCGACGTTCTGCCGTGGCCTGCTCAATCGTCAGATCATTGAACATGCAATGAGCTCTTCTTTGTAGCATATCCCTATACTACAAAGAAGAGCTCTGCGAAGTATAGATGCCGTGTATACCCCATACTTAACGGATTTTGACTTGTTACAAAGAACCTGGGCGGCCATTCCTGAAAGGGATTTTGATAAACTGATTTTAAGCATGCCAAATCGCTGTGCTTGTGTGGTTAGTGTAAATGGTAGAAACACATTGCAGTTTATTAAATGGTTGAAGAACAGAATTTTACAATAAACATAGCAAGAATCAAAATTTTTTTCGGTTTTCTGCCAACAGTACAAAATATACCTAGGCACTTTTGATGTGTGTAAATTAAATTTTTAATTAAATATTTCTCTTTATAAAACTTTCATATAAACTGATGAATATGATTAGTTGAGTCACCCCTAAACTAAAATCGTCGAAAATATAAAAAATACATTAACTTGTAAAAAATGTATTCAATTTCTATAAATAATCATGTACTTTCTGAAACTGATCAGATGATTAAGTACGAAAGTGTTTGTTTATGCTATCATGATGAAATGGAACTAGCTCAAGGCCCACGTGGTTGTTACGTGGCAACCTCTCCCTATAACAGAGTAAATATGATAATATGATAAAGGTAAGCAAATTAAAGAAGCTTAAAAATAAAAAAATAAAATGTTTGGAGTTTTGGCTGATACATTTAGATTCTTTATTCACTTTATTATAACAATTATCAGTTATATTTGGTATTTCATTTTACCAATAATTACAAACGTATCACTAATATAAAATAAAATTTTTAATACTATAATAATTTTAGGGTCAAAATACAAAATATATTTATAAAAATGTCGGTCACAATAGTAAAATTACAAATAATTCATGTCAAAATATACAATTTAAAAATATTCCAAAATGTATGAATAAACTTTTTTTTTTATCTTATTTATTTTGGGACTTTTTACATCATTGCATGCCAGTCCCACCGTAACCTAAACACTAGGTAATAAACAAAATATTTACTTATATGCCCTCAAATAACTTGAACAAATAGCTTTGCTGTTTCAGTTACGGGTTCCGCTAAAATATGTGTGGACACTCCCACATCAAAACTGTTGTTCAAATTTTAATTTTAAATTATATATATATTGCCAAATAAATATTTTTAAGTTATAATACAAAATAGAAATTCATAATAATTCTGTAAAAAAATATAATTTTGTTTTACATTTACTATTGAAAATAGGACTATGTACAAACAGTCAGTCGAAAGCCATAAATTCGATAATACAAACAGTATGTGTTGGTGGGTAGGAACGTTGTTGGATATTCTGCCGCTAAATAAAGTGTGCAAAACTGTAGCAATTGAAATGATTGAGAAAACAAGACAAGACATCTAATGTCTCAATGCTCGGGTAGACGACCGTAGCGCACTGTCACGTAGAACTTTATGTCTAAATCTGATAACACGGCAACTGTAATGGCCTTTTCATTAGTTTCAGTGCCACCATTCACCATAGGGTAGATTACTGGTCCGTTTTATCAGTTACTTATCATAAATAGAATATAAACTTATAATTTAAATACATACATTGAATAGCCTAATGTGGAGTCATTCAACTATATCACTGAAAAGTATTCGCAGCATAAATTAGATAATAAGTTGTAACTGCATGTAAAAATAGAAGGGATGAATGCCGAAGCTCTTAATCGTAGGTACACGGTATTCTGTATTTGTAATATGGTATTTATTTAGTTATTTTGTTAATTGGCTATATCTGTAGACATTGGTGGGTTTGTGTCAAGGATACCATATCGTAATCGGAACCAAGTATTAACAGACTAAAATAGATTATGTTGTTTTTATTAATTACAGATTTGTAGGGAATATATAGACCTATTTTCTTGAGGTATTCTCGTGACATAATTAAGATACAGCTACTTTTACTATTTACAAAGGATTATGTGCGGGAAACGAAGTGCTTTGAAAAATATTAATAGAAATATTGCAACTTAAACCAAACCAACACGTTCTGAGACTTTACAGGATAGGATACTTCCGCAGAAATAACGTTTGTTGTTATCGGCGCGAAGAGAACGAGTCTATGATAATCTTTATTGTTTAAGCACTCGAGCTGTTAAAGAGCCTCCATTTAATTTAATTACTTGGGAAGAGTACCTGCGCTAGAGAGGAATCGAACCATTTTTTAAATCTCTAATATTTAAGAAAACGAAAGGTTTGTAGGTCGTCTAGAATTAAATATATTTTAGCCTGAACAACATCTTCGACCACATCATCAGTTACAATCAGGTGAGAGAGACAGTGTCAAAGGTTAGACTATAAATAAAATAAAAAAAAAAATTGGTAACTATTTATACAATAGCTGTAATTGACTATTCTGTACCACAATTTTAAATGACTTCCCTTTATTATAAGTTTTTTTTTTGTTTTTATATATATCTGATAGGTAAGCCTTTGACCACAATCTCACCTGATGGTAGTGGAAGTGATGATGTGGTCGAAGGTGTTAACAGGCTTAACCTAGAATTACTGGCTCTCAAGGACTGCTGCCGGAACACACCGTTAGGTGCTTGGCGACAGTTTTTTCCACTTGAGGGTGGTCGCTAGCCAGGCGGGCATTCGCAAAAATGCCCTTCCATCATGCGGTGAAGCTCAAGCCAGCTGCGGGATTCGAACCATGGACCTGCTGCGCGGCAGTCCGCAGTTTTGAAATAACACATGCCTATACAATTCGGTGAATGTGCAACGGAACTTCACAATTTGATTCCGCCATCCCCATTCTATAATCGGACATCCAGGGGTACTCAAAAGCGCCACCGTCCATTTACTCGAACGAAGCGATTTGCTTCTTCGTTCATTATACGAACCGCCAGGGAATGGAACACCCTGCCTGAGTCTGTGTTTCCGGTTAAGTACAATATGGAGGTCTTCAAAATGCGAGTGAATAGGTATCTTCTGGGTAAGCGCGCTTCATCATCGATCGCATCATCAGCTAACATCCGGTGAGATAGTGGTCAAGTGCTACCCAGTTCGGTATAAATAAAATATAAATGAATACTACAGTATATATAACTATAGTAACTAAACTTGTGTTAGTTCTAAACGTTTCGTTGACAAAATAAGTGTAAAAGTTTAAAAAACGATTACGTCTTTACCTCATTTACAGGTTTCTTACGAAAATTACCCATAGTATTCAGAAAGTATAATATATACTCGTATTTCATGATTAAAAAATTACTATAAAAATGATATAATTACAATTTCTATAGTAAAAAATAATGAGAAAAAATATTTTTCCTTTCATGGATTGATTTTGTCCTCTCTGAATGGCTACCGTGGTGGAAAAGCTATCATCGTCAAGTAATAGAGTATCTAATATAAATATTATGAGTAACTTAAAAAAAATATAATCAAATCTTTTTATAATAAATGTTCGATAAACTTACCAGTACCACCGAGGAAGCACTTGAAGATTACAACGAGTATAAATTTAATGAAGTCTTTAATAAATTTACTTAATTCTAATATGACTTTATAGGTATCCAAAGTTTTTCGAACAACACATACTTGTGTTGTATAATATATTTTTATAACAACACATGTCACACACAGTTTCAGAAGAACACACGTCAAACGTTTTTTATTATGATATTTCTCGATGTTGTTTTGCTAAACCTAATAAATCCTTATTTGTGACACATATTTGGAAATATTTTCAATTACACATATTGCGAAAAATATTATATGTTATTTAATAATCACTCTTATGTGAAACTGAAAATGTTAACATAAAATCTAAACGCCATATAATGAAATTAATGTGTGTAAATTCTTATAAATCCAGTTATAACTAAGATTCAAGGAACAAAAAACGCACCAGTAAAAGACCAACTTTCTTCATACCTAAATAGTCATTCAAAACAGTTAATACACACTATATCGACACCGCTGCCACAAGTACCTGGGCAAGTAGGTAAAAATATTCAACTCCGTAAAATATTTCCTTTGTGCACAAGAATACAATTGTAAAGCATACACAACACGCTAGTTTATCGCACGTCTGCATGTGCAAGAAGGCACGGCGTTGCCTTGCAGCCGGGAGCAGGGGCGACTTTATATCCCGTTTGCGAACGAATGTTCAAAGCAACTGGTTTCAGAGCTTCGAAAGTTGCTTTTCGGTATTCATGCCGCCAAAGATCAATATTGCGAGGAAAACTGATTTGAATCTATGTTTATTTGAAGATTTTATTCTCTGAATATTTTTGCTCCGCACGTCTGCATTTTTCTTTTGAGTCCGTTTAGAATACATTCCTGTTAGGACGTTTGTAGGTACTTCGTGAATATTGTTATTGTTTATGGACTAACCGTGAATAAAATAAGAATTGGACCTTTTTAATTAAAACCTATCTGATCTACTACTTTTTATACCTACGTAGACAAAGTTCTCGAGTTAATCTCTATACAAAATTATTTTTATAATTTGATCATAGAACAGAATCGGCGAAACGGGAGGTTTAGACACACTTCTGGCTACTCGATCGTGGTCGTACTCATAAGCGTGATAATATATTGTTTTAGAGTTCAAATTTGAATATTATTCTTAACGACAGCGAAGGTATTTCAGAACCATCATAAAAGGGCATATAATATCTATATAACAATAGCATTTACTTACATATAAAAAGTTTTTTTCTGCTCAAATTCTCGCTCATTGTTGCTGAAATTCTGTTATTAGGCTCGTTGGTGTGTGTAAAAGTGCCGTTTTGGAATATGGAGTTTCTAAGCTCGATCCCCAGGTTGTACCGATATTGGTTTTGACTTAGTGAAACAATCAGTAGCAGTCCGGAATCTGGAACTGTGCCTGGGTAGGTTGTAATAGGCCTCAAATAATTCTGGTAAATCTTTGGTATTCAGATTCCTCTGCCTACTCCTTCAGGGAATATAAGCGAGATGTAATTTTTTCACGAACATTTATCGCCATGTTTCAGAGCACGCTGACAAGAACGTTACTTCATGAGTAGTTTGTTTGCTTTTTGTACTGGTCAGTAACGAGATTCACGGGTAGAAGACTACCTAAAAGACTGTTGAATACCAATTTCGAGTGTTACCGCTCCCTCGTAATGCAACATGCTCGAAACGTTGATGCTAGTGGTAACTACTTATTCGCTAAAGATCGGCGAATGCGAATTCACACAGAATAACAATAAATTTAATTGTTTTATTGATTACCTATTACAAGCGGTTAAATTGAAAAATTCTACCGTGTGCCCGACTAGAGGTCAGTTAAACATGAATTTAGTTCGCGAAAGTATAGGTAATTACTATATTGGCTTTGTCTCTGTTCCATAGATGTAATTCTGAATAAACTTTCCTTCGAAGCTAGAACAACCCAAGTATAAACAAATTTAAAAACCAATTGTACAGTGAAAGTATTTTAAATAAAGAAAGCCTCTAAATGGTCTCAACTCAATACAATGCAAGAAACGTAGGTAATTTTCACTGTGGCCGGAAAAATCTGATTGTTGGTCTGAAGTTTATTTGATCAAGGCCTTAATAATAGCAGTTAAAGTGACATTTTCACATACAAACAATTTTAATTGTGTTTTGTTTGGTTTCAGGACCATCTCAACTGATAGCTGATTCGCAGAGCGGTAGAGCGACCCCCCAAGCTCCTGTTTACGCAACAATAAGACCGTCGCAATCTCCGCACAACCGACCAACATCATCAATCCGATCTTCTCTAAACTCTCTGCCAGCCGCACTAAATTCCACACCACTTGTCAAATCCGTGACCAACTCCGAAGAACCGCCCAGATTTCACCCCACAAATCCCTTTTATACGACTCTACCGTCGAATTACTCGAGTGCTTCCAAACTGCCCGTGCCGAACGGTAGACCATCCTTTCCCACTTTAGATAGAAAACCTAAAGACTCATTCAGTGATTACAGCGGCGATTTGAAATCGCCGTCATTTTTCACGAAGACGCTGGACTCGGGCCCTGCTAGCCTCCCATATTCTTACAATGGCACTGACAATACGAATGGCTACGAATCCGTTACGAAATCTAGTGATAAAAACGATTATTCCTACAGTAGAAAATTCGACCAATTTAACAATCAGAGTCTTCCAAGCGATGATAAGATTAAAAATCCTTTTGATACGAAACGAAACAGCGATCCATTCGAAAACTATTTACGATCTGATTGTAAAATGAACGGCACTTTTGATCACGATATTAAAACCATGCCAAGTTCTATGAGCGACAGTAACTTCCGCAGTAAAGACGAAATGACTAAGTGTTCAACTATTACCGAGCATAAGATAAGCGAAGTTGAAGAGGTGAAGACGATTAAGAAGATAATCTTCAATGGACCGGAGGCGTCGACGGAAAGATCGAACGAAACTTTTTTGAAATCACCTGAAAGCAACGGGAGAGTAAATGATCTTTCTCCACACGAACCAAAGCAGTTCTATACGAATCAACAATCGCTGCGAAGGGATCGTACTCCTATAAACCCAGGCCAACAGCGGAATGAACCTTTTAGTACGTCATTCGATCAAAAAGAAAGGGACGTAAGGGATTTCACCTCTTCGAGTACTTCGCGACAATCGACGCACGGTTTTTCAGGTATGTGTATTAGCAAATGGCTGAACTAAGATTGCGCTAACGTAAATTCTAGAGTTAAAGTGGGGTCAACTTGGTTTTTGTATGACAATTTACACTTAATTTGAGTTTAACTCGCGTTTCCTCATTGGCGGAAGTGGGTCTAAAATATGTTTAGTATTTCCACATAGCATATTTTTAAATATTTTTGGCAATTCGTATTTCACCCTTCCAAGCTACAATTTGTATATTTTTTAATAAAGTAGGACGTATTACCACAAACGTATGTGGGTATTTACAATGCCGAGGTAAATTGAAATTAAGGTTAGTGATCACGTAGAGTTTTTCACACCAATGCAGTTTCATAAAATTTTAAATATCACTTGTTCAAATTTTATTCAATGCAAGTCCTTACCTGTTATCCATTTTTCTAGTATGGCATTTTTGCGTAAAATTATGTATATTCAAAATTATTCGGAAAAATCGTTTAAATAGGTAACATATTTTTTTTTTAATTTAGGGATAACACAATAAAACAAAAAATTGGCAAAATAGAATCATATATATAGCGTTATTGGTAAAATGCTAACAACCTCTTAGGGTTCACTACTGCTAGTCCTAACAAACATTTTGAGAAAAAAAAATGTTTTGAAAAAAAATATTTAAAAAAATATTTTTTTTGTGTTTATGCCTACTCTGAGCCAAGAGCGCCCGACGCGGCAACACTGGATCGCGCCTTGCTACCTTTGAGTAGAGTTTTGAATATTTACATCGAGCAATAATTAAAAATATGAAATAATACACTTCAGGCTCAAGAGCCTTTTAACATTAGGTGTTCCTCGTACTTATTCAGTCAAAAAAAAAAAAAAACACTTTTTTCTAAACAAAAAATCATCTCAATATGTTTGTTAGGACTAGCAGAAGTCAACCCTAAGAGGTTGTTAGCATTTTTCCAATAACCCTGTATAAGGCTTAAGAATACGCATGCATAACATCACCGAGTTCGAACACATGTTTTTAAAATATGAGCGAATTACGTTTCTATGGAAAGCGCCTCGTGCACTCTAACCTTAGCTCTCAAAGGGATATCAAAGTGCTTTAGTTTAATAAGCGAGCTTATTCAAAATGAGACTTTATTAGAATTGAGTAAAGTTCATTTAAACACGCACGTGGGAGGTTGTAGTTAAACAGGATAGATCGTTAGAGGGAGGGCTTAGTTCCGATACGACACGATTTATGCCGATGACTTTCTACGTCACGTATCCCGTGAGTAAACTTCATAAAACGTATGTGTACCTAATTAGATCTTGATACATTATGGGTGAATATACAAAGGAGTAAACATATCTAAGTTGTTACTATGTGTTCGGATAACATGTGCATACTGTGAAATGTGGACATGTTCAGTTGTCTTACAAAAAAACTTCTCATGGACACACACACATTTATTAAAAACTAGCTTTCCGGGCGCGGCTCCGCCCGCGCGTATGTCGGTTATCGCGCGAAACCATTAACCTCTTTTTGCGCAGTCGGATAAAAACTATCCTATGTTTTTTCCCGGGTCTCAAACTATCTCTATACCAAATTTCATTCAAATCGGTCCAGTAGTTTTGGCGTGAAAGCGTAACAGACAGACAGACAGACACACAGAGTTACTTTCGCATTTATAATATTAGTACTGATAAAATAAAATATAAAAAATATATACAATCAAAACAAATATTTAAAAAATATTTTGAGTAAACATTAAATTAATATTTCAATAAATCATTAAAAAAAAATATATATCTAGTGACGATTCCGCCTAATTTTACTGTTAGCCAACATGACGTTACTATCGCCACGCGGCCAAACCGAAAAAGTTTTCGACGCGTTTCACTTTTACACGAAGCATCCTCAGGAAGTCTTGACTCTTCGCACGATCGAGGCTATTAGGTAGATAGATAAATTAATTTTGGAAGCCACCGTTTATGTAGAGAAATATACTGCGGACAACGCGTCGGGTTTGTGCGGGATTCGAGCCTATAGGTCAGCAATATATTACAAAAATACAAAATACAAAATAGTTTATTGCATAATAAAATATGACACAATATTCTTTGGTGAAGCCCTGCCTTTTGCTTTAGTTTACACTGTGTTGCAAAAGGCAGTGTCTTCCCTGGAATGTTCCTCACATTTGCAATAGAATATAGAAAAATGAATACATAAATTTGGTAAAAGAAACATTTTTACAATAATAAATATGTATGCAAGTAGGTATATTCTAAATATATTTTTGATAAAAGTGTATGAATAAAAATATGTATATTATGTATTGTGTTTACTGCGGTGTATAAAGAAGGTATTAAGGTAAAGCTCTATATTATAGGTATAACATGTATTATTATAGGTATATCTATATATTAGGTATAACAGTACGCTAAGGGAAAGAGAATTATAACTTACGATGATTTTGACTGTACTCATATACATACAACTTACTTATTCACGTACCAGTGTGAGGTAAAGCAAAACTATACATATAAACATTTAGATAAACTTTTTGTTTTTTCCGAGAAGCCATTCTGAGTGGTGAGATTACGCCCATACGACATCACACATTCATTAAAAGGGTCGGATTTACTATATATACGTACACGAGTAGGTGCTGATCTGTTTTATTACCTCTTCAAAACCAAATTGTTTTCGTGTTTATATCCCGAGCTCGTAGAAATTCACTCATATCTTTTATATTGAAGGAGCAAGCTTAATTTGTATGACAAAACCGTCGTTGCTTTCATATACACTGCCTTCGTAAGAACCTCGTAAAGTTGAAGGCTTCACAAGTACACAAGGATGTGGACGCTTAAACAAACATGTAACCTACACATAAAGTGGGTACGCTTAATAGCATCCTTAATAAGTATATTCAATGGATATAAACAGACAATATATTATGTCATCCAGATTTGTTATTCGACATAAAACTTAACTAAGGATTTCTTTGCCCTCGTCGAGTGGGTCTAATAAAAAGCAATTCTTAGTTATATTTGTGAAGTGACAAAAAGGTTAAACGACAAAAGGTTTTTATAGGTTAGCTTTGTCCACTATCTCACCTGATGGGAAGTGATGATGTGGTCGAAGATGTTGGTCAGGCTTACCCAGAATTACAGGCTCTCAAGGGTGCCACCAGACTCCTTAATGACAAATTTAGATACTATTTTGGTATTCGCTGTTATACTAGAGAAGGGATTTTCTAGCTTACATCAGTCTTCCTTAGATAAGACTACTAAAAAAGAAACATTAAATTTAGAGCAATGAGAAGGGTTGAAAAAATCTTGTCGCCCGGAATTCATCTCGCGGGCCGCTTGATGCTTATAAAGTTTGTTCTTTAGTAAATGAATTATTAGCATCAGAAAATGGCTGCAAGATCTCAATGAAGTAAACCAACTTTATTAGAACCCTTACGAATTTGAATATAACATAACACCTTGCGCAATAGAGTCTAAAATGCAACCACAAGTGTTCTTGCACCTTCGCATGTCCATATAGCTTGTATAGCATAAGTCCAGATTCGAGCAAACTGCAACGTAGTGAAAGTCTGTGTTCTGAGTGGTGTAGCGAAGTAGCATCCATATTCTTGATTGGACCTGACGCTTTCTATCCCACGATACTCGTTGGCAAACTTTGAGTAAGGACTATTGACCGCCAACCGCCAGACGAACCTCAAGTAAGACCGCGGACTCCGACTCTCAAGTTCGTAGCATGAGGACATCTAAGGACATTGTACCAATTTATATCGGGCCGTATTCAATTTACTTTCAATACCTACACGCAAAGTGAAATAAAATTTAATCATTTTTTCGATTCAGGAAAGTAGGTTATATTATTATTGATAGGTATTCTTTGCGATTGACAGATTATATTTTTATTAATTAAGAACTTAGGCACACAATACATGCTTTAATTGAAAAAAATATCAAATTTAATATGATTAACCGGAGAGCATGTGTTAAAATATTAAAAATACTTATATATCGCTCGAAAATTATTCATGTTCTTTTTTTTCAGACCTGATAGGCTAGCCTTTGATCACTATCTCACCTGATGGTAAGTGATGATGTGTTCGAAGATGTTGTTCAGGCTTACCTAGAATTACTGGCTGTTAAGGACAGCTGCCGGAACACACCGTTAGGTGTTTGGTGACAGATTTTCTACTTGAGGTTGGTAGCTAGCCAGGCAGGCATTAGCAAAATGCCCTACCACCCAAGCAAAGCAAACTTCGGTACGAGCGATTCAAAGTCATATGAATACCTATTTATTATATATTTTATCCTCAAATCAATATCAGTAGTACGCAGGGGATATGAAAATATGATTAAAAACGTCGAAGCTAAAAAAGTTGACGTCAGACCAACCTACTACAGAATACCTGTTTGAAGTCATTAGCTGAGAGTTGGAAACTTCATGATGAACTTAGTCATTTACGTACCGATAGGGCGGAATCCGCAGAGCTTTAGACTTCCGTCATTACGGGAACTCGAGCAAACTCCGCCCAAGTTAACTTTTAAAACTCGAGTGACTAAGTCTTACCAGGCAGTGAGGGGTAGGTAAGTAGGTACTCGCGACTTCCAGACTTATTTAAAGAGCTATTGAGTCGGTTGAGAAGTGTGTAAGTAAGTACTACGTAAGTATGCAGGTTCAGAATGCAGATTACGAGGTTCTTGTTACGCGCTATTGTGTGAATTGTTGTAAAGATTTGAAAAGCATTTTAAAGTTCTACTAAGAGTGAATTTTATAGTAGAAACGGTGACAAACTGAGGCGACGTGAATTATTTCAGTTTGTTTAATTCAAAGAAGAGCACGTTTCTCTCTTGTGTGTTGCTATGCTGATTATGTAGGCGCTAATAAAGTTAGTGTAGCTTTGAAACCTTTTTGGAATAGCAGTTTCAAATGTTTTAATAACAATGTTCCGTAGTTTTTAACAATTATTTAGGTGCGGTAATATATCACAAAATTATATAATAAACTAGCTTTTTTTTTTTTTTTTATGCCTGATAGGTTAGCCTTTGACCACTATCTCACCTGATGGTAAGTGATGATGTGGTCGAAGATATTGTACAAGCTAACCTAGAATTACTGGCTCTCAAGGACAGCTGCCGGAACACACCGTTAGGTGTTTGGCGACAGATTTTCAACTTGAGGGTGGTAGCTAGCCAGGCGGGCATTCGCAAAGTGCCCTACCACCATGCTGTAACGACTGCCATCCTAAGACAACAACCGGGACCGACGGCTTAACGTGCCCTCCGAAGCACGGAAGCGCTCAGTAGTAATGTCACCAGCGGTCACCCATCCAACTCCTGACCGAGGCGGACGTTGCTTAACTTTGCTGATCGATTCAGAATGGCCAAGCAAACTTCGCTACGAGCGCTTCTTCCGCATACGGCTCCGCTCTCATGGGAATGGAGTATAGGACATTCTCAGCATCTACTCAGAAACTCGGATAAATAAGTGTGCATTGTCCTATTATTCCAGGAGCTAAAGAATATATAGTTAAGTTCCCTTAAAGCAAACAAATTTATCGCTAACCTACTTTCTTTCGTTATCTATCATATCTTGACATTGTATAATCTTTATAAGCATATTGATTATATCATATAGGTATTTGACATTGACCAGTAAAAAAAAAATATATTTTTATTTTTGCATTGATGGATGCTCCCCGAATAACATTACAAATTTACGAGAGGAAAAAATATAGTCCCATACTTGACTATTATATATAATTCATAATATTTTTATTCATCTTTTTATACCCACTATAGTTGGGTCGGTGATATAGACATACTTATAGACATACTCTTAGACAAAGGACAGCGCAAAAACATATTTGCGATAATTAATAGGACATATAATAGTAAGTGATCACCGTCGCCAACGAACTCGTCTCGAGGATGCGGTCCCGGTCTTTGAGTAGGGAATATTGTAGCTTCGGATAGGTATATCCCGGGGGATATCATGCCTAGTATTTGAACTGTAATGTTTGTTATAGGCAAGGCAAAGCAGGATTGAGTTTTGTAAAACAAAGACAAGTAATTAATTTTAAATTAAATTATATAAACAATAAAGATTGTTTCGTCTCAGGCTAAAAATGTTTTAGAAATTTTGTTGCAGTTTTTTTATCCTGATTGTTGATAACTTAGGACGGCGTTTGATATACGATTACGTTTAGACAAAGATTATTGGCGCTGGAAGTAAAGCTTGTTTTCTCGATTATGGATCTTCACATAATCAAACTTTTCAAATTATGCATTTTGTTGACAAAAATTAGAATATCATATGATTTATGATTGATGATATACCTTTTGACACAAGCCTCGTGCTTATTTCCCTCGGGTATTGTGAGAAGAAGACCCTTGAAATTAGATAAATGAGCTTGTCCGAATTTATCGTACGCGCGTCCGAGCAAAAAAGAACCTTATTTTAAATAAGTTATTTGAATAAATGGTGCGACATTAAAGTTATATATAAAGTTTTATATTTATTTTAAAACGAATAAAATATTCTTTTAAAGTTCCTGATATCTTGGCTCTCTGTTGGGTAACTCATAATTTCAGGCGATCGATGAATCATTGTCTAGTCATCTAACATCATCATTCTACAAACCTCGATCATAACCACTGATCTAGATATTTATTTTCCCATTGAGCAGTCTACATAGTCTAATTCCGGTTAATTACGTCCACAAATCTTAATAAGACAGCCAAGGTCCCTGGGGCTTGTTCGAAGGCGAGGCTGCACGCTCCACTGCCTTCCTGGATATATCATATCTGATCTTAGTCAGTACCGGTGCTGACAACCCAACATTCTCCTAGACTTTACCGAGAACAGACGTTTATTTACTCAACAAACTCTTTATAAAACGAAAAATGTTTATTGCTGGATACGTTACAGGACCGTGCCGCGTTTAAGTGCTCTTGTGTTCTAAGATGAATTCGCCCTGTTTCGCGACCAGCCCCTACATATTTCACCCTGTATCGGACAGTTCGGCGACAGAATCGGACGATAGCGCGAACTCGGGCCGAGAGAAGACTGTTGGCGTCGACGGCGACGGTAGCCGAACGAAAAAGTACTGCGATCCGAAATCGAGAACTATTAACAAAGTCAGCAAGAAGATATTGAAAGCGATTGAGAGACTAACATGTAATATCAAGAAGAGCACGAGTTGGAAGGCGAAGAAAGTTGTAGAGCCTACGGTTGAAAAGGGTTCGTGTCCAATCACATCTTTCATTAATATACGTTTATTTTTTCTATAACCGTCGCCGTATGACATCGTGTAATCATCTTATACCCATTTGTTCTATTAGAATAAATAGGCATTGTTCGAATTGTGGTATGCATTAATTAAGACATAAACAAAAGTTAAAAAAAATCTCTACACGTAGCATATTTAAGATGATTTTTTTATCTTAATCTTTACTTCGAGCGCGATTGCGTATTATTAAAATTGTGCGATATTATCTTGTTCTAACAGACACATGGAAGCTTAGTGATGGCTTTTGTTGGTACGGGTACCTTACTAAAGCAATAGCCGTTATAGTAGCAATGGCAACAAATCGGAAACTGGGATCATGGAGAACTCGAACTAAGACAGTCGACCGGTAACACAAACCTAATAACGTATAAATAAATGTAGAGTCACCAGCAAAATTTGTAGCACATTTACATTGTGTGCACAAAACATCTTCAAATTTCCACTCACCCCAAATGGCGATATACAAATGTATTGATGCTAAAGGACATTTAAACCCCGTCCCTACTTGTCTGGTGCTGTCCGGCAAAGGGTCAGCTATTCTAATGCCTAAACATTTTGCGCCTATTCCAAATATTCCCACTGACAATCTCTACTGGTAGGGAAGATAGGAGTTATTTTTCACTTTTTGCGACTGGATTCGGGGGTATTTTACTTTATCCTTACATAAAGTACAATCAAGACAAAAAATCGAGGTCGTCAAAGATTTATTGCAACTTTAAATGACCCTCTCCAATGTAGTTAATATTGAAATAAATTAATCTTCTGTCTTAGCGTTCATCGTGGTGTTCATCGTATCTTTGGGGGAGGCATTTGTTCGATAATGGATGTTTTCCGGCTGATGATGGTGATGATCTTTGTCCTCTTTCACTCTTTACTAATTGCATTTGTTCATTTGGGATAACGCAGTCGGTGGTAATATGGTGCTAAGCAGGTATGGGTATGGGTAGAAATTAAATCGTATTCGACAAAAAAAATAGTAAGTACACATTTGTATACCATATTTACTCAATACTTGCTAAATTGCTAAAGAAATGAGATGACGCGGGATAGAAATAGTGGAAGAAAAATAGATAATGTGCCGGTCCCTCTTAGCGTTGAATAAAGACAGCATAATAAAAAAGTATGAGTCGGATCTCGCTCTTTTTCGCTTCCGCATTGCAACTGCCTGTAAGGGAGAACAATTTTTTCGTTGTTATTATTATAACTTTTAAACTACATTTGTGGGTTGAATAGATATGGTACGTAATATACCAAAGTATGAGATTCTTAATTTGAAAATTTAGTTTTTGAGATACCTAGACGACATCACAATAATGGTCTAAAGACGAAACCAGAAACTAGACCTACAAGTGAGTTACGGATGGAGAGATAGACATACAAACAGACGGAGTATGGCTGCGTGAATTTTTTTTTGTGTAGTACTGTTTCTTTGACCAGAGCAATCTACCGGTGTAACAGTGTATAATTAGAAAAAAGAACACCACATATAATAATTACCCAATTCTGAATATACAGAATAAAGTCACGTTTATATATAACTTGCGACCCGCCCCGGCTTCGCATGGGTGCAATGCTGATACTAAATAATCTGTAATATCTTCGAAAATATTCATATAAATTACATGCCGTAAAGGGCCATTGATCTATATTAAATGCACGATTTATTGCAGGTACTTAATTGGATAAGGATTACTGTATTGCTTAAAATTACTTCGTACACAAGTCATTATTTCTCGTAAAAAGTAAAAGATAAAGATGGTTATTTTGGGTTATCCCTAGTAGATAGACATATACCATCAAGTTTTTTTTGTAAAGCTTTTTAAGGTGTACAACACTGTAGTACATTATTTTGATCTATCTTGTAGGGTTCAGCCAGCATTTGCAATGTAAGCCCAAAAACGTTTTTATTTACGAAATCACATTAGAAACTTCTAAAATTATCAGTGTTTCTCTAATATATTATGCATGTATTATAAACTAGCTTTTCGGGCACGGCTCCGCCCGCGCGTATGTCGGTTATCGCGCAAAAACATTAACATCTTTTTGCGCAGTTGGATAAAAACTATCCTATGTTTTTTCCCGGGTCTCAAACTATTTCCATACCAAATTTCATTCAAATCGGTCCAGTAGTTTTGGCGTGAAAGCGTAACAGACAAACAGACAAAATTACTGTCGCATTTATAATATTATAAGTACTGATATACATATAAACCTTCCTCTTGAATTACTCTATCTATTAAAAAAAAAACGCATGCGTAGTGTTAAAGATCTAAGCATACATATGGACAGACAGAGGGAAACGAGTTTGTTTTATACTATGTAGTGTAGTGAAGTGGTTATTTTACTACGGAACCAAAGACATTTGATCAGAACTCGCGCTTGTCGCGCATTTGTATATAAATAGGTACACGAATTAAACCGAATATAGAGACTTTCATTTGCCAGCCCGCCTGTCACTTAGTTGCTCAGAACAAACATTTACATTTCATTTCTTAAAATATATATTGTTTATCGGATGCAGATACAATTTTAGAAAATTTTTCTCAAATGGGTCAGTGAGCAAAGAAAAACGAAGCGACGTCGCTGCAGCAGTAGATATGATCGTGTTGACTATCGATTATGCAAACCTGTGTAGAAACTCATGTTTCCCTGTTGGATACTTAGTTCAGATGACCTATTTCTCGTACATTACATTGAGTGGTACTTATGTGTGCTTGTCTTGTATGTGTGTGAGCACAAAGCGAGAAATGGTATTCGTGTGCGGTAGTGTGGATGAGGCAATAACTGGGATAACTTCAAATCTATTATAGCTTCAAAGGAGTCTGGACAGGAATAGTATTAGACCGAAACATACAATATCTTCCATGACAATATGCAAGATATTTTCTTGCTATGTATAAGGAAAGATAAATCTCTGCGGTTACGACCGTAAGCGTCGTCGTCACTTGCAAAAATGTTTTAAATTAAACATTGTTAAGTAAACTGCAAATTTGTTGAGCACCCATTTCTGAGTACGTCCTTTTAAAATTAATATTTGTCTTACAAAACGACATCGGTGGTATATTAGTCATTTAAACACGAAAGCTTCCTATAGTTTTTTTCCGACACAAAAACGATGTTTTCTTTCTAACTTCTGGTAATTAACAAAAGTACCTCCGTAAAGGTGTTATTTCCAATAACAGGAAGTAAGTAAAAATACCTTACATTTGCCACATTTTACATGGGTTTAAAAGTATCCCAAAGTTTTATTTGCCAGTTTCCCGTCTCGCTTTACATTCAAGTGTATTTCTTCGTTAGTTGCTGTCGATATTCGAAACTGGAACAACTTGAAACAACTTTATTCCAATCCGTATCGATATTTAGGACTTTGATTCTACTGAAATAATGGAAGATGTTAGTATGACTGGAATATTATGCTCTCAAATGCAATCAAATGTGTAAAATGACATCGCGCTGTGTTGTTCGATCGAGGACGTTTGTTATCCCTATCCATCATAAGATTTACGGCATCGTAATAGGGTTACATTTAGCGAAGTCAAGTGTGGCTATTACGAGGTTACGCGGCGTGTTTCACTTAGATTTTTTACGTTGTTATATTTTTCAAAAAGTAAGATATCCTACTTTTGTTCTACCGATGGATAATGACCTATATTTCTTCTGTAATTGTTTATTTGAACGCTTTGCCGTTCTTAGATCGTCTAATTTGAATACGTATAACGCGAGATTCAGAGGAAAGTTTTCACAAGAAGTATTACATTTTTTAAATGATTGAATTGCAGTTGTATTTGTTGCTGGAAAATTGTCAGTTTTAAGGTAAATCATGGAATCATATGCATTGGTGTTCAATTACTGTTAAAGATGATACGAGCAATATGATATTGAACTCGCGAATAATAGATCTTGTAAGATAGTTACAAAAACTAGCTACAAGAGTAAATAAACTGATAAAATTGTACATTGCCCCCTAAACGTCAGTTTCCACCTTAAGATAATGATACACGAAAACACGCACAACGAACACACTGATAGGTGCTTGGTGACACATTTTATTCGTCATAATTTCGCACAATACCCTATCATCATTATCTATATTAATTGGTGACAAGACAGACACAAACTAACAGATTTTCAGATCAAATTGAATACATAATTTTTTTCGGCTTTCTTTTACATCAAAATCTTGCGTGCAACTTTTTCGAAGTTAAGACATAAAAAAGTTAATTAAGCTGTCACTTATTACGTGTCCATAAAACAATAGTGAAGCTATACGTACATTGAAAAAAAAAAACTTTTTAGAAGAGACCTAGCTTCACTGTTTTTGTCAGTGTATAAGATACAGCTTACTTTAAGTATCTATACTGTCCAAAAGAAGTACTTATGTATGTATAATGTTCCTCGGATTGAAACACTCGTCGCGACTATCGTAAAACACACTCATCCGCTCATCCCGCATAGTTTACTTAGAAACAATAGTGTTCAGTAGGATAATGCGAAGAGTATTCGAGGGGTTAGTCGTAAAAGCACCTATACGTACATATCTACTTAAATCTAGTCCTACGTAGTGCCTGTTATGTAATCTATGTCTGCGAGGCTAGCAGGCTCCCCAGACCTAAGCAGGTGCCGCCTTCGAATGACGAATTGATCGAATAATACGTACATTTCCTTTTCATGTTTCTCTTTCTTTATTCCATCATGCATACGGCAGATGGGAAATATTTAATTATAACGTTACATGGGTTTTGGCTTAATTCGTTCACGTGATTCTTGACGTGATTGTAAATAGCTAACTTACGAGCATGTGCGTGAAACTTAACGAGCTTTTATACACTTATTCAATTTATCCGGATTTTATCTCTTCAGAATATGTTGGGGGAATAGCGAAAGCTTCGCTTTGGAATCTCTTGGGTTCTTGGAAAGTGTTGGGTTCGATATCTAGGTCGTACAGATATTGAATGTTCCTGAAAAAGTAATTGTTACTAGCAGTCCGGAGGGAACTGAGCACGGTAGCGGGAAATAGGTTCGCCTATATCACTGAAGCACTCGTAGCGTAGCTTGTTTAGTATCCGATCAACTAAGTTAAGGGAGTGATCAATTAGGAGCTTGTGAAGGAAAATGTTTAGTTTTAAAACGCGAATTACAAAATAATTAATCTCAATGTGGCACGTGTCGGCTTTGATAAATACTAGCGGCTCGCCCTGGCTTCTAACGCGTATTTTTCAAAAATTACAAAAAATAAATCTTTTTTGAAAATATTCTATAGCCTATGTTCTTCAGGGATAATGTAGGATTCTAATGGTGAAAGAATTTTTCAAATCGGTCCAGTAGTTTTTAAAATTATTCGTTACATACAAAATACAAATCTTTCCTCTTCATAATATTAGTGTAGATTTTTTTTGCCATATCCCTGAATGGGGATACCTATTGCTTATGTATATATAACTATCTGCGCCCCGCGGTTTCACGCGCGTGGTGATGGATGATGATGATAAAATGTGTTGATCCAGCGCCATATCTACCTCCATTCCATTTATTTTTTATAAGATTTATATAGGGCTTACGCGAATATGATCATGTCTCCGATTTTCTTATTAAGCTCAAGTGGCTCCCTATTCGTCGTCACCGGAACGCTCATATATTATCTCTCCTTTACAGTCATTTACAGTATTCTGATCAATCCTTTATCCCCGCGCTTATCTACCTCAAGAAACAGTTTAAATTTCTTCATTCTACCCATTCTGTGGTTACTGTCATTAGAAAACTTAACGCTATACAGCAGTTATTTATGTATACAATTATTTAGACCATAAGAAACCCCGCCTAATATTTTGACCATATCTATCGTTGAAGGATTGTCTGGAAGAGACCAATAAGTTTAATGTTGTTATTATGGTGTTTTCAATAAAGAGTTATCTATCCCGCTATCTATCATACCTAATTTCATCAAAAGCGGTACAGTCGTTTGAGGGTAAATGAAGATATGAATTGATCAACATAGTTGATGAACATGATGAACTAATGAACATACGAACACACTAAAGTTTGCCTATATAATATTAGTTTGGAAATGATCAATTTGTTACTACCGAATATGCATTAGAAATTAATTATATTTTTTGTAGTATATATGGTTCACTATTTTGGCGATAATGTCTTAAACACAAAAGATAGACATAAGTATGCTGTCACGAGCTTTTTTGTAGGTAAATTTCCGTTATACATTATGTGCGTGTGACACTTAAGGTTTTTGCAGCGCACGCCAGAATAGGTCGCATTTAGCTGATTTTTTTCTTACTTACTTGACACTTATATTTTCGACAATTCATATAATAACTTTATAAATTATAGCACATAGCTTATTCTGATGTCTAAGCTACATTACTGTAAAGTTTCATTGAAATACATTCAGTGGTTTTTGCGTAAAAGATTAACAAACATCCATACATACATCCATACATCCATACGTCCATACATCCATAGGTCCTTACAAACTTTCGCGTTTATCATATTAGTAGGATTTAGTAATATAGTTATATTCTAGTTGTTCATTCATATTTAGGGTTCTGCACCCAAAGACTTAAACTGAGTCTGTCTTTGTAAATTTTAGACCATTTTTGTTACTGGGTTTATCTGAAAAACTGATTCGTTTACAATTTGAAACTTCGGTAAAGTATCCTCTTCTGAAAATATCGGTTCAAAATGTAGTTTTGAAACTGATCAAAACCAACAAATATTGTTTTTCTTTTACTGGTTGTTTCAATAAGAGCGCGAGGCCCAACTCGTATTTGGCCAGTTTTTCGTTTTCTGGAGTACATTCTTGGTAATACTACTGTATTACTTCTCCAGAATTAATAAACATAAAATTGTAGCGATCCTTCTAAATTATAAATCACAAAGTCATAAAATACGGCTACAACGGAGTTGGAGAATCGTATCTGTAACTTCAAGAATTTTCACTCAAACACTTGTTGCATTAGTACCCGAAATAGTGAACCAAATGTGCATACTTTAGTGAACCTAAATGTATTTAATGTCAAAGATTACGCTGAGTGTTAAAGTCCTACTAGTCCGACCCTTGATCTCTACAGTTGTACTTACAAAACTACCTCATTAAATTCATTTTTCTTCACACTTCCACACACCATAATATTTACTTGCATGCAATCATTTGGATAAATATTGTCTGATCTATTATTAAGTAAGATTCCATAATTTAATATTGTATTTTGTTCTTGTACATTAATTAAAAAAAAATTGCTTTATTTAATGATAAAAATTAAGAAATAATTTTATTTTAATCATGATAACTAATATAATATATATTACCAATCCAATACCTTTTCGACGAAAGAGGCCTGGGTCCTATTCCACGGGTCAAGAGCCTAGTTTGGGAACCAGGAGCTGCATAACCATATTATTGTTATCATAATTTCCCATTTTCACACAATATATGATTTATTATATATTATTATTATTATAAATAGAATTGGACCTTGGGCAATAAGGGTTCTTTTTTAACCGCCTTCCAAACAAGGAGGAGGTTCTTGATTCGTCTGTATTTTATATGTTTGCTACCTCAGAACTCTTGACTGGGTGAACCGATTTTGAAAATTATTTTTTTGTTTGAAAGGTGATGCTTGTCGTTTGGTCCCATTTAAGTTTTATCAAAATCGGTCAAGCCGTTTTTGAGTTACACTAAAATAACTGAAAAATATTTTCCTATCTTGATGATATAGTCGTTAACAATGAATGATAATCGATCCCGTAAGTAGCAAGGGTCACTAAATAGTGCGAAAAATTTTTTCTACCAAAAAATGGAACCGACTTCTACACCCAAAAGTGTGAAATGACTTGTCGAAGTCGGTACCATGCGCATAATATTGTGATAATAGGTACTTTTGAACTGTCATGGTACCGACTTCAACAAGTTATTTCACACTTTTGGGTGTCGAAGTCGGTTCCATTTTTTGGTAAAAAAAAATTTGTTGCTATAAATAACATATACTACTACTATAAATAGGTAAACTTTTCATGCTGATTTAAATACGTATCAAAGACGTCGCGCCCTGCAATCATTATGAATTTGACACAAAATTCACTTCCGCAGAAAAGGAATCAGGTATTACAAATTAATGTAATCCGCAGAGCATGATATGTTGATAGATAACTCTTTATTGAATACACCATAATAACAACAATCAATTTAATACTATGCATGCGTTACATATTTCAAAAATAAAAATATTAAAATCACGGAACTTTTTTGTTACTGATGAGCTTTTTGGTTTGTCTTTTTTTTGTGAGTTCTATCGAACAGATTTGAAAACGTATCATGTTGCCTGTCATTTATATAGTTTATATATGGGCAGAGAAGAAGAAAGTTTCGGTTGTGAATATATTTAGTCAAAATGTGCGATCGCAAAGCTCTTTCATGCTTATCCGAATAAATTATAGTCCCCATATCGCATGGCTATAATATGTACCTATGGTATCGGCACCATAGGTACATATTTAGTCTGGTACAATGTAACGCTTCTGTGAACGATCGAAACCATGCGTGCGCTCGGTATTCTGACTATTTATTTGTATTGGTTCAACGCACTCGGAACGTTACAGCAAAGCAATCCGGCTCATTTGACCTGTTGCAGTACTCGATACTGCCCATATGCGGACACCATTGCCGTACAACATTTGCTAGTATTGCTTAAAATACACGCAACATTGTGGATGCATAATAAATACAAGGGTATACTATGAGTCTAGTTCATACCTGCAAGTGTAGAAAGTAAGGGCTAAGTCTTGATTAGGTACCGTTATGTTACAGATAAATTTTATAATATGTAACAAAAAATTATAAACGAAATATATTTGTATACTCAAGGCAATATCTTTGTGGCGAATAAAAATGTCTAGGGTTTGATATAGAGTTCTGTTGAAAAAGTTGCTGACAGTCCTTTGGCATGTTGTCCATCATCGCCTATTATATCTCTTTTTTTATACTGTACTGAGTAGCACTTTACCACTATCTCACCTGATGTTAAGTGATGATGCGATCGATGATAGAGCACGCTTATCCAGATGAATATTAACTCCCGTTTTGAAGACCCCCATATTGAACCTAACCGGAAACACAGACTCAGGCAGCGTGTTCCATTCCCTGGCGGTTCGTATTATAACCGAAGATGCAAATCGTTTCGTTCGGGTAAATGGAATATCAACCATAGAGATATAAATTGCTTTCTCTTTTCTGTGATATCAACCATATAGCGGTGGCGCTTCTGAGTATCCCTGGATGTCCGATTATAGTGGGGATGGCGGAATCAAATCATGCAGTTCCGTGGCATACTCCCCAAAATGTATCCGATAAACAAGCGACTTTGCGAGGATGCTCGAGATTTTAGACTCCCTTGCTTACAAGTTGGTCGTCATTAATGAGTCTCTTGGCTCTCCTCTTAATAGCTTCCAATGTCTCCAGCTGGTATTTGGCAGAACCATCCTAAAGGTGAGAACAGTACTACATACACGACCGGACATGCGCATGATAAAGAACTCCAGTAGCTCTTTTAGTTAATTCAAACTCTAAAACCCACGGACAATCAACTGAATGGACTATTTTCCTAAATTATTATTTAGTAATCGGCTAGGACTCGCGTCATATTTACCGGATATTGCTTTCCTAAAGTTGTAATAAGCAGATCACGGTTAGAGTACAATGATAAAAATTGGATAAAGGAAAAAGGTATAATCTATTTGATTCTCCCATCATACGGGGCTTATGTCCTACACTAGCAACTAAGGTTAGCAGGTGTGGCCAATCTTTCGTTATTGGAACATTTCGCCCAGTTCGAAACACGCCCAAAGATTCTACTGTGGTTTGTTCGCGCACGTAAATGGATAAATTTACATTTTACACACAGATACTTGACCCAAAATTTTAAGTACCTATACATACGATACTGAAGTATAGTTGGGCTTGGCAATGTTATTGCAGGATGCTGGACATGGTTACTAGTGTCATTGTCAACTAGAAAATAGCTTGAATGAGTGGAATAGATCTATTTCATTCATAAATACATGTAGATAACTTAACGTCAGGCCAAAACACTGCCGGATGTAGCACAATGATACCTTTTTCCACTATCCAAAGGGGTGCGCCTACGCATTGCGTTATGCCGACAGGCACAGTTCCGTTGGTTTGATTGGTTCGGCTCACGTCACGCTCCAACAAACACGTGTGTTGGCGTATTACGGTCTTGCATAATCGGCCATTGATGATTTTTCCCGCGCAAATAAACATCACCAATCTAAATAGACCGATGTTTTTCTTACAGCTCGTTATGTCGAACTGTGCAACAGGGATCAGCTTACGTTGGAGCTAATCGAAAGCCCGGTGGAACTAAAGGACGCACCGGACGCACCTTCTGTCGTAAATTGGATTGTTGTGAAGTATTATGTTAACTTAGGCTCTGTTTACGACTGACCTCTTTATGTATAGGTATCAACCAATGTTTCTGAAAATAACAGATATGTATACGTATAATAGCGCTAAAACTAAATACATTATAAAACTAACTCGTATGAATTAGTTGGGCACAAATACATGAATCATGTCGTGATAGCTGAAAAGAACAATATGTAATCAATACTATACGTTAAAATGACAAATTATCCATGTTCCACATTTCTGTTGGTTAGTGGAACGGCTTTTGAATAGACTGTGACACGTATCAGGGTGATGGATGTTTGGACCGAACTTATTTGGTCTCGCACAATTAACCTGACATTCCGCCACCACACCTTTCCTTCGGACAATATATTGTATGTCAATCATTGGTCACACGCACGGAACTATGCATTAACGCTAGTTGAATACGACCTTTATAAGTATAGCTTCATAAAAAATTTGCAGCATAACTATAACAAACTTTTTTAAGGCTATGATTTAGGTACGAGCAGATACCAAACTTGTATTGGTTTGTCGATATCTTGATTCTGTGAACACCTATAGGTACCATTTAGAAGCTATTTTAGTCAGACCCAATTTGTGAGTTTGCTCTTAGATGATCTGTATCAACATGCAAATGTACGTCGGGCAGAACTACTTTTCCCTGTAGTAGTTTGGTGAAATTGGTTGGACTTGGGTACCGTTTTATGCGAGTAACCCACATTCATCTCGACAAATTTACTTTGGGTAGTTTTTGAGTAAAAATATACTAGTATGAGTGTGAAGTTAAAGTGTATGTACTAACCTATATGTACCTACTGCGAAAACTTTATGTTGTCCCAATGCATTTCGGAAGAGATACATGTACCAAAAATCATATACCTCTGAATTTTGGTATATAAGTATGTTATGTACTTCATGATGATGATGGACGAACGTCAGCTGTGCTGCAGTTTCAAAATAAACCTGATACATTGACACATAAAGTCAACAATCGCTGTTCCGAACCAAAATCGGATTGAGCCAGGATGGCCTGTTCGGTGTTTAGTTCAGCGTGTCGCAATGTGATACAAAGCGGGTATTTTATTGTGATTTACATTCAGAAAGTACCTATCCATTGTGGGTGCTCGCCCTGTCACAGTTGCCCTCCGGCCTCCGCCGGCCAGCGCCGCTGCCGGTCCACTTGACCCGCGTCGCGTTTATAAGGTTAATCTATTAGTGAAGTGAACTTAACACCGTCGTCACTTGACACGAGCTCTCGCTTCACACCAGCTAATTACATTTTCAGATACTATGTAAGTTAATTTTCAAACAAGATATTTCTTTTGTTAATGTGTAATAGCTATGTAAGTATATTGAACTGACCCTTGGTTATTTTTCATGGCAAATCAAGAAGAAAGCCTCTCTGGCAATTTGAAAATTCTCTGCGATTACTTAATGAAATATTTATTGGCTGACTGCCCTAACGAGAATTCATTAGAATCGAGTTCTTTGGATGTTCATTGAAGGAGATTTTCCTCAATACACCCCGAAACAAATTACGTCCGTAAACATCGGCAGATGATCTCTTTATTGCAACAAAGTGTTCCTGTTTCGACCCAAACAGCTTTATTTGTGTATTTTTCTCGGTGACAAAAGCGGAACTTGTGTTGGCTTGATTTCATAGCTAACGAAGTGGGAAGATCGAGTATAACGACGATCACCCCAGTCAGTCAAACGTACCACTCGAAAAATAAACTCAAAGCTGTGTTGAGGGTCATCAAATTATTATTGAATCTTATTGAAATTTCCTTTCGATGCTTATGATGCAGCATTGAGACGTTCAGTTCAGTCAGCGTTCAAGCGGCAAATTATAATGAAGTTTTTGCTCATCCAACATGACGTGTTAGTTTGATTAAAGTTTTAATAAACATTCTGGTCAGAATATAGTTTCGCCAAATATGTACTTTCAGGAATATTCATTTATTTGGCGAAAGTACAGTTGTTTTTTTGTATTCTGACAATGACTAAAAGGATGTCCAAAATTTTCGTACAAAAATCCAGTATTTTAATCATTATATAAAAGGAATTTGAATTGGTAGGTACGTTTGAATTAATTACCTACGTTTGTATGCTTTAGGATCACTATGTTTTATTCAAAACTATGCTTTAACCTGGCTTATGTAAATAAAGTAAATGTTTAAGTACAAAGCAAATGTAGCCTCGTGATTTAAATTGTAGGAAATGGGACATGTTGACGCGGTTGTTTTATTTAGCGACGTACAAAGCTTAGCAGGTCAATAGAAAGACAAAGCTGTGCCAAGTCCAATCAACTCGTTTCCTGGTGGGTACCAGATGCAGCTAGAGTTCGCATTTAGTCCGAGCCCATGTCGTCAGCGGCCCGCAAACCGAACGCCCTCCGGGAAGTGCGCTAGTCTGATTACAACAACAAACCCCCTTATAAAACAGGTTCAGTGGAACCGACTAAATTTAAACCGATCGGAAAACGCCATTCCGGTTCTAATCCGCAACTGTGCGGATTACAACTGCATTATCTGAAATTCTGCAGAATCTAACGTATAAACTGTCCCCACGAATGTTATTCCGCAATCGTATCGTTTTACTCCACCAGAAACTATGGTAAGTGACTCTCTGTTCTCGGTAAACGTGGGTGGTTATTTATGTTGATTGATGTCCAAGCATATTCTCAGATGTTCACGAGTATCTTTGTATTCTTCAAATTAGGTGTTGTATTGATTTAAGTCGTAGGCTTTAACTAAACGAAGTTTCGAACTAAACATTTAAATGTTTTATTCTAGTAGCTTATTAATTATTTTTAGCATAAAATTCTTTTGAAAATTTCTGGTGTTAGTAAACATCGCGGCGTTACGATTGTACTCTTCGACCGGGTCATAATGTCAGATAAATATAAACAAAGCGTGCTGCACTGTCGGAATAGACTGGCACCTAATAATTTTTAGTTAGTTGTAGTCATATCTGTCAGACAGGCTACAGAAGGTTAGAATAAATGGCAATACTTCTTCCGGGTCTTTGGTAAGAATAGGCGTACCGCAAGGATCAATTTTAGGACCTTTTCTGTTTCTAGCTTATATAAATGATCTGCCTTGCATGGTTAAAAATTTCAGCGATATAGTTTTATTCGCAGATGATACCTCCCTAATTTTTAAAGTAGATAGGAGGGATAGTGAACTTATTCATGTAAATAATGTGTTATCTATGATCTCTAAGTGGTTCGCGGCTAATAATCTTCTCTTAAATTCAAAAAAGACCAAATGTTTAAAGTTTTCTTTACCAAATGTTACTTATGTTGAACCAAACATTAAGCTTGGCCTAGAAAAACTCTCTTTTGACAATGCGACAGTCTTCCTGGGAATTAAAATGGATTCAACTTTACAGTGGAATCCACATATACATGATCTATCTGGAAGACTTAGTTCTGCTGCATATGCAGTTCGTAAGATAAGACAGCTAACAGACGTAGCTACTGCTAGGCTCGTTTATTTCGCGTACTTCCACAGTATTATGTCTTATGGTATATTGCTGTGGGGAGCTGCTGCTGAGATAGAGACAATCTTTATCTTACAAAAGCGTGCAATTCGAGCCATATATGAAATGGATCCTAGGGAATCCCTGAGAGATATTTTTAAAGAAATTGATATTTTAACTTTACCAAGTCTGTATATATTTGAAAATATTATGTATGTTCGTAAAAATTTGAGCAAATTTAAATCAAACAGTGACACTCACGATTATAACACTAGGAATAAAGATAAAATAGCGGTGCCAGGTTTTAGATTAGCAAAGACAAATAAAAGGTCCTTCTTAGGAAATTGTGTGCGGTTTTATAATAAATTGCCCAAACATATTACAACGCTCACAGAAAGAAAATTCAAGTTGCATGTGAAGAATATTTTGATAAAGAAATCTTACTACACAGTTTGTGATTACTTAAACGACAAAAATGCTTGGACTGGTTCGCCTCTGCCAAGCTAGCGCCTAACACCTACGTAATGTAAATTAAGTATTGTAATAATTTTATTATATAGTATGTACTTAACACATTTTTAAAAAAACCTTTAAAAGAATGGCTCCGTGTTTCTTGCCCGTTCTTCTCGCAGTGGCTCTATAACTTTTGTTTGCTGAACGTGGCAGTACAATGTAGTATATTTCAATATTAAAATTTGTAATTGACCTTCATAAGAGCGTCGTAGACGCCTAAATTGAATAAATGATTTTGACTTTGACTTTGACTTTGACTTTGCAAGTTCTTACATATTTGTTTTCGCTACTTCTCTTACCTTTGCTCATCGCATTAGTTCTATTTGAGACGACGACGACGTTTACATAAACAGCGTGTGACCTCGATTACTTTGTCCTGTGATTCCTTTTCTATATTTATATTGAGATGAAAGGATTCGAATGCTCTACTTGCGCATTAAGTAGTGTAGATGGTGACAAAAGAACTCGGGGTATTTTAAATACATTGGCGAGATTGCCGAAACAAACTGCCAAGTGCTATATAGACATATAGAGGGTTCCGTAATTTTGTATTAATACAGAATGTACCAAAAATGTTGTTTTTAATACTGTTCGAGATCCTTAGATGGCGGCAGACCTGCAATTGGATGTTTTCTAGTCATTTTTTGTATTACGTTAGGCATTGGTCATTGGTCGAGCCAAGTTTGACGCTTATATGTGTAACCGTATTTACGATAAAGATAGAACTTTGTACACGCCTTTTTTGTACTGGGTTTCTCGAATATATAAACGTTTTGATTTGTTAGGCAATCCGTCATATTGACTAGAGTTGCCGCGAATAGTTATTATTAACTAATATAATTCCATTAATATGATGAGGCACATATTACAGATAATAATTAATACTGTGTATTGTTTTATTTAGGAAAATAATAAAAATTGATTATTTTTAACTCCTTAGTTTTTTGTTCGATAAAAGTTTAATTTAGACGACTATTCGCCGAATGCCGAATAATAGCTACTATTCGGTATTCGACGAATATAAAAAAAAATGTCGAGTAATGCCGAATACCGAATAATAGCGAGTATTCGCGGCAACTTTAATACTAACACATATTCTGTGAAAATTTCTATCGACTACCTAAAACTGTTTTAAAGATACAGCATTTTAATAGTCGGACGGACGGACAGCCGAGGCTTAGTGATAGGGTCTTGTTTTCTAGTACGGAACCCTAAAAAAGTAATACTACAGTGAAGTGCAGTGTGATATTCACCTGTTATTATTTCATAAGAAACTGCTCTAGAATTACCGATCTAACAAACCATTGTGTGATATTTACTTACATAAATTAAGGGTAGTTGATTTTAGCACAGCTGAAACTCATAAACTTTTCGTTTCCACAGCGGAAACACCGAGCGAGGTGGTGACCGTCAAACCGCCATTGAAGTCACCTGGTACACCCACGACTGGCGTCCAAAGCCCTGCACAAAAACGTAAGTACACAAATGTAACGATACGCATTGTATTTATTTCACAGTTAAACATTATCGCTAAGGCTGGTGTGGGTTTGCCTCCAGATAGAAAGAAACATAATCTGGAATTGTTAGATACAGTTCGTTCGATAAGCACTTTTAGAGAGGTGTAGGTAGGTACAATGATATTATGATAATTCTGGAATTAATTTTGACGCTTTTGATGCTGACCTCAAAAAGTACATGTAGTATTATTGTGAAAATATTTGTCAAATATTTTTGTAACCAGGGAACTAGGGTAAGTTGGAATCCTGAGCCTTATGTACCCACTATCACACACTGTCTATGTAGGTATGTACCCACGTTTGCTCGATACCCGGTTTGATATTTATGAAATTTTATAGGAAAGAGCTGTTGCTTTATTGAAATCCGCAAATAGATCCGCTTATCGGTTCTTCGTGATAAATATCTAGCTTATATAAATGATTGAAGATTTCAAAAACATAGGTTAAATTACAGAGGTTCTGTTTCTGTTCTTAAGAAGCTTTATCTAGTGATGATATGTGACAAGTTTTACAGTACTCTAAACGGCGTTTATCTTAATTGTACATTTCAAAAGTCGATTATTTAATGTTGTCTTATGTTTTCGTGATTATTAGTTTATTATACACTAGCTTTCGGGCCCGGCTCCGCCCGCGCCTTTGTCGGTTATATTGTTAAACCTTTAACCTATTTTTGTGCAGTTGGGTAAAACCTACCCTATGTCCTTCCCCGGGTCACTAACTATTTCCATACCAAATTTCATCCAAATCTATCCAGTGGTTTTTAAGTTTATTCGTTGCATACAAAAATACAACTTTTTCCTCCTGATAATATTAGTATAGAAAGTAGGTAATTAAAAAACTTTAAACAGCTGAAATCGCGTATATTTATTATTATTTTCGTCCCAACGTTTCTAACACTTTGGAGTGATCGTGGTCACGGGATGCAAGGGTGTCGTTTGTTTAATTTTGGTCACATACCTACTTAGTTTTTTAATATAAGCCTAAATGCGAAAAATCAATCGAATCTAATTTAGACAGCGTTTAATTTTTTTTTAATATTGGGAAACAAACGTCATGGGCAAATTAAATAAGATATTTATGCTAACTATTTATTCTTGTTGATGTACTAGTATCTGCACATCTTGAATAGTAAACAAATTTGGCTTAGTTTATTCCTTCTATACGTACTTGCGACCACTTTTCTGGCCAAGGTTTTATTTTAGTTTCATTCGTCGCCTGTTGAAAGGTATCGTAATGCCGACTGCTGATCAACAAAATGTCAATTGGTTGGTCGATTTCAGTGAAAGGTCATTTAATGCAAAAAACCTCTATGATTTTTGACTTTATTTTTAATTTGCGGATTAGGAGGCATTTGATAAGGTAATGAATTCGTGTTGATGCTGCTCGCTCTTGAAAATCACCTATTATTATTACTTACGGGCTCTCAAGAACAGTTGTCCAAAATAGGTTAGGTGCTTGGTTTCATTTTATGTGATACTAGTATTTGTGGTGTGCCTATTGTGCTGACATCATGTATTGTTACCTACTTATCCATAGTATATGTGTTGTATATTTTTGTGGCGTATTGTTTTCTGGCACCCACCCGAAATGAACCCTTTGTTCTGAGATTGAAATTCCCTTTGTTTTTTGAGCAACCTGACACCTTGACTTGTCCTTCGTGGTGTTTTGAACTACTTTACATTTGTTTAGTAAAATAAAAGCTGTACCTACCCGTATGGTAAATCTTACGCTGAAGATTATCTGAGCAAATACTTACACATGTTTAACATGAAGAGATAAGAAAACCAACGTACCTTACGTTAACATAAATTAGGACATGGACGACTTGGCTACCAACCTACGTAGTCTTATATTATTTTTGTTGTTTTTAGCCCGCACTGTCATACCTACTGCACGGCGAACACTGCCCTCAACTCTTTTTATACACTATTTCAGGATTGAGACTATCATGTTGACAGATTTTGGGTCTCAAGTCCGCCCTGTCACTTTCTGCGCGGTCTGCCGCGACAATGTCTTGCAGAATTTCCTAGCACTCAACATTTTGGTTATTATAACCCATACATTTTCATGTGACAGAAGCGGCAAGCCTAGTCTTGTCTCACATGTTTATATTGGCTCGAAATATTTTCAATGTAAGTATGTATACCTAGTAGATTGTACAAGATAGGTACTTTAAATTCCTGGCACGTTACACGAAGGTCGTTTAGAAATGCACTTTTGTTTTTAGAAAACTGTTTTAGACGAAGTTAATATTAAATCAAAAAAAATATGATGACATATCTAAATGTGATGTCATATTGAAATTAGATAAACAGGCAACAGGAATAGAGGTAATGAACAGAAAGTAAAAAGATAACAGTGCAATTAAACAGTGCATTGTTTATTAAGGGCGGTAAGTAGGGAATTACGATCGAGGCTGTAGTAGAAGCCCGAAGTCGAAGACCGTTTGTGAAACACAATGTTTTTCATCACATTTGCGAGTAAATAATTATGAATTGTAGCTTTAATACACAAGTCAGCACAACTATTATTACGAAATAGGTTTTAAGCGGATGGCGGGCTTTTTGGCCACACCACAGATTATACAAATGTTTCGTTCAGAAACGTTAAGGGCAAATACTTAGGTAGGTACACAGCCATGACAAAGTGTGAAAAAAATTTTCGAAGTTTTGATACAAAAACTTAAAAATATTATTTGAATATTTAAGTAACATGTAGCGAGATTGCAATGAAATTCCTGTTTATGTAACATTTTAAGACAATTTTACAATTGCGTGTAAACTCCTTGCTTGAACTTGTGTGACCTGTGTGCTGTGCTATAAATAAATAAAAAATACTTACCGTCCTTGGGTTTAAAAAGAAATCTCGAGAGTTTTATATGGGGCATTAAGGCCAAGTTAACCTGTATGTTTAGATACTGTTTACTTGCAAGTGTGATGTAAAATAAATTGTAAGGAGTTAATATTGTAAGCACATAGCGTATAGTATTCTCCGCAGACTGGAATGTGATGCTATAGTGAAAAATACATTTTGGAAGGATTGTAGTGTTGCTATAATGGGAGTACCGGGAAGCGAAGAGTATATAAGTGTGTATCATCACATTATCAGCAGCCTCAATACGTCTACTTTTACACACCACAGTATGGTAAATATTCTAAAAGGTGCTGCTGCCCACCTGCCGGTTTTTTCTCTTCGTCGCCTCCTTGCCATTCTCATTGGAAGATATAGAGCGAGGTGCAATTCTTGTCCAGCCTCCACACGGTGACACATAGGTAGTGCATATAATAGACATGTTGGAAACACACCAACAACAATATGGAAAGATTGAGTGGACAGTAAAACTGATTGCTTGGAAGAAGGAGCTATTGAAATCCTAACAACGCAGTAAGCTTTGCTACAAGCATCTCCCGCATACGAAATCGCAATAGTAAAAACATTTGTGAAAAACAAATGTAAAGGGGAACAATATGACTCGAATATTATATATTTTTTACTTTATAAGATCCGTTCGGTATATCAGGTGACGCAAAACCAAGATAACAACACATTATGCCGTCGGCCATTCTGCATTAGCAAGTGAAATGTCCAATTGTCATACGATGACCTGAATCGAAACCTTGGGTATGTCGATTTGGCTTTGAGACATCCCCAAAATTTTATTCCAGAATAAGTTTTATTAAATCCAGTGTTTTATCGTTATTTTAGCGTTACTAAATTGCCGCGTTCTCTTGTACACTTTTTATTCTTAATTTTTTATTATATTAACCAAATTAATTGCTACGAACACGGTTGCGTGCGCCGATTTCATTCTGTGATTCCTTTTCTGGCTATTATACGTTTGATTCAGAATAATCTATATCGTCTAAACATAATGTCACGATTGTGTAAACTTTAAAGAACTCATAAGTCGACGACAAGGTTTTGCAAAATTCGACCTGAAATCTATGGAATCTTCAATTATTATTTATTGCCCTAATAAATCTCAAACAATTGAAATGTCTGATTGTTTGTGAAATGTATATATTCTGATCTAGTTTGTAGATACACGAGTACCTATAGGTTATCAAGAACCGAGTTATTAGAGCTAGAAGGCAGATGCGATGTCTGACAAAGTAACACATTCAAATATTATATTGATGAATTGAGCAAACAAATAAATATGCAGCCCATTACACTCAATGAAAATATCTAATATATATACAATTTATAAATAATTTGTCGAAGTCTGAGCAAATAACGTATATCGGTTCGACATAAACACGTTATTATTTGATGTTTAGGACGGTAAATGAGTTTATATTTTTCTGCATTACTACGAACAGTTGTATTTCTTAATTTCCTTGCTGAGTTTAAGCGACTGACGAATATTTATTATTATATCTTGGGCGTGTCCCTACATTTGTCGTTTTCTGATCAAGGCTTGTATATTACACATTACTTGGTAACCGGATTTCGACATCGATACTAGGGCCTCATATATGTAGTGAGTGGTTTCTGAAAAAGAGCAAAAGGTATATACAATAATAGTTCCTTTTTAATTTTAAATGGTAAAAATAATAGAAATAGCTGCAAGTTAGGGGTGAAATTATAAAAACTTCGTCTTCAACAGTTGAAAACAGTTGTTGAATCTTTGCAGGAGTCGTTAAGACAACAATCTATCAACATTATACATTAATATACACTCGAGAGCAATGAATCCGGGTCACTTAAAGAATCCTAAAAATCTCGGAAACTAAAAATGCTAGGTTAATGCAATAAATTGTATTTAATAGACAATGTAATACTCCTTAAATGAAGGTATTAAAACTTCTTAGTTATTGTAAAGTTATATCATAAAAAAATCAAATTTGAAAAAGGGCCACTTTCGAAGATGGAACTACGAAATTACAGCATTTGGTTTTGCTTTTGTTTGTAATCTGTCATTTATGTGGGTACATAAACCATGTTGATAGTGCTCTATATTCATTATTCAAGCTGAAATTATGTCGCTTACGCCTGAAGAATGCACCAGAATACTTACAATGCTGGAAACCGGCCGGAGTCAGCGCGATACAGCCAGGACTGTCGGTGTGTCGCTGTCAACAGTACAAAGAGTTCTCCGACGTTACGAAGAAACTGGTTCTAACCTACGCAGACCAGGAACGGGCAGAACCAGGTGTACCACAGCACGAGAAGACCGATACTTGGTGAACACCATGCTTCGAAATCGCTTTCTCACAGGAACTGAACTCACCAATCAGTTTCGACGCCTCGGAGGAAGCAACCCAAGTGCATGGACAGTAAGACGTCGGCTTGCTGAATCTAACTTAAAACCCCTTAGACCTGCAAACGGCCCTAAACTGGAGCGTGGGCATCGTATTTCGAGACTAAGATATGCCCAGAGCTACGTAAATTGGAGTATTGAAGATTGGTCAAAAGTTATGTTCTCCGACGAATCAAAATTTATGCTCTACAAGCACGATGGAAGACATAGAGTGTATCGAAGACCAGGGGAAAGATTCAAGCAAGCATGCATCGAAGAAAAAGTAGCCTACGGTGGTGGGTCTGTACTTGTGTAGGCCGGAATTTCTTCTGAAAGTCGCACAGAGCTGGTGATCATAGAAAACGGCTCTTTAACTAGCGTAAGATATGTGGAAGAAATCCTCAATGATCACGTTGGTCCATTTATGGTCAATTTAGGTGAGGATGCTATATTTATGCATGACAATGCCCGACCTCATACAGGTAGGATTGTGAATGACTACCTTCAAGAGATGAACATTACTCGTATGGAGTGGCCAGCGCGCAGCCCGGATATCAACCCGATCGAGCATGCTTGGGACGAGCTAGGCAGATGCGTAAAACAACGAAACCCTCCCCCAATCACGCTTCGTGAGCTCAAAATTGCTCTCACAGAGGAATGGGAGAATATTCCCCAAAATCGTATAAGGAACTTGGTGTACAGCATGCCAAACCGCGTAAACGCAGTAATGGAAGCACGAGGAGGCAATACGAAGTATTAAAATTCAAGAAAATCGTAATAAAGTTCAAAAATTTCATGTTTCCTATTTTTGTTTTAAGGAGAGATCAGCAGTTTTTTTCTTTATGTAATTTTGTGTTAATAAAATGTATGGTGTTTCATATTTTATTTACTTTAATTTAAGGAGTATTACATTGTCTATTAAATACAATTTATTGCATTAACCTATCATTTTTAGTTTCCGAGATTTTTAACATTCTTTAAGTGACCCGGATTCATTGCTCTCGAGTGTAGTTACGCTCTTGATGACTAGTCTTTATTACAACCCTGAATGCTCTTGTTTGCGCCCCCATTCCAACTTTAGTACGAAGGTGCATGCATTTTAAACAATACAATTAATCAGTTCACGCATGCGATCGACACATTCACCTTATAACCCTCTGACTTTGTGCCAAAAAATCGGCGTCTCCGCGTCGTCGTCTTCGGTCCGGCCGGCGGCGTTTTTGGCACACTGGCCCGGATCTATCCAGCGATTATGTCATGCATAGAGAGTTCCAATCCGTTTGTTGTTCCACGGTTCCCCGCAAACAAATATCGGAATGGCGTTTTATTGTCACGAAGAAAGCGAAACTGTACGAGGGTGGGATATTTCTGGAAGGTTGCGTGTTGAACGCGACGATTTGATGCTTTGCGAAACGCACTGAAACCAGTACAGTTACATTCAGGTGCATTTGATGAATATTCCATCAAACAAGGAATAATCTACATCTACACTAATATTATAAAGAGGGAAGATATGTAGTTTTGTATGTAAAAACTACTGAACCGATTTGAAAAAATCTTTCACCATTATAATTCTATACCATCACCGATGACGTATAGAATATTTTTTTAAATTAGGCATCCGTATGAAATCTTCGATAATATAGCCAATTTGAAAACAAAAAAAATTATATAGCGTTCGCCGCGGCAAATGGTTGATAATGATAATAGAGCAAAGTGATGTAGGTACTACAATTTTGTAGAGGACATCAATATCTATAAAAAAGTCCGCAATACCATTTGCCTTACTATTACAGTTACGTAACAAATAACTGCTTTTTATGTGTCCCAATTTATAATACCTTATATGCCGGGGCGGGCCGCTAGTACAGTATAAATACAAGAATAATTGTGTTTGTAATACCTACTGAACCATTTTTACTTTCGTAGATGGAGCCAAAAACAAGTACCGATATACATACAACATTTTTTTTCCGAACTATCCCAAAATGGTAAAAAGCGCTTTTTAATTTTGTTTAAAAGAGTTTTGAACGCAGATTGTAATTACCCTCGATTAACAGGTAAAGTTTTTGATAATTCGACAATTATTGTGAGCGGAAGACTCAATTGATCATGAGCTTTTTTTGAGGACCTACTTATTTAATATTGAATAATATGAAATAATGTTTTGAAGTCAGGACTTCGAAACTGGGAGCATCAGTGTTTTGAATTAAATTAGCAAAACACTATTTATTTCATATTTTATAGTGTTAGAAATTGGTGACCTAAGCCGATTAATCGCTGAAATAAGAGTAGTACTATATCTAGCCTTGGACCACCTTCTCAAAGTGATAATGTAATCAAAAGATGTTATGGTAGTAATTGTTTTTTTTTAACTATTGTTCATAAATGGAAAATAGTCAGTTAATTAATGATTTTGTCTGTTAATTCAAACTGAGCTGGAATAGATCTTTTCCAAAACTGAGGTGTAAAGTTAATAAACCAACTTCAAAAAAGGAAGAGGTTCTTATTTCGAATGTAAATTTTTGTGTGTAACTCGTAACTCTTTTCAGTGGTCCCATTTTAATTTGAGTGAGATTTGACGAGTATGTGAGTTATCCCTAATAATGCTTACTCTATGTTTAAAGTCGGTTTTTTTGTTAATGTTTCTTTGAAATGCGATTATTGTACTTTAATTCAGATCTTGCATTCTGTATCTCTTTTATCATATCTCTGGTAGAGGAAGTGGATATAGAAGCCAGTCTTCCCTATTTAAATAATTAGGTGTCAAGAAAGTTATTTTAATAAGAAGTCAAGTGCTATCGCTACAGAAAATCACCAATCAGAATCAAAGCTGAAAATAAACAGTGCTGTCTGAATGAGCCAAATGTTAACACGTTAAACACAAGATCGAAAGTCTTGACCTATTTGTTTTCCTTACGCTTTATTTTTTATTACCTTATATTTTATTCGCTGTCAGTTTAGCGAATTCAGTTGAAGTTGGGTGTCTGGTAAAATCTTTTTGACATTCTTGTCAAGTATGCAATTTTAGAGTTTGTATTGAATCGGCTGACAGCTAATTGAAATTCTAAGTCCATCGTTGTATCAACGCACGAATTTCATGGATATATACATTAAGTACTGTAGCAGTACAGGGACTGTCCTGTACTATATCAGCCGGATTGTCCAGTGCTGAACACAGCCTCTTCTATTTAGGGGGGGTTTGCCATAATCCCCATGCTTGGCAAGAGTTTGAGATATCAGGTCCTCGGAAAGAGCTGTTGTCAAAAAGAGCAAGCTCTTTTAGGGTTCTGCTTATAAGCGTCCAGTAAAAAAATGGTGGTTTATTTTAATGGTACCTTCAAAACAACGTTATAAATAATTGATGTTTTAGTATTTGTTGGTTTAAAGGAGGATATTGTTTAGTATACACCATTGTTTAATATACACCAAAATTGAAGATCACTTGTATAGTTTTATATACATCCCTTAACGATTAATATAGTCTAAAATTCATTTTTTTTTACCAGCGGTATGCCTTTATTAAACAAAATACTATGAACTATATACGAGTACAACACTACAGCTACTACATTTTTTATTTTTTTTTATGCCTTATAGGTTAGCCTTTGACCACTATCTCACCTGATGGTAAGTGATGATGTGGTCGAGGATGTTGTTCAGTTCAGGCTAACCTAGAGTTACTGGCTCTCAAGGATAGCTGCCGGAACACACCGTTAGGTGCTTGGCGACAGATTTTCAACTTGAGGGTGGTAGCTAGCCAGTCGGGCATTCGCAAAGTGCCCTACCACCATGCTGTAACGACTGCTATCCTAAGACAACAACCGGGACCGACGGCTTAACGTGCCCTCCGAAGCACGGAAGCGCTCAGTAGTAATGTCACCAGCGGTCACCCATCCAAGTCATGACCGCGGCGGACGTTGCTTAACTTTGCTGATCGATTCAGAATGGCTAAGCAAACTTGGCTACGAGCGCTTCAAAAAATTAAAGCATTTAGACAACCTATAAGTCATAGCAGACTCAGGCAGTCTAAATTATCCAACCCAGTACCAGTTGGCTGAATTGCCCCGTTGAATTGCAATGCTTAACAAAAATTCATAACTTTGACGGCCTCACACATATTTATTATTAAGATAAAAAATATATTATTACTGTAATCAATAAGCTTTAGATGATACCCACATGCTAGGATACAAAAAGGTTTTTCACGGCTACCTTCTCATGTATTGGTGCCGGTTGCAAAATAATTTATTAGAATTTTCAGTCCAATATTCTGTTCTGTTTTATGTGAAATGTCCTGAACATGAGCGAGGCATACTTGATGTTAAGTGGACTAACCTCTACCTATAACAGATGCATTTCGTTACAAGTGAAAAATTGCACTGCGCCCGTCGCACTGAAACGTACATTACGTTGTTGAGTTTCATGTGCCCGTAATTTTACTGGCTCTGTAGGACTGCTGCCGGTACACTGATAGGTCCTTGGCGACAGATTTTCCGCTGGAGGGTTATGGCTAGCGGGCATCCGCAAAATGCCCTTCCACCATGCAATGAAGTTCAAGCTGGCTCGGCCATCATTGCTTTGATTCAACTGTGTACACAAAATATCATAATCTTAGGTTAACTCATTTCGTTTACGAGCTAGAGCTTGTGGCATTCTCGAACAGACAGATAGAGAGCAGAGTCTCATTAATAGGGATCTGAATTGCCCTTTGGTTACGGAATCCTAAAAAAGTAGCAAAGGTTGACGTTCAATCTTATATTTATGACCAAACCATAAGTATGTTTTTATCACATCTCAACAGACGTCAGTCACCCATTAAAAATAATTAAGGCGCATTATCTCATCATTGTATTGCAACATTCGTCATGAACGAGGATCGTTCGGCTAACGCAAACATTTTTATTTTGGGAAACTACCAACATAATAATAAAATTATGTTAGTAACGCCTAGATCGATTTCAAGCACCTACGTAATGTCTAACATAAAGATTCTTCAACAAAAACGGCCGGAACAAATTTAAGACCGTCGCGAATTTGTTTCGACACAAAATACCGTCTTTGAAGACATTACTGGTTCAACATTCGAAGGTTAAGAAGTCCGAAGTTTCTCTAAGCATTTCAAGTTTACTAGCGATGATGCGACGTTAATTTGAATATTTACATAATTTTTTACTAATGTTTTGCCTGAATGTTCGTACTGCGTCTTAATAATCGTGATTCTGATCAGTTAGTTTTTTCCGCGTTTGACTTTTACTATTGGCCTTGAAGTACGTAAACGTTAGCTTCTAATCTAAAATGGTTTACCAGAATTGAAAATCCTAGTGTAGTCATAAGTTTTTCTCAATTAAATATTTGGTACTTCTGTATATTTCATTTTTGTTTCCATTTCACATATTGGCTTAATTTTTAAACATCTGCATAATAGTACATAACTTATTATTCTTTGGCATATGGAAGCGTTTTTATATGAATTAGAAGTTATTAAACTATTGGCCATAAAGTACGTAAACGTTTATCTACTTATCTTAAATTGTTTACCAGGGCTTAAAATTCTAGTTTAAATCATAAGTTTTTCTCAATTAAATATTCGGTACTTATGTATATTTCATTTTTGTTTCAATATCACATACCTATTGGCTTAATTCTTAAACATCTGATTATTAGTGCATAACTTATTATCTTTTGGCATATTGAATTTACATGAATTGGATATAATTAAACTATTGGCCTTGAAGTACGTAAATGTTTAGCTACTTATCTTAAATTGTTTACCAGAGTTTAAAACTCTAGTTTAAATCATAAGTTTTTCTCAATTAAATATTCGGTACTTCTGTATATTTCATATTTGTTTCAATATCACATACCTATTGGGTTAATTCTTAAACATCTGAAGATTAGTGCATGACCTATTATTTTTTGGCATATTGAATTTACATGAATTGGAAGTAATTAAACTATTGGCCTTGAAGTACGTAAACGTTTAGCTACTTATCTTAATTTGTTTACCTGAATTTAAAATCCTAGTGAAGTCGTAAGTTTTTCTCAATGAAATATTCGGTACTTCTGTAAATATCAATTTCACATATTGGCTTCATTCTTAAACATCTGCATACCTAATACATATATGGCATATGGAAGCGTTGTTATATAAATTGTAAGTTAGAAATGTATCTCCTTGTTTACCATTAGTTAATGCCGTCTGACCCTGTACTAAACAACATCCAAAGGTACAATTACAATGTACCAACATTTGATTGAATGTAACTGCGCTCCAGTGGAAGTGGTCAATCAGTCTAGATGACCTGCAAGTCTAGATAGTCCACTGGTACTCCCACCCTGTTGCCTAACACATCCCGGTTTTCTAAACCAGTCGTGTCCTTATGTTTTGCTAATGACTTTGATGAGGTAACTATCGGCTTATGTTAGCTTCTTATGACAAAGTAACTTTCTTTGATTTATTTATATATTCATATAGAGGATGGTAAACCTTTATTAGATGTAGAAGCACTACCTTAATACTACATATAAATAATTGTTACTACAATTAAAGCAACTCATTAATTTTGCCTTAAATTAATGTAAAATGTGTGCAAAAATGTTGTGCGCAAATTTTAATTTTAAACTTTGATACGATATAGAATATATTATATGATGTATATATTTTTTATATACACCAGTAAGTAATATTAAAGGTGGAGAGGCTACGTATCACACATTTAAACACATAATGACCATAATAAAAAAAAATGTGTAAATATTTTTTTTTTGCCTGGGATGGATAATTTGTAAAAATAATACAAAAACATAAATAATTGATAAGTATTTTTTTTCAAACCTATCGGCAGTGGCCTTGGATGCAACATGTTTGAGTAAATTTGGTACTACTTATTGTAAATAGGTACAATATATTTCAGTAAGTAGGTATAATAATACATCTTTATTATTTCAAGGCAATACAAAGATACATCGATGTTATCCTTATCACTTAGCATAGGCGACGTTGAATTGGGTTTACTAATTTTTGTGTCACATAGCTTTATAGCTCATAATTATATTCAATTTTGTAATCATCCAACTCGCAAATATTCGCGTTTAGAAATATAAATCGTCATAACCGTAAACATGTTATCATTGCTTAATTAATGAGAAAGTAGAGTAATGTATGATAAGAATAATCTTCCTACTTTTATGTTACTTATATTTTAATCCGTACTTATACGTGAGTACGGATACATAAACACTTGAACGGGCTTTATGTGCATGCTTTAATGTTTAGTTATGATTATAAACTAAGAATAACTTATTTTGTTTGTGTCTCATTGTGAGCCTAATATGTCTTAGAAGCTATTGTATTTTAAACCCTCTCCCCGTTATTTCACCCTAAAATGGAAACGGAGCGTGTGTGCAATGTTAATTAGCGATTTGCATAGTGCGCGATGATAAATCGGCCGGGCTCGGCGTGGAGCGTCTACCAGTGGCGGCGCGCGCGCTCCCTCCGTGGCCGACTGCCGGCGACGCGCGCTCCACTCGCGTACACGTCTCTGCGTAAAAATAAAGTCCACCGCGCTCGCTCGCGTACTTCAACCCATTTATAATTATCAGTAAATCGCTGCGCTAGTGCACGACTGCCGCGGTCGGCGTCCGCTCGCCGAAAAATTACAATAGCTAACCTCGAACCCGAATGTGACGTCCCAGCCCCGCGGGCCCTTTACACGAACGACACGAAAACCTTTGCGCTGACGACGACGACTGGGCTCGAGTCGTCACTCCTACGCAATAGATACCTGTGTAGTGAGACGCGTAGTCTTGCTTTACAATAAACGTGTGTTTGTGACAATGATAGTGTTGTGTTAGTGATAACAGTGTGTCGATTATTTAATTTGAAACATGCCTGAAAAGCGTCGTAAGAACAAAAATAAACGTAAAAATAAAAATAATCGGGCCGACGTAATCAAAAATAATGGTGAGGTAATAGAAAAACAAAGTGAAGAATCTAGTAGTGTACAAATTGATAGTCATGAAACATTACCTGAAAGTACTGAGAATGATGATGCTTTACCTGTAAATAATTCTATAAATCAGAATGTGATTACTGAAGACGACTCTGCTCCGGACGTTGTAGACGCTGAAGTCGTATGTGTAAATGAAGATGTAAATAACAATAGCAGTACGTTGGCAGTTGAAACTTTACAAGTTCCTACTGTACATTTTAACAATATCGAAAATGAAACTATTCAAATACAATCTGAAACATACATCGTGGAATCTCCTGAACAAACTTTAAAAACTAAACCTAAATTAAATACTACAGTTAAAAGTAAAAGTTTAGATGACGATGATGCGCCTAAAATTATCGATATTACAGAAGAAGTTGATAATGACCCTGAAGACGAAGGATCTGAAGCTTTGGTAGATACTAGTAATATTTTAGTGTCGGATGTTGAATCGGATATAGAATGGGAAGAAACAACTGATTTACAAGATGTCAAAATTTCTTTATTGAATGATGTCGCTGTTGGGACTTCAGTTACAACAGTTCCGCTCAATGTCGCTCAGTGCCAACAGATAAATATTTCTTTGACTCCTGATGTTGAAACGTCTTTACGAAATTACTTGAAAACCTTAGATTTATCAACTCATCCAGAAAATGTGAATTCTGTAGAAATTAAGGCAGAGATCGAACAAATTATTAATCGAGAAATCAGACACAGGTTACGAAAGAAGGGATTAGCCGATGATTTTGGATTGCAAAGACTTGGTCCTCCTCGGACTTTAGATGTGATCGATGAAGAAGGCAGTGGTGATTCATCGAAATCATCTCGACGTCAATCATATTTGAGTGATAAAAAGAGTGATAATGAAGATTTAGAAGATGATGTTTTTGAAGATAAAAGTAAATCTCAAGAAAAAATGGCGAGAAGAACTGAAAGTTCTTTTCATAAAAAAATATTCGGTCGTTTGGTGCCACAGCAGTGTATGTTAGTCGGAGCAAAGATTAAAGAACCTGACGTTACTGAAGCAAGAGGCGATTGGACAGTCCAAACAGTTGAGAAAATGACAGGAGCGGAAGTAGTCTATTTAACTGATTCTTCTAGTAGTACTAGCTCACTTCATGAGTATGGTGACGAAACTGATGATGGTACGGAAACTGATGTTTCAATTCGTATGATTACGCCTACTATTGAAGTTACAGATACTGAACATTTACTAAAAAATACGTTCATTTCTAATACTATTAGTGAAAATAAATCGCCAGATACTTCAAAAAGTGAAAACAATGAACATATTATCAAAATCAATTACGAAAAAGATAATCAATTACAAAAAGAAACAGCTTGTGCTCAAAATAGTCATGAAATAATTGTTCTTTCAACGGATAATATAAAAACAAATTTATTCGTTAAAGACGTTGAGCCAACAGAGGTAAATAATGAACATGCTATAAAAAATAATGATGAGAAAGAACATATAAAGAACAATGAGGGTAAATATGATTTGGAAATAAAGGTTTTAAAATGTGAATTAAATGATGCCATTAACAATCTGATAAAAGAAGTTTCAGATACCGAATTGAATGAAAATCTTAACGATGCGTTTGTGCGTCAGGATTCCTCCAGCAGCGTTTGTTCTTCTCAATGCACAGCAAAATATAATCCTACCTCTTCGTCTTTGAATGATATTTCTAATATTGTGCATGATAATACCAATGAAAACGACAAGCCAGATACAGAGAATAGCATATTAGCCTCTGCAGGCAGTCATGTTAAAGACGTATTTGATCATGTTGTACGGAATTCAACTGATATAAATACCAGAACTGAGGTACATACCAATAAACCAACGCATCTACGAGATTTATGTGTTAAAAAAATTGCTACATTTCCCTTCGGTGACAAAATTCTGGAAGAACTTGCATCGGTTTCGGAACGCTTACAAAATATAACGAGAGGTTATACAAAAAATAACCCTCCAGATAAAAAAAATACGGAAGTGGAAACGTCTATTAAACACAATATGCAGTATGACACGTTGCTAAATTTGTCACCAATAGAAAAAGTTATTCTACCTTCAAAATCCAAAGAATCAGTACCACCGCCAATACAGCCTCGCCACTCTTCACTAAAGAAAAAATCTCGTGAAGAGGAAGTTTCTACTAGAGTGCTAACAAAAACTGAACCTGGTTATGTTTGTTTATCTCCTTCACAAAAAATGCTGATGGAAAAAACTCAAACAACAATTACTGAAGAAGATACTGGTGACTGTATGCACAAAAACTATATTGAGCGTAGCAGTTATAATGAACAATACACTAAACATAAACAAAATTGTCAAACAAGTTATGATGTCTCTCCGGTTGCTCCTTTCAAATCTCAAACTGGAAGTCGTTTATTAGCCCTTATACGTGACCCTACAGTGACGAACAATATAAACATGTTTAAAAACGATAGCAATTCAAACCAATGTGAAAATAAATATTCGATGACCCGTAATACATCAACGGAAAATCACAAAAGTGGAAATTTATCGATTACGAACACATTTAAACCTATACCGCCGCCAAGACCTAAGAAAATGTCATCATCTGTTTATGAAAGCGACGAAAGTTCTGATTTTACTGATACTTCAATGCGTTCTATGAAAAGCGAACGTAAATTCTTTCATTTTTCTACTGGAAATTTAAACAAAGAAATTGAGGATGATATATCATCTATTCAAAATATGCATAGATACTACATTAATACTAGAGACAGTATAAGTGAATGCCCGCGAAGGCCGTCATTACCCAAAGATTTGTGCGATCAGCAAATGGAATATATTCGACAAAAAGAAAAAGAAGTTGAAGCTGAAATTAAACGACTTGAATCTCTTCGTAACAATGCTCCTTTAATCCAAAAACTAGGCCCCCGAGCACCTTTAATTTCTGAAAAAGAAGTCATTGATGAAAGAAGCAAAGATTCAAATAATTATTTTATCTCTAAAAGAAGGGACTTTTTTGCTAGTTTAAATGCTCCAGAAAAAAGAGATAAAACTGAATCAAATTCAGGTCACAAGATAGAAAAAAGGAGTCTTTCTAAATTATTTTCCAGTAGCCAAGAAGAATTACAACGTGAAAAAATGTATTCAGAATATGTAACTCAAATGGCTCAACGCGAAGAGAGAAAACAACATAAAGTTATTAAAATTACAAATACACCATCCACAACCTCCACAACCGCTAGTAAGATATCAAAAAGTATGCCTTCGATAGAAATGTTAGACTCAAAAACAAATAATCGCATCGAAAAAGAATTCATTTCGAAAGCTCGAGAACGATGGGATAAACTGGGAATTAAAGATCCGGAAACAGAAGATGAAAGAGATACAAATGTCTACAAGGAACCTAAAGTGATTGAACATAAAATAAAAGTGATTGAAGGTGGATTAGAAAGAGATGTTAGGAAATTGCCTAATCATTTGCAAGATTTTGTTCGTTTTACCGCAAAAGAGAAGAAAAATGAAAACACTGATAGCACTGGTGAGTCCTGTAGTGGACCAGCATCCCCGCACGTTATGATTTGGTGTGCAGTGATTATAATTGTGCTCGCTGTTGGAAAATATTTTTTACGTTTTTTACGAAACAAATAAGACTAACTGTGTTAATTGTGTTACTGTTATATTGTTTGCCTGTTTGTATAGTGTATTGTGTGCCGCTGCATGTTTGTTAAAATAGTTAGCTTTTATAAGTAATAACTATTATTTTTATGTTATTATTCTATCCTAGCCTGAGCAAAATTCTGAATTGTAAGCATCGGATTGACACGAATTGGCGACTTGATCACAATTAAGAGGTAAGCAACTTTGACCTAGTTTTGTTACTGAATGTCTTCTTATCGATCCCATGAATCAAACGCCTTCCATTTACTGAATGGAAATTTTCAGAATGAAGCAATGGCATTTTAGAAACGTATGCATTAGTAATGAAACCTATAAATTCGGTATTCCATTCCATTACGGTAGCTGTAGAATTGTGTTTATCAGGTTTGATACCGACGATTGCAGGTATTTAGATGAATTATGTTGTATATTATAACTGTATGTTATCTGTATTTATTATTAAGGATGATATGCACGTACCAGTTCACAATATTTTTTCATTAATTCCTAAAATATTTAACACTCAATAGCTTCAAAAATGATTTTACATTATTACTTTACAAACTGTCCTGTTTACACACATAAAATTCAGTCGTATGCTTTCTTAGGAATAGTAAATGAAACAAAAATTGTATGACCTATGAAATCTATGTAACATATTTCCTACGAATAATACATATTTATTCGTTGCATATTTCACTAAAATTATTTACCCACGCACATAAACACTAGCCGTCACATATATTGGCAATTTAGTTACTTGCCCCTATTTTGAGAAACTTGGTATTTACATAGTTACATATTAAAATTTGTTCATATTTTATTAATAATAATAGAATAACATGCGACGCGTGACGTGACCATACTCATTTCCATTTGTAAATGAAATTGGTTTGTCGTATTGTATTGCTTAGTTCGAGAAATAAAGGGTAAACATAACTCAATTATTTCTAAACATGCATGTGCTCATGACATTGGTAGAACTATACCTACCTACAACTAGTTTGTTATGTCACGTTGACGTCATGAATACGGTAATCGTATGATTTACACATAGATAGTTTAGTTGTTAAGCATGCATTGTTATCAGCCTTAGCACTAGTGATCACCAGATGTTGAAAACGAGTTCTTGTGAGATTTCCTTTTTATCTTATCATCACAAATGCACCTAATCACAAACAAGATAATTATAAGTTATACGCCAAATATCGAACAGGGCAAATTATTATACTGATTACGCATACATTTTCCGCGATAACACTGCAGTAAACAATTCTATCAGTCTCCATGTGCCCACAGATTCGATTTCCTCAATACTTCGTGAGAATCATTTGCCAGCCGAGAGAGGCAAGTGCGACGTCCTTGAAAATATTTGGATCGTCTAAATCTGTGCAAATGGCCTTTGGTGACTCAAAGTCGCGAACGCATACCTTGTTACTTTGCAACGTGAATTCAAAACATACAAGCAATAATATACGACTCGCAATATACAAATCTGCTAATAGATAATTCACACGATTGCATCACGCATCATCGCGTAGAGAAGAGATCACTGTTAAAAATAAATTGAAAATTACCCAACAACACAGGTATGTCAGTCCAGTTTTCAGCGAAAGCTCGTGCCGGCATAATGTACAAAAATAATTATATCACGGGTGACGTGCGAGAGCCGAGAGGGGTCGGTAATAACCTCTATCTAAATTATCAATCACCGTCAATTAAATTGTCCAATCTCGACCCGGCCGTGGTGCAGGGGCAATGTCGCTGGCATTTCAATTAACAGACATTACTCTATCCTATAATATTACCCTCGATCAAATAAATAATTGCTTTGGGCGTAGAATCCTTGAACATATAAGCGAATATGAGTTAAGGGTTTTGGTACCAACTATCGAATATAACAAGTTCTGAATTATATACCCACTCAATCCCTTCAACGTGTGAACAAAGGATTTAGTCTTCGGGTGTACAATGTGTGCATGTTCAAAGACTTTGTAAGTAGTTATGAATCTTGAATCAGCTTTCGTTAATGTATTGCCAAGACGTGTTCCGACGGAAATATTGGCTGGTGTTACGTGTCGTAAACTTCGAAAATGCAGGCGCGAGGAAATGAGAAAAACTGCAAAAGGTTTCCTATTAAAATAAATATTTGTGTTGAGTCGCATTTGATAGTTCATGTAAAAGATGCCTCAAGTTTCGCATATACGCTGTTTAAGTAGTGTATATTGTAAAGGCTGGAATATTAAGTTCCAAAATCAAATTGTTGCCACTCTGCTTCTGTCTGTCTATTAAAAGACAAACTATATATTTGCCCATCTTTTCATGTATTGTACAATCTGACGGAACGAAGTCCGTCTATATGTCGAGGGTCTCATTAGCTAGTAAACGGAATTAGTCACTCAAGCCACCTGCAAAGATATTCTTTGTAGAATGTTGACCCGTTACAATTATTGATTTCATAATAATCATAATAAATTTATTTGGCAACTAAACTTAGGATTTAGCTTAAAATTATAGATTCGTAACATAAAAGTAACACTTCAATTCTAGTAATGCACTTTGGTCTCCACACTAGGACTCCCTGTGTCGTGAGGACCATATAACCGTTTATTTTCGTATATATTTTAATTACATTATTTGACAGGAGAGTCGTATGAAAACGTGAGAAATACATTGTTTTTTTTTCAACCCTAGCCTAGCATATAGGATGTCGTCTTCTAGAGTTAATTGAGTACAGTACTGGAGATATATAATAGAGTAGAATATTTTTTTAAGCTTATTCGCTTCATTGGTTTTTTGTGCATAGGTGAGCGAGTCCGACGCGCTATTTACCAGAAAATTATATTTTAAATAACAGAAGTACATAAGTTATATAATACACGAAGACCGTTGTCTAACGGTCAGTTCGTCCGTCCTACCTTTACATAGGCTGCATCTTTCGAGTTGTTATACAGTAGATGTTATATTTTAGTGTGGCTAGCCAGGCGAGCATTCGGAAAATTCTCTCCCACCATGCGGTGAAGTTCAAGCCGGGTTGGGATCGAACCATGCACCTGCTGCACGGCAGTCCAAAGCCATTACCGCACACTCGGCTTATGGTTTTATGTTTTGAATGTGTTTTCGTAACCAACCACCAATAGGTTGTGTTATAAATCATTGGTACAAAGAATTCTATACCTTTTTTTATGACATTGTTACGGAACATACGCAAGGCCCACCTGGTGTTAAGCGGTAATATCTGCCTATAACAGATGCAATTCGTCACAATTGTCGAACTGTACTGCGCCCATGACCCTGGGACATACAGATGATCAGTCTCATGTGTCTGTAATTTTATGAATAAGGTACTTACTGTCTCTCAAAAACTGCTGCCGGAACACACTGTTAGGAGCATGGCGATTGGCGACAGAATTTCTACTCAGTGGTAGCTAGCCAGAAATGTTAGATGTATAGCCCTAAATGTCCTTTCACCATCGACCCAGGGACATTGTTAGTTTCTGGTGAACATCGGTTCAGATCTACCTATGGTTATTTATAATCCTCTCAGCGCGTTATGTCACATCACATTCGCGGAATGTCCCGCTTGAAATTTACCTCTCTTCATGTCACAATCGCACAATGTCACACTCGCTCAATGTAATATACCTGATTGTGTGCAGTGTAGTAAATTATAATATCCCTACATATGCAATATCCCTGCTATACATATATTTACATAGGTCATGACTGTCATGAGTCATAATCTTACAGAAACAGTTTTGTATCACCGAAATTTTCCAGCCACGTAGGATTCCTGAGAAGCATTTTACACAGGGATTACGGCTAAGATTCAGAGGCATTTATGTAAGACAGTGTAAGGTCAGTCTTAGCTAAGCGTTGGCTAAGCCAATCTTTAAATGTAGTGTTCAGAGATGTAGCCAGAGTCCTACATACCCCGGTCTTAGGTAAGATTGCACTCTATTATTTATGGCAGAGTTTTTAGTGGTTTTGAGTATTACTAGTGGAAAATTTACCATCATATTTGTTTTTCATTCATTTGTCCATCTGTGCAGCCATAGAAGGAACATGAACATCAATATTAAAAATTTCACTGGAGTGAGTGAACAAAAATATTTAAGCGCTGTTCCAAACATCTTTGAACACAAATATGAGGCTCAGCACTATATTTTGATAGTAATATCTCTAGTAATAGTGAAAGCATTAGTTCACGCTTAGTTTTGTCTATGAATCTCAGCTATATATCATCATTATATCATCTAACTAATCATTTTTGGTTTTAGCACGATTGTGTAAATCTGTAAACATTTTATTTACAAACTGTTCTTGACCTCTTGACCTTGTTCTTGAGGTAGAACTGCTTTATCTATTCTGTGTTAGAGATAAGTCTCTAGTATACATACAAATCATGGACACGTGTCCACATGAACTGATTTTGAGCTTAGCTATAAGACACTCATGACAAAATTCACGCATAGAATAACCCAAAATGAGTAGTTATGTTATTACATATATTACAACTATATATAGTCAACAAAACCTACGAGTTTCTTTAGCAGATATTCATATACTGGTGAATGTATCACCATCATCAGGTATCCACAGTTGAACATAACCATTGGCTATGCGAGATTTTGTCAGCCCACCCAGTAGTTGAATGCTTAGATTACGAGAACCTTCTACATATAACAAATCCAAAATACTAATATAATTTTTGGAGACAAATTTTAATAATAGGTTGTCTAATACTAAGTAATAACTGTTAATTGCGGATTATTATTATACTTAGTGCACTAGCTTCCCCCTGAGGATTCACCCGCCTGGTTGATCTGTACTATATCCCTCTCCTTCGGTAATTACTCCGCAAAAAGGTATGCCTTAATATCATTATCAAGTTGCTTTAAAATCGCTCCAGCTATTGCGGAAGTGAATACAAAACCGTACAATTTTAATAACGTGTACAAATATATTATCAAATAATTATATAATGTGTTGTGTATAGCATTGACTCTGAAAAAGTCCGCTTTGAGAACTATGCAAAACGTTTAGCAACTTCGCAATGGATCAAAGAATCCGTAACATTTTCCGGATGGGTAGTCACCTGAGTCCAGAACTGACACATCAGGGTCCTGAACAAAGAGTTAGCGTCAGAGAGCGCGGGTGCGCCCGGAAGCGATTTGACTCCGGAAGTAATGACATGGGGGGCGATGGTGACACAAGCAGTCATATTATTGTACGTGGTACAATTTCAAGTGTATCATCGGTTGCTGCAATGCAGTATGATGAATCGTCTAGCTACTGATAAAAATAATCTGATTCGTATTGATTGATAAAGTGTTATGTAGCTATCAAACATATTGGAGTACAAAATTTTATGCCCAAGGCGGGAATCGAACCGTGGCCGAGATGGTATTAGGCATCCGACGCGATATCGGAGGACGCGGGTTCGATTCCCGCCTTGGGCATAAAATTTTTTACTCCAATAATTTGTTTGATATGATTTTCGTTTAGCACTCGATAGTGCTTGTAATCATATTTATATTTAGAAATGTTATGTCGCTAGTATTGATATTTCGTTTGTCATCAGTAGAAATGTTAAGTACCTATACCAAAGTATCTCAATTTTCTCGCTTCAGCCCGATGCTACCCTCGTTTACTGTTTGTTTATTCTATATAGGTATATACACATGGTTCTATATATCGTAAAACCGTAAAACTTCTTTATTGGGGATAAATAATTTCATACAAACCTTTCATCCGTTATACAGGTGAGTGGAAAGAAGCCCGCATAATATAAAATATTAGTTAGATTCGAACGTTGCACTCCAAAAAACTAGTCGAGCATAAAATAATTAAAAACTCCAATTGATTTAAAACTGAAGAAGTCAAAATCTCTGTATTAAATTGATAAAACTAATTCTGAGCCACAAACTCAAAACTCTAGGCATATTTCAACAAATATTTTTTTAATACCTAATCACATAAATAATCTGCTTTGCAATTTCAATAAAATTATCATTTTATGATTATATTTTGATAATAAGAATATTATATAAATATACCTATGTAAAAATAACTACCTCCAAAATGGATACAATGGTCGTGTCCTTTGATTTCTTCTTTGGTAATCTTATTTTCATAATTTAATCTCTCTTGGCCTAATTCTACGCTGTCCTCATATGTTCGTAACAGTATAGACTGTACCGACAAGGTCATCAACCCGAGTCCTGCAAATTCTAAAGCTACCTCTATAACAGGTTTTTTATGTTTCGAAAATAATAAAATCACACTAAAAAAAAATACTAATTTGCAGTGCCAAACAAACGTTAAAAATATTATTGTGGTACTTATGTAGGTACATCTAAAACGAGAGAATGAATAATCTATTTTTAATACAAATTTGATATGACATAAATATTTGTTTTACCTTTTTACTTTTGGTTGATATTTAATTATTATTGTGCCTTCTAAATTACACCTCTCAAAAATAATACTTGTTTTATTATGCAGTAGGTATTTCAAATATTGGAACTATAGCGACATCTATCTATTGCGAAAGGAACCGCACAAGTTTCTTAGATCCTCGCTAGATGTCTCACGGCGTTTACTAATATACCACCGGCAAATATATCATTCGACATAGCTAAAGTTATAACCATTCCCTGTTTTTTTTTTGGCTCAACCACAATATTTATTGTGTCCACTTTCTTCACTATGAGTGCTAAAATAAAACAGTGTGAGCAACATTTAAGAATGAAATTCTAACGCAAATTTTACGAATGACGAGCCTGTAAATCTTACTAATTGATATTACGTACGGAGTTCTGATGTGTTATTTGTTTTGAATCAAATGCTATATTAAACACGCGCACTTGAGCGTCTATAAAAAACATATCGGTCAAGTAGTTGCCTACATAATTGAAATGAAACGCATTATGTACAATTAACTGTGTGGCGTACAGGCTTACGAATGTTAGAACTATTCCGTATCTTCCTGTTGAATGTCGTAAAAGGGGGGGAAATGCGACTAATGAGCAGCATGTCACCACTCAAGTTGATGCTAGTGCGGTTCTGCTGCACATTGGACACATATCAGGGCTTCTTACCATCATAATCGCGCCATGATTACCCAAATGGTAGTAGGTATATTACCAATGACAGTTTTAATATTAATTCCCAAGGAAGGTAGCGTAAGGTAGGCAGCGGGCCATAAAAGTGAAGCAAATTTGGTCCTTGAGATGGCCTGCGTGGTGTGAGGAAAACCATGTTCCTTATATGTTCGTGTGTTGTCCTTTGTGTTGTTATAGAAAACATATTGTACCGAACCTACTTGCGTGGAATAAGGACAGGGATATGATGACAATAACTGTTACAAATCTTATCGAATGTAGTTTCGTTAATTGGGTGGAATTAGGTATTATGTAGGAGGTTATATCCGTTTAAATCCATGGGATGGTTTGGTACACACAAAGCGAACGCACAATCTTAGCGGTATTTGGTAGGGTAAGCCCTTTTGTAGGATGATGCAGGTATAAGAGGCTACGGTTATACCGTACTGCCTGCCAATTTCTGATCTTACATTCAACCTTCATAGTATTAGTAGTCAATATTATTTAATTAGTCGTTATTTTTGCATCGTATAGGTGTATATTCGTAGTATCAGGCGTTTACGTAGTTTGTTCACGTAGGTTGCTGGATATTGTTTTTTTACGTACAATAGTGGGGGCACCGAGCAAGTATAGAAAAGAGTATTTGTTTAAATAAATATTAAGGTGATTATTTTTTTCTTAAATTTATTTTATTGACCGAGCGAAGCGAAACCTTCTGTGGCGGATAGTTTACCTCTACGTTCGTATACCAACAGATTTTGTTCTACGATAAATCCCCTTCCTCCCGGACCGCGTTAGCAACTAGACGTCTGTTACTGTATTATAAATCATTATATTACGAAAAAATATTACTTATTATAGTTAAATTCTTTTCATAAAGTACCAGGATCGCATAACTGCAGTAGTGTAGCAAACGTTCAACATACGCTGCACTGATCTACAAACGGAACCGGTTTTGACTTACTCGGTAAAAGGTAGATTTCGTGAATATGCCACTTCATCGAACTCCTGAGAAATCAGGATCGGATTCAGATCTGCACAAAAAAGGATCTCAAAAGTTGAAAACCAAAGAACCACTCACGCTGAGTGAGTCTAATATCACCTCAAAAAACAAGAGGAAACGTACCTCGGAGTCTTCGCCCATCCATGATGACAAAAATGAGGTGTTAGCAGCGCTTGCCAATATGAAGAATTTTTTTTTTTTTTTTTTATGCCTGATAGGTTAGCCTTTGACTACTATCTCACCTGATGGTAAGTGATGATGTGGTCGAGGATGTTGTTCAGACTAACCTAGAGAAGGAACAAGATAAAAGGTTTAATCAGATTGAGAACTCGCTCAAGGATTTAAAAGACATACGTGTTGGATTCGAGAAAAGTATTGAATTTCTATCCTCTCAGTATGAAGATATGAAACTTAAAGTGGAGGAAGTTGAGCGAAAATGCCTAGAAAAGGACAAAATCATTGACTTTCTTCAGGATACGGTGGAAGATCTTCAACGCTCACTTAGACTAGCGTCTGTCGAGATTAGAAATGCCCCATGCAAGCCTAATGAAACAAAAGAAGACTTAATCAAGATTGTACAAAATTTGTCCAGCAGTCTAAAAATCGATATCACATTGGCTGAAGTGAAGGATATTTTCAGAATTCCTGGCAAAGTGGAAGCAAACAAGCCCATAATTGCCGAGTTCGGGAGCACTATGACCAAAATTAAAATCCTCAAAGCTGTCAGAACCTACAACGCGATGAATAAGACAAGCAAGCTAAATGCTTCTCATCTTGGAATAAAAAATAAGTCAACACCCGTATACATTACTGAACACTTGACAAGCAAAACTAACAGGCTTTACTTCTTGGCACGAGAACTCATGAAGAGTGGACTCTATAAATTTTGCTGGACTTCTAATGGAAAGGTATTTGTTAGACAGACAGTAGAATCATCAATCATTTTGATAAAAAGTGAAGAACAAATAGCGTTTCTTAAATCTGTATGACTAGATTTATATACTGTAGCTGTAAAACTCTTTTATAATAATCTTATACTTCACCGCTCTAAAATACTTAATTACATAGACACTAATGGTTTCATTATTATACTTACACAAAATCAATCTCACTATATTACACAAACATCCACATTAATTATATTACACAACCATTTTATTTCCCCTGTACCATTTATGACTAATACCAACCGTCTTCATTTATATACGCTCAAACTGATGATAAAATGTGTGATACATATCTCGGTCATTATTACATATGCATTTTATACGTTCCATGAATTTGTCAACAAATTGATAACATCAAGAGGAATATACTCTCCAAGGTACATGTACTCACTGATATGCTTCGTGCCTTCCAACTATGGATAGTCTCCCGAATATTATTGATGAAGTTGACTCTTTCTCGCCTTCCTTATCGATGATAATTGCTCCTGAAGATATTCCTACCAGAATGTCACAAGAGACTGAGACTGCCCTTAAGGTTCTGACGCAGAATATCAGAAGTGTCCATAAAAATTTCTTGTCATTAGAAGCTTTATTAGTTAGAATTAATCTTACTTGTGACGTAATAATACTGACTGAATGTTGGTTAAAAAACTCTCGACCGCCACCAATTCTTGATGGATACAACCACTTTTCAACAAAACCGGCAAATTGCTTGAACCAAAACGATGGAGTAATAATATACGTTAAACACAGTCTGGACTGTACAGTTGAAGAACCAATATTCATGGGCGGTAACTGTTTCATAGTAAAAATTGGCAGAGATGTAGTTATTCTAGGCATTTACAGATCACCTTCGTATAAAAATATTGATATATTTATAAATTCCTTAAATCGAATAATAGACAACGTACACAAAAGTGCCAATATTATTATTATGGGAGATATTAATATTGATATAAAACCCCATAACTCTGATCGTAATAGCTCTGAATATCTCAATTTTTTGGCAGAAAAAGGATTACTTCCTGCTCACACTTCACCCACTCGCTATGGAAATTGCCTTGATCACGCTATTATATCTAAATCTGATATTTCATCGACATTTATAATCAAGTCCGTAGTAACTGATCACTATCCTGTACTTCTTTGCCTACATAAATCAAACTTTACCAAACCACCATTAACTGCGTCTAGGATTGATTTTGTTAAAGCTTCAGAGTATCTCAAGAATATTAATTTTAGCGGAATTATTTCTACTGATGACCCAAACGTAGGTCTTAATCGTTTAATTGATATTCTTTCACAAACCTTAAATATTCACACCAAAATTTATACAATCCCAAGAAATCGAATAACTCTCAAGCCCTGGATAACTCCGGGACTTTTAAGATGTATACGTCATCGAGACCGGCTCCATATAAAAAGTAAGAAAACACCGTTGAATGCTGTTTTATATACGACCTACAAAAGGTACAGAAATTTTTGCAATAATCTGCTTAAAAAGCTCAAAAATCAATATGAAAAAATTGAATTAGAAAAAGTTACACATAGTCCAAAGCAGACCTGGAAGATAATAAGAAAAATAACATCAACTAAGCAAAATAACAAAGCGACAGTATTGCTTAACTGTAATCCACTTGGACATCGGGAATCGATTGAAAATATCAATAATTTCTTCATTAATGTTGGCAAGGAGCTTGCTGATAAAACGTTGTCTAATAATTTGAATTTAATATCTGAGATCCCTGTACAAAAACATTATGGCAACTCATTTGTCCTTCTTAACACTGATAACTCTGAAGTTGAGTCTACTATTCTTAATTTAAGAACTGATTCAGCTGTCGGATCTGATGGAATTTCGTCAAGATATTTAAAAATGGTAAGATCTAGCATTGTTCCTTCTCTTACCCATATTTTCAATCGTTGCTTTGATACGGGGATTTTCCCTCAAGCCTTAAAACATTCCTTAGTTCACCCTATTCATAAGAGTGGTCCGCAAGATGTAGTCAACAATTACAGACCTATCTCGGTCTTGCCAGCTCTTTCTAAAGTGCTAGAAAAACTGATTAACAAACGTTTAGTAAACTATCTAGAGAAACAAAAAATATTAGCAGAATCGCAGTTTGGATTTAGAGCTGGCAAATCTACCGAACATGCAATTGCATCTCTAACAGACTATATAGTAAATAACCTAGATAAAAGTAATAAATGCATAGGTATCTTTGTAGATCTAGCAAAAGCATTTGACACCGTTTCGAAGACACTCTTGTTGAGAAAACTGGAAAATATTGGAATACGGGGTACACCTTTGCTTCTGTTTGAAAGTTTTTTAAGTAACCGCTCTCAAAGTGTAAAAATAAATGATGTCATCAGTTCTCCTAAAATTGTTAAATATGGAGTGCCTCAAGGCTCAATTCTTGGCCCAAGCCTGTTCTTGATCTATATCAATGAACTTTGTCTCTACACTCCCAATAATGGTAAAATATTTTCATACGCGGATGACACTGCACTTGTGTATCAGGGCGACACGTGGGACAAAGTTAAATCCGAAGCAGAAAGAGGACTATCCAATGTTTTATCGTGGCTGAGTCGTAATCAACTGACCCTCAACATCAATAAATCTAAATATCTCACCTTTTCTATCACGGATTCCACCCAACCATTACCATCTTTTGATATAAAAGTCCACTCTTGTTCTAAAACATCAAATAATTTTAACAATTCAAAATGCTCGTGTCTCTCACTTGAAAGAGTATCGATAATTAAATACTTGGGGATTGCCGTTGACAATCACTTAAGTTGGGCCCCACAAGTACAGGCTCTGTCTACACGACTTCGAAAACTTACTTGGATCTTCAAGCGTCTGAGAGAAGTTGCTCCACTTGGTTTATTGAAAACAATATATCTTGCGCTAGGCCAATCAATCATTGGATATTGTATTACTGTTTGGGGTGGTACATTCAAATCTACACTAATTGCAGCTGAAAGAGCTCAACGTTCCATATTAAAGGTAATGCTAAGGTATCCTATAAGACATCCTACTACGGCTCTTTATAAACACTGTAAGCTATTAACTGTACGCCAATTATTTATACTTCGTATTACCCTACAAGAACACGCAAAATTACAATATGATCCAATAATCCTATCAGGTAAACGCACCATACGTAATATTACAACACGGGAACAAGGTTCCACTGCCTTCTCTAAAAGACAAATCATATTCCTTGGCCCTTATTTATATGACACAATAAATAAAATCTATAACATATATCCGAAATCTACCTTTTGTTGCAAACAAATACTTGAACAATGGCTAATCGCATTGGACTATGACCAGACGGAAGAACTTCTTCAATTTCCTACTTAATGTATAAATAATGCATAATAAGATAAATAAATATAAATACACACAAACATAATATATTAGTATATCTAAAATATATTTATATACTTAAATATAATTATACTAGAGTAACATTTGTATATTGTTATTCATATATTATATCATACTAATAATTATTATATCTATATATACATACACTTTATATTCCACACGTATGCGTCTCATACTTTTGAACATGTAAACATGCTACACATTGTTTGTTGTTAGAAGCACGCATTACACGCATCATCTCTCACATTCACAACTACCCTCCACACTATTAATAAATAATACTTATTACTCTTACCTAAGCACTATCAACACTTCAATTCAAACATGCCTAGTTTTATATTCTATTACTGTTACTATAATTTTGAATTGCTGGTAGTTAGTTGATAATTAATGACACACTACTCTGTGTTATTTTTAGTAAATACCCTGTTTCTGGGAGGAGGGCGTTGGCATGCCATATCACAGGTATGTCCTAGTTTGGGTGCCAATGATCTCCCTTGGAATATTAACTTTGTTATACTTACAATAAGCTATTTTAATACCACCTAAAAACTGTGTGTAAAGTTATATTATGTTTGTAAAGATAAAATAAAAATCATTTCAAATAAAAATCATTTCAAAATCATTTATATATCGTGATATAACCAGAATCTATAGAGGAATCGTTGATATTTGAGGCCCACGAATTTTAATTTTCCAAATGAAAACGTAGGCCATTAGTAAAGACATCTCATAATGTATTATCCTCCCGAAAGTATTCTTTATAGCTGTTAGACTAGTCTTTGTCTACTATCTCCCCTGATGGTAAGTGATGATGTGGGCGGAGATGTTGTTAGGCCAATCTAGAACTACTGTCTCGCAATTATAGCTACCGGAACATACCGTTAGGTACTTGGAGAAATATTTTCTACTTCTGGGTGGTAGCTAGCCAGGCGGGCATTAACAAAATGTCCTACCACCATGCTGTGACAACTGCGCCATTCTGAGACAACAACCGGAACGGTCGGCTTAACCTGCCCTCTGAAACACGAAAGCGCTCAGTTGCAATGCCACTAGCGGTCACCCATCTAACTCCTAACCGCAGCGGATGTTGCTTAACTTTGCTGATCGGTTAAAAACGGCTAAGCAAACTACGCTACGAGTGCTCCAAATCAATAATGATTCATTGTTTTTATTATAATGTTAAGGATAGAAGACAGATATGAAATATTACTTAGTCTTGTTGCATCGTTGTTCTGAGCACTGGGTAAACTGCTTTCAATTTAAATTACGTCTCGGCAGACGCGGCACGTGTCCTTCAAAGCTCGGTTTATCTATCTCACAAACATAGCCATAGTGAAACTATGTTTACTCGACGAAATTTCAGGTTTTTTCATTTTATTGAACGGACCCTTAAAATCAACATCCAAATGATGAGAAATTGTTTAGGATTCGTTTAAAAACGGGACCCTTTTACTAAGCCTCGTCTGTCCATCCGTCCGTCGCTGTATCTCGGAAACGGTAATAGGTAGCCGGTTGAAATTGTCACGGAATGCGTGTTATTATGGCAACAAACAACCAATAAAATAATAGCAAAACGTTACCAAATTACCTCGAACCTCGTGTTCTGGAATTTTTTCCCGTCGTTGAAAATATGTAATGTAATCCGCGGAGCATGTGTTATTACATAAATAAAAATATTAAAAATAACAAAACTTTTAAAAGAACACGGGTTTCCTACACAAAAAGGATTTTTTGAAATTTTTCTTTTTGATCTATCGTTAAAACGGTAAATAGAGATAAGCGACAAACTAAGTATGGCTATAGTCCAATATTTAAGGTACAACAACAAATACTAAAAACTAGCTAAGTACAGGTTGGATCCCTGATGCTAAGGATCTCGATCTGTGTGGAAAAATAACGAAATGTTGGTACATTCTGTGTTGGCACGTAACCCTCGGTGTGGGAGTCCAACTCGCACTTAGCCGGTTTATTATTATAATATTAAAGATTGGAGAGATATAAAATATGACGAAGTCTTGTTGCATCGTTGTTTTGAGCAAACTGCGCTCAATGTAAATTACGTCTCAGCACACGGCACACATCCTCCAAAGCTCGGTTTATGAACCTCCGCACACACGGCTAATGAAACTTTGTTTACTCGACGAAATTTCAGGCGTCTTCTCTACAACCGTTTCTATACCGTTGAATCATGTGCAGCTCTAACAAAACATCTACTGAGTGTTGTACGAAGTCATTTTCAGGGTTAAATACTCGAACATGGGACATTGTTAACAGGTCTACGTACTGTCCATCCATTTGTTCGAATATTTAACGTTTATATGGCACCGTAAGGTAGCAGTCTAGAATTTTGCCAAACAAATAATTTTAAAACAAAAAAAATAAATAAACAGGGGTCTCCATACATAAATGTGTACTGTTCTTGCTCTACCATAAAAACGGTAATACATAAAAGCTTCCAGCTTGGTGTGATTATAGAAAAAGGAACATAAATACTAATAATAAAAACCAGAATAACCAGATTTACGGTAGAGATCTGAAATTGAATGAAAAAAATAACTTTCTGTATTCAACAAACATATTGTGTGATAGTGCGGAACCTATTGTATGCGCCTGGCACTTGTCTGGTTTTATATAAAGAAATAAAACGAACGAAACAGTTGAGGAATAACAAGTATCAGTACTAATATTATAAATGCGAAAGTAACTCTGTCTGTCTGTTACGCTTTCACGCCAAAACTACTGGACCGCTTTGAATGAAATTTGGTATGGAAATAGTTTGAGACCCGGGAAAAAACATATGATAGTTTTTATCCAACTGCGCAAAAGAGGTTAATGTTTTTGCACGATAACCGACACACGCGTGGGCGGAGCCGCGCTAGTCGGAAAGCTAGTTAGCTATAATATACAAAAGGCCTATCCCATCTCTAACTACGCATCGATAAACGTTGGTGTGTCGATCTTACGCCCTACAACTATTTATTTTATTTGTGATTAAAATGTGTGACCTTGTGAGAAATCAACAAATTTTTGGTAGGTGTATGTACAACAACCTTATAATATTGAATTAGATTAAAAATCGACTAAACAAACTAGTCGTTGAAAGTTATGTAGAGTATGAAAACTACTGCGAGTAACGATTTTCTACAGGCACTTTTTCCCGTCGGGAAGTCCTGCGACCTGGGTTTCTATACAACGTAATTATGACGTTATCTTCTTCTTCAGGTTTTATTTCAGTTTTGGAATCGCTTCTGATCTTCTCTAATATTCTCTATGTCCCTACATAAGTGCTCGGAGGATTATCTAATGTAATTTTTAAATTGAGTTTAACTAATTAATCAGAAAGTAAAATTTTTTTTAAAGCTTATATGCTAACCTTTGTCCACTATTTCACCTGATGGTAAGTGATGATGTGGTTGAAGATATTTTTCAGGCTAGCCTAGAATTACTGGATCTCAAGTACAGCTGTCGGAACACACCGTGCGACTGCCATCGTAAGACAACAACCGGGACGGTGCCCTCCGAAGCACGGAAGCGCTCAGTAGTAATATCACTAGCGGTCACCCATCCAACTCCTGACAACGGCGCGGCCGTTGCTTAACTTAGCTGATCGATTAAGAACGGCTAAGCAAACTTCGCTACGAGTGCTTAAATATGACTACCCCGAGATCTTCTCATATCGAACAAAACATTGTAATGCAAATGTACTCTGAAATCTTTAGTAACTTGCGTACATACGAAATGAAACCATATGTGAATTGTGTACACACCTATTCAAATTTTGTTTAGACCTTAACAATTTTCTCTTACATTATCATCATGTGATAGGTTCAAATACGACGATAGTAAATTCCTTCGACAAGAACTTTAACCACGCCATTAATTACTGTCAAACTGCTTCCTCATTCTGTCCTAGGCCAGGTTACATAATATGTAGATGTGACCGTAACCTCGGCCACAGCCTTCCATCTCAAGAGGCAATGGGAAGGAAAAAGTCAATTTATTCTACTTGGCGTTACCTGCCTATGGACAACTATTCTAGAACTACGATCTATGCTTCGAGGACACTTTGTTTTGGCGGTACTGTTCTGCTCGAAGTTATCTTTTCGAAAGATAAGGTTGAAGCGCTCGCAGCGAAGTTTGCTTAGCCGTTCTGAACCGATCATCAAAGTTAAGCAACGTCCGCCTCGGTCATGACTTGGATGGGTGACCGCTGGTGACATTAATACTGAGCGCTTCTGTGCTTTGGAGGGCACGTTAAGCCGTCGGTCCCGGTTGTTGTCTTAAGATGGCAGTCGTTATAAGCATGGTGGTAGGGTATTTTGCGAATGTCCGCCTGGCTAGCTACCACCCTCAAGTAGAAAACCTGTCGCCAAACACCTAACGGTGAGTTCCGGCAGCTTTCCTTGAGAGCCAGTAATTCTAGGTTAGCCTGAACTACGTCTTCGACCACATCATCACTTACCATCAGGTGACATTGTGATCAAAGGCAAGCAATAAGGCACAAAAAAATGTATAACTTGTTTCAATTATCCTAAGAGAAAGTTACCGCGACATAGCTTCAAAATTTGCAAGTTGAAGTGGCATTGGGCAGGCCACATTATTGATGATTATGAATGGTTCTTGAGTGGTTACCACATTACACCGAAAGACGTAGAGTTATATAGGGAAGACCCCACACTAGTTGGGCTGATGACATCGTCAGAGTCTCGGGGAGCCGATGGAAACAAGTGGATAATAGCCGCTCATCGTGACGTTCTATGGAGGAGGCCTATGTTTAACAGTGAACGTCTTCAGGCTGATGGTGATGATGAATCTGAATAAGAATATTACACATAAATGCTTCTAAGGAACGTATAAATTGCCAAACATAAAACTGGTTGAGTGGATCACGCTTCCTTATTACTTACAAATATTTCATAATACTCGAAAAATAATCGAACTATAATACAGGCCTTTTAAAGAATTAGTCATTCAGCGAATTCGACTTTATTTTAGCTGTAAGCCGTTTTGTGAATAGGTCTAATGTCGACTAAATAATTTACTTGTAAATATGATGCCTTCGTACCCGATTTATGTGAGGTGCTAAAATCTGGTTTATCCTGTTTTCGGGTATAATTCTGTTTATGCGAATAAGATTTTTTTTAAATATTATTATGTTTGCAATAACGCATGTTCTGCGGATTACATTATAAAATTACAAATTTAGGAGAGGCAAAATTAAAGTCATGTGCGGGATTTGTTCCCGCGTCCATCTACCCCTTTAGCCGGGGTATGCTCTGACCGACTGAGTTAACATGACTATGAGTTATAACTCTAATTTTTCCTATCGTTCTTTAACCATTGTATTGGGATGGAGTGACACCTATAGTTCAACTTACGTTGTACTCCAAACAAGGCTAATTTTGCTATTAGCTTTAAACTTGTTAATGATGACGCAACCCTATAATTTTAATTTTTTTATTTTTGTAATAACGCTTGCTCTGCGGATTACATTACAAATTTACAAATTTACATGAGGAAAAATTTAATCTATCGTAAATTTGTAATTTTGTAATGTAATAGGAACATATTAAGCAATAGCATATTTCTATCAACACCACGATCAAAAAAATTACTTATTAACACCTGTTTCAAATGGTGCTCATACATTTACACGTATTATGTACCCTTTTACATTGATAAAGGCCATGAATATATTTACGATTATATCTTGTAAATGAGTTAGATGTAAGTAATTTTTTCCCATAAAATGTATTTCATTTTTTGGGCAATCTGAGCAAAATGGGTTATAGTTTACTTTTACTGATGGCCCATCCGAATTGATCGACGGCACTCAGCGCTGAATCAATCATTGAATTGATTGATTCTGTATAGAGTGTCGAGATTGTCCTGGATATAGGTCCCTGGTATATTGTCTGTAACGCTCTGCTTGAAATTGTTCAACGAAATGTGATTATCGGCGTAGACTATTATTTATTTTGTGTTATCGGGTTTTAATTCAACAATTCGTAGCTCTATACGAGTATAGTCTATCAAGATAACATAGTTTTACGTGTCGTGAAATAAGACAGTTAAGGGAAAAAATATATTAAATTTGGAATTGTAGACTATTACGTGTACTTGGTTCTTTGTCTGTTCCCATTTATTGATAAAACTTTTTAATCTAATTTATTACATCGTAACAGAAATTATATATCACCTCACAAGCTCGGAAAGGTGTTCTTTAATATTCGAAATCTGCGTGGAAAAGTGCTTTATATCCGCTAAAGTGGAAAAAGTTTTTGAAATTCGAACTTCTTTAAAAGTTCCACAAGAATGAGTTTACATCAAATGTTATCAATTTTACTAATTTTACTTTTAATTTTGTTTTTAGTTAATGCAAATTTACTACATAATATGAGCTATTGTTCTTGCACCTAGCATTTTCCTCGGTGGAATGACGCGAAAAATTGTGTGTTGCGCTCGGCAGCAAAAATATTTTGCGGAGTCAATCGCTTTGATCATGTTCAAATCCGAGGATCTTGCGCTTCCTCAGGTTTCAATTAAAGCACTCGCGCCCAATAACAAGTTTGCAGCCTTGCTAACAAATACCTAGTGTTTTCGTTATCATTGATTCTATTAAATTCGTCATGTTTATTTGGGTTGTTGAAATATAATAATTGTAAGAATAAAAAACCGAATGCAAACATAAAAAGCATTATCAGGGATAACTCAAATACTACTCAGATCTCTCTCACTCAGCCTTTACAAACCTTGTAAAGAGTTATCAGATAACACACTAACAAAAAAAGACAGCTGAATTGAAAACCTCGTAATTTTTTTGAAGTCTAAAGTAAAGATTTAGGCTTGCAGTCCGCCTTGTGGCATATGTACAGAATACGCACGCGATCTGTATGGTGGGTGAATGACAAGGTGGTGGTACCTGTCCAGAAATTAACATCAGAAAATAACACGACACCCTTTAGGTGTACCCACGACAACATACTCATAGATGCATTAACGTCGCTTTAGCGACATGTCGAAGTCATAAAATACGAAAATAGATACCGAAATCTAATTTTCGTAAAGTTTATTATTTTTTACCTCCCTAGCACGGAAAGATATTTTATATCATTCGTAATCTGCATGTGATTTTTATCCGCTAGCTTTAAGGTTTTAAAATTCGAACCTTTATAACGATAAATTTTACTCTCAACATAATAACTGTAGTATTTTTAAATATAAATGAACACCAATTTACGGTAGGTATTATTTAATCAGAATTTCTTGCACTAAGCGTGTTACTAGCTGGAGCGAGGTTAAAAATTGTGAGTTTCGTTCGGCATCAAAGTTATTTAGCGTCCCGTACCTTTGAAACCTTCATTAGATTCAAACTTATATTACTTTACTAGCGGCTCGCCCCGACTTTACACGGGTATTTAAAAAATAATTATATTTTGAAAATATTCTTTAGCCTATGTTAATGTAGGATTCTAATGGTGAAAGTATTTTTAAATCGGTCTAGTAGTTATTAAGTTTATTCGCTACAAACAAAAATACAAATCTTTCCTCTTTATAATATTGGTGTAGATTACTGTAGATAAACCGCTCGTTTCGCACAATGTTCAAGCTTACAATTCTTCGTTTCCTGAGGTACCATTTAAAATAACTATTATATTCGCTAAATGGTCTAGAAGAGTAGCGTAGACATACATAAGGATATAATAAAGGTTCTAAAGATATTATCTATTTACTTACTTTTACTGCGAAACATGGTTAGCATTCATTCCATTAATTACGAATAACGTCGCGTCATGTCATAACTCTTGGCTATGAATCACGTTGAATGTCTTCAATTATGTAATTTAGAATTTGAACAGTCGGCATCGTAAGTCACAAGTGAATTGGTCTCAAACGCCACATCCGCACAGATCCCAGCATCCGTGGGAAAGTCCACATCGGGCAAGATTAATTAGTGTTGTGGTTAAATTAATAACGGGTAGCACGCACCCCTGGACGGCCGCCTGAAGGCTTAAGGCGACGACGGAGGCGGCGTGGCGCGGCTCGGCCCAAACAAAACAATACCTCGAGATAATCAAATCGTATTAACGCTTTGAGTGCGCGCAGAGGATTAAGTCCACTGTTTTCGTGGATTGTCAAATCTCTGTTCGTGCACGTTTAATTATTGAACATATCTATAAGCTACTTATTATTCTAGGTTTGGTATTCTTTATAACTCGTAGATATGTTGACCTACACTATTAATTCACATTTGTTTTCAGAAAAAACTTGCGAATTCGCGATGGAATTCCCTTACCCATTCTGCGGTTCACCTTTTGTGTACGTTGCTCTTATATGAAAAATCAAATTTAATCACTTTATCCAGTGCATCTTAAGGTCAATATCCTTTTGATGTTGAAATTCGAGTGGTTGTCTGGGCCACCACTCAATCTACATCTTAATTTTAAGGTTTGCTTAAATAAATAATTCAATAATGTTCTCTAGTTCAAACAAATTTCGTGGATTTCTTCTAAAGATCATATTTTATTTTATACCCTCTCGAAATCTAAGCAATCAACTGGTTTTATAAGGAGTTTCTAGACAATAATTAGAGGGTAAAGTGAGTAATGGGATTAAAGTTAGGGCAGACGCTTTTTAATGAGATACTTACGTCTATTCTGTTGGCTTGTTAATGATATGGTCTTGAAGTCTATTCTAGTTTGATGATATAATAAAATCAGAGTGACCTCTGGTGACACGACGGCGCATTGGGATGCAAATTACATTACGTGTATTATGATGCTCAGAATGAGTTCATAGTGGCATTCGTCAGTGACACAAGGCCAGCATGATTGGCTTCATTTTAAAATAGGATAAAATATGTAGGTAACGTGTAGAACAAAGATAAAAACTATATTTTTCCTAGTTCGGAGCCGTGCTCGCAACAGAGCCCCATTTGTGAGATTCCACTGTCTGCCTGTCTGTCCGTCTGTATAGCTCATAAATGGAATGAGTTACAAACCTGCAATTTCAAACTTTAACATGGAATGCTGAACTAAAAACGAATATTGGATTAGAAATTGAAGAACATCAAAAACAATGTATGAAAAAAATTAAACATCTTTTTGCACATTAGCATGTAGTTGTATAGCTAGCATACTGGCATATGTATGGCCCGTTGGGTGCCGGGCTACATAGAATTTCACCGCATTTCATCCCGTGGGTGTCGCAAGAAGCGGCTAAGGGTAAACCGGAAGGTAGCAGCGCCATCTCAGAAACTGATATTTTCCCCAAGACTCCTGCCAAGCGTGGCGATTTTACGAATCCCCCATTAACGGGGAGGTTGTGTTCAGCACTAGATGATCCGGCTGATACACTATAATTTATAATTTTATTTTATACCTCTACGATATATTGTTATTCGTAGGTATGCCTTGGTATTATGATAGGGGCCTAAGGTCTATTCAACACAGGGTAATTTCTCCGCGCGATTATTCCCGTCGAATTCTATGACATATGGAATTATATTAAACTAAATAAAAATATCTGTTTTTCCGCAAATTTATTAAGGCCGCGACGGTACTTCAAACTGCGATAATGTTTTGTGCACTATTATACCTCCAAAAACACGGAAGAAATGAGCATGGTGCGGTTCTCTGGTGTGCTCAATGGTTTTTCCTCTTACAAATACGGAAAGGTGTTGTTATTCATTCGAAATTTGCGTGGAACAAAAATTGCGTGCTTTTTATCCACTAGCGTGGAAATTCAATCCTCTATAAAAGCTTAACACAAATTAATTTTCTGTAAACCAATCTTCGTAATTTAAATTTTAATATAGACTTTAAATTTACGCATATTTACTACGTTATTTACTGTTTTTCTTGCTGCTACCATATTCCTTGTTGGAGTGATGGTAAAAATTGTGTGTTATTTTGCGTCTCGTACCTTTGAATCCCTCGATACGCTCAGGATTCTATATATGAACCACTTGCTTCGCTCATGGTCATCTATCCTAGAGTTTTTGATTTCTCAGGTTTAAAAAAAAGTACTCGCGCTAAATAATAACTTCTCCGCCATGCAATAACTATTTAATATATTCTCTCAAGTCTCGGTATATTGTATATAAAAATCTTTTCATATGTAACGTCGTAAATTGGTAAATTTAGTGTTGGTGACATCTTTTGACACGCCTTTTACGCCGCAAGCAAGATTTTTCGTTCCGTTGTCAATTTACGTGCATCTCGCTCGAGAACTAAGTATAAACTAATAAAAATGGCAAGGAACTCAATTCGGTTAGTGTATACATTTAGATTCAGTATATATACAAGGATTATAAATCGCCAGTTAAAAAATCGTGCGATTAAATTTCGCTTTGCTTATCCTTAGTTGTCAGACGACGTATTCGTCTTCTGACTTCTACCGTACGCTTTACTAGACATATTTTTTTTGACACCCATACGTTATTGTATACCTATACTCTTTATAATATATATTATCAGATTAGTGGCCAAATTATTCTCCAATGTCTGGAACCGAATACCTGAATGAATAATGCAGCTCATTCTGCCGTTCCATGAAATGCAATACCAGATGTCATCAGGGACATCGATATTGGATAAGCTAATTTTCCGAACCCGATAATAATGAGCCAATTTGTTTGAATCTGGGAACCTTTTGAATGTAGATGTACACTCGAGAGCAATGAATCCGGGTCACTTAAAGAATTCAAAAATCTCGGAAACTAAAAATGCTAGGTTAATGCAATAAATTGTATTTAATAGACAATGTAATACTCCTTAAATGAAGGTATTAAAACTTCTTAGTTATTGTAAAGTTATATCATAAAAAAATCAAATTTGAAAAAGGGCCACTTTCGAAGATGGAACTACGAAATTACAGCATTTGGTTTTGCTTTTGTTTGTAATCTGTCATTTATGTGTCAAAGTCAAAGTCAAAGTCAAAGTCAAAATCATTTATTCAATTTAGGCGTCTACGACGCTCTTATGAAGGTCAATTACAAATTTTAATATTGAAATATACTACATTGTACTGCCACGTTCAGCAAACAAAAGTTATAGAGCCACTGCGAGAAGAACGGGCAAGAAACTCGGGGCCATTCTTTTAAAGGTTTTTTTAAAAATGTGTTAAGTACATACTATATAATAAAATTATTACAATACTTAATTTACATTACGTAGGTGTTAGGCGCTAGCTTGGCAGAGGCGAACCAGTCCAAGCATTTTTGTCGTTTAAGTAATCACAAACTGTGTAGTAAGATTTCTTTATCAAAATATTCTTCACATGCAACTTGAATTTTCTTTCTGTGAGCGTTGTAATATGTTTGGGCAATTTATTATAAAACCGCACACAATTTCCTAAGAAGGACCTTTTATTTGTCTTTGCTAATCTAAAACCTGGCACCGCTATTTTATCTTTATTCCTAGTGTTATAATCGTGAGTGTCACTGTTTGATTTAAATTTGCTCAAATTTTTACGAACATACATAATATTTTCAAATATATACAGACTTGGTAAAGTTAAAATATCAATTTCTTTAAAAATATCTCTCAGGGATTCCCTAGGATCCATTTCATATATGGCTCGAATTGCACGCTTTTGTAAGATAAAGATTGTCTCTATCTCAGCAGCAGCTCCCCACAGCAATATACCATAAGACATAATACTGTGGAAGTACGCGAAATAAACGAGCCTAGCAGTAGCTACGTCTGTTAGCTGTCTTATCTTACGAACTGCATATGCAGCAGAACTAAGTCTTCCAGATAGATCATGTATATGTGGATTCCACTGTAAAGTTGAATCCATTTTAATTCCCAGGAAGACTGTCGCATTGTCAAAATGGGTACATAAACCATGTTGATAGTGCTCTATATTCATTATTCAAGCTGAAATTATGTCGCTTACGCCTGAAGAATGCACCAGAATACTTACAATGCTGGAAACCGGCCGGAGTCACTACTCAAGTAGAAAATCTGTCGCCAAGCACCTAACGGTGTGTTCCGGCAGCTGTCCTTGAGAGCCAGTAATTCTAGGTTAACCCTGTTTACACCTTCGACCACATCATCACTTGCCACCAGGTGAGATTGTAGTCAAAGGCACCTATGAGCAATAAAAATAATGCAAAAAATCTCAATAAGCGAAGTTGAGGTATATATATATGAACACTCACCCACACCTACCTGGGTAATCCTGAAATAACGCATGATAACACATGGGTGATCAGGAGCGCCCACACTCTACCGTTCTACACACATTAAATCACACAAAACGTATCTCTAAATTGCTAACCTAAACTTATTAACTTTAAGTACATAATACAATTATTTAATTTGTCTATATTTTCATATAGCTCGTATTTGTACATAATCGAAATAACGTTCTACGGAAGAGCGAGACTCTCGAATACAGGTACCTATCTCCATACTTAAAATAGGGTCCCAATCCTATAAAATGTATCTTAGACTAAGGGCCCGTTTCAGAATGTCCTAATAAAGTTTCGGGTTGCTATTCAACATATAAAATAACTGAATCATAAAAATGACAGTTAACATGCAGGGCATTTCAAGCTTTAACCGATGGATAGGCTAAACCGCTGACTGTGAAACACAAAGATAGTGTTTTATTTATTAAATATGATCTGGGTAGTAAAACCGGAACTTACTCGAACATTCTGAAACGGGCCCTAAGTTTACCAAAATAAAATATTTGTATTGTATGTATCCTGTTTGGAGGATGGAGTCGCTCGGGAGGATGGAGTCGCTCGCGTCCGCAGGAGATACCTTCAACTACCCTGCACGTGTCCTCTGGGTGGTGCTAAACGAGCTGACAACGCCGAGCAACGGGCGGCGGACATGATAACCCGACCCTGATGGGGCAACCTAGTCAGGAGTGGTTACGGGGACCTTGATGGACTAAAAGACATCTTAACATCCTGGCGTAGAAGGCAAGGGGAAACCACTACGACTAATTCTCCCTAGAGAATGTCCCGACCTCATGATGACTAGTACGATACACGGATATGCGAGGTCGGACGATCCGATTGACACCCGGCGCTCGATGATACCCGGGTCTTCGAGTGTGAAGTTGGTTACCGAAGGCTCCGCCAGGGTTCGGCATCAGGCCCAGACGGCAGCAAATGCTACTGATACCCAACAAAAGAGATTTACAACCCGCCTTCCACATCGTGTTGCACACTAGAACGTAAGGGGTCTCCTAGAAGATGGGAAACTGAGCATTGTAGAAAGAGAAATGGAACGACACAATGTGGCTATTTTGGGCCTTTCTGAGACACATCTGAGAAAATCTGGTCACTATCATACTACCGAAGGTAATACAATTTATTGCTCAGGAAATGAAGAAAAAAGCAATAAAGGTGTGGCGGTCATAATTCCCAGGAAATATGATAAATATGTTCTTGGATACAAGCCAATAAATGACCGAATCATGACAATAAAAATAGATTGCAAGCCCATGGTACTGAATATCATCCAGGTGTACGCCCCAACTGCTCAATCCTCGGAAAGTGACATAGACGGTTTTTACGAAGTACTAGAAGACACTTTAAAAGGACTGCCCCGCCGGGAGATGCTGCTTGTTCAGGGAGACTGGAATGCTAAAGTTGGTGACACCACAGGCGATGATCACATTAGATAGGTAGTAGGTAAATACGGCTTGGGATATCGGAACGAGAGGGGTGAGAGATTACTAGAATTTTGCATTGGAAACAGACTCACTATTACCAACACTTGTTTTAAAAACCACCCCCGAGGATTATACACATGGAAATCTCCAGGGGACCGTTTTCGCAACCAAATAGATTTTATCACTATTGATCAACGCTGGCGATCATGTGTCATCAATTGTAAGACATTTCCTGGCGCGGACTGTAACACTGACCACCAACTAGTTATCGCAGAGATAAGAATGCGCTTTAAAACCCCTAAAAAGCAGGAAAAAGCCACGTTGAAAACACTCAGAAACGGGAAAACAGAATTATTTAAAGACATTACGGAAAAAGCATTCTCTTGCGTACCTCAAAGCCAACTTAACAATATAGAACACCAATGGCAGACTTTTAAAGTGGAAATGATAGATGCTGTCGAAGCTATTGCCAAACAGAGAAAACCACACCAAAAGAGGAAGAAATGGATAAGTGAGGAAACATGGGACGTCATTGAATGCAGGCAACAACTCAAGGCGCGCGGTTTGCTAACCGATGCCGATAAAGAAGCGTACAGAAGCCTCAATGCTGAGATACAAAGACTATGCAGATGGGACAAAAACCACCATTTATATAAGATCTGTGCTGAAGTAGAAAAACACGCGCAAAAGTATCAAACTGCGGACTTCTTCAAGAAAATAAAACAGATAACTAGACAATTTAAGACCCAGTCTTGGATGCTAGAAGACGAAAATGGTGAGTTACTCTATGAAGTCACAAAGGTTGCAGAGCGATGGAGGAAGTACTGTGAAAAGCTTTATCGTGCAGATAACTTAGGAGCAGGAAGTACCCTAGGCAACCTCAATTGTAGAGACGTAGATGTTGAGCCAGATATACTGCAATCCGAAGTAATCAATGCAATACGGCATCTAAAATGCAACAAAGCTTCCGGTACAGATCTTTGTACAGCTGAATCCCTAAAAGCGTTAGGTGAGAGAGGAACACAAAGATTAACAGAACTTTGTAACTGCATTTGGAGATCTATGACTTGGCCAAAAGATTGGTCCCATTCTTCCATCGTGCTTGTACATAAAAAAGGATCCACAAAAAGATGCGAGAACTACAGGACAATTGCTTTGATCTCACACATAAGCAAGGTTCTACTACATATTATTAATAGTAGACTGCGGCACTTTCTAGATTGGCAAATACCACAAATACAGGCGGGTTTTGTTAAAGGAAAAGGAACTCGAGAGCAAATCCTCAATGTCAGACTCATAGTCGAAAAATGTTATGAATTTAACACCCCAGCTGTTTTGTGCTTTATCGACTATCAAAAAGCCTTCGACTGTGTAAGCTGGCAGCATCTATGGCATGTACTGGCAGTAATGGGAGTTCCACTTCACCTCATCTCACTTATTAAAAACCTCTACGATACAAGTCATGGCACGGTCAAAGTCAACACTGCAAGATCCAGCAAGTTTAGATTTGAGAAAGGAGTCAGGCAAGGTTGCATCATCTCCCCAATACTATTCAATATCTACGGAGAGTACATTATGCGTAAAGCGCTCGAAGATTGGGAAGGTGGTCTCACTATAGGCGGTCTTAAAATTTCAAATCTACGCTATGCCGATGACACTACCTTAGTAGCTAAAACTGGATCGGAAATGGTTGACATGCTAAACCGCCTTGAGTCAGTCAGTCGCGGAATGGGCCTTAACATCAATCAAGCCAAAACCAAGATAATGGTCGTTGATAGATCCAGAGCACTTCAAGACGTCCACCATCTTTCCCAGTACGACATAGTTGACGAATTTGTATACTTGGGATCAAGCATATCCAACAAAGGTGGTACAGAAGGAGAAATCAGACGACGCATTGGAATGGCAAAATCGGCTATGACCCAGCTCGAAAAGGTGTGGAGGGATCGAAATATACTTAAGAAAATAAAACCTACACTGTCAGAACTTTGGTCTTTCCCATCTTTTTGTATGGAGCAGAGTCGTGGACCATAAAAATGGCAGACCGACGACGTATCGATGCCTTTGAAATGTGGTGCTGGCGGCGAATGTTACGCATACCGTGGACGGCCCGTAGGACAAACATCTCGATCCTCAAAGAGCTGAACATAAAACAAAGGTTGTCGAGCATCTGCCTCAAAAGAGTGCTGCAATACTTTGGCCACATAGCACGAAAACCCTCCGACAACTTGGAGAAACTAATAGTCACAGGGAAGATGGAAGGAAAACGACCCAGGGGACGTAGTCCAACACGATGGTCCGATCAAATATCTAAAATACTGAACACTACGATCACAGATGCTCTGAGCCACGCCAACGATCGAGGGAGGTGGAAACAGCTATGTAGTGAACAAACAGATGGTCGGGGACATCACGACGCTCAGCAGTGAGCTACGACTCGAGGAGGAGGAGGAGGATCCTGTTTATCTGTAAACTACAGATTTTTTTGTTTTGAAGATTAAAATAGATGAGCCCTCACTTCGTAGGTATATAAAAATATCTCGTAGTATTGAATAAAATAATACATATTAAAATGTATTATTATTATAAGAGAGAATGACATAAACACAGTCGCCCTTGACATTTTATTGCATTTGGTGGAAACTTGGTGGCGAATAAAATACCTTTTTTATGTTATAAAGTGATGAGACGAACAAATCGGCTGACTGATGGTATGCGACATAACTGTCCATTACAGGTGCAGTGTCACATTCTTCGGGATGTTTGACACTGCACTAGTAGTAAACGCAATAGTCACAAGCTCACATACCTACTTGTCTGATATTGTCTGAAAACAGGCGTTCAACGACAGTAGCCAAAATAAACCCCCGCGGCCGTTGGGTACATAGAATAGAAATATTTATTCGTCGTATAACTTTGGATGTTAGACAAGGCAAGTCAAATTACATTTTAAGCTTATACATGTAAAATACTTATTAACTATCCTGCTAGGAATATGCAAGTACATTAATTTATCACCCTTAAACTATAGTTTAAGGAAAAATACAAATTATAGTGAAGGTTATCTATATATATATAAGATCGTATTTAGTTCTTTTGTTATTCACCAATCATAGATTATTTTATCACATAATAAAACCCGTATTTAGTTAGGCGCATCGTCATAAATTTGTTCAAACAGTAAAATGGATTACACAAAAAATATTTCATTTTACATTTAAACTAAATGCAGTTTATTGTACATCGTTATTTTATTATAAATGTTTTGCTTTTACACTTTCACCAGTCTTATCTTGGGCGGTTCACCAGTTGTATCTTTTTCACTATGTATTTATACGAGTCTCTTGAATATACATAATGAAACAAACGTCACTATATTGTTTTTAAAATAATATTTTGCTTAGGAACAGATATTCACTACTCAAGTGGTAGTGGAGGTAATATATGTATTCTCAATAAGTTCCCTCGCAATGGAATATATTAGATGTAAAACATACGGAGTTACATAAATAATGGTTTTAAGATAATATTAATTGACTTCAATTTTGCCGCGTAGCCGCCTCTACGAGAAACACTTCACCGACGTCTAGCCTACCTAAAGGATCATCAATTATCAATTATAATACTATTCACTATAATGTGGTTAGGCTTCATTATCCAACAAATGAGCTAATCAACATGACTAATTAGGTATTTCGTAAGTCAATTATATCAACTTCAACGATGTTCTAAACTATATATAAGATTTACACATCTATACCTACTACATGAAATTATTGCTTGTTGAAATAATTTAAACCAATCCTTTATATTATGCCGGAAGCATAGGAGAGTGCATTGTTTACTGTACATTATCAGCCTTTTCGTCCACTACTGAACCCTTTCCCTTTAATAAGGGGTTTGCCCCTCACGCTTGGCAGGCGGCTTGAGATCGTCATTCAATGGGCGCTGCTGCCGTCCACCTTGAGGTATTTTTCCTACGTTGCCAGTTACGACTCCCACAGAAAGATATGAGGAGTGCTATTCCAACCCAGCACCCCACTGGGGGACCCGGCACAACACGAATGCCGGGAGTCTAGAGTGTCTAATCTCATATTATATCAGTATTTCCTTTTGTTTTTATATGTGGTTGCTCCATAGGATATTTGTTTTTTGTATACCTTTCTATATTAAAATGTATCACTTCCTCCAATCTAAAGGAACCTATTAAAACAAAAGCTAATAGAAGTTCAAGTATCCATACTCTTATTTCAAGTGGAGGGTAACTCGAACTGAACCGACACAGTTTATTTACAGATATTTTGTTCCAGTTTATTTTGGGCCCTTCCTGTCGCGACGTACGACGTGCGAATTTGAGGGCGCCTCTAAAATACGACTATTCTACTACTCTGTTGAGTTTCTGTGTGCGCCCTGCTCAGCCCATTCTTTTCGTTTTGTTTACCCTCGTCGGCCGAATGTCAAGGGAAATTCGTTAATATACGAACCAACTACACAAATAATTTGAGCAAATAGTATTTTTGTTCTAATATTGGATTGGTTCTCTAGAGGCACCGATTGTGGGAGTTAGCGTTAGGTTAGTATCTAGCTAAGCAAGTAGGTAAACAATGATGGCATTAGATATGAATTCGCAAACATAACCACATTAATATTGCCGATATTCTCTCTCAAATATGAATTCACGATTCTCAACCATGCATGATCAAAAATCCTTGTTAATAATATTTTAGACAGCATCGACGTATTGCTAATCGAAAACAATACACGTATTCTGGAGTTGCAGGTGCAAGTATAAATGGATGTCATCTTTTTCCTCTCCAAAAATGTAAACATATTCCATGTTTGTGTAACGCGATTTTAATGTAAAGTATTATGTATTGCTCTCATATCATGAATACCTGTTTTGAACGAATGTATACCTACGTAATCTGCAAACGCAATGAAAAATAAGCGACGTCGTAGCTTCACCTCCTTCAATTACCTGTAAATCAAACCCCGTAACATCTCATTACTGTTATCTCTTGAAAATAACCATAACACGTCGCGTTTCCATTGTATTCCATTTTCCTATGGGCGGTATCGGTGTGCGGCGTTATCACCGGCAGTCAGTCCGACGTCGGTCGCCCCGCCTGACGCACGCCCGCGCCGCGTTTCCCTTCCCGCACGTTTCCACGACAGTTTCCCGCTCTCGCATCCGTCACGCTCGCCGCTACCCGCAACGTATCGCGCCGGGAAATGTCACCCTGATACACCACAACACGGTGTGTACATACTCATATACATTTGTACAGTGTTCCCACCTTAACGATAATTTAATGTGTAGCTTCGACACAGTGTGTGCCGCATCAACGGATTGCAAGGAATATTATTGTTTTCTCTAGACGCAAGTACGTTTTAGTGTTAATGAATCAGGTGAGAGGGCCGCTGTCCGATTTCGGCTGTGGAGATTACAACCGTGATAAAGGACGCGATGTGTCGAAGGTCGCACTGATTGTTATGTTTATCTTTTTTATCATTTCATTTTAGGCTGTTATCTCTCTTATCAGATTTCGCAGATTTACTTATTTACATGTTAGGACAATTTATTTTGTCAAGGCAACTAAATGACTACCTATATCTATACACCTTAGATGTACCTGTATGTATTGAATGCATTAGCGCAAGATGTAGTTATGAATCAATTATGCATTGTAAAGCTAGTTAAATAACGTGTACCTATTACATTGATCTTGTAACAATATAACATGGAGTTGGTAGTGTTTCTTATTGCATAATCACATTAAATACCATGCACCACCACGATGTACCTATGCCATGTTTTATGTTTGTTTGTTGCAAAATGTGTAATCATGTGAGAATGTCAGATTACGTTGAACATTTTTGGACAACATGCCATCAGCACACATAAAGGGCTCACACCCATAACCATAAAACTCTATTGAGTATTTTTGTGTTGCGTGAACATTCAAATCATGTTTCATGTTCTCGCCTCCCCTGCATATTATCTATGCTCGCCTCGTGATACTATCTGCCACCCTTTTCCAACCCCATAACCTAATATTTATGCATATTTGGATTATCCGGTATTTTTTTACGAGTATAATGTTATTACGTCGATTTGTAGATTCAGATATTGTTTGTACTTGTTACGTATAAGTAAAGGAAACGTCGTAAAACGGGCTGTCAGTTTTATGTCCCCTAGTTTGATTGTAGAGCCAATTACTCCTTATTAAGCGATAAAATAATACTCGACTTATAAGAGAGCAACTTAAGCGACATTCACCCACTTTACAACGACCATTGATAATTTGGTTTCCATTTCAAGGTAGAATTGACATCTGTATAAATAGAGTATTTTCCTTGGAAGTATTACTAGTTTTTAAACAAGTCGGTTTATGAGTGTTGACTTTGGAATTTTACGTTCTTTATTTAAATTTTAAGCATTAATAATTCCATTTAAGTAGTTATATGCGACTATTTTAATAATGTATTATTCAAGTATAAAATAGGGTATGGGTGGGTGCTAATACTTATGTAGTATCGTTAACTGGCCATCTACATTATTAATATTATAAAGAGGAAAGAATTGTATGTAACGAATAAATTAAAAAAGTACTGGACTGATTTGAAAAATTTTTTCATCATTAGAATCCTATTTAATCTCTGATAAACATAGGCTATAAAAATGTGTTTTTTATTTAATTTTTGTTAAATACCCTTGCAAAGCTGGGGCGGGCCACTAGTAACTTATATAATAATAGAAAATGTCGGAAATAATACATTACTTGCCTGTTATTTTTTATTTATATTTCTCAAAAAAAACATACATTTTGAAAGATTATTTACACCTATATTTTGATATAATCATAATGAATCACTTTTATGCATATTAGGAATGTTTGCAGTATGCACTATGCACACGTACTGTGTGGGGCAATGGCTTAGAAACGTAATTATAACTTTGAAAGCGACGAAACACTAGCTGACATACCAATTTCGTAACAATGTTGAAATTGTCGCATACGGACTCTCTGCTATGACATTATCACATGCTTAGATCTCATTCAAAACTGCCGCAAATAATACAGCAAAGGTTTTCTTTTGTTGAATATAATTATTCTTCTCTTACCTTTTTTACTCGCTTATTGAGTACGTTTTCGAGAATGGATGTTTATGCTCTATTTTATCTACAAGACTTCGACTAAATGTCGAAACTTTTAACTGAATGTTTTGTTTGTTTTACAGAAATCAATCAATCATCCATTTTTGTTATTCCTTTTGCCAATGTGAAGGGAGTTTTCTCAGAGATAACACCATATATAGATCAACTTTTCACCTCCTGAAAATCTCTGTATTGTAATACATTTACTCGAAATGATAACGGATGTCATATTTGTAATCGCTTTATCGTATACATGGTATATGATAACTAAATTCCAAACTAAAACGACTGACTGGAATAGAATTGTACCCGTGGTACTGCTCCAGTGGACGTTACTTATCCCAATTATAATGTATGTAAACCAAAATTAGATGATCAAAGTAACTTACCTTTAAGTGAACTTCGATCACAATCATATGCAGTTAATAGTCGCGTCGTCTGTATCGAAGTAGTTACGTATTACTCTTATAAATTTAGTAGTTTAACGGGTAAATAAAGATACCAAAATATTTTTAGACATTTGATTATTGCACATGACCACGGTAAAAAGACATCTAGGTTGCTACCACCTTCTTGTCCGTAATTACCGCCGCCTAACAGCCGATATACATAGATTGCGGTGTTCCGGATTGAAAAATATGAAAGTCATTGAAATTACTGGGACATTCTCTAATCTAATACCTTGGGTTGTACACCCAATGCAAACAACCGAACAGGACTCGTTATTAACAGTCTGTATTTAATATGACCTCGGGCAGTACCTATGTCTGATGTTAAGCATCAGCTATGTCAACAGATCTTATGACTCCTCTATTAGTTAAAAAAATATAACTATGCGCTTGCAGTCGTAGCTATGCACAATTTTCTAGCTGTGTGGGCGCTATGATCATTTGCAATAATAAAGCCAATCCCAGGCCAAGGTTCAATCGCTTTATAAGAGACCGTAGTTTAAGTGTATTATCTGTTTGCTCTAGAAAATCAGACCGCTAGTATTAACTCTGTTTCTTTAATCTGACACAATACTTGACCTACTTATTAAACATTTGGACTGTATTTCTATCAATATATGGCAGTAATAAGGGGAAACATATATGAAGGAAAATATAGATAGAAATTAAAATCATTGTTATGACTATTTTATGCTCTCTTCGTAGCTGAATTCGATAATAGATTTATGTTAAACGTGGTCGCTGTTTAATGCACGTTTAAATAATGAATATACAATTATTCTCAAAATTTTCAATCACAGCAGTGAAATGCACGACAGTCAAATATTGGTTAATTAGTACAATCGCCCAATCGGACAATAATAGGAATGCTGGTTTGTTGTTCGACTGTTTCCATTTGGGAAATTAATGTTCATTAGCAAGCAGAGCAACAGCCGTGTTTTCATTTGAGGGCCAAAGGTGAATATTTAAATTAGATACACGGAGCGTTACTGCCGACAAATTAGGGGAGTTCTCGCCATCATACCCATTCTTGTTAAGTAATCAAATTAGATTAGAAAAATCCTTTCAAAGTTAATTAGAGAATACAATTTATGTTCTATTTAATTTTACTTACGGAGTTACGCTTTGAATTTAAATAGTCCGTTTTCGTCTACTTTTTATTCGTAGCATTGTTCAAGTAATGCCCTGTTAGTTTTCTTAGGAGTCTAATCCAATTTAAGTTTAGCTAGATGCTCTTTCTCTCTTCTTTTTAAGTTTTTAGTCTTCATTCTGTGAGTTTACAAACAGTACTTCCCACATCTCTGGTTTAACCTGAACTTTAGGAATGCATTTTCCGGGGTTTTAAAAGGGAACAATCCTTTTGGATTCTTAACTTATAAAATTTGTTCTCAGAAAAAACTTTGCTGCTTCCTTTACTACATAATAATGATCCAAAACTCATTCAAACCCTTTGTGCTATTAGGTACGCTTAGAATGCCCCGATTTAAACCAAGTATTATTGAAGTTAGTGGGTTGTTGTTTACTCGCAACAAAGTAAATTCTCCACACTTTTGACTTTTCTATAGTCCATAGGAAGTTAACTTATATATTGTTTGTGCTCTGTACCTTTCCTTTAGTTATTAAAAAACTATTAGCACTGATTTGTAGCGAAAATGTCCGTACATAGCATACATTTTTTCAGAATCAAAACTGTGATCCTCTGGGAACATTTCACCTTCAAAGAGACCAAAATCAGTGTATAGTCCACAATCAAATTCAAAATCAACCTTATATTAAGGTTGATTTTAAACTTAAACCCTATCAAACCAAAAATAATCATCCAGATCAATTTACAAATTTCTAAGATGACATCATAAAGACACGCTCTAAATTGAAAACCCTATAAGTGAGAATCTTAGAAGGTGATTAAAACTGACTAAATCTTGAGTCTATTTGTTTCGTTTATATAGGGATATTTTATATGTATTTATATAAAAAGCATTTGAAACACAAAACTTTGTTATAGTTTTGTTTTAGTTTTAAGAGTGTCTTAATTTGCTGGTAAAACTATTACCTTGGTTCAAATATTAATTTATTTGAACAGAAGTTCATAAATAACTCAAATCGAAGACGTTAAATGACGAGCCCCTTTCAGGTCAGGGTCTGAGCCTCGGACTACGCCCTGTTGTGGGCTATATTAGACTATAATCCCTCGCTACACTTAATCAGCACTGAGTACAATATTATGTTTCGTGATTAATAGCATATCGACTAATACCGATATTAATCTACACTCATTAATAATAGTAATATTTTTCATATAACGAGCATTACAGCATTAAAGCGTCTTATTATTAGATATGTAAATATGATATACTAAATGTTTTAAATTTTTTTCTCAAGGAAATGCATTATTATGATGACATCCTTATAAATATGGATCGATTTGACTTGTACTTGTATTGTATATTAGTATCATATTGTATATAAGTATATTGTATACCTACTAGTGATTTAGCCATTTTTTGTGCTTACAGTATACTAGTATCTTTGTTATCTACTGTCATTATAATCATTACTTTGGTTAGTACTCCATAGAATTCAGGTTCTATTTGAAGACAATCATAATTATCTATCGTATTACGGTACGAACACTTTTATAGCCGAAACAGTATAATGTAAGGAATAAGGATCACAAAAAAATGTTGTAAATTGAAACCTTCGTAACCTTTCTTTATAAGGCAATAAATTCTATTAACCCTACAAACGCCCGCAGTGAGGTCAATGCGACCGACACCGTGAAATCTCGAAATCAATTTTCACGCTTACTTTACAGTCATGAATCGCCGCTCTCGTTCCTTTGAGACGTCATTTGTGGCATCACTGCAACTTTGTCTTTGATGTATTGACTCTACTAAGGTGTACGTGTGTGTCTTCTTCTCATATAGACTCACTAGATTTATATATGTACATGTAGTACTCGTACCATGGCACCTTACAACGAAATAGAAATAGACATGTAGTGGCACGAAACATTGCCATTATTGAATATTTATATCATGCCACTAAGAATTTTTATCTGGCTCTACTTAAATTCTTGCAATTTTAATTAACTTTTATTTTACTAGTCACTTTGCCTCTGAATCGAAGAGTATTCCACAAATCAGACGAAACAATTTTTAACACTCAAAAGTGCTGCTAAATTATTCAGATTCGACGTGAGACTGACAAAATTCATCCGTAGAATAATAAATACAAAATACTTTCGGTTCAACTTTGGTAAATGCAAGGTTTTAAGCCGTGTACGAAAATTAACTTTTGATTTAGAAGTTGAGCATCAACTTCTTATCATTAAAGATTGTGCTTGGCGGTCTAAGGGCACGTAGATACGAGTATTACGGCTATTGAGATTATATCTACGCGTTTTGAGAGCACAAAATTGCTTGAAAATCATGTTTAGAATAAACATAACATTTTAATTTCAGTTATCTATTAACAAGACATACATTCGGGAAAGCAAATTACCAGCAGTTTTAGAGAAATAATGAACATATACATAACACTCAAAGACGAAGTTAAATATAGCAATCCCAATTCTATGGTTAAATAGAACGAAAGGAAAAAATTGAGTTATGGACTCATTGTCATGTTAGCTCAATTGGATTAGAGCATACCCCGGCTAATGGGTGGATGGACGCGGATTCGAATCCCGCACATGACTTAAATTTTTCCTCTCGTAAATTTGTAATTAAATATAGCAATTACAAATTATGTTTCAACATATTACTGTTACACTTTACTAGTTTACGCAAGGCTGATGTGTAGTTGATATATTTAATGGCAGCTTATCATTTGCAGACTAAAATCATACAAGTATGTAACACATAGCTAATTACTTAATATAAGTTAATGATCCATAAAATGCCTAAGTTTACTGAACAATCATGAAACCAATCAGTCATAGCTAATCTCTCGATTAGCAAACTCAGCTCATTTCTCCGCCCTGCCTACGTTTTTATGTTGGTACTAAAAGCCGGTGTCATTAGAAAAACACTCTCGAAATGAGACTGGCTAACGGGGTGTAATGTTGTCTAACTTTGAAACATCACGTACTAATTCAATTTTACATTTCACTGTGGAGCTTTGGCAAAATCTGAATCGGCTGAAATGAGCTTTGAACTCTTTACCCCGTCCCGATTGAGTGTGCATTAGGAAATCTAATTGGGGCATGATCTTACGGGTTTAAGAATATACTCTTGGTAAGAATTAATTGGTATAAATTGGCTTTGATTATATGTTACTCGTATCTCGGTGTTATGCTATGCCATAAAAGATCCTTTAATGAGAACATAGAATGCCAAGCTTAAGCATTAATGAAGAAATAACTCCTCAATTAATATGTACTTATTAGGATTGCAAGCTAAGAGTTCATTCCATTAACTTTTAGTTGTCGCAATTATACAAAGTTAAATTAAATGACGGAGAAATTGCGCAATCTTACGATTTAAGAGCTCCCTTGAGAATTACCAGTGGTTTTCATGCACCGTGATTGATATTGTGTAAAAAACTTTAGTGCAAGGATGGGTCCAATCACTTTTAGGTTGAATAAAGTCACATGAATAATCGCACGGGTCTACACTCGTGACCGTGATTATGACTGTATGGTCCTCATTAAGTCATTTAGTCTATAATGAATCAATAGTTCGCTAAATACATAAACTGCAGGACATACATCATTGTACCACGATTCTAATTTGAATTAGGATGTCAGCCAATTACTAGATAGTATAAGAATTGTTAGTCAACAAGACCACAATAATAAATGATTGTAAAAAGTAACATTTACTTCACTGTTACATATAAAATGAACAACTGTCCTAATGATGCAATTTCTGATCCTCTGAGTAAGTCGTTTTGAACGAATTAAGCGAGGTTCTAGACACAATTAGGGCATCTCGGCGTTTATATGCTTGTGTGATTACCTTGAAGAAATTAAACCTATGAAATGGTTTGCCATTTCTTAGTTTGTTTATAGCTTTTATTTTAGCTGATTTAGTCCAAGCGAAAACGACTATATTAACATTTACAAACTAATTTATGTTGTCAATGAGTCCTAAGCACATATACATAGGAAGAAATCATTTAAAACGTTACGATGTAAGTACGGAAAACCATTAGTTTCATAATTTCAAATTATTTCAATTCAAGTTATTTTTTTAATTATTTGTCAGCCTTCTGTTCTTCTATACAAGCGTCAAAAGTTTTTATGTCCTATCTGTTACATAAATATCAACTAATTCCAACATATCTCAAGTAGATAGATAATGTAGACAGATTGGTGTTATAAGATCTGTAATGTATCTTTGCAGGATTTAAAAGAGATTTAGCTCTCTTGTATGGATTACGGTGAATTGCTCTCACTGATTTGTGTCTTTTTTACGTGCACGGTCCTGGAACGCAGGTACTAGCATTGTTCGAGTGTTCTCTGGTACGTTAGTGCTGGTAAAATTGCTTTCCTCGGATTTCAAATAGTTCGTTTGTACTACCGTGTATCCTTTGCCTTTTGTGTTACACAGAAATACTTTGTTTGCGAAATATCAAAGAAACCAATCCCATATAAAGCAGAAGGTACATAATCTGTTGGATTTTCCTGTGTATGGTACGAACTTACTTGGAATTAGTAGGCTTTTGAATATGTATAAGTAGTTTAGTTTATGATAATTTGAGTAGATGTTCACGATGATATTAGAAGTTGGATTGTACTATAGCCTACGAAACATAGTATGTATTGAATGGAATGATAGAATGTTCTGCATAGAATATTATCAGCATTATATTTTACAAATGTACCTATTGCCTTACTAAGCTGTTTTGATACCTGTACCAGTAGTTCGTTGTAGTATCATATGAGTTCAATTACATTCATAAATGGTTCGTATTAAAAACCAATTAACTATGTTTCATCTAATGATAAAGCCAACAATGATTCAAACACGGAAAACAATAATTGGCATATATACGTTAAATAGTTCATAGAGTCAATGACTCTGTATTCACACGGTACGTAGAAGTGGAGCGATAGTCTTCTATTAAAGGGCGATTTAGAAGCATAAAAGCGGCAGACAGTTGGATAGTTTGATTGTGCGTTGTCGGGCGCGGCTGGTTCACATCACACTGTGTACAGGATCTGGGCTCTATTTGCGCCCGCGCCAGTCATGTGTGGCGGCGGAGGACCCGCCCTTACGCTGATATACGACTCTATTAAACTGCGACAATGGACCTCGATGATCTAGAGATAAGAGATGTTACTTTACGTACCGCAATGTGCAATATTGTGTGTGGCTGACAACTTAGATTTATGTAGATGACCAACAGTTAGTCATGTTGCAGTACGACATATCTATGACGCAAAATCTGACCACAGTTTTATGGAAAATCCCAATCGCTAGTGTGAGACTTGCATAAAATATATCAAGAATATAATGTCTATTTTTCCACAGTTAAGGAACTTAAATTACATTCGCGATGTCTTGGAGATTGCAACAGTGAGCAAGGTTAAGGTATTTTAGGGGTATAATAATAGACAGCTTAATGCATATGTCAACAGTTTTGAGAAAACAAGGAAATGTTTTATGAATGCATTTCGTAACAGCTCACGAATTGCACTGCGCCCGTCACCTTGAGACAGTTATTAAGTCTCATGTGCCTGTAATTTCACTTGCTCTCAAAGACTGCTGCCGGAACACACCGTTAGGTGCTTGGCGACAGATTTTCTACTTGAGGGTAGCCAGGTGGATATTCGCATAATGCCCTTCCACCAAGCGGTGAAGCTCAAGCCCGTGGCGGGATTTAAACCATGGACATGCGCGGCAGTCCATAGCCAATGCCACTGCAATTGATATTTTATTAATAACTTTTATCATATAAGTTTAATTTACTACTGAAAAACTTAATTAAAATATTACTAAAAATTTAAATACTAAAATAATACTGATCAGAAGGGACAGAGTCCTGCAATAGGTATTGGAATCTGTAAATCATTAAATCTGTTTTTATCGTAGAATATCATCAAGCTGGTTTCGAAACTGACGAAAGTACTTTAAGATTACGGGTTTACTAGTGTGCAGCGCAACTACCAACTTTATTCTTGTAAGAAATAGTTCTTTTGACGTGTTAAAAAATTTTTAACGTATCTTTAGTTGTCATTACAAAATACTATAACAATTATTACTACTAGTATATATATCTTCTCAAATATACTCCTCCATTTTTGCGTCCCTTATCTTTTGCAAGTGATGATAAAACTGGACTCAACATGATGTCATTTGAACATTGTTTCACCGTGATACGCTCTCAAAATGTCATATAACTTTCGAGCACCATATTGTCACCTGAACAAATGAAATTCTCTAATCGCACCGCTATGTCTTAAGCTCTTTTGATTTTGAGTACCAAAAATAACATAAGTTTGTTACTGTTAATTTAGAGCAACTTTGAGCTGGATTTGATAAGGTTTTGTATACTTTATCCTTTGAGGACTTGAAGCGATTGTCATTTTTATCTCATTGTGAAAAATTTGTTGCCAAGCTTTTTTATGGGAATGTGGCGGAACTGTGAATGTGTTTATAACTGAGTTATTAGTTCACTTGCATTCAAGCTTTGGGTTCTCATTTGACTGAGCACGATGTTACTCGGATAACTACTTATTTTCGTCTCTGACTGTGAGCCAATTCGATTTCACGGACCAACCGTTGGCAATGGCGGCACTCGCAAGCTTTACCTTTCATATTTCACTCTTGCATGGATCTAGGACTGTTAGTCCAAGGGATTAATAGTGGCCGGTGCGTGTGACTCCCTTTGAATCGCTGTATATTATTCTCGTGGCACAGATTTCTACATTTGGTTGCATATATATTGAAAGCTGTAGTGCTTGTGACAGCGCGTGTAAAGTAAGTAGTACCAAATCTTTTTATTTTTAGGGCTCCATATTCTTATAGATTGTAACGAAACCAGACTCCTGAATAGATCAGAATTGGGACTGAATAGAGGCATTTTAATTTGTTTGCAGGCAAGTGTCCTTTACGTGTCACTTGAAAAGGATGGAAGCTTTAGTTCCGGCATTAATGTGAAAGGTCGTCGACTTCACTAGGAAACTTTTTCAGGTTGTGCTTAACGGACCGTTCCGAGGCCATAACTCATTTAGAAAAATGATAGACGATATTTCTTTTACTTTTCCATATTTTTATTTATGGTGTCGTCCTCTTGGTTTTGATTAATTGTTACTTGTTTTAATTAATTTAATATTGTTATGTGCCGTGAGTAGCGCTAAAGGCCTGTTGTATATTTCTACATTAATATTATAAAGAGGAAAGATTCGTATTTTTGTATGCAACGAATAAACTTAAAAACTATTCGACCGATTTGGATGAAATTTCGTATGGAAATAGTTTGAGACCCGGAAAAGAACATAGGGTATTTTTTATCCAACTGCGCAAAAAGAGGTGAATGGTTTTGCAGTTAGCTGCGGCCGGAAAGCTAGTAGTAGTAAATAAGTGTAAAAAGAATAATCATTGTAGACAATGATGATCCTAGTCTGTATAATTTAACCGAAGCTATTTCAATATTTAACAATGACCTACATCGTTTCAAATTTGGAAGCGTCTAATAAATAGCAAATAAGAGCCAGCACACGTGCCCAGTAGCACAAAGCTTTCTCCACAATTATTCTGTACGCGTTAATTCAATATTGGCTTAGCACGGTTTGTACGACGACGCCCGCGCCGTTCCGGACTGACCCACATCCTTCACCTTAACCCTGATAGTTTACGTTACGTTATCGTTTTCACCCACGAACGTTTCTTGAGTATTGTTATACGTCGCAGATAAGCTCCACTTGTCCGTATTATCGCACCGATAGCAACAATTAAAATTGTTTGATAACGTTCGACATTGAAACTTTTTATTGAAAACATGCTCGTACGTTTTTTTTAGTAGCAGTACAACTATTTGTGCGAGTTCGTCTGGGGAAGTATTGCCATCATATCTATAATGCTAGCGCCAAGCAATAATATTCACATTACTGTGTTCCGTTTGAAGAGTAGAAGTGGGTGCGGGGAAAACTACAGGCACATGAGATTATGTCCCAGGTATATTATGTCTCTAACTTGATGTTCTGAAGCAATTATACCCTAGTGGTTATAGCTATGGACTGCGGTGCTGCAGGACTACGGTTTGATCTCACCGCCGGCTTTAGCTGTACCGCATGGTGGAAGGGAATTTTGCGAGTGCTCGTCTGGCTAGCTATCACCCTCTAGTAGAAAATGCCACTTGTGACGAACTGCATTTGTTAAAGGCCGAGGTTATCGCTTAACAACAGGTGGGCCGCCTTCTTGTTCCATCACGAATTCACGATAGCATAAAAAAAACACACTGTTCATGTTTTTCTTGTTAATTTTTATGAAAAATTAAACGACTGTGTTTGCAATATCACTATATAAACAATATTGTTCTCTATGAGATAATATATTGAATTGTGTTGTTGGCTAACACTATATGAATTATATCAGGCTCAGCTATCGGAATAAGTGAAAATTGTAATAGCTTTTATGTACAACTTTACTGCAAATGGAACGGTGTTTTAACCCCTTTTAACTCGCGAAGAAAATTTCATTCGTTTTATTCTATCGTATATGCAATACTAGTTTGGTATTTCCTTTTTGCCCTGGCTTTGTTCTCGTGTTGGCGTAAGCACACCTTTTAGTCGTATTCGATCATTTTATTTGGCATTTCGTTTTGCATTTAATAATAAGTAATATAGTGAAGTTTTGTCTAAGAATAGTTTTGAATCCAAAGACTTTTATGGTGACTAAGCGTTCTTGTTTGAATCTTAGTATTTTGGAAATAGTTTCAAAGGTGTCGTCCACTAAACTTATTCTTACACTTTTTTTTTTGTTTTGACGGAACACGCTAGATTATGTTAAGCGCTAAAATCTGCCTATAACAGTTGTGTTTTGTCACAAATGCTGAACTGCACTGCGCCCATCACTCTGAGACATAGAGTTGTTAAGAATCGTGTGCCTGTAATTTCATGATTACTTACTGGCTCTCAAGGACTTCTGCCGGGACACAGTAATAAATGCTTGGCGACACATTTTCTACTTGATGGTGATAGCTAGCTCATGTATGCTAGCCTATATGTAGATATACTCACGACACATGACAATATTAAATTAATTAAAACAAGTAACAATTTATCAAAATCAAAAGGACGACAGCAAAATACTCTTCCACCGTGCAGTGAAGCTCAAACCGGCAGTGGGGATAGCACCATGTACGTGTGACACGGCAGTCCACACCTATCACCGCACGGCTATCACGGCTTCACGTATTAAAAAGATTATGTTCGCCCTGTTGGTTTCTCTAGTTGTATTTTATTTAATTATCGCAGTATAATTAGCTCCATGAGTAACTCTTTGTTTAGGTTGCCAAATTGGCCGCTGCTGAAAGAACAGAACGTAATTTTAGTACGTAACGTGTTGTAACATCCGTCTTTTCTTCCATTTAACTCATCGTTATAAATATTTATAGCCGAAATCACCATGAAGATAAATTTACTGAAATATTAGTACCTATATACTACTTCTTGACCTTCGTTGTTATATGATATCATGCTTACCAGAAGACACATATCTGATATAATATATTAGATTGTTATAAATGAATATTAGATTGCTGTTTGGTATTAAATACTTAGTAGATTATTGTTTTAGTTATTGTCGACGAACTATTCGGCTAGCGTTCTATACCCTCAATAAGAGTAGGTATTATCACCGTGAAGATAAATTTACTGAAATATAAGTATATACTACTTCTTGAATTTCGTTTTGATTCGATATCATACTTAGTACCAGTATACACATATCTGATATATTAGATTGTTATAATTGAATATTAGATTGCTGTTAGGTATTAAATAATTAATAGATTATTGTTTTAGTTATTTTCAATGAACTGTTGAGCTGTTAGCCTTCTGTACTCCTATTAGGAGTTTTCTTATTTACACGTTTTTCCGGCACCATGAAAGTACTTGTTTCCTATAATTTGTTTAGGTGCGCTTCTAGCGGATAAGTGAGCGAACTAAATATAGTATGATAGAAAATGTAAACTTTTTATGGTTACAAAACTTTTATTTGCGAATAGAAAAGCATTTAACCGCAGTCTCACGTGATAGTAAGCGACGACGTGGTCGACGGTGGAGCATGCTTGATACATAACCTATAAAATTTAGTACCTACTGTTTCATTTTCGTTAAAATGTAGGGTTATCTATTTGTTATTTAGGTTATGTTATGTAACAATTAAAAGGTTATTTCATTCCTATTGTGGTTTCCAGAGACCGTCATGATCACGCCGACGTTCAAGGCGCGCTCGACCTCACCAGGTATACGTGTGTCCCTGTCGCCATGCATTACGATATTGTGCTATGGTTACTATGCTGGATGTTCTTATGCCTTGAATTATAGATACAACTATTTAGAGCCATATAAATTATTTATTAGTGTTTTAACGAAGTATAGGGTGATTGAAATGTCTGGTTTAGCTTTCTAAGTATAACATTTCCACACTTACTAACAGGTGAGTGGTCGGGCTTTACTGCAAAATAAAAAAAGAAGTAACGGTTTTCAGCCAATTTTGTACCAACATTAAAAACGATGTATGCGACGTAAATAGACTAAAGATAAATTATTATTGCGACTGAATAAAAATGAGACAATTTTTCTTTGAAAATAATATGATCATTTATTATTTTTGTCTCATAATTATTTTAAGTTATTATTGCGAAAAACAGCATTTAAGATGTATGGATGATTAAATTGGAGGGCGCATTTTTTTATTTAATCTTTTAGCATCGGCGCTAATTTCAATTTTATTTTTTGATATTTATTAACCGGAAAAACAGTCACGTTTGGAATAGAACACATCGGGCTTGGAGCATATCAGATGCTCATCACAGGGCAATCATGCAGTAGCGTCTGCGAGCACGCAAACTCAAAAGAATTCATATCGAACAGATTCGTTATTAAAATAATACTAATGTAAATATTTTAAATCGCCTTGTATATACGCGTCGTGTACAAGGTATTTTATGAATATTGAATATTATATGGTTGTATTTTTTATTCTACTTACGAGGCATAAGAATTTCCAATAAAATAACTGTTTAATATCTCCAAAACACTTGTGTTATAAATAAAACATAGTTTAACATAAGAATGGTATGAGTCAGCCTGTATAGGTATGGCAGTGACCATGCTTATGCTAATTAGAAAACAAACACCTGAAATATGTGTATCCCTGTATTGCTCAGTGTTGTATAGAATGAATATTAACAATGTGATTTGTTTCGTTTGTTGATTTAAGTTTGATTTGTGCCTGTATCGATTTACCACTAACTGTTATTCACTAATTGATTGTGAAAATGTTTGCGTTTTTCTGAAACTAAACGAATATTTGTAATTCTACGTTAAACCTAATCTATTCTTATATTAATTAAGACCTTATTCTACGCGATGATGGACCGTAATATCGTAAAACGAAATTCATACGACAAATTCCAGAATAATACCGTAACTGCTGAGTTATACGGCGACGTTTATAAGACAACTCCTTTTACGAGTGTCGACAATCATATCCGAAATATCCATAAAAAGGGCAAAGTCATAAAACGAGCATTAGTCCCTTCATGTTACTGCTGACATGGCGGAATTTCTTGGTAATACAAGCTGGAATAGAAAAAGGTACAATATCCCTTTTGGGTAATGTAATACGGGCTATATCGGCATATACGTTGTATGCATAGGCATTTTCGGCATATTGTTACATTATTCAGGCGGTTAACCGTGGTCTTAATGTTATTTGGGAAATAATTGTCACGCCCTTTATTCACGAACTTGATAGCGACGTCGTAACTTTTTGTCAGACATATTTTATGGAACAAATAAACAAGGTAATTTGGTCGGCTGAAAATGTTTATTGGTGACTTAACTGACCCCGTTGTTAAACCGTGTGTGGAAAAATCTTCAATGAATATTTGTATCCTTTAAAATGACAAGAGAAAGACGATGGGAAGACGTAAGTGTCTGCGTGGTACTGAACACGTTCACCACCAGAAATGATTAAAGATTTGCTATCGCATCAACCCTGGCTTCCTTGCCTCTTTGCCCTGAATACTCGAACACAATATCGGAAGACGCAACGTAGGTAGGCCTTCCTAGTGTGTGGACTGACGACATCGTGCGGTTCTCATGAGAGGAGCCGTTGTATGAAAATAGGTAAAAGCAAACACAATGTTATTCAAAGAGGGGGCAATAAGTTCAACGGTGAACGTCTAGCAGCTGATGATTATCCAGACTAAAAAAGACTTCACGTGAAATCCTATCCCACGCTCACGTTGGACTAAATGTACTACGCACCTACTAGTACCTAGTATAGTAGGGACATACTAAAGTTATTAGTAGGGTAGGTATATGCTTACTAATATTACAAATCTAAGACTTTATTTAGGTTGGATCATAAAATGGAATTATGTACCACACGCACTAAATTATTATTATTATACTTAATAATATTACATTTATAAAATTTTATACGGCTAAATAGATTTAAAAGGAACCGTTTACGTAGTTCTCTTAGGATTTGCATATACAAATCATTATTCCCATTTGAAAATATGTTATCGGGGACGCAATATAAACAAATTCAATGTAGACGAAGTCGCGGTGAAAAGTTTGCTGTGTGTATTTATTATTTTACTCGTAACTAAAATGTGATGTTGTTATGACTTGGCGAACACGTGTTAAATCCTTAAACGTGATGTAAGTTGTATGTGTGGGGCCTCGGGGACCACGTGGGTACACCGTACCGCACCGTCGCTCGTCGTCGACGTAAACATTACGTCATCTGATAACGATAAAACCATGCACTTCCTGTTACAAACTCTACATACGACTGGGTTCTTACTTATTAGCTTAAAACGCGTCAACTTGATAACGCTGGGGATTTTTTTGGGATTTTACTTTCGGGTTATATGTTTATTATTAGTTAATATTACCCACATACTTTTGCGTGTATGTATAGTTTATTTTTTTACTGTAAATTAATGGGAGAATAGTATTGATTTCTTTACAATTATGACAAAGCGAGCGAAGAGTCTGCGTTTCAGCTTCGGCAAAAATGCATTCGTTTGTCTGTCCGACGGATGTCGGGCTGTTCTTCTCTACAAGGAAATTAAATGAAAGGAATTTATTTAAAACGGTGCGTAACACTAAATTGGCATAATTAAAAGAATATGTTACACAAACAAATAACTAGTAATTTAATAAAATTAAGCATCAATTCAATGCCACACTGTCAAAAAAGGGATCCATCACAGCGTAGAGCGTAGTAAGTCGCATTTCTCCACCGATGCAATTGTACGAGCAGGTTTCATAATTATTTAGAATTATTTGTCGATATTTCTTTTGGATATGTTTCACAGCGGAGGAGGACTGAGATAGAAAATGAAAAAAATCATTCACGAAATAGAATAATTATAATATTGATTGTGATCTTATTTGGTAGTTTTTTTAATGTCCATCATGTAGCTTCTGCCTAGTATTTCAGCCGCCGAAGCTGTCTACCGTCATGATTTTCTATATAGACTTGTAATGACACTGTCGCACTCAATAAGTACGTCTCGTAAGAAACTCATTAGTTACGTGGTATCAGCATCTCTGTGCCACGATCGATATAATCTAGGATTCGTCAAGTAACATGTGAATAAATTCATGCGTATCATAGTTAATGATGAATTTCATTCATAAATAGACGATGTCGGCTCCGCGGGATACGTAAGGGTTTTACGGTGAAAATACTTACGGAGAAATGATTGTTTATCTGTGGAAAATAAATAAGTGCTGCATTGTACAATATCTTGCGGATATAAGCAGCTCTTGCACTGTAGTGTGAATGAAGGGCTTATTCGTCAACTGGCGAGTGTGAAATTTAAGAGCGTGCGAGTTGACGACAAAAAAAAATAGGTAATCGCGAGTTTTACGCTCGCCAGTTGAGAAATAAGCCGAGTGAAGAATCGAAGCTTTGCTCGTTGTATCTATAGGTGCAATGCATGAGGCATTTGAAAAAGTTTTAATAAAAATAGAAACATGGCATTGGTTTTTCAATCTACAAATAAAAATTAGATATTCGTTGTATAATTTCCCGAGTGGGCGCTGATACAAATACCAATTTTGTCAACGCCGGCGCCGGCGCCGAAAATCGGATGTGTCGTAAACCCAGAATCAGGGTAACACGGCTCGTCTGCAAGGTCTTAACTGTGTCATAAAATTGGTTAAATGTTGTCGAAACCTCGCATACTAATGGCATCGTTAAATAACTGATTCTATTAATATAGTGATAAAACAAGCAGTTGTTGCGCCTGATGTTAGGATGTAGCACATCCTAACATCAGGCGAAGATTAAGATGTTAAAAATGCCTGTAAAGTAAAAAAACTAACTTTGTTAAATTGTCTTTTTCACTATACATATTGAATTCGCCACTCGTTGTTCCGATTCTCGTTGCACCAATTCGTGATTTAAATAGTCAAGTGCAATGAAGCATTTGTAAGGGAGTAGGTTAGTAATGAGTTTTTTATGCCCATCTATTTCCTTCTTATGTGGCTTTTGGTTATATGGGAGTCCCTCGGGGTATTATTCGTAAATTAGTATGAAAGTAACCTGCGTGTTATTTTTGTACGCATAGAATGTACATACTTATACCAAACTTCATTAGGTACATCCGTTACTTTGGTGAGTAATCCGTTACAAAGTTGTCGTATAGTAAAAATTACGTAGGTTTATAAGCTTACAAATTACAGCGAAAGGAAAATTTAAACCACGAGTGGGATTCTCTACCAATTGAGCAAGCAATTGTGGTAAAGGACAAATTTGATATGCTACTAAGCTATGACTCAATCATTACTCAAATTTGTCCTATCGTCACTATTGTTTAGCCGTTAGCCGGGGGTATGCAGATCAATTAGTAGCTTGTAATGGAAAATATAACAAAACTTCAATTAGACAAGGTTCAATTTTAATGCTCGCTGTGCGTGGCGGTTACTACCTATTGAATGCCACTTTTCATGTTTTCACTTTTTGGTATTGTATAGGTGACAAAAGCTTAAATACATAAACTAGGTAACCTATGAAATGCAGCATAAAAAGATCAACTGATTGCTTCTGTACATCTTATGAAATTGAGAACAAGAATGTAGTGTTAATGAAGAACTTGAAAGATATTATTCATTTATAACTTTATAACAGGCACATTTATAATTATTAAGCCTTAAAAATCGGCCAAGTGCGAGTCGGACTCGCTCACGAACGGTTCCGTACCATTAGCTATTCAACATTAGACTTCATATTTTGACCTATTTTGTTTTAACGTGTGCGACTCCGACTCGCACTTGGTCAACTTTTTGTATTTGTTGTTGTAGCGGCAACAGAAATACATCATCTGTAAAAAATTCAACTGTCTAGTTATCACCGTTCTTGAGATACACCCTGGTGACAGACGGATAGCGAAGTCTCAGTAATAGGGTCCCGATTTTACCCTTTGGGTACGGAACCCTAAAAATGATTGTCAATGATGCGCAATACAAATATTAACAGCATTATTTCTGCGCAGTCACAAGTTGGTGTTTACAACCGCTAAGTATTTTCAACCGCAGCAGATTAAGTAATAGTTTATTTCCACTTAACATCATTAGAATGTCAACTCTAATGGTTGTCACATATATACGTAAGCTCGTGTATAGATACCATGTATTTACAATTTTATTTCAATACTCAAATTCGTGACATTTGAATAACTATACATTAGCAATTACCCAGTATAACCCCTGAACCAAATTATTATAAAATAGTCAGTTTCCTACAAACGAAGGGATTGGGAAGCAACGGACCTATTTTCAGTATATACAGCTGTACAGAAGTAGTAATAAGGACGGCAGTAGACAGCGTATGCTAAGTTACATACCATGTTTTCTCTTACCGCTTGCCAGAACCCTAAAATGTAAAAAATTAAGTGGCTTTACCCTTACGTATCACGCGGGCCCGTATTTTGTAACATATATATATGAATGAAATTCAATTGTTATCAATATCTCTGAGGCGCATAGGTTTAAGTCAAACCTCTGCGCGTTGAAAAGTTTGACTCACAATGTGAAACAACGAAAAGACAAGAAACGCGTTTTATTTTCATAGTTTTCTGTTTCAAAAAACTATAAGCGTCAAAGTTGGCGTGAGTATAGTAATTTTTAGGGTTCCGTACCCAAAGGGTAAAAACGGGAACTATTACTAAGACTTCGCTGTCCATCGGTCCGTCCGTCCGCCTGTCACCAGGCTGTACCTATCTCAAGAACGGTGATAGCTAGACTGTTGAAATTTTCACAGATGATGTATTTCTATTGCCGCTATAACAGTAAATACAATAATTTGGCCAAGTGCGAGTCGGACTTTCGCACGTTAAACCAAAAAAGGTTAAAATATGAAATCTTATGTTGTATAGCTAATGGTACGAAACCCTTCGTGCGCGAGTCCGACTCGCACGTGGCCGATTTTTTTACTCAAATTTCAAATATAACAGTAAATAATTATATTCGATGTATTAAAATTGTTTATATAATCTCATTCGGTAATATTCTAATTATGAAATTAAATACAGACTTTTATTGGCATATTTTATGTACATACTTCTTTAAGAAAATTAAAAAGTTAAATTAAAGCATTGTTCTCCTAACAAAACAATGCTTTAAAACATTTTTTTAATTATTAAAGTACAATGTGTCCCGACGAAAGAGGTTTCAATTCAATTTAAGTACACATTATCTATGGTGAGCGAGATACGCGCGCAACGCGCTGCGCTGGTTCCGAGCCAATAGACCAATAACATACTTTTTCCATTTTGGCGCTAATTCATACATACGAATTTGAGTAATATTTTGTTGGATAAAACTTTAGTAGCAAAAATGTCAAGCAACACCCACGATACACACCTGACATTCTAGAAACAGCTACGAAACTGACGAATAGTTTTTTGCCAGAAAAATCAAGAAAAGCGTATAGCCACAGAGAGTTGAAATACAGGTAAAAAAATGTTTAATGTAGCCATGAGATTAAATAAAGTAGTGTATGCAACTGCATATAATTAGGTATTAAAACTCTCGTGTAATCTTATTTTGAAATCTTATTCTTTAGAATCTTATTTAAAAACTACACTCATGTTTTAATACCCTCTATTATACGACAGTTGCATAAACTACTAAACAAAAACCCAACTTCAAACATAACGCATTATTAGTTATAACTCAAACTCTACTCGTCAGATCTCACTCAAATTTAAATGGGACCACATAACAAGCACCAGCTTTCGAATGTAAAAAAAAACATCTAAATCGGTACACCTGTAATGAGTTATGTATATACACACAAAAAAAATACAGACGAATTGAGAACCTCCTCCTTTTTTGAAATCGGTTAAAATCGGTAAGTGCGTGTTGGCTCGGGCTATGAAACCCGAGGTCGAATGAAAAAAAATTACAATATGTATTTGGTATTTACCAAATTTTTTGTATGTATTTCTATACTAGATACAAATATATTTTGCGTTCTTACGGAACCCTCGCGGTATGTCAAAACTGAAGGAAGTCAGATTTGCACTTGGCTGGTTATATTTGACTGTTTTTTTTTGGGTGTAATTGTGACGCATCAAGCACGAGGCCCACCTGATGTTAAGGGCGACCTCTGCCTATAACAAATACATTTCGTCAGAAGTGATAAACTGGACTGCGCCCGTCATTCTGGGACATATAGTTCTTGAGTCTCAGGTGCATGTTATTTTACTGGCACTAAAGGATTGCTGCCGGAACATTCTATTAGATGCATGGCGATAGATTTTCCACTTGAGTTAGCCAGCCGAGCATTCTCAAAATGCTCTCCAACAATGCGGTGAAGCTCAAGCCGGCAGTAGGATTCGAACCATAGACCAGCGGCACCGCAGTCCATAGCTATAACCGCTCAGCTGTCTTTCCTTTAAAAGAATAAGTATAATAACTTATATTGATAAAAATATAATATAAAATTGATATAATATAATCTAGTTTGTCTACAGCTCAGGTGTAAAAATACAAAAAATGGGTTCTTTTAAAATGTTTTAAAGATGTTCAACTAAAGAGTAATTTTATCCAACTAAATATAAAATTTTCTAGCAAATCGTAATAAAAAGGTGTCTGCGAAAAACATTTCACCGGCGGCGGCAGCATTTCTTGGACAAACAATAGAGGTTTTAAAAACGCTTTCATTTGTACACTCTTTATTTTTCTCGTTCAAAAATATTTAAATAAAAAATATATCTCGCTTAAAGCGCTGCCGTGATCAGAGAGAGATACGTTTATTTATGATTCATTCTCCATTTCAGTTATGCGGTATCCGGAAGACCTCATTTCAAAATACACATTCATAACAGTTCTATGAATTTCAATATTTCTATTTATCATTTCATTCATATTCACTGTAGAGTTCGCTCAAGAATAGGAATGGAAGGATGAATATGTGACTCACCTTCACCACGGTAGGTATATCCTGGCCCCTGGGAAGGATGGTGGTTCCCGCCCTTGACATAAAATTTGTAAGACATTTTTTTCTATAGCTGATAGGTTAGTCTTTGACCACTATCTCACCTGATGGTAAGTGATAATATGATCAAAGGTGTAGTTCAGGCTAACCTTGAATTACTGACTCTCAAGGACAACTGCCGGAACACACCGTTAGGTGCTTGGCGACATTTTTTTTACTTGAGCACTCTCAATGCGGGCTTTCGCAAAATACTCTACCACCATGCTATAATGACTACCATCCTAAGACAACAACCGGGATCGACAGCTTAACGAGCTTCAGAGGGCGCTCAGTAGTAATGTCAGTAGTATAGCGGTCACCCATCCAAGTCATGACCGTGGCGGACGTTGCCTAACTTAGCTGATCGGCAAAGCAAACTTCGTTACGAGCGCTTATTCTTATTAGAACTTCTATTTACATTTCTTATCATTATTTAATTGATTAAGGGCCCGTTTAAGAATGTCATGATAAAGTTTCGGGTTGCTATGCAACACATAAAATAACTGAATGATAAAAATGACAGTTGACATGCAGCGCGTTTCCAGCTTTAACCGATGGATAGGCTAAATCGATGACTGTGAAACGCAAAGATAGTGTTTTATTTATTAAATATGTTCTGGGTAGTATAACCGGAACTTATTCGAACATTCTGAAACAGGCCCTGAATATATCAAAGTAAGAACTTATTACATACCTTCGAGTACATTCTATTTATGAGAAAAAACGGCGTACTTAGCGTGAGTCGGGCTTGTACACCTAGGGTTACCAATAAACATTTTACCAAAAAATCTTACTTTATAATACGGTTCGGGAAACTTAGCTCAGCGGGAGCCAGATTTGATTTTTTGTATGCTATCGAGATTGAACAAGCACGAGGCTCACCTGGGTGTTAAGCAGTAACTTCTGCCTATATATAGCAGTTGAACTGCGCCAATCACCCCGAGACATCAAAAAGAAAGAAAGAAAATAATTTTAATCCAGTTGTTTAGTATCATGTGCATGTCATTTCACTAGCAGACATGCTCTTCAAACAGGAACACAGTAATGCGAACATTACTGCTTGGCAGTAAAAATATGTAAGGTAGTGCTACTATTATTTTTTGTTTTCCCTATGGGTTTGTACTACCTATAATCATACCAAGTTTAACGCATGTATGTATTACCTACCGCTTTTACGATATCTAACGCAAAAACAAAAACATTCAAATATTGTTGTATGGGAAACCCTCTTATTTTTTTATTGTTGTAAGTACAACCTTTCCAGTCGCGGCTCCGTATGTCGGTTATCGCGCAAAAACATTAACCTCTTTTTGCACAGTTGGATAAAGTCTATCCTATGTCCTTCGCCACGTCGCAAAATGTTTCCATACCAAACTTGTGTGGTCAAACGTGAACCTATGCTGAATAATAAAAATTAAAAAAAATACATCCAAATGGTCCAGTAGTTTTAGCGTGAAAGCGAGACTTATAGACAGATACGAGTTACTTTGGCATTTATAATATTAGTAAGGATTGGTTATGCCATCCATCATAATAACACATATACTGTTAAAATCACAACAGGCTTCGTATAAGGGTCCAGAAGATACAAGTCTATAATATTGGATAGGTAGACGGACGGTGAACGTTTGGTACAGTTGGTCTCGAATTCTGCTATGGGACCCTAAAAATAAAATAAACATATTTGAGGTAGTACCGATAAGCAATTCGCAACGCATTTTCTGTCATAAAATCAGAGTTTATGATGATGAAATGAAACTTTTGCCTCACACACGCCGCCGCGCCGTAACACAGCGTGTAATGATATAAAGATGTCAAAATTATAAGCTACGCGGGGCGTGGGTAACATTCATTGAACTTTTATAGAGCCGCCGACGTCGGCGACTCGTCAGAATATTAATGGCACATAATACGTTCTGAATACTTGTTACAACTTTTCCCATTACGCTGTTCAGATTTGCACCACCGGGAAAAATGTCACACGCAAAAAGACGCTCGAATATTTTTTTAAGTAGGTATACGTAATAGCTTTTGACCATTATTTCACCAGTTTTATGATGTGAATGGCTAATAGGATTTCATTAATGTAACTGTTACGGATCTATTCCGAGGCCCACCTGATCTTAATTGGACTACCCTCTGCCTATTTCGTCACAAGTGTCGAATTCCACTGCGCCCTTTACACTGGGACACACAGTTGTTAGGTATCATCGCCAGTAATACTTGTTAGGTGCTTGGCGACAGATTTTCTTCTTGAGGGTGCTAGCTAGCCTGGCAAGTATTCGAAAAATGCCATTCAACTATGCCGTGTAGTCTAAGCCGGCGGTGGAGAACGAACCACAAACCACGGCTGTCCTTTGCTATTACCGCTCGGCCATCATTGTTTCAAAAATCTGGCTTAGCCTATACTGGAAACTGGCTTTTAAGAACAGTTACTGGAACACACAGGTGCTTCGCGACAGATTTTCCTCAAATGGTGCTAGCTAGCCAGGACAGCATTTTCAAAATGCACTACTATCAGTTGGTGAAGCCCAAGTGCGCAATGGGATTCTAAGTAAAGAGATACTGCGTGGCCATCTGTTGCCTTTACTACTCAAATCTCATACTCAAACTCTCACTAAACTCTAAACTGTAAGAAATTTCGCTTGTATGAATGCGACTCGTATTACTACACTCATGTCCTATCTCTAGTTTACCTACTCTGTGTATTTATTGCGGCGTTATCATGTTCGCGAGAGATTTATTGCTGACTGAATATTTTCTCAAGAATTCGTTTGTCAGACACGAAGAGGTTGCGCTATGTAGACACTGGGTCTGGCGAAGTACGTTAAAGAGTGCTCCAGACGAAATGATGAGAATGTTCTGTGTTTAATGTTTTGTCTGTTTAACTTAATAATATGTAGTAAACATACTTTCACCAGACCCAAAACAAGGAGTTCCCTGATTTTGGTCACTTTTAAGGTGAACTCTTTTACAGAAGATCATTGTTTGGATATAGAAAAAATAAATACTATGACCGAGTATTTCGTCATACAAATCCGTGCTGAAGGTGTTTTCATAACTCCTTGATTAATAGGTAAAAACAAATAAATTAATGCAGTTGTTTTCCAATTAATTTTTGGAAATCTTCAACGATATAGATTTTTTTGACACTTATATGTGAGCAATTATATACACTCAAATCAAGAGCGTGCCCGATTTTTTAGCTAGGTTTGGTAACTGGTCTATAAGATCACGGTATTTATAGATTAAAATAATATTGCACGTATTATCTTATCACATGTAAGAAATTATTGAGCATACAATTCCGTAATTTACCCCTAAGACAGTAAAAATATATATACAATCACTATTACCCCTAACAAAAGTAATTAATATTAACAAGTGTTAAAACATATTATTACATGACATATCGTACAAAAATCTTTGTAGAATCTCGCGTATAACGTGATTAATTATTAAAAGGCCTAGCAACAGTAGCTACTAAAAAATATCCAAAATGTTGACGAGTATAACTAAAACATGTTTATTATTTATAATAGTTTCAGTCCGCTCGAGACTAAGATCGATGTATCTTCATCGAAGCGTGTCGACGTAAAAAATATAATACACTATCGAAATAATATCCCTTCAAATATTTTTATAACAACGTGGTATACTGTAGAAAATTACAGTAATTTCTATATATTTTGGTTTAAAAGCTCAAATAAACCTTTCAGAAGAGAACAAATGAAAACAACGTGTAGGTAGTGAAACTTCCGTTAATAGTGTACGTAGTCAATAATGCGCTTAAAAAACCTCCCCGACGCAGACAAAGGCTCCAGTCTACCTAAAAGGCCCATTGTATTCTCTATTATTGTATGCTTCAAGTTCACTAAAAGCGAGGCAATCGAAAAGCTTTAGCGTTTTCACTACGTTTATTTGGAACTATGAACATACGGAAAACAATACGCGTAATATAGACCTACGTACTTTGTTACAGAATTCCATTAACGATTACTCGATTTGTGTTCAAGCATAATATTACAATATTTTAATTATATACGTTAACAAATGGATTATAGAATTATAATATTTTGGTTCTACATATTTGTTATCTCTAGCTAATATAATACCTACATACAACAATAATTCAAAAACATTATACTATCAATGATTTCTTTTCAGGCCAGACATTAACTACGTAGCTTTGAGTTTTTTTATCAGTTATTTAATCGCCATTACCATCATTTTCATACACTTATCCCAATTATGTAAAGTCGGTAGCATATGCCTTCCTTCATAGTTAAATAATATCATAACTATTCTATAATATTTTGGTTCAGTTCGGCCGTTTTTATGCACCTTATCTTAGGAGGTTTCGTTGGTATTGGTTAATTATTTATTCAAATTACGCGTTGACGACGTTCTTATGAAGGTCAATTACAAATTTTAATAATGAAATATTCTACATTAACTTAAATAATGCATAGAGCCACTGCGAGAAGAACGGAGAAACTCGGGGCCAATCCAAGACGTCTAATAACAATGTGTTACATGACAAGACACACTACAAACTATATTATATAATTATTGCAATATTTGTAGGTGACCGGAGATAGCTAAGCAGAGGCGGAATTGTCCAAGCGTTATTCTCGTTTAAATAATCACAAACTGTGTAGTAGGATTTCTTAATCAAAATGTTTTTCACGTGCAGTTTGAATATTCATTCTGTGAGCGTTGTTATATTTTTCGGAACTTTATTATAAAACCGCACACAAAACTAAGAAGGACCTTTTATTTGTCTTTGCAATTGAATCTTTATTCCTAGTGTTGTAATCGTGATTGTAACTGTTGAATATAAATTTACTATTTTTTTTACAAACGTACATAATATTTTCAAATATACTCTTTAAAAAGATCCCTAAGAAATTCTCAGGAGGAGATAGTGCGGTTTTGTTGATTGCGAACTTGCTTGACGAGTCCGTGATCAAAGCGGAAAATAAAGATTCGTGCACTTAACGCAGATTTTATTTAAACTTTCTCTGTGACATAGAAGTAGGTATAGATTACCTAAATCTGTGCCTATAATGTGTCAAATGCTGAGCAAAATTCCACAAATACTAATAAGTATGTTGTTCACCACAGATAAAAAAATAGTCTTTAGTTTTCACTGGCTTCCATTAAAGAACAGTTATCGTTATTCAACAATACTAAAGTATCATCAAATACCCTGAACCAGTCAGAAACTACTTTATAGTTCCCATCGGTTTCATGTTGATAGGCGTAAAAACAATCGGAGTTAATGACTGTGCGTTTCCAATCCATTATTTTTTTCGCTTTAGCGGCGCACACAATTCAGTTAGCGATATCAGTTCTTTGAATGGTCGCGATAAAAATAGCGAACACATGTGCGTTCACTACCAGATGCCCTGCGACCTTACGCTCTATTTGTTTTATAACATTACACGTATTATGAATAACCACCATTGGCTGTAAACATCGGTGCGTTACCGCGGTTCACACTACGTTAGCGTTTATGGAAATACAAAGCGTTTATTGTATCATTCCGCAGACGTACTGCGTCCTTGGGGTGTCGTCAGGCCGACCGGGTGAAATCATCATTGGCAGCTCTATCCACTGCTAGACAAAGCTCCGCTTTTACTCGATTCACACATTTGCCACGTCAGACGCGTCAAGGTTTTTTCAGCGACCTCTTCAATGTCATCTTGTAGTGTGTAGTTGGCGCTTGCTATTTCAATTGAGTTTATTTTTAACTCCCAAAAAAGGAGCAGGTTCTCAAGTCGACGGGTATATTTTTTCTTATGTATAATAAGTTTTTACTGAGTAGATTTTAATAAATATTTTTTTATTGGAAAGGATAAATCTCCGATGGCCCATATAAATTTCATTGCAATCGGTTGAGTAGTTTATAAGTTATCATCAATTTGTATGATGAATAATGTATTCGCTTACTTAGATGATTTAACGGTCTTTGCTGTTGTTGACGATGAACATGAGGGGAGTGAATGATCTTGTAATCATTTTTTATATAAAAAAAGAAAAAAAACATTTATTTAAAAAAAACTCAGTTTATTTAAATAGACTCAGTCGGCATAACTAACTAAAATAACTTGTGGTAGTCGGTACCATGCTAATATAAAACATTGACCTCACATCAGCATGGTCTAACTTCGACAAGTTATCTCTTACTTTTCAGGGTGGGAAGTATTGTTTTATGTTGAAAAATATTTTAATAATTAAAGTATGCATTTTACAGCGGACATACAATCAAATTGACTAACATTTTAAATCAATTCACAAATTCTCCTAGATCACAAGTATATCTAGTTCACGACAAACTGCCAACCTTGAAAAAAATACATTTATGCCGTCTGAGAATAGAAAATGAAATTATAAACTTCTTAATGTCAAATATTGTGATCGATGGAGCAGTGCCGAATGTCAGTTTAAAAGTGTAATATAATATTATCTAACTAGCACTTATCTTTGACAGAATATCGAATGGACTTCGACTGCGAATCAAGTACTCTTCTCGTAGTCCAATATTAGCTTTGTATAGTTTTGCCAGAATTGAGTGTCTCAAGGCTTCTGGGGTTATTGTTAATTATCATCTGTGCTCAAGGTCTGAGGGATGACCGTTCGTTAGTATACACCCTATAGATCGAATATTGAAGAAACGACTTAGGGCTTAGTCTAAGCCCCTAGTTGTAGTAGCGACTTGTCTAAACAGGCTTCAAACCTCGGTGCATAATTACCTAGAAGTCTTAAATATTTTTTTAGCTAAATGGATATCATCATCAAATTAACTGCAACATCCATTGTTGAATGAAGGTCTGTCCCATTTGATTGGGGGCTCTACACTAAGAATATTATTAAGTTCCGACAATTCCAATTTCATGCTAAACATTTTATACGAGATCAATAAAATTAAATTTTGGAACATAATATCTTTTATATGTAAGAGTCTTAGGGCCTGTTTCAGAATGTTCGAGTAAGTTCCGGTTATACAACCCAGAACATATTTATTAAACATAACACTATCTTTGCGTTTCACAGTCATCGATTTAGCCTATCCATCGGTTAAAGCTTGAAACGCGCTGCATGTTAACTGTCATTTCTATCATTCAGTTATTTTATGTAGTAACCCGTAACTTTATTATGACATTCTGAAACGGGCCCTTATTGTAATTATCTGCTTTAATTTACAGATGGTAGATTTTTAGTTTTACTTACTTTAGTCACAGACTACATATGTAAGTCCCTTTTCGGTGTGCATGACACGTATAATTTTTTTAATAAACGTCATTTGAACGGCAACCCTGCATTGTTAATTGTAGGTCAGGTGTACATAGGTGAAGCAGTTGACAACACTTGACATAATGTCCACCTTGTTTAGCTGCAAATCGTCGCTATGCTATTTAGTAACGCTATATATATACAAGCAGTATTTCCTTTTGCGTATACTTCCCAACCCATAAAGCACGCGTGTGAATGCAAGTATTAACCAACTTTATCTCTAAGATTAAAATCTTGGCAACAGACGCCGCGATTATTTATACGTTCATTCATCACATTTTTCATCCCATCCGACTCAGGCAAGGATGTGTTTACATCATCTCGGCTCCAAGCAATTTTCACATTTCCTCCTTCAACAATAAAATTCATTTCCCCTTAAATTTAATTTACATGCGATTCGTATAAAAATTGATTTACAAAATAATTTGTTTTAGATTACGTCTTTATTTATGCCCAATGGGCTGATATATTGAATCAGTTCGTCAGTAAAGTGCCGATTTTATTTTGTTTTCCGTGTGTTCTTTATAAGATTACTACTATACATTGACAGGTTTGAATTTTGTATAATTCCGTCGATCGAAAACAAATCGCTATTCACTGTCACTGTGATTTCTGTCTCACTGTGACATCAGTCCGTGAACGGAAGGAGTAACAAACCTAAAAAATTTGATATTTTGTGTTCATGTATTGGATTAGAAATCTAATTCTATTAATTTGAAGGGAGCTTGCATCCGCATAGTATTGTTTTTTTTATACCCTATGTGCGTTTCATCTTCTAGAGCACACTTAGTATCAGAAGTGTGATGTTTGTTAGTGAGGATGTGAGTGTATGTTTGTAACTTTGTCACACTTAAACTGCTGAACCGATTTGGATGACACTTGGAATATACATACTTTAGATCCTGGACTTTTCATAAATTTACACGGGTGAAACCGCGGGATGTAGCTAGCACATATTTTATACATTTATAAAATAAAAAAATGAGACCGCTTAATTAGGCGCCCATTTTTTTTCTGACAGTTTTAGTAAATTTTTGATTACGGGGTATCTGAACAACTAAAATAAAAACTGATTTATGTATTAGTCCAAGTAGTTTATCTGGTGAGTTACGTTCCATATACCTAATTTAAATTTGCATTCTTTCTTTCACCAGCTTTTGTGATGTTAATCCTTGAGAGCGGCTCTTGTCTGGCTATAAGTACTAGATTTAAATAATAAAATATATTCATACGCCAGTGACTTTGACAGCGTCGATTCTGGTTGAGGATGTTGTGCTCCCTCTATAACTAACTGTAGAATCAGAACGAAGAGTAGCTCTTATACTATGACTTCTTCTTATTTGATCGGCACTGATAATACCTACCTGTAGTGTACATGAGAAGGTACCAAATTTTATCTTTGGGTTTACTAGTTGTTTGCCGTATAACAGGTTCGAGTTCAATAGTAGGCTATAGGACGTTCACGCATCTGCTGATCGGTTTCGTACATATTACGTCAAGTTTACATGTTAGTGCGTCAGTGTTCTGGATATTGTATGCTATAGATGCTTACAACGTTCAATAACATTTCATGAACGGAAACGCGTCATAATGATCACACAAAAGCAGCGTTATTTTAAATTGCTTCAAAATTACGTAATAATAAGCTAAATTTAATTTTTCTATGAATAACGTCTCGAGTCATTAAGCGGACCGACAGACAGAAATAGCGGGTTCTATTTGAGCGGCCCAGATGTGTGTCAACCGACGCCGAAATCATTTTAACTGCCCATATTATTCAATAAATAATATAAAGGGTTTCGTTATTTATATTCACAAAATTAAACTTATTTTAAAGTTGACTTTGCACTTTTTATGAGAAAATAATTATGTTATCATTGTTCTTTAGTACTTAAGGTTCAAATTCACATTCACAACGAAATACGGGAAATTCACAAATTAGTCCATTCTACATGATCGTTAGATTCGCGAGTTTAATATATATTATTAAACAACAATGCGCATGATTACGAAAGTTATACCTTAAACCATAATACAAATTAAAATAAAAATACAAATTACATTTACAAAATTACAACGATAGGAAAAAATACGTGGGAACGCGCATATGACTATAATTTTTACACATTCATTATTTATATATAACATATAATGTAATAAAAGGCGTAGAGCAAGCGCCAATGAAAAAACAAAAAATTACAAAAAAATACGTTTACCTCTAAAAATTAACCTAATTAGATCAATAAATATGAATTCAAAAAGATATTATAAAAGAAGTCCCCCAATCACGTATCTCGAGATCAAGTACAACAGTTGGACGAACATGCGATAAAAACAAAAATATAAAATTTTTAATTTCCTGGCATAAAAGTCAGAGTTCACCTTAATATGTTTTATGTATGTTCAATTCTCATGGAAGGTTCCAGTACTATTACGATTTTCAGTTTTATAATTATATTTGTTGGGGGGGCTACCTATATAACTGTAAAGCTATCTGTAATTCAGTGGATTAAGGAATCCCGATATAGCTCATTATCTGGAATTAGTTATTTATTAATTTAGAATTCCAAATTTAAATGCATGACGCTCTGATGTGTAAGATTTTTTTTCAGTGTTGAAATAAACAAAACGGTGTAATTAAGATCACGGCCGTGTACTTCACATGAAATGTCCCTTATTATATTTTGCGTAACTTTTTACATCTAATGTTTACAACAAATCATAACATACCTACTTGCTTCTTAGAGTTTCAAAGATACAGTCAGCAGATAGCCGAATTCATGGTACAGAAATATTACAAGTCGACTACAAAACAAACGAAAAACGTTTATATATTCTGTATGTTCTCAATTTGCAGAGTGCGTCTGGTGGCCTTTATTTCCATCCAATATTTCGATACTGTAGCAACTTGAGTACAGGCCGATATATTTACCAAATGCTGGCCGATGTATTCAATGTTTTGTAACGTGGCCTGCTCTTTAACCGCATTTGCTTTGGTAAATACGGGACCAAACTTGGTGAATGTTTAACTGATATCGAATTCACGTTGATGTATACATTGGAACTATATCGCTAAATTTCCTTGCGATTACATCTTTTAGACTATAATAAACGTTCGATTTGTTTGGATATATTGTAAGTTTCACTTATCTATCGTCCCGGTATAGAAATTATCATTAAAAAATTTTTTAACTAAAATATGGAACTTTAAATGGAACTAAACGACAAGCATCAGCTTTCAAATTAAAAAAGAATTATCAAAATCGGTAAGCCCAGTTGTAAGTTGTGAGGTAAACATAAAGAAACAAATACAGACGAAATAAAAACCTCCTCCTTTTCTGATGTCGGTTAAAAATAAATATTTTATTAAGTTAAAATGTTAAGATTCCTCATGTTTGTAGAAGAAAATTCTAAGACGTCGGATGTGTTGACTGTAACTTTGCTACAACCAACAAGAATGACGTCAATCTCGTCATTGTCGTCGCCGCCGGCATCGCACTCATCAGCCGAACTATTTTGGATTTAACACAAAACAGTTGTTTCACAATTATTACTGAATATGTGTATTATTTTGCCAGAGTATATTCTCTTGTTACTTTTGGCTGTGCATAAATGACGCATACAACGTGATGCCTTTTACAAGTCCCGGTCTAATTGGTGATTAGTCCAGCATCCCTAGTGATGCAATGATTACACGTAAACATGAGTAATTCGTACATAGTAACTATGTGGATGTGCTGTCAACAAATAGGCGTCACTGAGGTCACGCACACCACACCTGAGCGCCTAGCATTTGGCACCATGTCAAATTGCATAACCCACGACGCCGCCGATGCGAAAACAGGAAACACGATTATTTGAGTCCCCAATATACTACTGTAACAAATCTTTCTCCAGACACGGCGCGTTGCGTGTGTGCGTCTTATGAGAATTATTCCAACTGAATTGTCTTGAAGAAGTAGATTATTATTGGATATAATCCGTACTACTTATTTGAATCGAGTGATTTCTATTTGATGATGAAGACATTAAACTTGTGCAATGGAAATTAAGTAGATACAAAATTAACATTTACTCTTTGATAGCGTGTAAGAAATTAATGCTGGCCTTATGCATGCATGTTCCCAATGTAACTTAGTTATGCGCACTGTTGTGTAGACATTCCGTTGTCTTAAAAAATCAACTTATGGACATACGTACATTTATTTTACTTAAAAACAGGAGATTACTGAAGTTCCCACACATGACTTTTGGTACCTATTAAATTGGGTAGAAGTTCCACCTGAAAGGTTTTCTGAGGACAGTGACATCTAGAGTTAGCGCAGTAATGAGTAGCTTAGTTTTAGAAATCGACAATTTTATGGAACGATACTGCTAACTGTCGGTAATTAAGTTTATTAGGGATTAGAGTCAGCAATAAATTCGGTGTACAGCATGTTACGTGTCATCATATTTTGGAAACCTTGTGATTCTTTGTTTAATTCTGTTATCAAACGAAAGTTAATATTATGTACTAAGGCCATGACATTATTAATACTCTGTTGTTTTTGTTTCAGGTAAGTCGACGCCATCGATCTTCAGAAATGTATTCAAGTGTGTAGTTATTTAGAGGTAATGCTAAGGTATAGAGAGTTCAAGGATGTCTAGTGATAATGTTGCCGTGACTATAAACTACAATAATTTGGATGATTACTTTATTCTAGAATTTTCCTTGGCCAACTTTTTCTGAATAGATAGTATCTAGGAATATAACAACGTACTAGGTACGTGTTGTAACATGCTTCACAAAAATTCAAACTCGGCGTTTCGAATTTTTGCTCACACATTTTTGCGTTAAAATTCAACGCGACATAAAAATCACGCCTCCTAACGGTCGAGAGCGATGGAAAATATACGGATGTGAAATGCTTTACCTCAGTTTTTATTCGTTCGGTGAAATTATGCGATTTTGGGGCAGTAATTTTGCTAGAGTTTGGCGATTGGGAGATATATTTTTGCTGTTGTAGTGGGTTATTCGAATTTTGTGTCTGTTATCTGCGCTTTTGGGTACTGTCCAGTGGATACTTTTAATACTCTTATAATATTAGTTGAACTGTGGTATAATATAAGAACTGCTCTGTAACAATCAACCATGTTTCTATAGTTGTATGTTCTACAGGTACGTAAGCATCGTTGCCTCCTTATAAGATGGTCTTTATGACCTAAAGACAATTTAAAATAGAGTGGGTAGCGGCGGCTGTTCGCTTAGATTTGGCTTCTGAATAAACGTGATTGTTTCTCTTGAACACTATATGTATGAAATAAGTAGTTGAATTTACTGTAAACACCCGTTTGTACTTTATATAGGTAAAGTAAATGTTAGTTTGAAAACGATCGTATTAGATACATTGGTTATGGAAGGAAGGATGTTGTTGCTCGACCAGGGCTTTCAACCACAATGATATTTCATAAAATGTAGGTACTCGCTAGTACCTTGTGGTAAAGGCTTACCGATATTATGGAGTTGAACTCACATACCTAGGGTTCGTCACCAACATACATAATGTGCCATAAAACCTTTGGTTTTTACGCAAAGTGTGAAATCCTTAGCGGTAGTCTGACCCACACTTTGTCAGTTTTTATTATTGTTGATATACGTTAGTTAGATATTGGATTATAATTACTCAGTACCACAATAACAAAACTTTCTTAGGCTTTATTCGTTGTATATTTGTTAAGCAATAACATACTAACAAAATTATGTGAAAATGTTTAACCGGGTGCCTATTCAGGTTCCAAAGATCCCTGTAAAGGACAGAGGTTGAACAGACTTGTGGACAGAAGGACAGCCGAGGCTCAGAAAGGGTCCCGTTTTCTAGTACGGAAACCTAAAAATTACACCGTGTATCCACAACGCACTGCCCTCTAACCTCAGTGCCGGATAATATGAAGTTTTATGTTTGTTCACGACAACTGGTACGACTGAATATATAATGCATGACCGCGAAGAGTTAGATTAGTTTGGACCTATCATATCATCGTTGGTTGCTATCATATCAAAAGACAAAAATATGCCCAAGTTTTCCAACCATTAATTTCATTATAAATGGAAATTATTAATAAGAACCTCCATAGAACCTTCAGATTTAATTATATACACTAGATTTTTGTTGTCTTAGGATGGCATTTTGAGAACGCCTGCATGGCTAGCTACCACCCTCAAGTAGAAAATCTATCGCGAAACACCTAAGGGTGCATGTGCTCCGGCAGCTGTCCTTGAGAGCCAGTAGTTCTAGGTTAGCCTGAACAACATCTTGGGCTACATAATCACTAACAAGTGAGATAGTTGTCTAAGGCTAGCCTATTAGCTATAAAAAAGTTATAATAATCATTTAAAATTATTTGGGGACAGTTCCAATTCTTTTGCTTTTAGGTTTATGTTTTGGTATTTTATTTATTTCCTCTTCTGAAGCAGTTATGTACGGCTACTTCATATTCTATGATGGCACGTGATAAATTCTTGTTGTTTTATTTTTATGTTATTTGTGCGCTATCTTATTAGTTTCAGTAGATATCAGTTTAATATAGAATTTCGTTATTCGTGTTACCTCTATAAGCTTTATTGTTAACTGACTTCCCAAAAAGAGGATGTTTTATAATGTGCAATCAAGATCGTATCCAACTTGGAGTGAAACTTTAGTTGGCAATTCAATAATTGGTATTGATGAAAATAAAGTTACCTATAATAACTTTCACTGATTTATAAAAGGGTGCTTTTGGGTATTGAATCGCTTAGACGATGGGATAGTCTTGTTCATTGATAGCAACAAAGTGCTCATTAAAAAGTCGTTGCTCTTGTATTCCCCGCATGGGTAGGCTGTCTAAACACAACAACATAAGTTTCAACGTTTCGCCAGAATTACAGAATTTCGCCTATTAAAAACGTATAAACTCATTTAGTTTATTTAAGATTTTATTCGTTCTTAATTTTTCAATGACATTGAACAAGTCACTCAAAAAAGAAATAGTGATATCCTTAATATAAAAAAAGGTCCTAATGAAGTAAATAGTAACATATTTTGTAGCGCAATCTGGATAAGTTTAATGTATGGAAAATTCGTTTTATATCAGTACTAGATCGGTCGCCCAGGTATTTTATTTAAACATCTTAACTTGTTAAAGTAGATAGATAGAAAACTCTTTATTGTTACACCACTTTAGAAATATAAAAGTTTACACATTAAATTATAATAACATAGTGTTACAATGGGCGGCCTTATCACTAAAAGTGATCTCTACCAGGCAACCTTAGGATGGAGTTGAACAAATAAAACAATAGAGGCGGGTTTAGTCCAAATACATAATCAAATTTCATAAAAACATTTTAAAATAAAACGTATATTTTAGTGTAATTTCTAAACAAATATATAAAAAATAGCATACATATAGGTTTTTATAATAATTAAACAAATACAATTATAAACATATATATAATGTATATATATATATATATATATAAACATATACATAGCAACATACATAAATAGATAATGATATATAAAGTCATACCGTTGAACATAAAACAAAGCTATACTGTGCGGGCGGATCATTAGTATATTAGTAACAAAATTAATAACATACATAAACAATGGATACTTAATTAGGAAACAAATATATATGATTAATTATTTTACATTTTTCATTAGAGTGTCAGTGAGTCTGAGTTATTTTAATATTTCGACGAGGTATTCAAAATTACGACCGCAGCTATTGTTACGACAGATTTATGCCACTTTATTTTGCAAAGGGTTTTCCAAGAGGAGCTCAGCAGCGAGAAGAGAAGGATAATATTAATCCCAATTGTTCGTGGTACACTGTTTTTGACCTAAGATAATTGTATTAAAAGGTCGTTATATAATCCAGCTACTTAACTATTCACCAACCACGTGGTAATAGATTCAGGCACCGGAATTATAAATATAAAAATGTAAACCATAGAACACTTTTTTAAAATGTGATTTCGATGGAGCTAGCCCGAGGCCCACCTGATGTGAAGTTCTGCCTATAACAGACGCATTTCGTCACAAGTGACGAATTGCACTGCACCCGTCAAACTGAGGCATACAGTTCTTAAGTCTCATGTGCCTGTAATTTTACTGGCACTCAAGGACTGCTGCCAGAACACACAGTTAGGTGCTTGGCGACTGATTTTCTACTTGAGGGTGTTAGCTAGCCAGGCGAGCATTCGCAAAATGCCCTTCCATCATGTGGTGAAGCTCAAGCCGGCGGCGAGGGGTTTCGAACCGGACTTGCGGCACGGCAGTCCATAGCTACGAGTATTACCGGTGGGCCATCATTGCTTCTACTTGCGATTTTTCCAGATTATTTTATATGAACACTAAGAATTATGATTTGAATTTAAACATTGTTTGAATACATTTTACGATTACAATTTATACAGTTTACATACAATGTGAACTGTCTAAATACTGATACTTAACAAGAACTTGAAATATTTCAAGGCACAAGGTATAGTTTATCCAAGGCAAAAACGGTAACAGTACAAAACTTATTATATGAACCTCGGTGATATAAATATATTAACATTACGAAACTGGTTGGAATCTTTCCGGTAAATATCACGCGAGTCCTAGCCGGTTCCTAATTAGTAATCATGTATAATAATTGAAGTTCTCGATATAACTCCTAAAAGCTTGAAATAAATTTAAACTGGCATGATCACCGTTCGTGGCAGTACTTGATGGTGGTAGCTAGGCAGGTGGGTATTCGTAAAATGCCCTACCATCATGCTGTAACGATTCTTATCGTACGACGACTACAACCGGGACCGACGGCTTAACGTGCCTTTTGAAGCACGGAAGCGCTCAGTAGTAATGTCACTAGCGGTCACCCATCCGAGTTATGACTGTGGCGGACGTTGCTTAACATAGCTGATCGATTAGGAACGGTTAAGCAAACTTTGCTACGAGCGCTTCAAAATACATGTATTATTGAATTCCTTTTACGAAAAAGTATGTTCTACGTACCTACTCTAACAGCAAACCCTTCGGCAGTCAACACCACAGTAGCTCGATTCATTTGAAATTACTTTCTTATCGTGCTGTTGCCTCTGTCTGACTTCCAACACTTAGAATTATGAAATAACTTGTTGATGTCGGTACCGTGCTGATTCAAAACATTCTGTCTTACTATTTCGAAGCGCTCGTAGCGAAGTTTGCTTAGCCATTCTGAATCGATCAGCAAAGTTAAGCAACGTCCGCCGCGGTCAGGAGTTGGATGGGTGACCGCTGGTGACATTACTACTGAGCGCTTCCGTGCTTCGGAGGGCACGTTAAGGGACAGAATTCTAAAACCAGATGTTAGATTTTGTCCCCACTTCTCCTCGCGTGTTTACTTCGCGGTGTACATGGCGCCACGTCCGCAAGTCAACGGTAATATTTTATTTGGTTAAAAATTTAGAGCGCTCTCTAGTAGAACTAGTAGAAACTATCTTGTCACACACGAATGTGATGTGTGCTGAAGCGCCATCTAGTATGCATACATGATACCAACCATTAGTTGATTGTATGCTGTAAATATCATAGTGTGACACAGTTAACCCTTTGCGATCATAGTTCCCGCGAGCCTAAATTTACCATACCTACAGTAGAACAAGTTTAGTCTTGATTATTACCAACTTGTTTGATTTTGCAGTTTTTGTGTATGTTCATTTTTAATGAACATGAACTATGGTTTTGATGAACATGAACTATGTATCTACTTTGATGCAAGGCGTAAGCTGTTACACAATAGATGGTTTATTTATTACAAAAACAAGTATATTGTGTAAAATTTACACAGAAAATCATAAAAAAACTTTTTTACCCCTGATCAAAATACAAATAGCGGGTTATACTATTGGGTATTTTTAACTGACTTCAAAAAAAGGAGGAGGTTCTTAATTCGTCTGTTTTTTCTTATATGTTTGTTACCTCAGAACATTTGACTGGGTGAATCGATTTAAAAAAATCTTTTATTGTTTGAAAGCTGATACTTGTTGTTTGGTTCCAGTTAAATTTCATCAAAATCGGTCAAGCCGTTTTTGACATACACTCCAATAACTGAAAAATATTTACTTATCTTGATGATATAGTCGTTGACAATGAATGAAGATCGATCCCGTAAGTAGCAAGGGTCATAAAAAGAAGTGTTTTTTTTTTAAATAAAAATGGAAATGACTTCATCACCAAAAAGTGTAAATTAACTTGTCGAAGTCCAACACTAGTACCACGTGCACAATATTGTGATAATAGGTACTTTTGAACTATACTGGTACCGACTTGAACAAGTTATTTCACACTTTTGGGTGTTGGAGTAGTTCATTCAGATCCTGGCTTTGTTTCCGCTAACAATCAAGGGTACCTGCTCGTGTCATTACTACAAGTCATATTAAGATTTCACTAACAAAAAATCACATGGAGAATGTAGTAGGTAGGTACAGTTATTGTTTCAATTTGTTAATAATAATAAATACATCTCGTGGATGCTATTGTGTAGATGAGTGGAACAACAAAACTTCTAACAAAATAATACCATTATTGAAATCACCCAAGGAGAAAGATAAGTATTTTGTTTGAAAATGTATTACTTTGTATTACTATTCATACGTAATACCACAATATTACATATCGATTATAAAACCGTGGTATTACTGTTATTAACTGTATTTGTCAAAGATTACGAAAGATACGTTTATGTTTGTAAACGACACCCGTGCCGTCACTTGATGTATGTACTTGTATAGGTAGATTATGTTGCGAAGATGCACCGGAGTGCGACATAAAATCGGACATTCTATGAGAGTAGGGCTGCCATCCGTCCGGGTTTCCCTGGATTTAGCATTTTACCAATAACCCTGCATATTAATAAAAAAATAATCGAAAGGTGAATGTTTCGAGATTTGTCTTAATATACTCTTTGTGTAATAGTGTATATCAACAATGCGTCGTTCTTCTCCTCCATTTTCTATACTAGAAAAATAACAAACTTTTATTGATTTTCAAATAATATTTTTGGTGTCCGATATTAATCGCCGGTTTTCGGTACGCGTGTCAAAATTCAATTCATCTAACAAGCCATCACAATTAACAATCCGCTAACTTTCAACGGGTTTCTGGAACGCATATTAATGAAAAATTACAGAACACCTGATTAAAATGCTTGTTTATCTATGATAACATGAAATTTGAAAATGTCGTTCAAATTCATTCATTCTCTAGTGTTCTGTCTTTTTTTAACACATAGCGTTGTCTCTTCTGTTTTGACATGAAATTAATCCCAAATCATTTTTGGCATCACCACCGTTACTATGGTTACCAATTAAATATGACGGATGATCGTAAACGTAAAACAACAAGAGAGAGGAGTTCGAAGCGTTCCTATTTGTCAAAATACAAGCAGATTTGGGCATTCACATCCAACAATACTATTTGCGCTCGGATTTCTAACTGACAGAGTCCAGTCGTGCGAGTGTACGCTCTAATACCTAAAATGTCAACATTGATGGGTTATCGCTAGTGGAATTATCAAATTTCATTAATTTTTATGAATCCAGCAGTGATAGCTCAGTGGCTTTGGCTATGGACTGCCACGCAGCAGGTCCATGGTTCGAATCCCGCCGCGGGCTTGAGCTTCACCGCATGGTGGAAGGGCATTTTGTGAATGCCCGCCTGGCTAGCGACCACCCTCAAGTAGAAAATCTGTCGCCAAGCACCTAACGGTGTGTTCCGGCAGCTGTCCTTGATAGCCAGAGTAATTCTAGGTTAAGCCTGTTAACACCTTCGACCACATCATCACTTACCATCACGTGAGATTGTGGTCAAAGGCTTACCTATCAGCTATAAAAAATTAAATTAAAAAAAATCCCTTTATCCTCAATACCATCATGATGATTATAAATACTCTTTAATTTTATAGTTATTATGTCAGTAATAGTTTATTGATAGTGAAAGTCACTAGCGTACGTGAAAATGTGCGTGTTTGTCTTCCCTTACTTGTTGCTTTATATCGTAAAAATCGATTAAAATAAAAAAATCATGAGTGGCATTTTTTATTGCTGCTAGGCTACGCTTTGACTATAATCTCACCTGATGGTAAGTGATTGACGTCTGATGATGATGAAGTCAGTAGAGAAGAATAGGCAAGAACAGCCGTCGTAACATACCATTAGATCCTTGGTAATATATTTTCTACTTGAAGGCCAACAACTATCAAGCCTATCAATGATTCTAAAAACTCCCGCCCTCGCATCATGCGGTGAAGTGGAAGACCGCGGCGAGATTCTAACTATGGACCTCCTGCGCATCAATACAAAATAATACCACTTCTAACATCAACGTGAATATGTTGTAGCCGCACATCAGGCGCTAAACAGAGCTTTAAACCATATCTTAACGCCCTCAGCCGAAAGGTGTTTTCTCAAAGAGGGTTGGGGTTTGGAAGGTCCATAACCTACTTATCTTGGAAATGCTTTTGTTGGTATTACAATCTACCCAGCTGCGATTTGTTTAATGGCTGCTATGGTTATGTTATAGCACCCTATTGAGTAACAAATGAGCAGCAACACTATAATCACGTAGTCTTTAGTAATATATTTACGTAGTTCTATAATCGGACTCTTGTTCTATACTCGCTCATCATACACACCGCTAGGGAATGGAACACTCTGCCTGAGTCTGTGTTTCTGGTTAATTACGGGGGGGTTTTCTAAACCGGAGTGAATAGGTATCTTCAGGGTAAGCGAGCTGAATCATCGATGGCATCGTCACTTAACATCAGGCGAGATAGTGGTGAAGTGCTACCCAGTACCTTCGGTATGAAAACTAGCAATATGTGTTTTTAGAGTAATCATACTTGATATAATTCTGTTCTTGTTCTATCTTATCAGTTATTAGAGTAAACGTTGTAGGTAGGAATGCTTAAAACTATTTTTATATATTTTTACGATATCAACACGTTAATCTTAGAATAATTGGTCGATTTTGGGCAATTAGAATTAGTCAGTTTAACAAACCGTTAAGGTACCGAAAAGCTTTTCAGAAACCCAAAATTGAAATAATTGTCGATTAATTGGAGATTTGACATTAGTGTTGACAAACAGTCACATGAAGTTTTTAGAAACCCAATCTGCGTATGACAATGGATTAACAAGTATTTAAAATAATTTGTCGCTGATTTGCGTTTCAGAAACCGGGGGTAAGAATTTTATTGGTAAGTAAGTTATGGGATAGTATCAATAACCAAGAAGCATCCTCCTATCCAATATATGGGGTTGTTTATATGGCTACCATATGTTGTTTATACAACACAGAAGATGTAACATTTAAAAACATAATGGCTATAATGTGTATAATTTTAACTTTTGTTGAATTACCGGCCGCCCCTTAACACCAAAACGTCCTGGGGAATACTCTCTTTGGTAGTATATCCGCTACACTTTGGTTATTAAGGGCGTTATAGTTAAGTCCTCTATAATGCACCTTACTCGATGTTCTTACGTAAGTATTGGTATGGTGCTAATTATTTCATTTTCTTTTAGTCAGTTCTTAATTCTTATGCTATTCAAGAAAACCATGGAAAGTCTCATTCTAAAGCAGAAGCTTAGGCTTCATCTTTTTGTATTAAGTTTTCATTTCAGAATTTCATTATCTCTATCGCATCAAACGTTTACGGCCATCTTTTTACTACTAATTTATATGTACTAATATATTACGTACTCGATAATACCATGAATATTTCAATAACTTTCCATGTATGAAAGTTTGTGTTTTCTATAGTAGTGGACAGAAGGACGGTGTTTACTCAACATATTGTAGTAAATTGAAAATGTTGTTCTACTGTAACTATTACGCTGTGGCAACTCGTGTCCATCCAAGACATACTTTTTCGAGATCTATGAAAAAACGTGTTCAGGTAGCTAGATTAGGTAGTACCTATATAATGTTCACGTTCATTAGATATACTAAACTCTCTAATTATATGAAAACATGGAAACTCGAGATACCTAATAAATTTGCAAGCATTGTAATCGTAAATTGAATACGCGTCAGAAAACTTAATTATACGTAAATATAATACGTATCAAATAAAAAGTAATACAAATAAAAAAGTCACCAAAAAGAATCTAGGTATGTGAGATTCGATCCACGGTACTCGATCTTCTGATTCGACTTCAGTAGTTACACACTATACAATCATTGACCAAGGTGTCGAAAATTACACACATATCGTTTATGCCTTACTGTCAGACACATTATATTGGTCCACGTACATACGTAAAATTATTATTGTATTATTAAGAATTATGTCGTAAAATTAAAATTAGACCAAAAAGAATCTCTTTACGCTGGATTCGATCCACGTGCCTCTCAATTGCGAAGCGATGTCACTTACTATGCGCTATTTGAACGACGATTGATTTGTCGAAAATTATGTACATAACCTGTGTGCCTTATTGTCAGAAACTGTATAAATTAATCATGATCCATCTAAAATAATTACAACACATTCATTACGAAAAATTCTGAATATCGCTTATAATAATTATTTTAGGTAGCTAAAGTTGTACCTATGTCTTGTAAAATGTTTGAAGTGTTTTTTATATTGCGTTAGGGTTCACAATCATATCATAATTTCATTAATATAAGAGATATATACATAGGTACATGGAGAAAGGAAGCCATAGATGCTTACCTTATTATGTCCATCATGCGTTTTTGACGATTTTTTGCATTCCCAAAGCGTTTATTTATAATTTTACCCATGTTTTATTTTAATTGAGATCGCCGAGAAAAGTGACACAGGTCCGACGCATGACGCGGCTGACCGCGATATGAGCGAGGATGATAGCAATATACGTAGATCGCTGGAGTAAATAGTGCGACATGATGTTAACGCTTCTCGGAATGAAAGGGCGTATGTGACATTTTGTAAACAGGCTCAGTACGCATTAACTGTGCTTTTTTTGGATTAAAATAATCAATGAAATTTATTGTACTTAAAAAATCAATATTTTAGAAAAAAAATCCAATTTTTAATACACTAAAATCTGGCGGAAAAAGTAGGAATCCTCTATTTTCAGAGGTGTTTTTGAGATTTTTTTCTATCGAGCCAATTATTAGGAAACATGTTTTGAAATCGATGAAAGTATTACTTATATCCTTGAGTATCGTGTATTTAAATTGCAGTACCATCCGGTACCTGGTTTATGAGATTTTCCATATCATGTTGGCACTATTTCGTAATTTCCGAGCCTTAAGCCGTCGGTCCCGGTTGTTGTCTTAGGATGGCAGTCGTTATAGCATGGTGGTAGGGCACTTTGCGAATGCCCGCCTGGCTAGCTACCACCCTCAAGTTGAAAATCTGTCGCCAAGCACCTAACGGTGTGTTCCGGCAGCCATCCTTGAGAGCCAGCAATTCTAGGTTAGCCTGACATCTTCGACCACATCATCACTTACCATCAGGTGAGATAGTGATCAAAGGCTAACCTGTCAGGCATAAAAAAAAAATTTAAAAAAAATGGCCCGACTTTCTTTTAACACAAGTTATTTCACACTTTTCTGTGTTAGATTCTTGAAACACTGAATAACAAATCCTTCTGAATACGTCTATTTAAAAAAAAAAGTACTCTTTTCCGTTATGCATACCGCTTACAAGATCGATTTTCACTCACCTACAATAGCGGTCACCATTGACGAAAATCACCATGTCATCCAAGTGTAGGCATATTGGTAAATACTTTATTCAGTTAATTGAGTGTAATTTAAAAAAGCTAAAAGCTGCCTTATATCAATAAGGAAGTTTTCAGCTTTTTTTAATTTGATTTGGATTTTGGGAGTTGATGAAATTTTAATGGGATTAACTTGAGAGTATACTCTACGCAACAACAAAAAAATTATGAAGATAAAATAATCCAGACATACGTTATGCGTAGTTATACCTAAAATAAAAATATCGTTTATAGCCATAGCTTAACAATAAAGTTCATTACTTATAAAGAATAATAAATTCGGCAGATAATAAACAAAGAGCATAAGCAAATTCGAAATGAGATGCTATTTTTAAAGGACAAGCTTGGTAGTACGGATCGCATGGTAATGCGGAGTTTTTGTCGGTCCCCTTCTTTTAACTAATAGCCCTATTAGCATCTTCCAGACAATAATTTAATATCTCTCTGCCCCTCTTGGTAAAACGGTCGACGAATGCTGACATCATTCTTTTCTATTCCATAAGCTTTTGTTGATGTTTTCGTTTTGCTCCGCGAATTATCATTACAATTTCTTTGCCTATTTCTGTTACGGCTAAGATTTACTTAATTTTTTGCAATGTCATGATTAATACCATAAAATTTTATTGAAAGGTTAGAACTTTATAGATAGTAAACTTGACTAATTTCTGAAAATATAATGTTCCTAGTGGGCTTAAAACGTTTCAAACTCAAATATTCAAATTTGATATTAATCTAATGTGACTCGTATCGTAGTTATATCCATTGTAGGATAAGAATATCTACTTTAATTTCTACCCTTATTCCACGCTACATAATATTCTTATTTCGGTATGTTCTATTACCAGTTATTTCTCTACTTGTATTTGAAAGGTTGTCTGGATGTGATCGCTCTTAAAGATATGTCCATTGAATAATTTCATTGTATTTTTATTTTTAATGCGTTTTTTGTGTCACTGGATCCACTTTCAATATTCCTCTGATATATGCTTTACCCTTATCTTGTAACACACACATATTTACACTATATATCCATCTCTGCCACCATACACTCTTAAATCATTCACCTCTTTGGTGGCCCGTCATTCTAATCCATATACATTACGATTCGTAGGTCTTATGACTATTCCATTTAACTTCATGGATATTTATAGGTCACAAGATAAGTTTATCTGCCATGGTTTATGTAACTAACCCCAAATTCAAATACAGTACAAACCGATCATGAACATAAAACCGATTCTCTACTGAAAAATATTATTTTCATGCAGGGAATTTATTATATGGCGGTTGGTATGGCATGGAGCATACAAAATTGGATTTTAATATCGCGGCGAGTCCGTCCGATAACTAGATTGCTATCGTATGAATACCCGCGTGTTGGTAAAATGAGAGGGCTGAAAAACATGCTGGCGCTCGATCCCAGCCGCTTTAATATCATGTATCGTTAAATTCCGATAATGTTATTACGATACCGTGCTGACCGTAAAAAATGTAAGAATTCCACTGCTCCTACCCTAAATTGTGCCGATCCCTGGCCACTTGTTGGAGAACTTGTACAAAAGATTGATGCTGGTGTATCGCGATCACTCTTCGCGACCCTCACTGGGTAACTTGGTAAAATGGGTAACTTCGATTGGGGTGATTGATTGGCAACGTTTCTACATGACGACGACCTTTCAATAAGTCGAAAAAATGAATTCTCTTCAGTTTTATTGTAACAATATTTTGATTTATCACCATTAAATGATAGTGGCACATTCTGTTCACTAGGTCTACGTCTGGTCTGTGCGTTTCGTTCATTACCATTACGTCAACTTCTGTGTTAGCCTGCTAGTGTGTGTGTACATTTTATAATGTATTGAAAACGTTATCAGTCATTTGAGTTCTTGAGAGAAAGATTTAAATAACATTATACTAAGCGTAAGTTTATGCAGTTCATTCTGGATGCAACAGAGTTAAATTCTCGAGTTTCTCCTTTGCAAGTCATTTGGCAAAAGTTTGTATATCTTACTTTAAATTCTTGAAGCGGTAAAGGTTTACTGTAAGTTAATTTTTAGTTCCTCTGTATGACCCGGTTAATGAGATGATGATGGGTTCGTTTTGTATCTACTCGTATTTAATAAAAAAATATACAGTATTGTACATCTGAAATAAAAAATATGTTATCGTCAACAATTTGTACGTAAACAAACTTTCGCAATAAGAGTTGCATAAGGGAAACTCGAGAATTCAAATTTTGTTGCACTCAGAATGAATTGCAGAACTCTTGGCTAGTAAAGGAAGAACAGCTCCATATCAGAAGACATGAAACGCTGCTAAGGTAAATAATGCGCCGAATGAGCGACGTGCGTGCACGTATATGTGAGAGGGGTGGCGCTGCATATTATTGCAATATACAATGACTTTTTCTTTATCAGTTATCCTAAAAATAGATATTATATATTTATACTACCAACAAGAACAATCCCATTGAGATTTGATACCACGCAGGCGGATAGAATACAAAGTCACAACTCCTTTTTGTTATGCCAACCTCACATGTTCTGGATATGGGTAGGAATATGAGTAATTTATACATACTTATTGAAAGAGCGAATCGAGGTCTCTGTAGCTGGGACCCTGATCATTTGTATCTTATTGTGACATTCGGCAGTTTCAAACCAACAGGCACTAGTTTTATTACTGTAGGTACTGTATCTGCGATTGGCTTGGGGATAGCAGTGTAAGATGGTAGTTCTTCAGAAGGTGCTGTTGCCCACCTAGTATCTTTTCTATAATCATCTCCTACAAGTACGCGGGTAGATATAATATAGCAATTCTATCCCGGCACCCAGAGGAGCATTTTATTATAACATAAGTATTATGCGTGTTCTCAGTTTATTTTGGACATCTGTATACATAGGTACAGTAGCATTATGGGGAATTGGTCTTCACTGATCTGACATTGTCAATGCGGCTTAAATAGTATAAATGGCTTAATTATTGTTACTCCAGTATTAGTGTTCCTATTTCTTTGTCTTCTAGACAATACACTGGGCTATTATGTGTTATTTGATCCAAGACTCTATTGTCTATATTAGGTCATTATGTTGTTTATCTCAATGTAGCGGTAAGTTGCGTCTGTTTCAACAGAATTTTCTTGTTGCTAACAACTAAAAATTAATTAGTGCTACAGCACTGTTAACGAAAATTGCGTAAAAGTAATTTACATTTTATATATATCCGGCGGTATGCCTTTATTGACAAAACTATATACAACACTACAACTACTTCTCATTTACTTGATGATATCTCATTCAATTTTACATGATGATTCTCCTAGCTAACCAAATTAAATTTCAAAGTTAGAGGTACCTCTAACTGTGTGTGTTTCGTGGCTTAGTTAGTGACATTTACTTTTTGTACTGAACAAAGAAAATGCCATGCCCTTTGTAAACCTGCCCTATGGCGGTCGTTAAACTCTGTAAAATTTCTAACTTTTATTTCCACGTTCGTCCATACCCCTTTTCCTTTATTCAGCATTGTACCATTAAATACATAAACCAATAATTGTTTACAACTCAATTTAATATATAGACAATATCTGTCAGGCATTAGAAACAACTTGTTGAGGTTACTTAAAGTAACTTAAATAAGTTGACAAAACTTATACAATACTAAACCGTTTTGAATAATGAAAACTTTGAACTGTTCAAAGTTAAAATTATTAAATTTATTCTCGAAGAAACTTGGTTGTCGTAAACACCGAAGTAGTTGGACGCTACGAATGATCTAGTAAACAGAGTCTTTCTAACGAGAAAAGTTAGTATACGGAAGAACGGGGAAAATGTATTACCCTTTCCTGATATTACATTACTCCTGTAATTTTTAAGAGCTTCATGCATGTTGAATTTACTGCGTTTGTCCTTTCGATTTAAGTTTGGTACCTAATTGATTTTCTTAACTACTTCAAAGTTTCTGTTCGACGTGAGATTTCTGCGTGCTTGACGGCTTGTCAAGTTCCAATCCACATTGTGGTCACAGCTAGCTGATGATAGTTTTCATACTTAACATAGCTATGTTAACTATGAAAACTATCTCGAATTTTAACCACATTAACTTATTAGGAACCAGTTAGGGCCCGCGTTGTATATACCGGAAAGATTCCGACCAGTTTCTGACTGTTTTGAAGCCCTCCGTTTGGGTTCCGTTACGCGATCTCCCGTGTCGAAGTGCACATCGCTTCACGCAATAGTGACTCCCAGACGAAGGACCTTAAAGCAGTCCGAAACTGGTCGGAATCTTTCCGGTAAATATAACGCTGCTGGTCCGTGCCGGTTCTTTATAAGTTAACAAAGTTAACAGTAGAAAGTTACACACGGAAGCTAACAGTATTGATGGTGTTAATGTCTCTTTCTGATCACATTTCAGTACCAATTAAATATTTTTTAACAGCTTGTATGCACAAATATATTATGTTGCCACAAAAAACTTATTTATAACATTTACTATAGTGACAGTATAGTGAAATACGATAACTGAACAGATGTATCGCATGCCATCTGTTACTAATTAGTGGAAACAGTTAACTCGAACAGACTAAATAAGGTCGTCAAGAAAATACACCTGAGAGCAATGAATCCGGGTCACTTAAAGAATGTTAAAAATCTCGGAAACTAAAAATGATAGGTTAATGCAATAAATTGTATTTAATAGACAATGTAATACTCCTTAAATGAAAGTAAAAAAAATATGAGTCACCATACATTTTATTAACACAAAATTACATAAAGAAAAAAACTGCTGATCTCTCCTTAAAACAAAAATAGGAAACATGAAATTTTTGAACTTTATTACGATTTTCTTGAATTTTAATACTTCGTATTGCCTCCTCGTGCTTCCATTACTGCGTTTACGCGGTTTGGCATGCTGTACACCAAGTTCCTTATACGATTTTGGGGAATATTCTCCCATTCCTCTGTGAGAGCAATTTTGAGCTCACGAAGCGTGATTGGGGGAGGGTTTCGTTGTTTTACGCATCTGCCTAGCTCGTCCCAAGCATGCTCGATCGGGTTGATATCCGGGCTGCGCGCTGGCCACTCCATACGAGTAATGTTCATCTCTTGAAGGTAGTCATTCACAATCCTACCTGTATGAGGTCGGGCATTGTCATGCATAAATATAGCATCCTCACCTAAATTGACCATAAATGGACCAACGTGATCATTGAGGATTTCTTCCACATATCTTACGCTAGTTAAAGAGCCGTTTTCTATGATCACCAGCTCTGTGCGACTTTCAGAAGAAATTCCGGCCCACACAAGTACAGACCCACCACCGTAGGCTACTTTTTCTTCGATGCATGCTTGCTTGAATCTTTCCCCTGGTCTTCGATACACTCTGTGTCTTCCATCGTGCTTGTAGAGCATAAATTTTGATTCGTCGGAGAACATAACTTTTGACCAATCTTCAATACTCCAATTTACGTGGCTCTGGGCATATCTTAGTCTCGAAATACGATGCCCACGCTCCAGTTTAGGGCCGTTTGCAGGTCTAAGGGGTTTTAAGTTAGATTCAGCAAGCCGACGTCTTACTGTCCATGCACTTGGGTTACTTCCTCCGAGGCGTCGAAACTGATTGGTGAGTTTAGTTCCTGTGAGAAAGCGATTTCGAAGCATGGTGTTCACTAAGTATCGGTCTTCTCGTGCTGTGGTACACCTGGTTCTGCCCGTTCCTGGTCTGCGTAGGTTAGAACCAGTTTCTTCGTAACGTCGGAGAACTCTTTGTACTGTTGACAGCGACACACCGACAGTCCTGGCTGTATCGCGCTGACTCCGGCCGGTTTCCAGCATTGTAAGTATTCTGGTGCATTCTTCAGGCGTAAGCGACATAATTTCAGCTTGAATAATGAATATAGAGCACTATCAACATGGTTTATGTACCCACATAAATGACAGATTACAAACAAAAGCAAAACCAAATGCTGTAATTTCGTAGTTCCATCTTCGAAAGTGGCCCTTTTTCAAATTTGATTTTTTTATGATATAACTTTACAATAACTAAGAAGTTTTAATACCTTCATTTAAGGAGTATTACATTGTCTATTAAATACAATTTATTGCATTAACCTAGCATTTTTAGTTTCCGAGATTTTTCGGATTCTTTAAGTGACCCGGATTCATTGCTCTCGAGTGTACTTATGGCTGAATCACCAACTCTATGGCCAATTATAAAAACATTGTAGTACTGTTTGATATAGATATTAGCTACACTACTCGTACTCTCAACACGCATAGAGGGGTTGTAATATGTGTAATTGCAGGTGAAGGCACTAAGTTAGTTACTTAGTAGTTGGCGCGCGCTGCTGACTCGATGTGATTAGAATACCTAATCGAGAAACCGGCGGAAAAATTTGATGTAGTGCTGTAGGACTGTTGTAGTACCAAGTATATAATTTTGTCTTATATTTTTTCTGCACCATTAGTGATGATGGCAGTTCTAGAATTATTAGGTGAAAAGTTCGGTTAGATTGTTTTATTTAAGTGGGGGGTAGGGGTGGGGGGTTGTCGAGCTAGAATTGTATATGTGGGAGTCGAGATCACATGTAAGAGACTACAATGGGAAAAATACCAGAAGTTGGGCAGCAGCCCCTTTCTTACACTGAGTTCCTACACTCAGATCTCCAAGATGCCTGCCAAGCGTTATGGCAAATGCCATGTGGTTTTGACGGAATAATTACGAGGCCCATCTAATGTTGAAAGTCTCTTGTGCCTGTAATGTATTATTTCATATTTTTTATTACTTAGTTGGACGTAAATATTCAATACTCTATTCAAAGGGAGCACGGCGCGGTCTAGTGTTGCCTCGGTGAATGCTCTTGGATAACAATATTGGAAAAGAAAAAAAAAAAAACGAATTTTTTTTTTTCTCAAAATGTTTGTTGGTCTAGCAGATGTCAACCCTAAGAGGTTGTTAGCATATTACCAAAACCCTGTTTATATCTTTTACAAAAGTATGCGAAACTATAAGCGTCTGTGTGTGTGTGTGTGTTTGTCACCATTCGCTTTCGTAACGCCTTAACGAATCATTTTAGTGATGAATGTGCAGCTTTCTAGGTTCTCTATATACGAGAATTGCCATGCGGTCAAAGCTAATAAACGGGAGCGGGAGCTAATAAACTTATATAGTTGTATTTTGTTTTATATTAGAACTTAACGGCATTACTGACGAGCATCTAAACCAACAAGTTTTTTTTATTGCTGATGCAGTCTTTGACCACAATCGCACCTGACGGTAAGTGATGGTGTTGTCGAAAGTGTCAACAGGCTTAACTTAGGATAGTAGAAGTAGAATAGTATGTTGTATGTATGCAATTGCATACAATTTGGTTTGTCTTCGCTATAATTTATTTTGTAAATACGTGCACTCGCAAATCCCACTAAACTTTCCGTACCTTCCAACTCAATAGTGAGTAGCAATGATGCCTGGATTTCTCAGTTGCGCCCTAATTGAATTCGATTTCGGATCACTTTTAATTTATTCGACTTTGCTTACCCACTTTGATGTCGGCACAGGCGCTCTCAGCGCATTTTAGATAAACAACCAATTATCTTGATACGTTTCGATTTTAATCCACCGCGACGCAGGCATGTGCTCTGGAATTCTGGACGTACTTATATATTGCAAACTCTTAATGCTAATTATAGCTTAAGAATTTGGAGCGCAATCATAAAAGGGTTAATCGACTCTGGAAATAAAACGTTTGTAGATATTATGTACATTGTACCTACTTCATTTACGCAGGATTAGTAAGCAAAGATTGATATGAACGGGGCATCCGAAGCTGGTACTACCACAGTAAAACCGGACCAGTAGTTTGACTTCATAGATCGGTACCAAACACGACAGAGTGCGTAGATTTATTTAAAGATATAATTATTCAATATCTGAATATAGTAAACGAACCTTAACGTGTTAAAAGAAAATTGTGGCAAATGACTATCGGGACAATGATCGTCGAGTCAACATCCCACATGGCGGTTACCTCGTGAGCCAAGTCAAAGTACTTGCTGACTTTGTCCTTTCTCGGCCTTCACGAGGTTGTCGTCATGTGGGATGGTGATGTATTATTATTATTATTCACGTCATTTATTTTATAACTTAATTTTAAATGTTTTACAACATTCATAAATAAAAAAATAAATATGCCGCCGGCAGCGGGGCAGGGTCCAAGCTACCAGCGGTTAGGACTGCAGAGAGAGGGACCTTTAGACAATGCGTGTCGTGTCGAGTGCCTTCTGCATCTGACCCTTGATCCAACCGTCTAGCGAGAGTCTCTTGAGGTGCTGGTCGAGGCTCTTCGCTATTAGGCCGTTCGCCGAAACGACTATCGGAACAATGATCGGCAATCCATATCTCTAAGATCGTTACTTAGAGATATGGATTGCCATGTGCATCCAGACTAGAGTGTGCAGGCATTTGAATTTCTTACGGGCCTCTAGTTGATCTACGTTTCAAATTCATATTCAAAATAATTTATTCAATTTAGGCGTCAACGACGCTCTTAGGAAGGTCAATAAAAAATTTTATTATTGAAATATTCTACATAGTACTACCACGTTCAGCAAAAAAATTTATAGAGCCACTGCGAGAAGAACGGACAAGAAACTCGGGGCCATTCTTTTAAACTTCTTTAACATACAACATAATAAAATTATTACAATATTTGCTTAAATTACTTAGGCGACAAGTGATAGCTTGGCAGAGGCGGAATTGTCCAAGCATTCTTGTCATTTAAGTAATCACAAACTGTGTAGTAGGATTTCTTAATCGACATGTTTTTCACATGCAACTCCTTCTGTGAGCATTTAATATGTTTGGGAACTTTATTATAAAACCGTACACAATTACCTAAAAAGGGCCTTTTATTTGTCTATGCTAATCTAAAACCTGGCACCGCTATTTTATCTTTTTTCCTAGTATTTTAAACGTGATTTATATTTTCAAATATAATTATACAGACTCGGTAAAGTTAATATATCATTCTTTATAAAGATCCCTTAGAGATTCCCTAGGATCCATTTTATATATGGCTGCATAATAAGGAAGTACGCGAAATAAACAAGCCATGCAGTAGCTACGTCTGTTAACTGTCTTATCTTACAAACTGCATATGCAGCAGAACTAAGTCTTCCGGCTAGATCATGTATATGTGGATCCCACTGTAAAGTTGAATCAATTTTGATTCCCAGGAAGACGGTCGCATTGTCAATAGAGAGTTTATCTAAGCCAAGCTTAATGTTTGGTTCAACATACGTTTCTGGCTTTACTATGGTACTACCGCCAACGTTTCCGCTTCCAATTTTGATTAACGTGTCTGTGTGCAGATCCATCAATGCGAGAGTGAAGGTAAATATGCGAATATTCGCATTGGGCCGTGATCACATAACAATCCTAATAGGCTAAGCGATTACGTAGGCATGGCAGGGCGGTTGGGCGGCAAGGCAGGGCGCGCCGCGACACTAACCCAATTTGTACAAAACGACGACACAGTAAACACACGTCGATTCTACGCTCCGCCGAGATTTATAGCGGCATCGTAAAATGCAGAACTCGTGAAAATTCCCAAATTGAATAGAGTGGGTATTACTCGTGATAAAATGATAAATCTCATTTTCACCACGATACTTGGGATACATATGACTAAGCTAGGGTATTCGTCAATTTACTGTTAGAGAAATTCTTGAATAAGCACTTACAGCTCTGGCACAGAATAGGTTCGTATCCTTCTTCATCAATACTTATCTTCTTTGGCCTGCGTCGTTTCTTCAATGCTGGAGGTCGCGGTACACCGTAGAGCCTTGTCCTTGATAATTTGTCGCCTACCTGTTTCTATCTTTGGCTTTGTCAAGTGTGGTGCGGATTTGGTCTTGATTGTGATTTTCTTTAAATGCAAAAGAACTATATTTAAGCAAAAATCTGGGTATGAATCCATAGATACAAGTTATTTAATCCAAATTACCTTTTTTTTTTACCGACTGTATGCCTTAATTAACAAAACACTGCAAACTATAAACAGCTACTACAACAACAGCATTTAGGCAACCTAAAAGCCATTGTAAGCCCACAGGTACTCCAAATGCTCCAGCCTACTACACTACAGTTTAACTATTATACTCAAATACGTTTCTAATAATTTGTTTTGTTCTACGTTAGATTGTTATATAAGTTAAAAAAATATAACAAAATAAGTTAGAAATAATTTCTACTAATATAGATTATATTATATTAACATTTTCAATGGGCTCTATATAATTTCTAAGTGTAAACAATCATTCCATGACGTCGGCAATGCGGCAGGTGGTGTTGATCTTTGTAAAAATAATATCTTCTTCTTAAACGCACATTTAAATAAGTTTTATGCTTACGCTTTATCTTACTAGGAGTATAGTAAAAATATAAGTCTTAGGTAGTCTAATAAGGCCTAGTCGTGTTCTATTATTGAAAAAAAATACTATGAAAATATTATGAAATATTCCAATTCCTTCTTAATATTTATCAATTCATACACATTAATAAGTATATTATTTCAGATAAATATAAATTTTCAAATATATTAAGTATGTATTAGTTTGGAAGTTTATAGGACATTTATTTCACTCCGTTTTGTTGCGCGGAGTTGTGGCCGCGATTTGGGCGCGTATACTCACCGGATGAAGGGAATCGGATACGCTCGAAACATATCAATTCCACAAATATAAGGAAGTATAGCCGGTTATTTATCACATTAAGATATTAAGTATGAATTAAAATTAACTTTCCAGAAAAAACAGAGTTAATGTTTGCGTTGAACTTAGGCCTTAATAACAGCATTTTTTAATAATATTGTTAAAATAATATAGGCATATATTAAAATGTAGCTAGATCTCCTCACTTAAGGGTGAGCTAAACAAGCGGGAATGCGCAATTTATCCATTTTATAACGCCACTAGAAGACAACAATCGGGACTGTCGGCTTAACGTACACTTCAAAGCACGGAGCCCTCAATAGTAAACACCAAGAGGGGTCACCCATTCAAGTAATGGATACTTTTATCGGACCTAAAAAATATGACAATCTGCACTTAGAAAAAAAAGAAATTAGTTTTCTTTTTTTTTTGCATTTATACAATAGAATTGATATATAATTTATTGTTTACAGCCGTGTGGAGGCCGGGTGCGCCGACGCCGCCGCCCGCGCCGGCCGCGCCCGCCGCACGCAGTCCGGGCGCCCCGCCCCCACCGCCGCCGCCGCCGGTGTGGACGCCCGGCTCCTCGCCGCTGGCCGGTCGAAAGGCCTACAGACCCGTACACTTCGAAGATACGCCACCCACCCGCCGTAAATTTGGAGTAAGTACTTACAAATATGGTAGGTGCTAAGCTCAGGTATGCTAGCACTAGCAGGGTAAATACGTACCTATGAGAATGCCTGACACATCATTCACATTCTAGGTTATGCCTGCTTACCACCTTCGAACATATCATTACTTTGAGATTGTGTTCTAAGGCTGGCCTATCGCCAATAAAAAATTGTTATTCTGTGCTTATTTTGCGTTAATTGTGTGCTTATACTGGCCCTTATAATGACGAATAGTTATATTATAATATATGTAACTAACTTTAAGTAATTTACGTCTGATGCCTGCTAACCGAATAAGTTGTTGTCTATAATTCTCTTGTGATTTTTTTTTACGTTATTGTGATGAGACAAGCTCGAGGCCCACCTGATGTTAAGCGGATAATCTCTGCCTATAACAGATGCATTACGTCACAAGTCACGAATTGCACTGCGCCCGTGACCTTGAGACATAGTAGTTCAGACTCATGTGCCTGTAATTTCACTGGCTCTCAAGGACTGCTGCCGGAACACACCGTTAGGTGCTTGGCGACAGATTTTCTATTTGAGGGTGGTCGCGGGCATTCACAAAATGCCCTTCCACCATGCGATGAAGCTTAAGCTCTGGGCGGGATTCGAACCATGGACCTGCTGCGCGGCAGTCCATAGCTATAGACTGCCACTGCCACCGGCACTGAGCCATCATTGCTTCGAAGAAAATTTCGTTGGTTTACCATCATTAGTTTTTTCACAATTTTGCTTCATGTGTAACAAAACGTCTAACGCGTAAAATTTTTACCAAATTCGGGTGGCGTGCTGTTTTTACATTCCTGACGAAACAAGTAAAAACTAAAAAAAAAACATATTCGAAGATATTATGATACTTTACTGGGATTCCGCTTCTTCGTTGTCTATTTCAAAAGTGGTGAAGTGAATTCAAAACGGGTAGATAAAGTACTGAAGATGACGATGCCGATATAATATATTACCGCAGCAGCTTACGCAACCAGTACCTATGCATAATTTGAAGGAAGCAATTAAACAATGCAGGCGAGGAAAACTGACCGCGGCTGTCTTGCTCATATACGACAACGCGTCAGTTCACTCGGTGTGTGTTGCCAAGGCTGCTGTTAAGGAATGTGGTTTCCAATAAATCAAATATCCACCATACGCCCAGACCTGGCGATTTTCCGACGATGTAAAGCTCAAGGCCATATACAACTTTTTTCAAAGAAAGATGGTATTTTTTTATTGGAGGGTATTACAAAGATGATTCTGCGTTGTAAGTAGTGTATTGAACTTTCAAGGTACTATATATAAAAAAAATCAGCCATTTCTTTCATATCCATACCGACAGGTAATACTATCAACTACCTACCTACGAGGGTAGTTAAGATGGTTAAAGGATGTTCTGGCCCTTGGGACGTCTCGACTTTATACTTCTTGTTGTAGTTTTTCCATATTAAGTAGGAGAAATTACGTAGGTATCCATTGTTTAAAAAAATATAAATAATGAAATCGGCTTCTTTTATTGAAAATTATGAAAAAATCACTTGTAGAATTTTAAGGTGTGAATTAAATAAAAAAAAATATAGGTGATTCACTGATACACACACCACGCTGATTCACTGAGCTTTCATTTGCATTACATATATAAAGTATGAAAACACTTTTCACCATTTTCAGCGTTGAAAGTCGGTTTCTTTTGTTTTTTCACTCCTGAGTGATGCGTATTACTGCTTGTAGGATATATTGTGTCTATCATCATTGGTAATAGATATCATGATATATCATCGATGTACCTATAGGCGTAGTATAAAAAAATTTTTTTAGTTCATTCAGTAAGTATAACTTCCAAGCTAAGAGATAACGATAAAGTTGAGTAATACTCAACAAAAAAGAATGATTAAACTGGGTTCACAATTATTTTAAATATCGGTGAACATAAAAAGTCAGATTGACATAGAACCTCCCGTTTTCGAAGTCTATTATAAAGTTTGATTATTAAAATCAATAATCACAGTAATCTTTACTACGATTAATCATATTAGAACAAAGTTTTGTGTGGTCCTACTAAGTGTAATATATCTAAGTATGAAGCGTTTCGATTCCACTTTCATTACGCGTATAGTGAAATATCACCAGAGCCCAACTACCCCGTACACAAAATAAACAGAGCCCCGAATCAGCGTCTTGGTTTCCCGTTTATTATAAATTGGGAACATTCATGCACAGAGGTATCTCCTCGGCTATAGCTTGTTCCAGTATCGACCACATCGTCCCTCGACTGCACTACTCCAGTTAAAAAACAGATAAGTAATAATGATTAGTACCCACACAACCATTTTGTCTAGTGTTCCTCGAAAAGTTCATGGGATATGACCGAGAAATCTCATCATTCTGCACCTTTATAATGCTCCCCCGCCCACTGCGACAGGAAATAGTAATTTTGGCGACTGGAAAGCGAAGCACGAAGCGTTTCCAGCATTGGTAATCTTTTACCCACTCGAACTATTGATTTCTTTATGTTTACTTGCAAAAGATATATTTGATAACGGGTTTGATGTCATATGGCTCAGAAAAGGCTTCAAAAACCAGCACGAGAAAAACATGCCTCTAGATCAGTGCGCCTCGTGTAACGAATGATACAAGTAGAAGAGAAAGACACGGAGAAGAAACGATAAATTTCAGGATGTTTATTTGGAAGTACAACTGTTGTTATGAAACTGGTTTATTTAACTAAAACTTTGAGAGCGCTCCGTGAATTAAACTGTACTGAAATCTTTTCGATTTACTTTATGACAAACCTTATCATTTAATTGTGCGTTCCAATTGAAGAAGTTAGCAATAATCGAGTTTGCTAACGCAGTTACGATTTGGCCATAACTTGGAAATGTCAAAGCTTGAAGTTTCATAACTTTTTCAACTTCACTTCGTATTTAAATACCTGATTGGAATTTGAAGCAAGCAAATTTTAATAACTTATAATTACTTAGTAACAGTCTGATCCAAATAAATGTATTCGCTAATAGTAATTATAGACTAAATAAATGTTGTACAATAAATAAATGAACAAACGCTAAAATAAAATGTAAATTTGAAACCTAGGGCGTCAAAAAGTGGAGGCGTACATAGACCTGATCGGGGAGGTTAGAACGTTGTCAGTGCCACATGATTAACCTCCACCCCCTAGAAAATTTCATAAGTGAATACTGCTTTCCCAACGCCTGATATTCGATTCCATTCCAATATCCTCCCTTTTATATAACTTCCAAACGTTCTTTTCCAGAATTCTGAGCAGAACGGTTGTACCAGCGGTTCTGAGAGTGAAGGTCGAGTATTGCGGACATCTCAGAGTGCTCCAGTCACCGGCCTGAACACCCTGGGCAGTGGCACCGTCAACAGCCGCTTGCCGAGAGCACAGAACCCTACCGTCACTTTGCTGCAAAAAGCAAGAGGTAATTCATATCAGATTTCTTAGCACAACGGTTGCATCACGGTGGGTCAGCCATCGGACTGAACACCGTACCGGCACTTTGCTGCAAATATAGATTAAATTATTATTGTGTACTTCATTACTTTAAGGTTTTTATAATGGCATGGAATGATCGATTCGTCTTATCTGCGAGGTGCAGGCCCCGGATGGCTAAGTACCTATTGGATTCTCCTGTAAAAATTCTTCTCAGTTGACCTCTAAACAATTACACTAATTTGACAACCACGTATGTCACACTTCATTCACGTTTCCATAAATTTTCAACAAACAAGATCTTAAACAAATTCTAGGTTAGCCTGAACAACATCTTCGACCACATCATCACTTACCATCAGGTGAGATAGTGGTCAAAGGAAATGAATAAAATAAATACAAAATAAAAAAATAAACATATTTTTCAGAACCTATATCATGCAAACTCTAAATAACAAAACGTGCGAAAAATAGTTCTATAAAGCTTATCGATACATCAAGTAAAAGTTGGCGCACATTGATCGACATCGCCTCAACTCGAGCCGTTCTGTATTCTAGTACTCAACATTTGACCAGCGCACCGCATGGATTTGCCGGTATTGTAACTTCATAAAAAATACTCCGTACTTCAACCCACTCAAAGCAACGACTTACCTTATAATTCCTGCTTTAATAATGACTAGATGTGAGCTTGCTATAGATACGATACAGTAATTAAACTTAAAACAAAAGATGGGTTTCTCCATCACGCACAATGAACCGCTGAAGACGGCTTGGGTGCGGAAAACAGCCGGCCTATCAAGTGGGTTTCTCAATATATTACGACTTCGACGGGTCTTATAAATGTCAGACCACCCGGTAATACCTGCCACACTATACCGTAACTCTGTATTATTGTTGATAGAAGGACGGACAGACAGACTTATGAGAGATTTTTTCTTTAGATATCTATCGCGGTTAACGAATATTATATGAAATAGAAAATGACGAATAGATATGTCGCGTAGACCACTTCTGGTTTGAGAGGTTTATATTTGTCATAAACGGAAAAAAGCACAAAAATACGATGCCTGTATATCTCCGTAAGGGTGGGCAGAGATATGAAATTTGGGTACTTATCTAAATATCCAAATTTCGTGAGATGCTTTTTCGTCCCAAATAATAGGGGACGAGCCTAAATATACCGGGCAAAATTCCGGACGCCGAACATCTACAGAAAATTTTGTTTGTAGAAAATCCCTACACAACTTAGAAATCGAATTTAGGACATCAACATTTCATAGCGACGCTGTAGCAACTCTAACATCGTGTTACACAAATGCAGTCAAAGAATATTCTTCTCTCCTCATGAAGATTATGAAATATATAATATTATATGGTGACTGGTGCCTGGAGTAGGTTTAAAAACCTGTAATACAGATCACCATGGCCCCCACTCCACATGTCATAGGTAAAATGTATGTAGAAATACGTGAAGGAGATATGAAGGAGTAAGTATTGTAAGATTGATATTTGCATGAAAGTGATGAACAACGGTCATTATTGTCACCATTGCATCAAAATAGATACTACATTTGTTCGCACGTTGGAAATGGAATATTTAATACCTAGCTTTGTGATCCGGACGCTGTCCCAGAGAGCCCAAAACTTAACAATTTTCACTCACTGTCAAGGGCCGAAACTGACAAACGTGCTCTATCACTTGCATATTAAATCTCTTTAGATATAGCCCTATAAAGGTAGCCTAGACAGATATACGGTGTAGGCTTAGGAATAGCCTACGCCGCATACCTATCTATGATGGTATAATATAATAATATAGTATAGTGCAGAACTCTAAAAAAAGGTTCGGTTTGTGACTTACCATTTCAAAATAAACAAAATGTTTGGTAGTTACTCGCATAATATCTGGGTCCCTAATTTATTTTAGCAGAAAGTATTTGTCAACCACAATGTCGTATAATTATTGTTTGCCACAGTTATTTCTTAGTATACTTGTTGCTTTCTATACGGTATAATTAGTGTCCTAAAGTCGTTTAGTTTATTTTAGGTAGGCATTTATGTCATATTATTTTTAATAATCGTTATTTGTATAAATACAAAACGCATATTTATTTTGGGAGTGAAAAGAAATTTTTTGCGGGTAACTCTGTCTCTGGAGGTTGCATCGTTACGAGATCAAAACTATAACCTTCTTGATAAAGGTCAACGAATTTAACCTATTTGTTACGCGGAGTATCTATTGAGAGTAAATTCGTGTAAAGGTGCGATGCTGAGCGAAGCGAGCAATGTTAAGTTAACCTGTGACCACAACGTAGCACGAGCTGCGCGAGCGTATCGCAGGAGTGGCTGTAGTGGCACCAAAAATACATATTTTATCAAAATCAAATGACAATTTGCTGCTGAAATGTGTTAAAACATTTTAGAAGCAACAAAATGTTATGAATGTCGAATAATTGTTATTAAATTGTTGCGTACTTAATGCTAAGTAATCAAGCATAGTTGCTAAGGATTATTAAAACGATGATATTTTATTATGCGTTTATAATATATGCGCACTAATTTTAGGTTTCTGTTTGTTATATTAATAGCTGTTGTAAGGAGAAAAAACATATGCCTAAAAGTCACCCCGTGACCTCGATCACTGCAAAGTGTTTGAAACGTCGGTATAAAAATAATGATAAATATACGCGATTTAAATCGTTTAAAGTTGTTTAATTACTATGGGTAACAATCGCGAAAACCTAAACAACAATATGCCTAAAAGTTTATGACTTATTAGTGTTATGAAGTTTGACGTGTAGGATAAGTTTAGACATCGTAAATTAGCGACTTCAAATTTTATACGACCCATTATAGCCAGCCCTCTACAGGTACATAGGATACTGATTAAAGTTCATAAGACAAGGGCTCAGTGTTAATATTGAAGCGCGTATTTCGGGCCCATTAATTGACAACGCCGTACCTGCGCACTTCCATTATTATCTGCGGTTGGGACGATGGATGTTTCCATTACACAGTAATTTCATTACACATTCGTTAGTATTAGTAAGATAAACAGGTCTTACACTGGGTAAATTGCTTTGGGTGTTCCTATCGTCATGTGTTGAAATCTCTCATTATGTAATATTAATGGAATGTAACCAAATATGATAATAGTTGATTGGATTAATCTTCTGTAATTATATTTATTTCCACCTCGTATGCAAGGATAGGTCCTGATTTGCAGGTTAATATGCGTTCAAGGTAACAATGCAGTGTTTTGCAGCATTGGATTTTGATGTGTCTGCATTATTAGTACCTGGGTGACCGATATGCGCTCAGTACCAATGTAAAGTGAGTTATACTTGAGAAAAATCTTGGTAGAACCATGTTTCCTGCAGGAAACCTCTGAACGTTACATATATATTATAAAGTGACATGAATACTTTGTAAAATGTACTAATATATTATATATGTTTAATTTATATACTAGTTAATGTAGTTACCTTAAGTACATAAACGTGTCTGTAGCGAATAAGCTTCGACTTAACTTTGATAAGATGTCTTGTCGTTATGTCAATCTCTATTAAACCATAAAAAAGATTGGAAGGAAATCGGAAGACGCGGAATCGATTCGCGTTCGGAACAAAAAAAAATGTACTCCAATAATTTTTAAAAGATTGTAAAGGTTTAAATTCAAACTTAGTTACTTTATGTACCTATAAACCTTAATATCACTTTGATAAGAATTCAAGCACGCCATCGCTTTTCATCAAACAAAACAGTCATAAAACTCGAGCCCATAAAATTACCAAAGAAAATACAGTCTTAGCCGAAGTACTCAAACCGGCCCACAAAAAGGGTTCATAATGTATTCAATCCGCGTGCTCAATGACGGCTAATTGGTGCCAAACTTTCGCAAATTGGTCGTCTTCGAACAGCCCTTCGTTAGGAATCATCGAGAGTATGATAATTACCCGCATTGTTTCGCCCTTTAAGGAAAGAACACGCTTCAGGAAATGCCCACTTCAGAATTTGCCCGGCGCTGTTTATTTAATTGATACGATAGAGTGCCAACTTCCTTTTTATATTCTGATCATGTTTTTCGCACTTTCCGGGCATAGACGTGTATTTCAGCTTTGTTGGTTTACGAGAAGATAATGCTTAAGAGAAAATAAACGACATACAGTGAAGGAGTCGTAATATGCAATTGACAACTTTTTTAACATGTTGTCAACATGTTTCATATATATTTCATTAATTATTTTTATTCTTACTTCACCTGCGCCTACATTAATTCTTATACAAATGTGATTATGATCTTTTTCGATGAGTGTTCGTCATCCATTTCGCAACAAATAACACGATTATGTCGTTACAATAATAATTATATATTAGGTATTTATCAACATTCCTGTCACATACTGCGTATCCACAGAATAAATTATAGTAGGTAGATATCACATTGAAATGTAAATATATCAAATCCGACAAGTTGAGAGGCCCCACCTTTTCAATAGGTACTTTTATAACGGAAAGATGTTTCACGTTTTAACGAGCAGTGACGAGGGTCGCGCATTATTAAAGTTTACTATTTACGGTTAGATGTGTGCCAATGACAGGATGGTAAGCGGTGTAAATAGATAAACGCGTCTGTCTTGCTTGGGTTCAAAGGGGTTGTCTAGTTTGTAATTGAATGCATCGAACAATTAGTATTTAACTAGGTTTCAACCTTCAACATGCTCATTTTTGAAATGAATGTTTTCACTTTTTGTTTAGGTAGGTAGGTACCTACCTAGAGCACATTTCCGAGCTTATATTGTACACGTATCAAGTTTGATAAATCAGCATTACAAGCCGGAAGAGATCCACCGCTGAAAAAAAAGCCTCCCACATATGGGGGGAGGGGGTCTACCATAATTCCCAAGCTTGGCAGGTGATTTCGAGATCGCAGTGTAAAATTGCATTTCTGCAGAAGGCGTTGCTGCCAACCTGTTGGTATTTTCCCCATCGTCGCTTGTTACGACTCCCATTAGAAGATATTGGGAGGGGTCCAAATGTATAGCTTATTTTTCAGCTTGCTAGAAGTATATTTTTTTACAGCTTTTAGAGTGACAGCTTTCACAGCTGTTGCTAAGTGTTGACTCGGTCGACAATGGTATAACTGGTTCTCTATGACTTTGCTATGGTAGTCGAGCTCGATTTATTGTTCGTTAATACGTCGTAGGTAACTGTTATTGTCGGTGACGTGCCGGGTTAGAATTGCACCTCCCCATATCATCCCATGGGTCTCGTAAAAGGCGACTAAGGAAAAAATACTGGAAGGTGGGCCGCAGAGCCTTCTACAGAACTACCAACCTACACTGCGATCCCCAAGACGCCTGCCACGCGTGGGGATTATGGCAAATACCCCTTAATACAGGAGGCTGTGTTCAGCAGTGGACGATCCGGTTGTTACAGTACAGTATCTGTTAATTTAAACTACGATAAAAATCACTCCTAGAGCTATATATATATCATAATAGCCAAGTAAATTCGAATTCGAAGCGCTCGTAGCCAAGTTTGCTTAGCCATTCTGAATCGATCAGCAAAGTTAAACAACGTCCGCCGCGGTCATGACTTGGATGGGTGACCGCTGGTTGGGCATTACTACTGAGCGCTTCCGTGCTTCGAAGGGCACGTTAAGCCGTCGGTCCCGGTTGTTGTCTTAGGATAGCAGTCGTTACAGCATGGTGGTAGGGCACTTTGCAAATGCCCGCCTCGCTGGTAGCTAGCGAGGCGGGCATTTGCAAACCCTCAAGTTGAAAATCTGTCGCCAAGCACCTTACGGTGTGTTCCGGCAGCTGTCCTTGAGAGCCAGTAACTCTAAGTTAGTCTGAACAACATCCTCGACCACATCATCACTTAACATCAGGTGAGATAGTGGTCTAAGGCTAACCTACCAAGCATAAAAAAAAAAAAATTACAATATATTTAAACCTCGATTCTAATAGAACAAGTTGCTTGGTGTTTGTATTTAAATTAAATAATTATTGTATTTAAATTAAATAATATTATGCCATATTTTAAGTGTATAGAAAGCCCATATCAAATATTGGTTTTTGTTTCCAGAAGGACAGATTCCGCGAGCACCAAGTTACCTACAAGAAGAGACCCGTCTACCTCGAGATAGGCCATCACCACCTAGGGGCGATCCAGGTAAAAAGCATTTATATTTAACTCTAGTAAGAAGTCTGTCGTTAAACATCTATATACGAGTAAACACCATTACTCACGAACAGGTGAGATAGTATATCCGTTTTTGCAAAAGCTATATCCTTAACATAACTAAGGCGGTATCGGGTAAGTCATTCGTTCAATAAGTTGGATGAATTATGGTAAACCTCCTCCTCCTCAGTCGTTCCTTCTAAGTTGAGGATTGTGACCCTTCTGAAGTCTTTCAACTACTGCCCTGCGCCTGCTCTTATCTTTGGCTTCGTCGAGAGCAATGTTACTGTTATGCCTACTACTGCGTCACCCTATCAGACCACTGTTTCGGGCTCCGGCTTTTAGATATTTTGACTCTGTGACCAAACCCAAGTCTGGGAATCACTAGGCGCTGAGTGTCAGCTCGGTCGGCCTACGTCACAGTTTCACATCTACTTTTATAGAGTTCTCTTGGGATTTTAATCGTAGTGGTTTCCCATTGCCTACTTTGAGCTGTTTCTAGGATATTTAAATCTTCATGGTCATCATGGCCAGTTACAGGATAATTAACCGCCGCCTGTAGCTCAGAGTTGCTCCTGGCTTTGCACCACCCAGGAGTCGCGTTTAGGTTGTCTCGGGTCGAGCATACGGAGGCGAGCAGCGCCGAATCCCAATGGTATTGTAATAATATTTAATAGCCCCAATGTATTGGTGAGAAGGTGAACTAATACTTGTATTATTTCTATGTTACCCACCCAGTCAGGACATTTTGAATGCTAGCTTAACTCGAAGAGACACTAATGTTCCTGACACAGAATCTAATTAATAAATAAGGTCAAAGATTTCACCAGAAAAATATGGGCCTCATGTTGTAAGTAATGTTGAATGACATATACAAATATGATCGACTGAGGTTATTTGAAATAAAACTGCGGCAAAATCCACTTAGCTCACTATATTCCATTTCCCAATACATTTACAGTTTTATTTTATTGGTCTTGTCTGAGTAGATTCTACTTATGAACATAGTGTTGTGCTTTTTGGTATTCAATTCAAGTAGACTCAAAGTGAAGTCAGTTTAGATACTACAGTAAAATTGTAAATGGAAGTGGACTCGAGTCAACTGACTATCATGTAAAGATCAGTGAAGCGCCGCGCCGTGGAAGTCAAATAAGTTTTGGCAATAAATCGATAACGGAAACAGTCACAGACTTAGGAACATATTGACAAATAATAAATTACATTAACGAAATGGAGAATCAATTATAAAATAATACTTTATGATACACAAATAAAAATCATAATGTTTAATTTTTTATTAGCCTTGAAGTTAAGACTGAAAAAGTATACGTCTTGGGAAGAGCCGCAGACTGTTTTTATCTATCCGCATATGTTTATTTTTTTATGCCTGATAGGTTTGACCACTATCTCACGTGATGGTAAGTGATGATGCGGTCGAAGATGTTGTTCAGGCTAACCTTGAATTACTGGCTCTCAAAATATATGCATATATGTTTGAAACAAAAATAAATGTATTTTTCAGTACATGCGCTTCGTAGAGAGTACGCGAGTGAAACGGAGGTGGAGCGAAGCGAGCACGAGCGCTGCTCGCGGAAAATGGCCGATGCGCAAAAGAAGGTTGAAGGAATAGGACCCATTACCAAAGAAGGCATGCCGGTTTCGCTTAGATCTGTAAGTATACGAGTAAAGAACCTAAAATAAATAAAATACATTCTTGATCCAGCTTGGTTTTGAAGCAGTGGCATTGGGTATGGACTGCCGCGCAGCAGTTTTAAGGTTTTAATCCCGCCGAGGGCTTAAGCGCATGGTGGAAGGGCATTTTGGGAATGCCCGCCTGGCTAGCAACCACCTTTAAGTAGAAAACCTGTCGCGAAGCACCTAACGGTGTGTTCCGGCAGCTGTCCTTGAGAGCCAGCAATTCTAAGTTAAGCCTGCTAACACCTTCGACCACATCGTCACTTACCATCAGATGAGATTGTGGTCAAAGGCTTTCCTATCAGCAATAAAAAATAAAAAAAACCTAACTTGTTAAAGTTTCGCTATTTTATTGTCATATTTTCATATACATACGAACATAAATTATAAGGATTTTATAATACAAGCTTAATTTAGAGTCAACGTTGTCGTTTTAATTTATGGGGATAGTTTTAAATGAACGTCTTTAGGAAACAAACAGTATTTATAAATATTATGATCAAGATTGACGTATATTTCTTGCTGCTACAAACATTGTATTTTTTTCTAAAAAATCTGTTAACGCGTAACGGTATCTCTTTGAGCCCTTTAACTACGTGCATTTGTAGATTTATTGAGGCTTATTATAAAATAAATTAAATTTCCTTATCAAACTAAAATTTTACTTTACGAACATGAGAATAAAGGTATGTCAAAAAAAAGATTGGAAAATGAGGCTATCTATAGAAAAAATACCTATATAGAAAAATACATGTTCTAAGATGGAAATAATTAGTTTTAATTCTCAACAAAGTGGCAGTGACCGTTAGAAGGAAAGTCTAAAATGGTTTGACAATAAACTTGCGGCCGCTGCGCTGCTGGCTGCTGCCACTTCAGTCTGAGTTGAGTTTAATTGTTAGATGCAAGAAATACAAATGACTTATTATATCACTAATGAAAAGTACGAAGTGAAAATGTTGCTGATTCCGCCTATCACATGTTCTGTTCTGTGATTCCGTTAGTATCTTCCCTATCAAACTGGCAAACTGTTTTCTGCTCTGATATAAGATGTTTTCACATTTCAGGAAGTTAAAGACCCATCAAGATGGTACAAGAAAATGTACGACACCATTCACAAAAACAAATATGACGGTAAGCGTATAATTTCCTAATGGCCTCCTTATTCTTCTGTGATTAATACGGCTCTTATTTTGTTTTATATATCGATCCCCAAATATGAATTTTCTTTTTCAGACGATTATGTGACTATACGGTACAAAAGTCGCCGAGGTGATTATCAGTGTTTATTTTATTTTTGTCGGCATCGGTGGCTGTACTCCATTCGAATGCGTTTTAATTCAATAACAGCTCTTTGCTTATTCACATAAATCATTCATTGTACTGCGAACAAGTTTGCTTTGATATCATGGTGATGTGTCGTCACTTTTCCTTAACGTTTGTATTGTTGCTAGACATCTTTTACTAAATTCATTCTCATAGTAGATTTAGTGCAAAATGAATTTGATCGTATTAAAATGGTATGGTGCTTGACAATAATTAATTAACAACGCGTAGGTATATACCTTAAATGTATTATTTTTGTGGAAATAACCATATAAGTTTAGAGCAAATCTCTTACACATGAAGAAAAAATATTTGTAACAATTTTTTTTGTTAAAAACTATTCTAATATGTACTTTTTACTTTTATTCTATAAAGATTATGATAACACAATCTGCAGTATACCTATATCATTTCTAATTGTTAAAAAATCGTTACGAGACTCCGATAACTTTTATAACAAAAGTAATCCCTGTTCTGAAAATGTTTGAAATTTTTTGTGAATGTTTCTGCCAATGCCTGAATTCCTAAATGACTAATAAGCAAATTTACAGATGACGTTTTCTCTTGTCCGTATATATATCCCAAAATACCGTAATACCGTGAAACGGTATTTTTGAATGATATATTGTGATATTCTCGCCAAGCACTTAACGATGTGTTTGGGCAGCTTTCCTTGAGAGCTATTATTTCTAGTTGTAGCCTGTTAACAACTTCGACCACGTCATCACTTACCAATAGGTGACTCAGAGGTCAAAGTTCAACAAAAAAGTACTCTGGGTAAAGTACAACAAGCGCTTACAACTGTTGTCATTATCAACGTTTAAAAACACATCAAGCGCTGCTTCTTTAATATCATAATAGATAAATCGCTTGCATTTATGGAGTTAAACTACAAGTACAAATTGTCTAAGACTGCTGAAACACACCGGTAGGTGCCTACTGATAGATTTTCTACTTAGTAGAGAGGCATTCTCAAAATGCTGTTCCAAGATTCGGTAAAGCTCTAGGATGCTGTAGGTTATGTACCAAGGACCCCCTGATTGATAGTCAATAGCTATTGCCACTGAGCTATCATTGCTTTTAACGAATGCCGAATCCTGCTGTGAGCTTGACAACTCAACAACAATTTAGAATTGGAATATTATTTCAATGTTTTATTTTGCAAACTTAAAACGTTTCTATAATAAATAAAAAATAATTGTGGCTGCCAACACTGTTATGTTTTCATAATTTTCAATTCTGGAAGTTGTATTCTTTTTTTTCAGTTACGCATACTTACTTACAGGATCGATTATATTTTTTAATATTTAGTTTAGAGTATAAGTTTGCAATAACGCTTGCTAGGCTAATAACATTACAAAATTACAAATTTACGAGAGAAAAAATTATAGTCATGTGCGGGATTCGAATCGATTATATCCCTTGCCCACTATACTTGTCACCGTTGACACTAAACTACTTATTCGCCGTTGACCAAATTCAAGCGGAACCAACTTGGATGTAAAACATACCTTACAAAAAATAATCTATAAAATCGATTTGTAAATATATTTTATTAGGTTGGCGCCGCTGAAGTTCTCACTCGCACAATATTGCTGTTTAAAGTAATATAGAACCTACTCATATATACCCTACCCACCTAAAGGAAAATAATGTTTTAGGATTTGCATTTTTACCAAAATAACTTTTAAATGCTTAAACAGATTTGCGTTTATTGGGTATATTTAGAATCCTTACATTTCAATCATCCCAATTGATACAAGCTCTACATATTTTCACGTGGCAGTCATGTTTTTTTATTTGTTAATAAATTTACTTTGAGTAGGGTACGTATTATAAAAAATGCAATAATGTTTTGTATCATCTTAAGCTATTAAGTCATTTAATAATAGCCAAAAATGTTGTTTGATCATTCAAGTATTAGGGCAGCGATGTCCACAAAAGAACTTCGCCTTGAACAGTAAGTATAAACAGATTGGGTAGCAGCTACGAAAAATCGACAGTACGTCGAAGAAACTGTTACCTAACCCATGGGCATCTCATATCCTTAGCTTAACACTAAGCTATTTCCGCAGGTCAACCACCGGAAAGAGTTTCAAGCAACAAATCCCAGTACGCATATTTCGACCCTCGTTCCGGTTACCTCAGCGAGCCTGAAGGTGGACTGAGCCGACTGACGTCAAGCACGTGGAGTGACGCATACGACAGTGACGTCACCACCGGACCTAGGAGAAGAACGGCCTCCGTGCAAGAAGACAGGAGGATGAATGAAACGATGACGCAATATATGCCTAGTAATAAGTTAGTATGCATTTATAGTATCTCGATTGTTATTGAAAGGGGTTTAAGCAGACTGATATTAACTACGTGGAGAACTAACTACGACACTTTTTTTAAATCCAAAAGTAGGTGTTCCTTGACCACGTTTGACCAAAATTTGATTAATCAGTTCAAAGATATTGAGGTTTGATGTTGAACTGGCTCGTCACTTCTCCATACAAACGTCGAAAATTATTACGATGAAAAGGAAATGTGAGGACTTTTAAGGTTCCTCTTAAATTTTCGATGCTAACCACTTTCAAGTAATTCCTGTTTTTTAAATGTATGATGATTCAAGGCTGTACTCGTATAATGAAGAGATTAATAGATATCATGCTTTCTTCTGGTCCTAAAATCTCAAATTGATCACACTTCGACGTTTGCATGGAGAAGGTCCAGTCACTTCACCCTTTAGCATAGAACGCGTCCATCCTATATACGAAGGCACCGGGTTTCAATAAATATCCTAACTTATATTTTCAACATCTTTTTATACAGCTGATAAGTTAGCCTTTGACCACTATATCTGGCTCTCAAGGGACAGCTGCCGGAACCGGTCAGATTTTCTGCTTGAGGGTGTTGCTGTTAAGAACGGCTAGTCAAGCTACACTATGAGCTTCTGACTTAAACTGAATTGTTTATCAGGCTAAGGCCATGCAGGGTTTGAGTAATTGGATTGTTATTTTTTAAATCTTCGATTTAATTACTTGAAGCCAATTTTTGTCTCTACTAAGTAACGAAATAATTTGAAAGCGATTTGCTTTGATACATAATCTGCTCATCACAGATGAAACACGTAATTCAGTTCTAAACTGTGGTGTTTGTTGGATATTTAATGCGGAAGTATTTTATTTCAGTTGCTGTTGTTTTTATTAATTTCAGATATAGTACACTAGCTTCAGCGCGAGCGAGCCAAGAAGTATACAAAGGCCAACCGGGCAGGATAGAAAACTACATGCCTGGGAGATCGTCCGTAGTAGACAAAGAAGCAAAGCAGGTACCCTCATCAATCTGTCACATCTTGGGCTTTCCACCATCCATCATATTCCATGATCATCAAAAGTTACCATCGAAGAAAGAAATAATAATTGGCGTTTCATAACCTAACAGCCTGTTAACATTTCACAAAGAGAGCAAAAGCAAGATGTGTTTTTTTTCTTTTCTAGTGGTGGGACGAGGTCATGGACATTTTTGACGGGGTACGAAAACTTTTTTACTATTTTATTTTGTGTTCTTGTAATAACCAAATAACATTGTACATAATTTCGGTTTTTATGTTCCATGTCCAATGTTTTTTTGTACCTACTAAATATTTTTTTTGTATCAACTACATTTTGTATGTCAATATGATTATAGTTTTAATTGTAATCAAACACTGATTAAAATAGTAAAGCAATATAATCACTGCGTCTTTGTGGATCTCAAAATGTTCTCAATGTTTTGAGATTGACATTGATATTAGTAAGTTTGTGCACAGTTTGCTACGAAGGTTGTAATACTAACTGAATATACTACAAAGTTACAAACTCACCACTTAAGTCTATTTCTTAGGTAACACATCTCTCGCTTTACTGGAGAAGTATATTCGTGGCGCTTTCTATACAAAAAAGTCGTTTTATCATACTTTAAATACCAAGTGTTTTAACTCGGTGAAATTTTGCATTCATGTCCTTAAATCTACATGTGTGTTTTCTCGTTTGCCAATTTTCTGTAGCTATGTATATATTTTCAAAATTATGCTGTGTTTTGTATGGGAATTCTTCTCCCACACATAGAGATAAAAGAAAAATAAAACGTAAAACTGGCCAACCAGAAACATGTATGCAAAGGCTCAAAGACTAGCCTACAACATTTCACCGAGTTTTTCATACAAAATACGTTTGCATAAAAAGCGCTATGGAAATATGCAAACACTAAACTAAGGAAAAGACTCAATTAAATTATAGATCTGTAACTACACTATGAACTCACTCTCTAATCTATGCACACGGATTGTGTTAACCACGGCCAAAACGGACGTGCACTCTTATGGTTGGCGCACACTTTTCCACCCGGCACCACTTCATCGACATCGCCTCAACTCAAGCCGTTCAACATTATTTTAATGGAACTCTAACTGCAAAGCGGAATAATCAACGCGGGATAAACATCGATGTAGACACGATGCCGAGACGATACGTCTACGATATCCTTTAAACACGTACACCGACTACACTATTCCCAGTTTACATTTGTTCAATATTTTGTATCATCCCCCTTACAGTTATAGTTCGTAGCAAACTGTACATCAATATTTATATAACTTATCGCAGATTACAGCCAATCGTTGCTTGACTTGTCCTTAGTATATATATACTAATATATGTCCTATAATATTGTTGACATATATTTAAAGAACTTTCAGTAGCTAAAAGTATATGGACTTTGTCAACCATTAACTGTTGTCTGCGATAGCTATAAAACTTAAGTCGAGGCAAGTGTAGAGAAGAGTGGCTATAGCAGCATGAAATACATATAGATTCGCCTAACCAGCTGATCCGGATTAGTTACATAACATGATTCTTTTATTCTATACTTAGAGCCAAAATATATTTCATACATATTTAATAATTAACTATTTCCAAGTTAGAAACATAAGGATCTAACTGTCTTATCAATAAGGCTGTAATGGAAAAAATATCCTACAGCAAAATATATAAACATTCATAGTCTCATGTCTAGATAACTTTCTACAATGACTGGAATGATCTTAAAAATTAATCCTAAAGAAATTTCATTTAAAATTATACTTGGTATTTTTTATAACAAAATGTTGTTCCCAGTTGCATAACTATAAGAGTCCAACTGGCGAAAATCAATTAGGCTAGATGTATGATCCCTTGACAGAATATCAGATATCACGGTAGAATGTTAGATATCACTGATGTAATGCTGTGCTGGTTTTAACAGTTTTATTGCATAGAAATCTTTGAGAAATAAGTATAAACAAATAAATTCAGAGGTGGAAATAGGGCCTTCACGTTTGATTTATTGATCTATTCTTTCAAGATCTCAAGAAGTATAGAGTGTTTATACTGTTAAAGGAATTAAGGATCTATCATTTAAATTAAAACATGCGAATCTCACCTCCCTTCGCTTGCCTCGGCCTCACCCCACGTGCATAAGTTTGTCACTGATCCACTAACGGTATGTTCACATTGGTGCGGCTGGTGTCGGCTAACAGTGGTTAGACGAGAACTCTCCCCTGCCCTCTTACACCACACTGCTCGCTCGCGCCATCCAAAAGAGTGTAAGGGCCTTAACATGTCCGCATCGTGCGCTTGTTGTGTCTATGTGTGCGCTTTTGTGTTTGTGTACGAGACAGTAAATATGCAGTGTAGATTTTTGTAAATCTGTGAGCTCAGACTTATCTAATTTTTATGAATGATATGATGCAACAAATATCTAGAAAACGAATGTTATACATTTACTCCTGCCTATATTAATTTCAGATAGTTCCAAACATGTAGGTTGTCAGCACGGCTCTTGCCTCCGATTTGTAGATGCCTACTGCTCATATTTTTGATATGAAACATATTTTGTATGCGTTTTTGAAGCAATGATGGCTCAGTGGCATTGGCTATGGACTGCGCAGCAGGTCCATGGTTCGAATCCCGCCGTGGGCTTGAGCTTTTCACCGCATGGTGGAAGGGCATTATGCAAATACCCGCTTGGCTAGCGACCACCCTCAAGTAAAAAATCTGTCGCTAAGCACCTAACGGTGTGTTCCGACAGCAGTCCTTGAGAGCCAGTGAAATTAACAGGCACATGAGACTTAACAACTATATGTCTCAAGGTGACGGGCGCAGTACAATTCGTGACTTGTGAAATGCATCTGTTATAGGCAGAGATTAGTCCGCTTAACATCAGGTGCGCCTCGAGCTTGTTCCGTCACAATAACATAAAAAAAAATGTTTAGTGCCTTTTTGGGTTATCCGGGGTAATGGTAAAGACGACTAAACCGACCCCGCTAAGTAGAATACGGTGACGAGAGAGTTCTGTCTACTTGGTCATTAAATAAAATCGCTGTATATTTACTGTGATTAAGCTTTGCAGGGACGATTCTAGAGTTATATACATATTATATTTTATGAAACACTAGCATTTGCCCGCGGCTTCGCTCGCGTTATGAAGCGAGCGATATTATCCGATAGATATGTTACATATTACGCTAGATATATTAGATATATTATGCACTATGCACAAAAATAGTTAATTCAAAGTTCTCTCCAAAATAACTTAATGTAGATGGCGCTAGCATACAGAAATTCGTATATTTTAAACTGAAAAGTTACTAATCTTATATAGCCCGCATCTCAAAATCCTTTCTTAGGAGATGCCTACGTCATAGTAGCTTTATGCGTGCAAAGTCTCAGCCCGATTTGTTTAAAATTTACCATAATATGGTTCCAAAGGAAGACCAGCGCTGGCTTACAACCAGCATTATGCTGATTTGGGACCAATTTGTGTGCACTTTACTATGTAGTCGAATTTTTAATTTTAGTGTCACCTCTTTGTTTGTGTCACAAATAAAGCATTTTTCTTTCTTTCTTTCTAAAACTGTCAAAGTTTCATACAAACTTTCATCCCCTATTTTATCCCCTGGGGGGTAGAATTTATCAAAATCCTTTCTTAGCGGATGCCTACGTCATAACATCTACCTGCGTGCCAAATTTCAGCCCGATCCGTCCAGTGGTTTGGGCTGTGCGTCTTCGATAAAATATACCCTAGATGCAACTTTTCGTATTGACAGAACGCATATAAACGGCTCGAGTTATCCTTTACCTTTCTGTCTATTGAGATACACATAAAAACCTTAAAATTACACAAAAAAGTAGTAAATCTATTTAAGTTATTTAACAATATTCAACCTTGTTTCAGTTGCATAAGGTTTAATTTTCAATTACTTCGTAATAAACTTACAGCACTTTTACTCTGCGCCATTGAAGAGAGCTCGTAAAATTTTATTACCCTTTGCTGTAATAGAACATAAAATACAATGAAGTCGCTTACTCCTAATCTCGTACTAAAAATATTATTTAGTAATTAGTTGTTGTGGTGACTTTTTTTATTAATTGGAATTTTAACTATCCGTATTGGTCAACTACCTTATATACCCTAGTTTTGCCCGGGTTGAAAAGGTGTGTAGTAGATTATATGCGGATGTTGGGAGATAGAAAAGGGATCTGTTATAATGAAATCAGAATATTAATTATTTGGCTTTAATTTTCATTAACAATTATTTATTTATTCCACACAGAACAAAAAGCACTTAAAAACAAATAATATAATAATATAATGTATCAGACCTGAATTGCAGTTCAGATACTTGCGTGTCACAGCAAAATGTATAAAGTAAACGTGTTTGACTAATTATGAATGTTAATACAATGTTAATGTTATACATTATATATGTAATACAATATTTCATATTTATAAACTACCTTTACATACTATATTCATATCATAAATTCTGAAAATCATCTGTAATAATAAGAGTGCACGCTAAACCTCGTGCATTCAGGATTGTGCAGGTGGCTCGGACATTTTGATATTAAATTATTAACATACAACATCGATTAAAAACCGGAACACTAGAACTTGCAAAAGGTTTTGTGGTGTTTTTCCAATCAGTAAGCCAAGTCACTCTTACACGTATTAGTACATAAAACATACATACATATGACACACATACATAAAAATATTGTATATATGTTTGTAAGCACTAATCCATATTATATGTGAATATATTGCAGTTCTAATAATATTTCATACATACATGTCAAATGGATAACCTCCTTTTTTGAAGTTGGAAAATTTAAATAAATGCCTGTGTACAGTCTGAGAAAATAAAAGATTATTATGGCGACTCTAATAGACTTGTTCTGAATTAGGGCTCACTTATTCTTGTCTTGTATGGGATGTTATTATGCGTGCGAAAGAGACAACTGCGTGACAGGAGTAACGGAATTTAATTTGGTGATGTATTAATTTGGAGGTGATAATTAAATAATTATGAATGTTTATCACTTAAAATACTATAAATATGTATAAAACTTACCGAAAATACAAAATCCCATGTATTTTTCGCTTTGTAAGTGTATTATTTTCGCAACTATTCACAGAGCACTTCGGCATTGTTTCACTCGACGATCAGAGCGTCACTGACAGCAAAACTGTGCTTCAGATCATTTTAAGCACAGTTTTGTTTGGTTAACTTTGGAGCGTTCGCGCAGAATCTAGGGTATATTTTATCGAAGCTGTGCGTTGATAGATCACTATGTCAGTCAGTCAGTCACCCATGAGTTATATATATTTAGATGTACCTTCCGGTAGGTACTTTGATTGCACTCAAGAAGGCCTACTTTACGTGTTTTATCACATACACACATTGTTATTAGTATACCAAGGTCTTATTTAACTTGATAGGATAAGAACAGAGATGACATATAGTACTTATTGTATGAATTCCTTAAGTATTTGAATATAGTTATTCATATTGTGTTAACATACTGTGCCAGAAATTATAGCTGAGAAAAAATATTTTTTGGTGTAAATTTATTTGTTTTATACTACGACTAGCGGTCCGCCCCAGCTTCGCACGGGTATTTAAAAATAAAAAACAAAAACTAAAACATAACATAAAAATGTAGTTATTGTGACATAGCTGTTATAGTTAGACATATGGTATTGCGGACTTTTTTTTATAGATATTGATGACCTCTATAAAACTGTTGTACATCACTTTGCTCTATTTACAATAATGTCTACAACGTACGCGATATAATGATTTTAATAGGTATTGTTTTCGCACTTTGTGTTACATTCCCTAACTTTTTTTAAATCTTCTATAGCCTATGTTCATCAGCGATAGTGTAGGATTCTAATGGTGAAAGATTTTTTCAAATCGTTCCAGTAGTTTCAGAGCCTATTCAATGAAAACAAACAATTAAATCTTTCCTCTTTATTATACTAGTTTAGATAATATCATCCAAAGGTATACTCACCATTTGCTAAGTTGTGCAAATCAGAAAATATTTTTTATAGACCTTTTACTAGCACACATTTTTTTATTATATTAAACAGTGTACCTAATAGCGCATACTTTCTCCTGACAGCCGCCTCAAATATCTACTTACTCTCCAAACCAATTTTGTGTGTGTTTGTGATAGTACGAGTTTCCACAGATTCGCGTATTAACGTCACTGTCAAACTTCATACATTTAGCAGTGCCTCTAGCGGAAACTTAAGAGAACTAAACATGGGCTTGGAAGAAAACGTACATTTTTAGGGTTGCGTGAACTATAAAAACTCTTACTAGGTGTGAATATTGGAAAATATAATTTATTACGGTAATCCCAGTTCTATGATTGTCATCGATTGATAGTTAAATACTTTTACATCCTAATATTTAAAACTATATTAAGAAACAACCTGCCACCAAAATAGTGTGTTCTAGACAAAATTGGTTTATCCGGCGCGTTTCAGCATATTTATTTAGTCCAGGACTATCTAGTTTGACCTAAATACCTTACCGATTTGACCAGAAACATACTAGTCCGGCATGATCACAGCTTACACGTATTTATTTATAATAACCCGAATACGTTAAAACGTGCTATGATTGGTAGATATAAGTTACCTACTTATGTCAGATAAAATGAATAACCTATAATATATATATGATGTACCGTGTACCTCTAGAGTTGTCCCTAGTTGCAATCCCCCGTATGGTTTTTTGGAATGATATTTGTATATATTTTTATTTAATATTGTATATAACTAGGTATACATAATATCTATGTTATAATCGTGAACTATTTTGTAATATTTTAAATTGTTACATTTCGTTCCTCAAACAAACTTAGATAGTATTTTGGTATTTCGAGAAGTTTCTCAAAAGTATGTGTTGATAGACATTTTTTATTAAGGCATGACGCAACGGTAGTTTTTTCAGTGTTAGCAAAATTATAATATTTAGATAAAATTCTTTAGAAAATCATTGATATTTTAATGCCTTGTTAATATAAAGCTTGTATGCATGATGGGCATTATCTCACACGTTCACAAGTGAGACACGCATTTTGTATTATTACTATTATAAGGCTTTGTTTAATGTTTAAAATATTTCCAGCAAAACATTTCGAGTACGACATCTCTACCTCAAGCGTCGCCTAAGGATAAAAAAGATATCACTTCAACGATACTGTCCAAGTCGAATATGGCGAGGTAAGTTACTTAATATTATTCATTGAAATATATATCTCAGCAATGGAATTCATAAAAAATAAATGCTAGTTGTAAAAAAAATTAAAGCGCTCGTAGCAAAGTTTGATTAGCTGTTCTTAACCGAACAACAAAGTTAAGCACCGTCCGCCGCAGTCATGAATTGGAAGGGTGACCGCTAGTAATTTTACTACTTAGCGCTTCCGTGCTTCGCAGGGCATGTCAAGCCATCGGTCCCGGTTGTTGTCTTAGGATGGCAGTCATTAAAGCATGATGGTAGGGCATTTTGCCAGTGCTCGCCTGGCTAGCTACCACCCTCAAGTAGAAAACCTGTCGCTAAACCGGCAGCTGTCCTTCAGAGCCAGTTATTCTAGGTTAACGAGAACAACATCTTTGGCCACATTATCACTTACCATCCGGTGAGATAGTGGTCAAAGGCATAATAAAATTTATTGGCATTTAAAATTTGGATAAAAACCTTAGTAGGGAACTGCATGAAACATCAAAACCCTGGATGTAATTAAATGCAAAGCAAGCCCGTCTACCAATTCAACCTTTGGACGAACAAAATTTCTATCAGCAATTGCCGCTTTCTTGCTTTCTTTGTGTTTCACTCGGAATGGATCAATTGTCATTTTGATATTCAACAATTTTCCTCACTGAATGAGTTGCTGAAAAACTGGATCTGTAATAGGATATGAACTGTTAATATGGGTAAGAATATGCATCGAACTGTAAAATGAAGAGCATCAACATTCAACAAACAACCGTATGGAATGATAATAGGGTAGTAAATTAGTTGCAACATTAGGTGAATGTTACCCGGTAGAGTAAGTTACTACAATGCTAACTATGGCTCGTTCATTCAACAACTAAACTTCCTACGGTGCCCTTGCACACGCCTATTCACAGTACTTTTTGCACAATGTAAAAATAATATTGTTATTGCCTAGAAGCACATGACATGTGGGGCAGTCCAGTTCTAAACCAAATCAGATATTTTAAATATTATATATATTGGTTTTATTTTCATAATTAATATTATTCATTGTATTATTATGATATAATTGCATTTTATTTTAGTGCGAATTACGTGATACATATTGATTTAGACTGTACCTACTTACTCTACAATATTTTAATGACTATTTTATTCAACTTTTTATACTCGTTATTTTATGTGTGTTCTTGATTTCAATATAAACTACTAATACTGTGCTAAGTATCACATAGAGATTATTGAATTTGAAATTACTGACATTGACACGGTATCTATGATGCAGGACGGGTTCTTGCTAAAGTTCTTCTACTTTCGAAAAGTTATCCGATCCTGAATAATAAAGGGTGTATTGCACAGAGCGTTAAAAGAGTCCGGTTACGAATCGGACTCGACGCTGGTGTTCCGTCGCCGGGAAGACACGGAGGGTCCACTGTCGCCGGCCGAGCGGCGCGCCGCATACCGCGACCTTCAGGCAGGGGGCGAGCCGCCGCTCAGAGGGTTCCGCTCTCCAGCGCCGCCCAGGCAAGGTAAACCACACCCTTGTTTGCATCACATATATAGCTCAGTTTAGGCTATAAGACATTTGATTATCTTTGCATAATACAAAGAGTTCAATTTTAAATAACACTTTCTAGTGACTTCAGTCACTTTGATATATTACATGATATGTGATATGTACGTCTACTAGCTTAGGCTATATTTCTATAATTCTTAGGCAAGGATTAAAATTAATATATACAATTACATAGTCAATTTTGTAATAAAGATCAACATAAGTCTTCAGCTTGTTGAAATATAAACAGCATTCACTCATTCCAGTTTCAAATCCAAAACACGAGTCACGAAACGCTAAATAGGAATAGCTTTATTTGAATTTATATAAAACACCTGTAATATATAACCATAAACGATAACTGATATATGTGCATGATTTTGAAAAACTTATTTGGTGTCGGTGCTAATATCTAATAGCTTTTTACTACTATACTACGATGGATAAGTTATACGTTGGAAGTATAATTGATTTTAAAAACAAAACATATAACTGAAGTAAAAGAAATAAGCGAGCTTGAAACTATTTTATCCGAATATCATGGTCATTGCATTACTGAAACGACCGCGCGAAGGCATGCGCTCCATCATATGGTACCTAGCCGTGGTTGGATGTGTCATCCCAAGGCCGATTGTAATGACAATGAGTACAGCGGTAACGCTTTTCAATCGAGTGCACATTAGTTCACTGTTACACACAGCCAGTACACACGAGGTAAGTCAATATATACCTACTAGTATTTATCTCTTCGCATGCCACTGTCATTCTCCATAACAATGGTGCTGGGACCTCGGACACCCAACAGGTAACGCATGCAATTGTTGACTCCAAAATTAAACAGGCACAGTTAAACAAACCACAATGATTTTTGAACGTCACACCCGTAGTATCACTATTAGAAAACAAGCAAAGCTTTCAAGAAACACGATTTATTCCAGGAGCACAAACGACACGTTTTTTCTCACACCTAACGAAAACAAGAAGAATTGACAGTAATGTGGTTGAAATTCCACAGACGAATCGGAAATTGAGTACATTCCGATTTCTCCGACATTGACGAAAATAAGAGTTCACAAGAAAACGCCTCAATATCACGAAGTCATCTGTTATCCTGTGACCAGAATTGAAACTGATAATGTGAAGTTTAGAAAACAGGCGCCGTCTTTTTTTAATCCAGAACCAAGTAAATTAGATGAATATCCACCTGCGCCACCCAGACGGATTTCTTCGAGAAATAGTAGAACTCTCAGATTAGTAACATCTACAAGACCTGTATCAACATCGCCTAAGAGATTAACGCCGGTGTCACAATCAAATGTTGATTTCCTCAAAGATAAAATCAGTCATAAATTGCAAAGACAAAATACACAAATAATTTCGAAAACGCCGGTACTAACGGATAGTCAGAAAGCTAAAACTAGAATTATGTCTACTTCAGCACCACCTGCTATTAACAGAAAAAATATCGTGACTATTGCTCCTAAACCAATATCAAAAGTTAATCAAAGCGACAAAATGAATAGCTGTACTAGCAGTTTTGGTTCGTCTAGAAGAACTTTATTGCCTTCTGAATATGCTAATCCAACACATAGTAAATACGGCGAAAGTCAATCTTCAGTAGTAATTGAAGGAGGGGCCGGCAGAAGAACGCCTATATCGAACATATTAGATAAAGTAACGTCTTTAGATAAGTTGTGGAGTGCAGAGAAAAGGAATGAACGGATTGACTTGACAAAAGCTAGATCACTGAGTAAAAGTAGTCATAACATACCGAGTAAAGTAAGTGCTTCTAGGCCAGCTCTGGTATCTTCCGTCAAAACTACCTTCCCAAATATTACTCACAGGAGCAGAGATATGGTCCGTACTGCAGAAAAGGTTCAAAAACTGAAAGTGTCTAATCTACATACAAAGTCCAATCCTTGCTTAGCCACCAAGAATGATCAAAAACTGGCTAAATCAAACCCGCTTCAAATGTCTTCCAGTATTACTAAATCATCTTCTAATATTTCCTCGCCACCAAAAAAGCAAAATCAAATAAGGACTGCAACTGTCACGAATCTTAAGAAGAAAAAGTCAATAGAAAGCGTCGTCTTGAGACCTCGCAGCGTTCCTTGTCATGAATCATGCAGTAAAAAATCTAAAGAAAACAACAAGAATGTGAAGAAATCCACTAAACCTAAATCAGGTAAGAAAACAGCATCGGCAAGATCTAGTAACGACTCTGAGTCTGGAAGTCAGTTTGGAGATACAACGTCATACGATGCTTCTAATTTTGGATCATACGAAGCTTTAGATAAAAAAATAATAAGTTCAAAAGAATTAAAACAATCGCATGACGCGGTCGTCTCTGATTCATTTTTTCAGCATTTGTTTTTGGGGAAATCTTACGCTCCTGCTGTGGCAGCATACCCATTATATGAGGAAAATTCTACAGTTCTACAAAAAGCCAAAATGTTTCAATCAGTTCCTCAGGATTATAATATGCCAAAATCTCTAAATTCATATTTAATCCATAGAAAACCTGTATCTCTTTCTCGTTTTAAAATCTGGGATCGAAACCCTAGTCCTTCGTTACTACAAAGCCCTCGATCTGTTTCATGGCCAGGTAGAATGCATGGTGAAGTCCGTAAATTTGACAGTTTAACCAAGTGCGATGAATTTGGTTCTACTTCGTCATTAGCTACAATAAGAAGTAAAAGTGAACCACCGGAGAACAAAATGTTTTTTTCTCAAACTACACGTCCAAAATCTCCAACTGTAATATTCCATAAAAGGGAACACCATAAAGACTCTCCGGAACGTTCCTCTATCTCGCCATCCAGATTATATTTCACTCAAACATCTAGACCAATTTCACCAAAAGTTACACGTAGAGTAGGTAAAATTGAAATCCAAGCAAAAAACAAATCTTTATCTCCACCAAAATTTATATTGACAGAAACAGTTCGACCTATTTCACCAACGGTTACTAAACGAAAAGAATGCCAAGAAATGGTAAACATCAACCTGGAACCTGATAATTATCCGTCCACTATATTTTTTTCACAAACCTCTAGGCCGGTATCGCCTAAAGTTACAAAAAAATCAACCACAAGAAGTCAATCAACATCGCCTGTATCTGTCCGATCACCGTCGTATCGTCGAATTCACAATGTCCGTTTACAGAGTAGTAAAAATGATAGCGTATCCAAAACATCATTTCGTACACGTAGCGCTGGTGACGCTGAAAACAAAGAATTTCGAGTCAATTCGTTTCTGAAAACTAAAAGTGATTCTAATTTGCATTCTGATGACCCAGAATATGATGAGTATGTCCGTGATATGCAAAACGATAGAGCACGATCAGAACGGTTCCGAGAACTTAATAGGTATTACACTTATTTGGAAAGGGTTGGCGAATTGGAAAAAGCAACTTCAACCTGTGACTTACGGCATAGACGAAAAGATGAGGAAATAATAGACTTTGAACGTTGGAAAAAAATTCGTGCCATAGAAAGAGCTGAAGAGGAGTTAAATAATCTTTACCGCAAACTTAAAGTAGCTCAAACAGAAAAAGATGTTTTGTTTTACCCTAGAGATGTTAAAGATTTTCGGTGGAATTACGACACAGACCGTGGTCTTCGCATTAAAGAAAAATCTGTTGAAGATCTTAAAGATCACTTTCAACAAATTACTCAATACGATTCATTAGAATCAGAACCACGTCTGTCCAAAGATACTTATAAACCTCTATGGCGTGGAACCAGCGTCGCAGAAACAGCATATTATATCAATCGGAAGAAAGACAAGAGTCCAAGTGATCGACTCGTCATGAAACCTACTGTATCACTTCAACCAGAAACATCTCTGAGTGAACTTCGTAAAAAAATCGGCCTAGGGAGTCGTCTTTGGAGTAGTTTGTCCATGGAACAAGTAAATGCGTTAAAAAACCAACTGAATGCTATTTACAGCAAAGAATTAGATTCAAAATCAAACAAAGATTGTGATAAGTATACAATTGATGTCAAAGACACCGCACCTATAGAAAATTCGCATTTACAAGTCAGATGTAATTCTTTAATAACGTCGGGTTATTCACCTGAAAAGGATAATTTTATAAAACTGACAAAATCTGACTCTATAGCTGCTATTCCATGCCCGATGGCATCCGTGAAAGATTTGAAAAATAACGTTAATAAAATACAAATGACACTGACTGAAAACGAAAAAAGGAAAATTTCTCAAACCCTAAGCAAAGAGCTATTGGATAGAATCAATAAATTTGACAATCCTACACCAATGTCATTAAAACAAGAGATAGAAATGAGTCAAGAGAAAGAAAAAATGTCTCTACAGAGTATTGATAACGATTCTCTTGAATTAACGCCGTCTAATAGTAATGAATCCACGAAGTATTTAAAGAAAGACTCCGTGTCTGATGACGTACTCGGAAATAAACAAATAGTTTACCCTATAGAAAAAAACGAAACGCAGGGGCAATCATCGGCTAGTGAAACAGAGACGGCTAGCTCAGATCACTCTAATAAAACTGTAATATACAGAGCTCCTAGCAAAGAAGTACTAAAGAAAGTAAAATACTTCGAGTCGGTAAAAAAACTTACTGATGAAGCAAAAACCATTTACCATGCTAGAGAAAGTTCAGATGAAAAAGATAAGCAAGAAAAGTCAGTATCTATAATAACGTCTCATTCCATACCCGCTAAATCAAAAGAAACTGAGCCACAAAAACACCAAATTGTGCAATCGCAATCGTGTACAAATTTTAAAGAACTTTTCGGGGAAAGCGAGAAAAATAAGTTTCTGTCTCTTCCATCGAAGCCAGAACAACGTTCTAGATCAGGGTCACCCCATTCGGAAGTATACATAGCCGATCGTCGAACGCCTGACACGCTACGCTCGAGCGACGAAACCATCTGGCGCAGTCGGAGCCCATCGCCCGACCCGGAGCGGTACTGGCGCGCCTACCTCAACCTGGCTCGGGCGGGAGAGGTTCGCCGCCTTGCGCGCCGCTTCGACTCGCCTACCGCGGCCGGCGCCGTGCTGCGGCGGCACCGCAGCGACCCCGAGATCGCTCGCAATGTACTTCAAAGGAACTGGGCCGCGTTCGAAAAACTAACTCCCCGGCGAGACAAATGCCGCACGATACTACCCGTGGCTCGGGTGCCACTCCGTCCAACAAATCGGTACATGCCCCACATCGACATCATATCGAAACTGGCGGCTCTACGCAGACGTACCGCTCCCAGGTCCAGATCGGCGGAGGAGGCACAGGAATGTCGCCAGGGAGAGGTAGAGCGCATCCGACGTCGTTTCGAAACGATGTCGATACTAGGTCAAATATACGCTTCGGCTCCTGATGTAAGCGAACTTCACGACATGGCACCTTACCTGGCCGGGTCCTGGATAGCGCACCGGTATCCTAGACGAAGCGATAATAATAGATCTCTCAAAGATCCTTCCGCTTTGGTACGCGGCAGAACGTCGCCTATAAAAAAAGAAATTAAAAGAGAAGTCCCAAAGGAGTCCATAAAATTGAGTTCTATCTTGAAGGGTGATACAGTTGATAAGCAGGAGTTTGACCCGTCCCTGCACCGGGTAGTGCGGCGCTACGAGCCGCCGCGCACTCCGCCACGCCCGCCGCCGGCTTCCTGGCCCTACCGGCTAGCGCCCCACATCACGCCGTCACGACACACGGTCACGTTTCAAGGTTATTTAATTCATTCATTTCATAGACTTAGTTTAATTTTGGAGTAACTTTTTTTGTACATATTATGCTTCCTTTAAAGAGTTATTGATTCTCGTTACTCTCGTCCGTATCGGCCCGTGCGTGTCTTACCTTGCGTGATTGCTCCGCTCGTTGTTGTATTGTGATGTTTATGTTTGCTATCGCGAATATATTCCTATGAATGACTTACCGCAGCTGCCGTCACTGTTTTTGTTTTTAATGTTTTGTATTAACCAAATATTATTTTGTTTAATGATAAAAGTCACATTTGTTAATGATGTTAAATAAAAATAAGTAAATCGAAATGTCATTAGTATTTTATAGAAAATCAATAATTCTTTGATTAGTTGCATTTTATTTAGTTTTGCATTTGTTTTTGTGTTAAATGCCTCAACATCTCATTTTGTTATGCACTGGTAGAGAACGACCCAGCCCCGGAGCCTCCACGCAGAGCGTCCCATGGGAGCTATTCAGACACAGGCAAGTAAAAAAATAACATCATAAAAAAAAATTACAATATTTATAGGTCATTACATTGTGTTTCGCCGTAACTACTTATACAGTACTAAAATAACTTAGAAACAGTTATCTCACAAATGTAAAGAAACATAGTAGTAATCTACTCTTACCCATTAGGTAACGTTTCCTCATAGTTCAGCTACCAAAAACCACGCAGTCCATGTTTCGTGAGAGCAGACACGCGCAATTATATCTATATATATTATCTGTGCGAATAAAAAAGAAACAATGGCCTTTGTTCCAAACAATCCTCGTCTTAACTTATTATTTTGACCGCCGTCGCCAACATACGTGGCTTCGTTCGTATTCAATATAACAGTCGTCGTGAATTATTAAAATCACATCAAATAATGATTATGTCATCAGTGCGCGAAATACCAGCGGATTCCAGCAGTGATGTGAAAAGCCCATTCATATCTTAAGATTAGCGCTGCCCGTGATTTACGTCATTCGCTACGATAGGACCGCCAAAACCTGTCGGTACGGTTTTTTGATCGTAAATAGTTGTTGTAACCTCGGTTCCGAACGCGGTACCTATGCTGCCTCTCGCGCGAAGTAATAAACAAGTGTTTTGAACTTATTCTATTAACTCCATTATATCAACAAGTGCTATCTCATATTATTCACCGATAAAATGTTTATCTGTGTTTATCGTGACTCTAGCTTGACTCAGTCCACCTATGTGTCGTGTGAAGTGTTAGCATGGTGAAATAATTACGCGTTTAATTACTGCCAAAATGGAAATAAATAAAAGTAATAAAAACAATGTGATAAGAGACAGAGACTCTAGTAGTGATTTTACATATGAAGATGACGGATTTTTCAGTGATGTTCCCATTTCCGGTTCATTATCCAGATCACAACTAGCATTAAATAAGTATATGAAAAAAAATTTGCTCTACGAAGACAATGAACACGAAAACGACGGCGCTTACTTCTCCAAGGAGAGCACACCAAATGAATCTGTTACAAAATATGACTCGGATAGTGCAAAAAGTAACCAGTCGGTGGAAAAAGAAGTTCCCAAAACTGTCAAAATTAAAGAAACTTTTATTGGAGTTGAACCGAACATAAACACACGTCCACATGAGTCATTAAATAATTTCGCTTCTAGAACTATAGAAACGAATATTGATGATCATTATTCAAATACAGTTACACCCACAAGGACTCCAAATAAAAACATATCGGATGTAACTGAACAAACAGATGACTATAAATACAAACAACTGCGTGGTAATTCAAATGCTACTTCATTTAAAAAATCTGTAGCGCGTATAGCATACAGTGAAGTTCGAAATGAGGCTCCAAGTTTACAATCACACCAGAGGTCTGCCTCTTTAGAGGATTTATCTAATGATTATGGAACCTCCATAGACGATGATGACACTTGTTATTCAGAAAGTGTGGTACTGCGTGAGAAGTCGCGTGATGTGAAAAGGGAAGAAAATCGTCATACGATTCACGACGTTTCCGAATGGGTCAATAGAACAGACATATATCCGGATGTCTATGCCCCGTTACCGTATAGTAAGTTTACTGCTTTGATCTTTCACTTACATTGTCTTTAAAGATTGTTCGCCATTATGCTCGGAAAGTGGGGTTTTTCACCATTCATGCTATGAAAGTAGGTAATTACAGTAGGTCAATATCTTAGAGTGATATTATACAAGAGTAGAGTTGCACAAGTATGTGTAAGTTTAATAAATAGAAAGCTTGGGCTTTGCCATTGTTTAGATATCGAATAATAAATAGTTATCTTAGTTGAACGGTTTGAAGATCTAAATCAAATTGATGAGTTGCAGAAAACACGTAACAAAAACTAGTGCTCATTTAGAGGCTAATAGAATAGCTGTTTAAAATCGTAATATTCGTAAAAGATTCACAGCTGCTTTGATAAAAGATTTTGTGTAAAGATTGTAACATAAAAGTTTTTCTGAATCTTATCCTAATAAGAATATAATAAATGCAATTTACGCTTTTATCAATTAGTATTTTTTATATCATTCAATTGTATATCAATAAATGATGAACCCTTTAAAATCGTACGTTTTATAACTGTATAAAGAGTGGGTTTGTAATTATACTTATCGAAAAATGTTTCGCTGATGGAATACCGAATGTTTTAATGAATAATTCAGACGTTGATTTTGCAAGAAGAAAGTCTGTGGCTCGGAACGCGAATGCTTATTTGTTATCCCTATTAAGTCAGTGTATCCCGAAGGAGCGTATTATAACTGTGAAGTAACTAGACGCAGATGACGTGACTTCGTTATAAATATTATGTACTAAAGTGCATGTCGGGTATATCTGCGAGTGGCAGCGACGCAATGAAGAAGTAAAGAGATATCGCTAAATTGAACATGATGAATAGGTACGAGTAACGTTTAAAAATTTAAAGTAGTCTTACAATTGGAGCTCTTATTACTACAAATGATCTATCTAACAAACATTGGAAAGACAGAAAATATGTTTATAGTAAGTACCTGCGACTGATACACAACTTTTGCGGATATATCTTGGGTAAAATTTGTTTCCTTTGATTCTATTGACATCTCAAATATACTGTGATTAATACTATTTGTATATTATAATTTGTTGCTTATATTTTGTTAATAGGCAGATCGTTGCAATGCGGTGCACAGAGTGTGAGTGAGCCGGAACCACCCGAACATCAACGACGTCGGCTTTATACGGCGCCGGCGTGATAAGTTACTATGAAATTATAAACTTGAGTGTCTGCGTTGGGCATTTTACAAAAAAATATTATCGTCTTAGAAGTGCTATTTATTAGGCTGGGTTGCACCACCTCCGGTTAATGTCAAATCATTGAAATGGTAATATAATAAAATATGTAATGTAGTTAATAAAGTTATTAGAAATTTAATAAAATTGTATCATATTGTCCTTATGATTATAACACTTTTATTAAGAGGAGAACAGTTCTTGTAGGTATTCCATTTCTTTTTCTTTAAGAACTGTTGTTTGACAACCAAAAAACTACTAAAAAGATATTTATTTTTTCAGAAGCCTTTTATTTACGGTTGCGGGCCGTTTTTATAACACAATGCAAAATTTAACTAAAAAGACTACTAAAACTATTTTATAAACATATATTTTATTTAATTGTTAGAAAGTAATAATATTGATTTAAATATAATATATAAAAATAATATTAATAATAACAAATTTTATAGGCAAAAAAATTGATACCGGATGCAATAAGAATAATTTTTCTATTGAAATAAGGTTAAATATAAAACGTTTTTTGCAGATTTAACGTCAAATTTCGTGCAATACAACCTGTAATTTTGTAATAATACAACCTTATTATTTTTTTAAATAAATGTATTTACTTTACAACAGAAAGAAATTATTTTCAAAGAATTTATCTCAACGTTTTAGTCTTCTGATGATATCTAAATACTGCATAAGTATGTAAGAAAACAAACGATTTAACCACATCAAAGGTTTAAAAAAATAGTAGTTGGTACTTACATACATAGATACTCTGTGTACTAAACTTCTTATACGTGCAATATGCTTATCGATCCGTTAATGACTGAGTCCAAATTAATTGGTTTAATAAAAAAAACGTCCAAATGCGAGTCGGGCTCGCTCTCGAAGGGTTCCGTACTATATTATAACCTTTCTATTTAGTTCAGTTCGTAGTCCTTTCCCTTTTGGGTACGGAACCCAAAAACGGTATGTAAATGACTTATTTCAATAGCCCTATTTTATTTTATATACTTCAATTAATAATATGGTAAAACAAACACCATACCGTACCGTTATGACAAGCTTTGGTTATATCCTTAATATGCGATGATCCATATACCATACAACATAATGCAAAAAATAACAGTTTCGTTTTCATGTATCACATATTATAACCAAATCTTCTAAAATATAAAATAATATATACATATAATCACCCATTTAAAATATATATAATTGAATTTATAACTCAATATTTTTATTTATTTCTATACACTTGAAGAGTTTTTTTTTTACATTAAAGGAGGGGTTTGCATTTAAAAAAATCACGGCTATGCGGAATCACATAGCTTACGTATTCATTATATTTATTCACAATAAAGTGTATAATCTGGTAAGCTAAATGGCATTAGGCGCTTGAGCATTGGAACAGGTGAATCAATTTACTTTAAAACAACGCAATATCTACTATTATCGGTAACTGATCGTATGATCCATGATTCCTTTCGACATTCGTTCGTACTCCCTGACATATTGCAGTCCATAATTGAATATTTGTGATTCTCGATAAAAATATTCGGGATCTTTTATATAATATCAATAAAAAATATATTGTAATTTAGTTTATTTTGGAATTGTGTCGTTCGGGCCAGGCTTTTACGAAATTTGGCTATCCCGAGTTCTTTTATATAATCACATATGTCAACGATGATAGCTCTGTCTCTCTCGTATGATGAATTATTTATATTCGATGTTTCTGTAGCCAGTATATTTATTCGAGATAAATACGGGAGAAACTTAAATCATAGACACCAACATTATGTTATTATATAGAACATTACCAAGTATGTAAAATTATTGTATTTATTAACTACTACTAGTAGGTAACTCATTTCTGATAAAAGCTGGGGCCTTCGCCCGCGTGTCATTAATTTATTATTAACATTACATATCCAGAATATTAATTTTGTGACCCAACCCCCCAACAGCGTAGTACGAGCTACTAGTAATATCACTATATAGTAAAAAATAGGTATAAACGCTTAATTCAAGTGACTCCATAACAGCAGAAACAGCAAAAAATACATTACATAAAAATCGACAAACAGACATCAAGTACCGAGGTAGGTACTCTCCAAGCGTCCACTTTCGGCCGCACAAGCGAAAGCAAACCGCACTGGGCATGGGCGGGAGATGCAGTTGTACTTAGTAGGTAGTATCGAAAGTCAACCGAACTGTACAAAGTGTTCGGGTGATCTATCGAGACCGGCGGTCGGCGACAGCGCACGCGACGACGGTCTCGCAGACCAACGTTACGACATTTACCACTCTTACATGTTATATTATACTGTGCCGCACAGTACCGATTGTCCGGAGTGCCGTGTTGTGTCAATAGTGTGGCGGAAATGGGCATTTTAAAGCAGTTCAGGAAGATGGCTGTTCACGGTTCGTTAATTTCAATTATGAAGATGTATCATTAACGATAAGATTTGCATTCATAATTGTTTAATTGCCATACACTCTCCGCAATAAAGCTATTACAACTTCAATGGTAACATCATGTTAATTCCATTGCAATGTATAAAATAATACTTTTCAATAGGTACGTAAAAAAAATATTGGAGTATCATAGCGTAAAACTTGTTAAGGTTAAAATTGTCTTACGCAATTGGGCTGTTTTTCTCGCTTGCGTCGATGTCGAAAATTCAGTTTGTCTCGTAGTATTTTCTAGCATTTATCTCGTTTCGTTGAGATTATGAAATATTTAGTGAGGTCGCGGTGTAACTAAATACTGGAATTGCTTAGTTTGCAAATTAATACGCTGATTTGACACACTTGTCGGTATTATATCGGATTATATTGTAGTTTCATAACTTGAGTTATGTAAATGCTTATGTAATAGGTTGGAAAATGTACATATATACACATATTCCAATTATCTAATGATAAGTTTTTCATGAAAATTTAATAAATATTAATTTTTAATGAAAACAGCCTTATTCAAGGTATTCATGACTTTACTATTTTGTAATAGAAAATATGTTAATATATTACCTTATTTGATATATTCAAGAACAATTTGCCATAATTTTATCCGTTGCGGCAATCATCTTTTTTGAGGTAAAATTAACTTTTTAATATCAACAATATGAAAGTCGTCAAGGCTACCCTAACAGCAAAATAATACTGATCTGCGTTATTCGTATAATTAAATACACGATAGGATCCAAGCAGTTCCTAATCATGTATATGTCAGGTTCTAATGAATCTAATGCCTCAAATGTAAATAAAAGATAATTATTGTTATAATTCTCCTATTAGCAAACTATATGCCTCCACATGTTTTTTTTCCTATTTTTCGACGTAAATGATTGCATACCAAATAGTCACAAATCTGGTTTCTAGGTTGTGAAGAGTTTTAAATAATCTAATAATATCTATTTGACATATAGCTTGAAGAAATTACGACACGATCTTGAAATTTTCTTTCCTGCAACATTAAAGCGTATAGTGAAAGCCGTTGAGGCAACACCATCATTGCAGCTTTCCACGTCTGTTTTGCGCAATCATTTCCTATAATTGCCAACAGTTTAACTTAGAAACTTGTTTGTCAGGAACCAATCCCACTATACAGCCACAAGTGCAAGAATATATTATTAATATGCAAAACCATTAGTAAAGAAACTGCGTTAAATAAATACCAGCGAAACAATTGAGCAAATAACATTCCAGAGTAGATACGACAAACAATGCGTAAAGAAAACCATGCAGCACCTAATTCGTACCGCAACCGTGGCTTTTATGCCAAGCCGTAAGGCGCGGGACCCGTGTAAATGCCATAGAGAATGGTAATCTTATCATTGTATTGCCAACCGTGTCGTAAGCACGTGCCGCGAATGGCTATGTGTACACTGAGAAAGTTGGCGACCATAATATTTCCTTGTGTGTAAGATGTAACTCCTCGTTAGTATTCGGCTAAAGGCTTCCGAATGTATTTATTTTGGTACCATTGCGATTTTTCCCCAAACAATAAGTTTGTATGCTTAATCAAGTATTTTAAAACATTTAAATACACGTTCTTTGCATATCCAAATGTTCGTAAATGCAATTTTCAATGAATCGCCAATATCCGTCTAAACATAATATGCAGTCATGAAAATCGAAACTCCTATTTATACCATAATATATACTTCCTATTAATGAACTTTATCAGAAAAGTAAACATAACAAATTTATTTTATCGACCCACTGCCCACGCCTTTATTTCTATCTTATCACTATCACTAAATATGGTAGAATGACGCACCGTGTGCCCTCATTGTGGTACGCATTGACAGTAGATGGGTACTTCTGCAATTACATTGATTTCCTATCATATATAAATGGACAAATACCTAGTTTTTGGGTTATTTATGTTAAAAAGGGTTGGGTTATTATATTGTTTTTGAAATGGTACCGACTTCGACAAGTTATTTCACACTGTTCAGTGTTGAAGTTGGTTCCATTTTTAAGTAAATATTTTTTTACTCTTTTTAGTGACCCTTGCTACTTACGGGAACGACATAATAATAATGTCATTCACTGTCTATAATATCATCAAGATAGGAAAATATTTTTCAGTTATTGGAGTGCAACTCAAAAACGGCTTGAGTGATTTTGATTAAATTTAATTGGGACCACACGACGAGCATCAGCTTTCAAATAAGAGCATTATCAAAATCGGTTCACCCAGTCAAAAGCTCTAAAGTACCAAACATACAAAAATATCTCACGAATTCTAATTGACGATAAATTAAATTGGGAAGTTCAAATAAAATACCTAAGTGGGAGAATCAGAAAACTAATGCATATTTTTAAAAGGCTAAGAAATATAGTGAATGATGATATTTTAAAACTAATATATCATGGATTATGTCAAAGCTTAATCAATTATGGTATAACAGCCTGGGGTGCTGCGTACAGGACCTATTTGATAAGAGCTGAACGTGCGCAGAGGGCTGTGCTAAAAGTAGCTTTTAAGAAACCTTTTAGATACCCTACTGATCGCCTGTATCAAGAAACAAAATTTCTGCGGGTTCGTCAGCTGTTTATCCTCGCTATTACTTTAAAATTTCACAAAACTGCGCATAAATCAGTGATTGGTATAGGATCACGACGTTTAACATGGGTATCTCGAAAACCCAATTCAGGGTTTGCACATAGATTTTTTTCATTTTTGGCACCTTACGTTTACAAAAACTTAAACAAAATAATTAAAATATACAATCTTTCTCGTTTTGAATGTAAAAATAAAGTTACAGTTTGGATATCGGAACTTAACTATTTAGATACGGAAAACTTAATAATATCAACCATTTAAGATTGGGTTTCTATGAATTATATATATTTATGTATCAATGGATATAACTAACATTATTTATCTTAGTATGTATTTATATTATAAAACATAAGCAACAAAAAACACCATTTTGACATATGATCAATATTAGATACAGCACATACCTACACAGTACTCCTAAAAAAAAAAAAAAAAAACCTTATTTTAATTTTTTAATTTTTTCAACCTTATTAATTTTCTTTGTATGTACGAACCAACATTGCGTATTGTTCTATGCACAGATATGGGAAGAAAAAATAGCTACTCCGAAACAGGGAATCCTAGTGGAGTGGTTATTTGTACAGAATAAGAAATATTGTAAACTACTTTTTTTCTGGTACAATAAACTATTATTATCATTATCATTATTATTATCATTATCATTATCATTATTATTATCATTTGAGTACATCATCCTTTTTCCAAGAGAGACATATAGAACCACATTCCTAGTGAAAACGCCATGAGCTAAAGAACGTATTTATTACATATTAAATTAGGTAGAAACAGCAGTGTAGCTACGAGTGTATTTCCAGGCTACAGACACGTAGCTTGGAGGCAAAGCCACGGGTGGTTTCTCTGACTAAATTACATGTCGCGTCGTGTAGCATCTATGGGGTCGGTATCCTGGAAAATTCAATAAATAAATATTCAGTCGCAGCGTAAAAAATAACTATAAGCAGTGATGTATTTTATCAAATCATTATTTTTACTTTGTGCATATTTTAGATAGATATATAGAACATACTTACCCACATTCGATGATATAACAACAATAAATCTTAAACCGGTTCCCACTCACGAGGTGTTACGTGTGTCATCGCATAATCGAGTGTCGAATACCTATCTCGATAGCTTCAATATTTTGATTTGTGTTAGGTAGGTGTACCTACTTACTACTATGAGAAGCTGTTACCGCACTGTCGATGGTGGGATAAACACCATGACCACGACTCGCTTTCACTTTTACGGTGGAAAACGATTTTTAATGTTTAATTGGCCGTGCTTCGTTGACGCTTCTAAGTGGCCTAACGTCGGTATTTATTATCTCGTTTCTCTGATTCCCTGTTATTAAAATATGATACAGGTATTTACCCTACCTTTCTGATTTTATTGAATAGAAAATGTTATGTCTACCTATCGTTCACTAAGTTAACCAACTTACCTAACTTATATGTAACCACAACTTATAACCATTTTTTCTATGATGATGTAAGTACTTGTTTTTAGTTATACATTTAATGCTCATGAACTCTGAATCCCACTCTAAGATTAATCCTGTGTCGTGGGATTCAGTCTCATTCGTCCAATCGCTAAGTCTAATCAATTAGTAATGTACTTAAATGTCTTAAAAACAATGTTATCTTAACAATTTTATTATCTTATTAACAATGTTATATTATTACAAGACAATTAAACATAATAATAAACAATCTAGCATATACCCATAAAAGTCAATAATCATCCCTTTATGACGGTTTAGTAATAGAAATAAAAATACTAATTTGAACCATGAATCGTCACCGCGATAGCCCAATTGATACAACATGTCTTTGGTAGCAAAATGTACAATATCAATAATCCCCATAAGCTCAATTAAAATATAAACAACGCTAATATTATATAACTAAGCAATAAAAATATAAAGCTTGTTGGTTTACTTAATCACTACTAAAATATCTTGAAGGAAATTAAGCAATTAAATAAATACGAGAAAGCTTGCGCGCAATAATTACTGTAATAGTCTTGTTAGCTGTTACGTGATCTACAGATACGCTTTGTAGTAGCAACGTGGCTCGAAATGCAAATTAAATTGTGTTTATATGAAACAAGTTTGCTCTGACAATTTGAATATTGCCGAAAATAATAAATACACTTGAAAATAGGAATCATTTAAATTTCCACAGGATATGTGATAATATGGAGGATTGCATGAAAAGGGCCCCCAATAGAAAAACCCTGTTTTTAAAACGATTTTTCTTTTTGCTCTATTGTAAAAATAGTTATATATACTAGCGACTTGGTAAGATTAGAGTATGATGTCTAAGGTATAACAACAAGTACTAGAACAGCCAAATGCAGATCGAGATCCTTAGCCTTCCGCTAGAAAAGGTAAACTGCAAAAAACTGTAAGAAAAATTAACAAATATTTGATACCTTCGGTGTTGGTATGGAACCCTCAGTTAGAGAGTCCAACTCGCACTTGACTGGTTTTATTTTAAACTCCTCAATATGTTCTGTTTTTCCTTTTGAAGACTAATTATATTAGAATGTCAAATCAAAAAATAGTTACCGTAAGTTTTACCCAAACAAAATATGAAAATATTTATTTTATTAAACTTGACGTAGGTTCCTGCACATGATTTAATTATTATGCATCTACTTATGAATAATTACTAACGATATGAGAACAGTGTATCAATTAAGAAACACTTGAACTATTTGTCCGCATAATATGCCATTATCCAAGCAAAAACCAACAGTCTCAGTCATCTTTACTAATCCATGATATTAATAATACAATGATGTTGTAGAATCCCCTCGTCGTTACGTGGAGAGCGACGTGAACATCCATTACCGATGTCCGGTGCGACACGACCCCCTGCCACTGGTTCCCGAGAAGGAACTGGCGCGACAGCAGGCGGAGCACATGAAGAGACTCTACAGAGAACAGAGGAGGAACAAATACCTTCAGGTGAGACTGTCTATAAAGCATTTCTAAAATCGCTACTCGTTACATGGAAAGTAATGTGAACATTCACAACCGATGTCCGGTGTGACTCGCTTCCCCGCCACTGATTCCTGAGAAGGAACTAGAATGCCAGCAAGCGGAGCTCATGAAGACATTACAGGGAACAGAGGAGGAACAAGTAGTAGTAGGTGACACTAGGTAGAGTTAGTAATCGCTCGTTGTTACGTGGAAAGCGAAGTTAAGTTCCACTACTGACGTCCGGTGCAACAAAATCTTCCGCCGCTGGTTCCCGAATGGGAACTGATGTCCCAGCAGGCGTGTATATAAAGTTTTTTTTTTGTAGCTTGATATGTTAGCCTTTGACCACTATCTCACCTGATGGTAAGTGATGATGTGGTCGAAGATGTTGTTCAGGCTAACCTAGAATTACTGGCTCTCAAGGACAGCTGCCGGAACACACCGTTAGGTGCTTGGCGACAGATTTTCTAAATGAGGGTGGTAGCTAGCCAGGCGGGCATTCGCAAAATGTCCTACCAACATGCTATAACGACTGCCATCCTTAGACAACAACCGCGACCGACGACTTAACGTGCCCTCCGTAGCACGGAAGCGCTCAGTAGTAATGTCACCAGCGGTCCAAGTCATGACCGTGGCGGACGTTGCTGAACTTTGCTGATCGGTTCAGAATGGCTAAGCAAACTTCGCTACGAGCTGTTGTGTGGACCTATTCAGTTGTCTTAAAAAAAACAACTTATAGACACACACACATTTATTTTATTTAAAAAAAATAAAATTATTAATTTACACTTGACTTAGAAGTTCCCGCAACTCACTTTTGGTACTTTTGGGCAGAGGTTCCACCTGAAGGGTATACTGGTACTGAGTCTGGTAACTCCTGGAGTTAGCACAATAAATCTGAGCACTTAATTTTGGAAGCCACCGTTTATATAGAGAAAAATACTGCTGACAACGCGTAAATAGGTTTGTGAGGGATTCGGGCCTAGGTCAGCAATATATTAGTTGTAACAGAGCGCTTCAAAAACTATAGAGAAAGAATAAGTTCTGATGGTTAAGACTGGCTATGTCACATGTAAACCAGTCGTTATTACCAGTAGATATTGACACATGTCTGGTCAGTGAATATTCTCTACACATATGTACACGCAGACCTGTTGAAGTTGAATTACAAAGGCACGTCCCTCGACAATAAGTTATTGATGTGCATTTATTGTGGGTACTTAGGCCTCGTTTGTACACTATGTCGTAATAAATTATGAGAGGCGATAGGTCTATACCAGGCATGTCAAACTCAAAGTCATCGTTGGGCCAAATGCATAAGGATTTTAGAGTCAGTGGGCCGCAAAACCCAACCATAAAGAAAAAAGTTTTCATTGTCAGAGTGGTCATCATCATCAACCAGAATACGTCCAGTCTGCAGTTTTAGGACATATCCAGTTCGGGTGGAGTTTTAAGATAGAGCGGTGCATGATGGTAATCATTTATTTAATAACTAACAACAAAATTGCAGGAAAATGTTATAACAATAAATCATTCATTTATTTTCTCAGAAACTTGATATCTTTTGTATATAATTAAATAACCCATTTGAGATCATTTTATCTGAAAAACAAAATAAAACTGCATCCAAGCGCGTTGATCTGTCACGATCTCGCAGTAGATATTTTCCCTTATTAAGAAAAATAATTACTCACACTTACTTGTAGGTGCTTCCAAACATTGCAAGCAAATTTCCGTTTTTATAGGTATATTATAAGGTAAGTATAAGGTAGCCTGTAAAAGTTGAGTGTATCAACACTGTAAAATTTTGGTTTCACATTGAATTTCTATGATATACATATAAAAAATATAGGATCGGGCCGCAGGTAAAAGCCTAGAGGGCCGCATGCGGCCCGCGGGCCGCAAGTTTGACATGTCTGGTCTATACTGATAGTAATGACATCTCAGTTGATCTTCCCCCTTCTCAAGTGTTATTAATGAGGATTGTGACTCATTTCAGTCTGTCAAACCTTCTAGTAGGACCTAATATTATACTTAATATTTGTAGAAAATTCAAATACCTTTGTTGTAAAGATGATTCTGAGCTGTATAGTGCACATCTTAAGACCCATTTTACCCCATACCTGTCACGGACGCAGCTTGACTGTAGTTCGGAATAAAATGTCCTTCATCATGTCTGATCATCATTAGTTGGGTCATTTATAAAAACAAGAAAGTTTTTTTTTTAATTTAGGTAATGTTGAAGCGGAAAAACGTTTGTTCTGAAAAGTTTGACAAATATGGACATTTTTAGTCGTACGGTACAATAATATTATATCTCAAAAATATATTTTTAATACCATATGGCATCTGTAAATACCTACCTAACAAGATTGATAACAAACTTGAAAATGCATAGGTAATTGTATATTAGTTTATACTTAAGTATCCTAAAATACGAGTACCTATCTCTCTCGTATCTGTACATAATGCGTGACTTTATTCGCACCGCGTGCCTTCTTTACGTTACTCACGATTACGGGCTTGTACCAACGTCACGCAGTCTAAATACTTATTTGGGTACGGACAAATTAAAGGCATTAGGCATAACTATATCTCGCATGAATGTGTGACAGCTGAAATACAAATAATTTATTGATGACACCAATCTCTTATATCAATCAATATACAAAGAGAATTGTATGCAATATACATACGCTTATTTGTCTAGTAATATATATATCGTTAAGTTATGAGGCATGACATAATTGAATAGAAATAAAATAAAATATTATAAATATATAACAAAATAAGGATGACAATTAAAAACATTGCAATAATCTAAATCTGATTAATTAATTGATTATTAAATTTCACTATTTTCACAAGTGAAAGTAATAGTCGGGTGATTTTAAGGACTAAATCGAATATATTATAAGTATAGATAAATGTTGTAATAGGCATAACTTCAGCTTGTCTTTAAAGGCCGTGACGGAAAGTGCACGTCTCACGCTATAAGGCACTCTATTATATATAGCGTGCCCTCCGACGCTGCAACGTAGACTGACCTCTTGGTCCTAGCCAGGCCGTGATTCGATATCACGAGTTGGTCGTTTTTGGCGTTGCTACTAAGGCGACGAAAAATTTTTATTTCTGATAGTTAAACCTTTGACCACCATCTTACCTGATGGTAAATAATGATCTGGTCGAAGGTGTTAACGGACTTAACCTTGAATGACTGGCTCTCAAGGACAGCTGCCGGAACACACCGTTAGGGGCTTGGCGACAGATTTTCTACTTGAGGGTGGTCTCTAACCAGACGGACATTTGAAAAAATGCCGTTCCACCATGCGGTGAAGCTCAAGCCCGCGGCGGGATTCGAACCATGGGCCTGCTGCGCAGCAGGCGGCGTAGCCAAGGCCACTGAGCTATCACTGCTTCAAAACATATGTGAAATTAAAGTAATTGTCGAATACTATTTACGCCTTACCATAGGTAGGTAGGTAGTTATTGGAAGCGTGACGTCAGCCGCAGCGCGTGTGTTTCTAGCGTGTTGCATGATGCGCCTGTTCTGTTTGTCACGCACGCAATAAAAATGCTTCCCATGCCTCATGGCGATAACAATGGCCCTATCTCTTCCTGTTTCATCTTTGAGTTATGGTTTACTCAAGTGATGGTATTTGGGGCGCGTATACTCGTAAAGTACCTCTAAAATAAAGATTATATAGACAGCTGGACTTGTTATAAAAGTAGATCTTAGATTCTTTATTGCACACAAACAGTACAGACAGAAAATAATTATAATTATAAAATGTGTACAAAGGCGAGCTTAACCCTAAAAGAGTTTTCTTCCAGCAAACCTTAGCGCAGAGAGAAATGTTCATTGTAGGTTTCCACTGTGTACATAAAAATAGGCATATATATTTTCATTTAAATATTAAAAATTTTAATTTTATATAATAAAATTTAACATATATATTATTGTATATAATAATTAACTAAAATATCAACTAAACTAACAATACATATAATAAATACAAAATAAACTTACACAAAATACATACTTTATAACAAAATAAATACCAAGTAATATAACTACACATATAAAATATATTTATATTATACAAATTAGATACAAAGATAGTACTCTTTCAATTTAGTTTTGAAAACATCTAAAGAGGGGCTAGCACGAATCCTATGGGGAAGTGAATTCCAAGTAGGTTTTATATTATCGAATAAAACACACAATATTTAAATTTAAGAACTTTTTTTCTACCCTCTGTTCTAGATTAGAGACATTCTTATAATCTAGAGGAAAAAAATGATAGAGATATAAAGAATTTCAACTCGATAAGAACTCGAAGTTAATTATCTGAATGCGATTATCGTGTCAGTCAATCCACGGCGAGCGATATGCTTTATCCAGTTAACTCGGGTGGAGCACGGCATCCACTACAGCTCGATCGATATTATACTGATATACCACTATCAGAATACTTATCTTCAACTGTGACAACATCAAGACGTTACATTACGTAAAGGTTTATATTGCTAGTATTAGATATAACAATCATTCATCAAATTATGTACTTAAACTAAGTAACGCGCTGATTGAACAGAATTCCACTGCTCATGGCTCAAGTCGACTTGACTAGCTTGTTGCTGCACTTTAGGCGCACAACCTTGTCGTTCTCATAAATGGTTAGGTATGTATAGCGTTATCGGGAAGTATATAATCAAATAAATACGGTGGTAACCAATGCGTAAAATAGGTGCTTGAGAAATTATAGTGTAAACACTGATGCTTTGTTCTTAGATAATATACCTACTTTTAATGTAAGTGCCAATAAATAGCTTCAATACCAGAGCTATTGATGTACTTTTTTCGCCCAAAGTCCGCGGTAGGGCTGGAAAATGCCGCGGCGGCAGGAATTATACATGTTCATTCTAAACGAAAACTAAATTAATATACATAATTCATTAATCGGAATGTCCATGAATAAGTTCATTGAGGGGAATTCGCCAAATGAGTATACATACATATCTGAAAATAAAATATTATTCATATAATGGTTCTAAAGGTCTGCTGTTTGAAATATTTATCTCAGTAAATAATCATCATCAAAATCAGTACTGTTTTCTGTCAAACAAAATCCTCCCCCATATAACTCGATAAAAAACTATATATTAAATCTTGATATTAATCCATTCCCTTCCTGTAACTAAATCTAGAAGACTAAGTTCATCATGAAAATAAAATCCATAAAATTCAACAATATAACCCTTATTCCACTGAAATAAACGCCAGAGATTATAAAGGGCTTACTGGGGTCATAGTGCATACGATATCCGTAGGTTTTCTATAGAGACACAGTGTTAGTAACGTGATCTACTTGCGGTTTCACTGACCGCCCGACTATTGTTCACGCTCATTTCCATTCGAGTTTCCGTAATAGAACGAACTCATCATTGCATTTTTACATTATTATTAGTTGCTGGAGAAAATTAAGTGTAAGTTTATTACTGTACATTGTTTATTCTGTGACAGTTTGCGTTTTGCTTGTCGTGTAAGAAACGAGTTAAAACTAAATTTAGCAAGAAGTTATTAGTGCCAGCGAAATGTTAGTTTAATTTTAATCGTATCTTGCAAACAGGATGTCATCAATCTTGATTGCATGATGGTATTTGTACCCGGTTATTAGAATCTTGAGTAAGTAAGTTCCTTTCATCTATCATGAGCATTAATCTCTAACTAAACTGTAGATTAGAAGACATCTGTCTACTATTGGATTGGTCTCATCCGCTAAGCTTTACAAGAAAATAAGGCTTAAACGTATAGGTTGGAATAATTTGATCAAAAACAATAAACACGTGCGCCAGCAGTGAATGCCGAAGTAACACTTAATTGATGGAAAAACCACGCTCTGCCTACCGGATGTGTAGTTCCACGCTTTTGCATACGTCCCGCTTGAGAGAAACATGGAGATCATTTTCATCAGAGAATCATTTTCACTGCAGAGTTCATTAATTTACACGCCTCTGCATACAAACCACGTTTATCAAACAAATTTAGTATGCAAACGGTAGATGGAGATTTTCACTGCAATTTCACCGCACGCATGGCGGTAAACATTTATGTAATATTACGAATGTTATGTAGTACTTTAACCGTCAGTGAAAATAGTCAATAGTAAAAACTGCACTCATCCCTCGGAAAAATACTGGTTCTTCATTAGAAGTTTTGTCAACTCCAATTTGAATACTTACTCGATATGGGTTTTATCTATTTTTTATGTGCAGATATGTTGAATAGTCATTTATATTTTGCATTTACTTTCATTCTCTAGTTGGTGTCATTGTGCAAAAACTTTCTGAAGATTTCTCTTCATGAAGTTTTCTTTTTTGATACTTAATATTTTGCTTAAATCTATTTGCATACATTTATTTATCAGAGCATGATGATGTTCTACGAAAGCGTTAGTGTGCCTATCTAGTAAGTATTTAACTAAAAAATTGAATGATTGGCATTCATCGCGGGACAGTTCTATTGATACGTTACAATATATTACGATATAAAATAACTATGAAAATAAGACCTATGAAAACCATACTAAACGACCTTGTATTTCGCATGGCTCGTCTAACCGACCCAAAATCCGTTGATCAAATTACCATACTCGTATCGTTCGCAACGCTTCAAACAAACGTCATTAACGCATTTCACTCAATCAGCAACCTTATTGTTATAAACATAAGATGGTCATTATGACCATAAAATGTAAATAGCGCAGTTTTGGCGATATTATGATACTTTTATTCGTGTATTGTTGGGATAAACGAACTCTCTTGTATCACTTTTGTTGCTCCAGTACAAACTCGGCGCGGCCGAGAGACGACCGCGACGTGCGTGCACTTTACTCGCGTATAATTATTTTAATTCGCGTATAATTGCATCGAGTTCATTGGTAATTGCGACAAAACGCATAGAAAGTGGGAATAAATCGAATGATTGTTAAAAACTGTCGATGCGGCTACGAAAATGTTGGACAAATTAGTGATTTCTGTTAGTATATATAGTTACCTACCTATTTTCGATGGGAGAAATGAGGTTTTATTATATGATTGGTGTTTCCAGGAAAACGAAATCCGCCCCTCGGACATAGAAGCGTTTGATGCTTCAATGAAGGTGATGTTTGAAAGATTGCGTGACTGGAGTGCTCTAACCGGTGTTCAACGCCTCTCGATTTAATTATATCACTGATTCTTTGTTCACCATGACATCCCCATCATTATGTGTAACACGCGGCTATACTACAATGTCTAAAATGGTTTTGGAGAGATGAATGAAACGAATGTGGATAACCTTTTTAAATATTGATATTTGCTTCGCATGGTTTTCTGATAACGCATAACGGCAACCTGATATAATATTTAAAAACTATAACCATGCGTTTTTTGTTTTATAGGAACTGCAAGACATGCAGAATCGTCGTCACCAAGATAACTTCACGCCTTCGCAAAAGAACATCCTACCTTTGAATCGATACGACGAAGCAGATAGGGTGGTAGCTAAGGCTCTGTACACGTTCAATGGACAGACTTCGAGGGAGCTCAGCTTTAGGAAAGGGGACATCATTCACGTCAGGAGACAGATCGATTCGAATTGGTACGAAGGAGAAATCCATGGCAGGATAGGACTATTCCCTTACAATTATGTTGAGGTGAGTTTTAAGAAATAATGAACAAAGCCTCGCCCATTAGGGATCAGTTTGCCATAACCCTAACGCTTGGCAGGCGTCTTAGGGATTGCATTGTATTGAAATATATACTCACTTAGTCTATTTTCATACATATTACATCTCAATCTCTAGCCCCGAAAGAAAGAAAATATTTTTTAAAGAAAAATTTAAAAATCTTAAAGTTGAATCCAAGACTGGAGCAACGCTATGGCATTCGACCAAAAAATATTTTTGATTTTTAGTTTGGAAAATATTTAATTTCTGTTTTACTTATAGAAATGAACACCTATCTGTTGAGAATTACTCCTAGAGAAAAACATAACTTATACATATGGTAATGAATGTATTGGCTGGGCACCGAGAAAAAAAAAGATAGTATACAGGTTAATATTTTATTCAAAAGCCTCCTAAAAACTAGATTTATTATACTAAGGGCCTGTTTCAAGAATGTTCGAGTAAATTCTGGTTTTACTACGCAGAACATATATATGAAACAAAACACTATCTTTGCGTTTCACAGTCATCGATTTAGCCTATCCATCGGTTAAAGCTTGAAACGCGCTACATGTTAACTGTCATTTTTATCATTCAGTTATTTTATGTGTTGCATAGCAAGCCGAAACTTTATTAGGACATTCTGAAACGGGCCCTAGTCTATTTTCATACAATTACGTCTGTATGTCTATCTCCCAAAAGAGAAAACAATTTTTGAAATGAAATGATCGTGAGTTTCACAGAGAAAACAATCTCATTTTTATGGCAGAAAAACGCAAATTTTAAAGTTTCTAGTGCACGGTCTTTTTGCCGCTGACCAATGGGCAATTAATTTCGGCCTTTGAGGAGGGAATATGCACTCTTCTTGAAGGCTCCTAAGTCTTGAAAATATTGAAAGTTTAGTTACGTTTTTAAAGAGAAAAATATAGTTATCTGTTGTGAAATACCTAACTAACTAAAACTTAATAAATGGAAAACATAACTGATAAATATTAATTCACATATTGGCTGGGCACTGAGAAAAAAAAAAGGTAGTACAGACAAATATTTCATTCCAAGGCCTCGTAAAAACAAGATTTCCAGTGAGAATAATGGAAGCCCAGATCATTCTAGCAACTTAGCAAATATTTGCACAGTATCGAGGTAATATATTATGAGTATACCTATAATTGTCGTCGGTTGTCTCGACTCTTCGTCCTCAAGTGATATTACAACGAGGAAGTAAGACCGGTTCCAAAAAAGTTTTTTAATAAATAAGCTCCATCGAAACAAGATTATCACGAATTCTTCAAGCAGCGAGCTGTCCTTAAAACGATCCCACTCGCTTATCTCAAAGCGGCTCGTGAATCAGAATGCTTTCTTTGTCCGTCCTTTTGTAGATTACGTGGGTATTTACTTGGTCATTTCGGACATGCCTTACTCATCTGTCACCTACATTCCTTAAATCGTTTTGCTACCGGACCACCTATTTCATTAGGCTAGTTGGCAGCTATCATGTTTAAACGCCTGTTGGGTTTAGATTTTGTTTCAAATTCATCCAAAAATAATTGCAGTTATTCTCACACCATGAACTCAACTTTCCAGATTCAAAAAGGTGATACAGTCCAAGCGCCAAAGAAGCCTGTTGTTGTCGAAGGTAGGGCGCGAGCCAAGTTCGACTTCACGGCACAGACGACCCTCGAATTACCCTTGAAGAAAGGAGAAGTGGTCGTGCTCACGAGGAGAATAGATCAGAACTGGTGGGAAGGCAGAAATGGAACCAGGACCGGAATCTTCCCCGACAGTTATGTGACAATACTTCAGGAACCTAGTCAGAATAAACCTGGTGAGAATTTTAAGTTATTCTATTGGACGTGTCAGTTAAATATAATATTACCTATATTATAATAATAGTACATATATAAAAGAAAATATAATAATAGAGTACATATATATTATAAAAATAGTACATATATTATAATATATATTAATACCTATATTAAACTGACAAGTCCAAGTGTTAGAGTGTGAGGACTTTTAAATTTTTTTTTCATTGTTATGAAGTGTTGATACGACAAATCGCCCACCTTATGGAAAGTGACACGCCACTTCACGTCCATTACAGTTCCAGAGCTTTTTCTGTCTGCTTGACATTGAACTGCGCTCGTCAATCCGAACTGTTGTCACTTATCGTTTTTCTCTCTTAGTTTACGCGTCTCACATAATTGAATTTATGTGATCGGTATAATATTTACTTTAAACTCGCCTCTTGAATTTTTCCGTAGCTTTTAGGCTAGCCTTTAACCATTATCTCACCTGATGGTAAGTGATGACGTGGTCGAAAATGCTGTTCAGGCTTACCTAGAGTAATCAAAAACCATCAAGGCAGCTGCTACCTTAATTATCTCATCATTAGGTGTTTGGTGTCAGATTTGCTACTTCAGGGTGGTATGTAGCCAGGCGGCCATTTAAAAAATGCCAGTACCACCATGTAAAATGCAAAGTTTTCATAACCCAAATAAATCATGAATATAACAATATTTAAACCCTTTCATTACACCTAGGACCTGTTTCAGAATGTTCGAGTAAGTTCTTGTTATACTACCCAGAACATATTTAATAAATAAAAAAAATTTAACAAAAAATGGAACCGACTTCAACACCCAAAAGTGTGAAATAACTTGTTGAAGTCGGTACCATGATGGTCCAAAAGTACCTATTATAACAATATTGTGGGCATGGTACCGACTTCGACAAGTTATTTCACACTTTTGGGTGTTGAAGTCGGTTCCATTTTTTGTTAAATTTTTTTTTCAATATTTTTAGTGTAACTCAAAAACGGCTTGACTGATTTTGATGAAATTTAAAATGGGACCAAACGACAAGCATCAGCTTTCAAACAAAAAAAGAATTTTCAAAATCGGTTCACCCAGTCAAGAGATCTGAGGTAACAAACATAAAAAAAAATACAGACGAACTGAGAACCTCCTCCTTTTTTGGAAGTCGGTTAAAAACACAACATATTTGCGTTTCACAGTCATGGATTTAGCCTATCCATCGGTTAAAGCTTGAAACGCGCTGCATGTTAACTGTAATTTTTATTATTTAGTTATTTTATGTGTTGCATAGCAACCCGAAACTTTATTAGGACATTCTAAATCAGACCCTTAAACTACAATCAAATAATGCGAGCACAATTAAATAATGCGTTTAGGGCAGTGATGAGGTTGCTCCGCTACTGCAGCGTATCAGGCATGTTTGCGCAGGCTCGTGTGGATTGTTTCCACACGACCATAAGGAAACGTACCGCGTCTCTGGTGCGCAGGGTGCGGGCCAGCAACAACATTGTCCTAGCTATAATTTCTGATAGAGTAGATGTCCTTTTATTAGACATTGTTGTGATAGGCATGCTCTCTCATACTATAACAAATAGTTATTATTTTTGGTTCAATGAATTTTTTATGATTATTAATCTAAAATTATAAAGTTATTTACATTTTGGATCTGCATTCATTTGATTTAGATAATTATTATTATATTTTTGTTTTACTACTATTTCCATTTGCTATTATTATATTATTTTGTTATTATTTACTGTGTCTATGATATGAGTCCCTGTACATATCAGTAGCTCGAAATAAATGAACTTGAATTTGAACTATAAGGATTTTGTATATATAAAAATATATACAAAATCCTTATAAGTATATAAAAATTACGTGTCACGTTGTTGGTCCACGATGGACTCCTAAACTAGTGAACCGATTTTAAATTTGATATGCACACCGTGTGCAGTTTGATCCAAATTGAAAGATAGTACCTATAGCTTACATCTCAATTTATAGTCATAATTACCCGTGCGAAGCCGGGGCGCGCCTCTAGTAGTAAATATATTATTGTATATTATTAGAAGCACATTACAATAACCAATAATAAACGAAACTTTCTCGCATGTACAAGAATAATCTACAAAACATTCTAAATTTCCATCTGTACTCGAAGTTTGATGATTATAATAACGAATATGGTACGTCTATATTCTATTCCAGAAGCACAGGCCATGTACAACTCTGATAAGCCGGTAGCGTCCCCGGCGGCGCACGGGTTGTTGAACGGGTCGGCCAAGCGCAGCATGGGCGCGCACAGCTACACGCCGCAGCCCAACAGCCAGGCGCTCTCCAACGCGCCGCCTGCCACGCAGCCACTACCAGGTAATCTTTTTGGGCTGAAAGCTCTCCATGTCCTTATATTAGAATTTCCGATGGCGATCCTTCTAAAACCTACTTTTACATAAGATATTCGAAGATGTAATAGTAAATTGTACAACAAGGGTGCAAAATAATATTTTTACGGCGAAGGTACTATTTTGCAACCAGATTTAAGCGTCGTTTCCATGGTAGAATCCTAAGAAAAATATTCTTGTTCCTATTTCAAATTCTTGTCCGCCCTCTATAAAACTCTATAACTGAAAAGACCTACTTTGTTCTCACTTGTACACGAACCAATCATTGTTTTTAGAATAGATGGGATGCAAAAAAACTTTGTACTCATTTCTTAGGTAGAGTAATTTAATGTACCTTCAAGAGTTCATAATGATTTCGTCAACATCTGTCTAGTAGATTTTCCTAGACCTTTTTTTGAAGCGCTCGTAGCCAAGTTTGCTTAGCCATTCTGAATCGATCAGCAAAGTTAAGCAACGTCCGCCTCGGTCATGACTTGGATGGGTGACCGCTGGTGACATTACTACTGAGCGCTTCCGTGCTTCGGAGGGCACGTTAAGCCGTCGGTCCCGGTTGTTGTCTTAGGATAGCAGTCGTTACAGCATGGTGGTAGGGCACTTTGCGAATGCCCGCCTGGCTAGCTACCACCCTCAAGTAGAAAATCTGTCGCCAAACACCTAACGGTGTGTTCCGGTAGCTATCCTTGAGAGCCAGTAACTCTAGGTTAGTCTGAACAACATCCTCGACCACATCATCACTTACCATCAGGTGAGATAGTGGTCAAAGGCTAACCTATCAGGCATAAAAAAAAAAAAACCTAGGCCTAGGCCTGATTATTACAATAATTGTCAAGGTGATTAATTGCAACAATTGCAAAGAGCGACCGTTTTAGTAAATGACACAATCGATCCTATTTCACGGCATGCATCACTGAAAGCAGAAAATAAAATTTAATATAATTGAATTGGCTTCCACGTTTGTACCAAGATTAAATTAATGTTTTCTTGTCGGTTAGTCACTATGGAGCGTGTGTAGAAATGGACCTTATATAAACTGAAAATTTTGTACACAGATTTTGTTTTATTTTTTTTATACATTTCGGCAATGAGCTGCTTATTTGACGTCTATACGATCCATTATATCCAGAATAATCCGGATAGCGAATTTAGATTTATCTTTTGGCCAAAGGTTTTGTATTAAAACCATGGAGCACACTCGTCTCTTGGCCTGTAGCGCTGACCTTAAGAAGAAATTAATCAGTTCTCATGTATAGGTAGACAGATTTGGTGCAGTGTGTTTTGCACGGTACCTACTGCTTTTACCTGTATAAAGCAAGTCGTTTATGGCTTATACGACGAGTATAAATAAATATTTATCAATTTTGATGCCACTTTCACGTGGAATTGATGTAACGCAAGATTAAGTTCAGTTTGATGATTTCCTGCGTATTCTAGCATTCCTCATCTCTTGGTACCAAGTACCAACAGATTGGGAATAGTTCCAATCACAAGTTTTCGTATACAATAAATAAATACTCTTAAATGGCGCAATTTACTGTAATTGTTGTCCTCATAGAATTTTAAATGCATACACTTGTCGCTGTTGGTTTTGTCGATTTGACCTCGTGCTAAATGAGCATTGTATGTTAATTTCAGGATACGCAGCTAGACATAATCCTGGTACGCAGACTCCATCGGAGCGCGGCTACGGCCCGCCGACCGGACAAGGCGTCGATCTCAACAACTCCGAGCCTTTGTATGTCGACACCAACGCGGAGGCAGTGCCGTGAGTTTTACACCTTTATATCTTATAAAGATCTCTTATACAGGGTTAATGGAAAATGCTAACAATCTCTTAGAGTTAATTTCTGTTAATCCTAACAAACATCTTGAGTTCAACTTATTTAGTATATATTTCCATGCAATAATTATTTGCTCGATCGACATATCTATAGTCAAACAGAGCACGGCGTGTACCGGTGTTACAGCAGAGGGTTCTCTAAGCTCGGGGGAGGCATTGTTGTTATTTTCTTTACTAGGATACGAAGAACTTAAAAGTCAGAAAGTATTAGAAAAACTTGATGTATTTTCTGACAAATGTTTTAGGTATTGAGTAAAGGTCTAGAGATAAAGTTGTTTATTGTGTTTAACGGAGGCGGTCCAGTTGTTAGCATTTTTCCAATAACCCTCTATGGATTGATAGAAAGTAAGAAAGAAAATCATTTATTATTGACATGGTATGGGCTTGTTCTGGAGGGGGACGAAACGAGAATAGAGCAGATTACGAGATGAGAGAGAGAATGAAGATTGATATAAATACTGTATGCATGTGAAGAAGGATACCAATGTGTACGAAAAGTGTGAGTGAGACTAGATGACGACCAACAGAAAAAAGAGGAGGAGAACACAAGTTGTGCCGACTTCTCACAGCGTAGAATAAGAACAGGTAGCAGAAGTAATCTCATATTGATCGAGAAATGCTGTTAAAAATTATTGCCCTCTTTGACCTCAATCACATCTGATGGAAAAAGATAATGTGGGCGAAGGTGGTAAACAAGCTTACCCTGGATTGATAACTGGCTCTCAATGACAGCTGCCGGAACACGCGGTTAGATGCTTAGCAACAGATTTTCCACTTGATGGTTGATATACAGGCGATGATCGCAAAATACCCTACCACTATGTAAAAATGACAGGAGCAGGTATTAAAAAACTTTTACTATATAATTCAATTCCCTTGCAGCACATTTTTACATTGTATGTATAATTTAATTTTATATGTTTAACATCAAGTCAATAGAGAGCATAAAGTACATAAAGTCACAACATCAAGAAAATAGAGTATACAACAGTTGTCGTTTTTATAGGTTCAGTGGTGCTCTATTGAAAATAATGATTGCAAAAAGCAGTCCTACAGTTACATCTGAATCGCTTGCATACAACCTTATTTGGTCTGGGAAATATTCCTTGGAAGAGTTAACTAGTGACCATTATTGTTTTTTTTCTTCTTTTTTATGTACCTGATAGGTACATAAACACTTTGACCACTTTCTCATCTGATCGGTAAGTGGTGATGTGGTCGAAGATGTTGTTAAGGCTAACCTAGAAAACTTGTCGTTTATAATTTTTTCTCAGTCCATGTATGTCGTTCTATTGTTTTAGAGCGTAGTAAAATTTGATGTTACGAATACATTATGAAACCAAAGCCTTGTTAATGAATTTTACCGCCAAGCTTCAATTTATTGAACTGAGGAAAGCGATAGGTAAATATTTTTTTTTACTATTTTCCAGGTTCCGCGCAATGTACAAGTATCGACCACAAAATCCTGATGAGCTAGAGCTGAACGAAGGCGACACTGTGTATGTTTTGGAGAAATGTGACGACGGCTGGTACGTCGGCTCCAGCCAACGCACCGGCCGCTTCGGTACCTTCCCAGGTAGGTCTATCCAGTCATATCATCTTTACAACATTTTGTATATAAAGTCAACTTTTTTTATCAACAAAATATTGACAGAAAATGATTTGCTGTTTGACACTCGTGGCCTGCGGCATCCCACTGGTTTTTTGTTTTCTAATATTATTAATGCCTAGACGTAGCGTTTAAATCAGAAACGAATAGTGCATTAATACTTTGTTGAGCTTGTATATTGTATTGACTTATAGGTAAATGTGACTTAAATTTAAGTTGGCCAAAGTGGTAAACAATATTTAAACAGGCTAAGCGTACAATGGGAACATCCTCTCATGTTTGTTATATGGTGAAAATTCCCGCTTAGACCATTTACGAGCCCTGAACAGTCTTAACATGGCCTTAAAAATTTTAGAGCGAATCATTAAGTTCACCTTAGATGGGCTTCTAGGTTGGTTAACCCTTGATTTAATGAAATATAACTCAAAATATATTAAGACTCATCTGCTTTGCCTTATATCGACAAACAATTAGTTTAGTAATTAAATTAACTTTAAACGGTATTATCGGTATAATATATAACTTTATACGTAATATTCGCTCGCATTATTTACCTTTACAACTAATTGTTGTCTTAGGTTTACGCGATTGTTACACATAGTAATTAAATTAACCTTAAACGGTTTAAATCGCGTATACTTGTCATTATTTTGCCCCGTTGTTTCAAACCAGTCACCCCGTGACTACGATCGACGGGGCAAAGTGTTTGAAACGTTGGGACAAAATAATGACAAATATACGCGATTTAAACCGTTGACACATAGGTCGATTATGTACTTTGCAATTGTTTTGTAGTCAAAAAAAATTTTAAATTTATTTCGGTTTGTATTAATACTCGCACGCTGCAATTGCATTTGCTAAATTATGGTTACCTGAGGCAAATTATAAAAAAAATGTATAACGAATCATTAATGCATCCGTTCCTAAGCCAAAGTGAGGACATAAGTTATATCACGGACTATTGGTCAGAAAATTTGGCTATATTTTCGGGGTCTAATCAGGTCCAGTGGACGAGTATGGAGGCCAATGTTTCTAATGCAGTGGGGCTCGGGTGCTAACCAGCGTTGTAAGAATGACGATTTTAATCAGAAATTGTTAGTAACTATATTATTTGATCGCCAAACAGGTAACTACGTGGAGCGCATCTGATAGCGGTCGCCGTCGCTGCTGCGGCGACTGCGGCGCGCCACTCTCTGCGCTCGACGCCGACGCTGACTTTGATTCGCACACAGAGGCCTTGCCACACTGACACTGCCACTCGCGACTACTCACCATTACCCACATTCGCTGCAAACCACTTCAACAAACTACCACCTGTGCAACAGGACCATCTAGATGTTACATCAGATTCCTTTACCCATTTTCGCCACAGTGAATCAGTGTTACAGTGGTTTGTTATTGTTGTTACCATGGTCGCGGATATTGTACCTAAGTGCTTATTCAATGATACCAAAATTTTACCATGACTTTTTATAATGTTTTGTACAAAAGTATGTTTAGCGGTCTATGGCTCTGATCGTAACCGGGCTATTATTTAAGGTTTCTGCTTCTGAATTGACCGAAGTACACGGATTTCATATATAACAGCATTCTACTAACCATAGTCTAGTAGTCACGTTACAATTTTATTCGGTGTACTGTCGCTTCTGTCATATTGTATTAGAAAGTGTTACTTAAACCTATGTCAGTGTAATCTATCCAAAGTTGTTTTACGCGTCCCAAAGAGTATGTTTATCTGATGATTACGATGTTGTATAATTGTGTAAAAAAATAAATAAAAATACTTATATACCTGTAAAATTGTTTAGAGTAGTTATTTATTTATATTATAACTTAGGGGAGGGTTCGTGGGCTCGTCTTTTAAAAGTGATTTTTTAAAAGAAAGCAGCTGAGGCACGCAGTTTACTAATGAATAATACATACTAACATTTACCACAGTTGGAGTTACATATCTGCAAAAGTCAAACTTTGTACTAACTCGAGTAGGAACAATAAAAAATATAGTGCGGCGGCGTTGACAAAGTTTTGACGTTTTGTGAAATACAGTAAGTACATACTTAAAGTACAGTACGTTATTGTAAGTTATGAAAAATACCGAATATATTCCGTGTTAATGTAAGCAACAATTAAAATTGGCGATATCTATGTTATTAACTATTGTTGTGGGATTCTTTTCTTACATTGATCAATAAGAGGGTACATAAATATTATAAATATTTGATAAATGTGTCTTCATTTTGAAAAGCATACAACGACAATAGTTCATATTATCGATACTGACAGGTTCATTTTTGTGCAATTTTATTATTGTATAATATATTCAGTGTACAAGATACCTCGTTATATATTATAAACTGTATAATCGTATAAACTACAATACTCAAAACTATGCAGTTATAGTACGACTAGGGCGAGTGTTCCGGCAACGGTTGACAATACGATATAGTATGCTTAATTTTAAATTAGGTGTATAGAAATTACGAGTGCTATTTAGTCTGATGTCTAATTAACTATATAACTGGGACAAGCCTAATTTTCGTTTTATATAATGTGACATACTATCTGTTGTAGGTGAAATGTAATCTAGTCATGGATCCTAAATATTATTTGATAAAAAAATTAAATATATCTTTATCAGTGTTTTTAAACTAAGTTAATTTATACCCATAATTTCCAGCGAATATCCGAAGTTTTATCCTCGCCCTACGTGTATACTTGATTTGTTTAAGCGCAAGCTTTCATTATTTTGAAACTAATGTATTGTTGTATTTACTTTTGTTAATTTATTTTTAGTAAGCACAAATGTTTTATTTTGTTGTTGACACCTCTCGACATACAATGTACCATTAACTTAATTCTACTATGTATTGATCTACATCATCACATCTAATAAAATAATCTTTATAATTACAATGTGTTTTATTAGTAAATTCAGTAAGACTTTCTTACCATACTTAACTTAGGTAATTTTTATTGAAAGTCAGCCGTTCTGTATTATTTCTTTTCAATCCTAACTTTCCGGAAAGAGTATAATTTGTTTGCAATGCTAAGGGCTGTATAACTACCGAATGTTACCCGAAACGGTATAGACATGAAGAGATGCTTCGATTTAATTATCGGAAATTTCCTTTCTATATTTTCTATTCTCAATCCTTGCCGGAAGGAATACTTATTTGGGTCCTCCGAACCCTTTGGTTCGATTTGGTTGATCGCAATCTATTCAGTAGCTTGTATCAGGAGTTATTTTACACAGTGATCAATATGTAGGTAGGCACTAAACTAACATTGCCGTCGCTAGTTACACTTACCACTGGCTCATGGTAAATACACAAGCCATCACTTTTAACAATTATAACGCATATAATCATATAGTTATCTTGTCCTTAGTCTCTCTCTCTCTCTCTCTCTCTCTCTCTCTCTCTCTCTCTCTCTCTCTCTTATATAGTCCTTATGGTGTGTGTGTTCGCCCAGCAAAAAGTATCGCCTTTTCAAGAATTGAATGGCGCAGATAATTAGTGCCTTATATCGTGTAAATGTGCCCGAAATTTCATATTTGTGCGTCCAACGGCTTCAGAGTTATTTAAGAAAAATGGATTCTGCTGCATGATCGTTCGGCCAGCAAAATTTTTTTTAATTAGTTGATCTAGCTGTCTATTAAATATGCAAAAAGATAGCTTAAATATGAGCATAAATGTGCCGTGAAAGCCAAATTTGTGCCTCTTAAGATTTCAGAGATATTTCGTTTTTTGCTGGGCGAACGTTTTGGCAATTCCTATATATCGGAAACGGTTGAAAGCACTGTCATGATTTTTTTGTACACAAATACAGTAAATTAGTGCATATTTGTGCCAGAATTTTCATTAACATGACTAGCATGGTTCAGGAGCTATTATTTTATTTCCTAGAAAATGAAAAAATGTGCTGGCTATCCAACTAACAAGACCAAGGACTTCGCGTTAGTGCCGACTGGTACCCGTTATATATTCACATGTTCCTGTAAAGTTTCGCCGGCCTAGTACATGTCATTCGCGAGTTATTAACGATTTTGTCTTTTTTTTTTAAGGTGATTTTGAGTGAAATTTTTAGAATACGAAAACACTAGTTTTCTGTGAGCGGGCTTATTACACGCTTCTACAAATAATATGAGCCCTATTTTAAGAATACGTATGCAAAAAAACATGTATGTATATCCATTACTTTAGACAATAATGATAAAAAACCATTCGAAATATTTTTGGTAGATTACCCGACCAAATTCGAGTCAACATTAAAAAACGGCCGCACGATACTTCAAGCTATCCTTCCTCACTTGATGGCGTTGTAATGAAATTTAAATAGTACAGATGCGTACAGAATTGTTATGTTGGAAAATATCTTATATACCTAAGGGACGTGATATAAAATGTGAATTGTTATATATTTAATAATACACAATAATATGTAATGTGTTATTAAAAATATATTGTCCGTAGACAACAGCACATCGGTGACGTTTTGAGATCATAATGAATGAATAATTTTGCATGAAAAATCTATACCTACATACTACATAGCTTGATAGCCGATCAAGCTTGATAGCTTGATGTGCCGTTTGCTGTTTTTTTTACTGAGTAAATAAAGCAATTTGGATAAAAGAAGATAACAAAACAATATTGTTAATTTTTATATTGATTTATTTTTCGTAGACATTAAACTATGAACATGCTTAGGTACCTTGTATCTATACCTTTGAGATAATTAAAACATGAACATTTAAATTAACATTACAAATAAATAAAAAATGCAAGTGCAGTGTACTTCCTAAACATAACAAAAAGTGGATAATAATGATGGTCAAGAAATTTTGTACTTCGTAATCGCTTAAAAACCTAAGCCATTCGTTTTTATTCATTTTATTTTTATTGTTATTAAATCAAAATCACAGTAAAATACTAAAATTTATTTTAAAAATTACTTCTACTCAACAAATTACGTAAGGGTGTAATAAACTGTGAATGTGTGTGTGCGTGCATGCGAGGAGCACAACGGTCAGTCCGAGTTAAATATCGTATTTAGTTATCCATTTGTAGATCATGTGTGTAAATACTTAAAACTAAAGGTTTGTTCGTTAGGATTTACCAAACAAACAAATTATTTGAAAATGATCCAAAGATTATTTTCTTATATAACAGGGGATACTCTTTAAGATTATCAGATATAAAAAAAAAACTATTTATTTAACGTACTTATTTATTGCAAAGAGCAATATATTATATATATATATATATATATATATATATTTATAGTAAAACTATATATGTACTCAATTTTTTTATTAATATACCGTTCGAAATATTGCAATTAAAAATAAACGTTTTAGAATTTACTTTTTGAAATGACAATTCCACTTTTGTACAGAACGTTCTCCAAACACTAAATGATATCATGATGATTTAAGAAGGATAGCTTGAAGTATCGTGCAGCCGCTTTTTAATGTCCACTAGAATTTGGCCAAAAATATTTCGAATAGTTTTTTATCATTATTGTCTAAAGTAATGGATATACATACATGATTTATTGCATACGTATTCTTAAAATAAGGCTCCTATTCTTTTTAAAGGGTGTTTTTTTTAAAGGTATAGAACTTTAAATTGCAATAAAACAACGATGGATTATTCGATTGATATGAATTTTATTTATCCGAAAGATAATCTTGTGGCATTACATTTTAAATATGATTTCTGGCATATGACCGCCACGGCTGGCTCGAATGTAGTCCAATCTGGACGTCCAATTTTCGATGACTTTTTCCAACATTTGTGGCCGTATATCGGCAATAACACGGCGAATGTTGTCTTCCAAATGGTCAAGCGTTTGTGGCTTATCCGCATAGACCAATGACTTTACATAGCCCCACAGAAAGTAGTCTAGCGGTGTTAAATCACAAGATCTTGGAGGCCAATTCACAGGTCCAAAACGTGAAATTATAGGCGGTCACCAAACGTGTCTTTCAATAAATCGATTGTGGCACGAGCTGTGTGACATGTTGCGCCGTCTTGTTGGAACCACAGCTCCTAGACATCATGGTTGTTCAATTCAGGAATGAAAAAGTTAGTAATCATGGCTCTATACCGATCACCATTGACTGTAACGTTCTGGCCATCATCGTTTTTGAAGAAGTACGGACCAATGATTCCACCAGCCCATAAAGCGCACCAAACAGTCAGTTTTTCTGGATGTAACGGTGTTTCGACATACACTTGAGGATTAGCTTCACTCCAAATGCGGCAGTTTTGCTTGTTGACCATTCAACCAGAAGTGCGCTTCATCACAAAACAAAATTCGCTTATGAAAATCGGGAACAACGGCAATATCGTTTTGGGCCCATTCGACGAATCTACGCCTTGCTTGATGATCGTTTGGCTTCAATTATTGCACGAGTTGTATTTTGTAAGCACGCAAACCAAGATCCTTCCGCAAAATCTTCCATAAAGTGGATGGACACAGATCCAATTCCTGTGCTCGATGGCGGATGGACACATTCGAGTCTTCCTCAATGCTACGCTCTACAGTAGCAATAGCTTCTGCTGTACGCACCGTACGGCGTCTTTGGGGATGCGAGTTATCAATAAGAGTAAACGTGGTGCGAAAACGTTCCATGGTTAGTCGAATTAACTGCTCTGATGGACGATTGTGTCGACTATAAAATGGACGTAGTGCGCGATACGTATTCCGCACAGAACCATTATTTTCGAAATAAAATTGCACTATTTGCAAGCGTTGTTCAGGCGTGAGTCTATTCATGATGAATTGCCAAACCAAACTGAGAATAAATCACTTGACAGCTGTTAAATCGGTCGCCATCTTGAACAGTAATGCCAACTTAAAGTTCTATACCTCGAAAAAAAACACCCGTTAGAAGCGTGTAATAAGCCAGCTTACAGAAAACTAGTGTTTTCGTATTCTAAAAATTTCACTCAAGATAACCTCAAAAAAAAGACAAAATATGTAGTAGGCCGGCGAAACTTTACAGGAACATGTGAATATATAACGGTTACCAGTCGGCACTAACGCGAAGTCCTTGGTCTTGTTAGTTGGATAGCCAGCACATTTTTTCATTTTCTAGGAAATAAAATAATAGCTCCTGAACCATGCTAGTCATGTTAATGAAATTCCGGCACAAATATGCACAAATTTACTGTATTTGTGTATAAAAAATCTTGACTGTGCGTTCATCCGTTTCCGATATATAGGAATTGCCAAAACGTTCGCCCAGCAAAAAACGAAATATCTCTGAAATCTTAAGAGGCACAAATTTGGCTTTCACGGCACATTTATGCTCATAATCTAGCTGTCTATTAAATCTTTTTGCATATTTAATAGACAGCTAGATCCACTAATTAAAAAAAATTTTGCTGGCCGAACGTTCATGCAGCAGAATCCGTTATTCTTAAATAACTCTGAAGCCGTTGGACGCACAAATATAAAATTTCGGGCACATTTACACGATATAAGGCACTAATTATCTGCATCATTCAATTCTTGAAAAGGCAATACTGTTTGCTGGGCGAACACACACCCTTATGGTATATATATCCCTACAGCCTATAAACGGATTTTATGATGTGTTGTGGAATAATTGGTAAGTAGATTTTTGTGAAATGTACCTTAACAAACCCTTAAAACCCTTTTTTGCACTTTAGTGCAAAAAATATTTTCATAAACCTGAACTTACAAATTAATTGGTGTTTAATCTGAGATAATTCATTAGCGTTGACCAACATCCGGTTGGAGAGAACCATTGGGGCCGAAAAATTTTTTTTTCGCTTTAATGACCTCCTGGGACGTCAACAAACGTCCTCAACCTTAACTTTGGGGTCATTGACCTTAGTAACCTTAATAGAGGTCCGATACTTAGAAAAACATTTCAACATTTTCGATGTATAGTTAACCTATGTTTTTTTTGATGCCAAGTGAAAGAAGCACCAATAGCTAGCATCTTTAGTTTGAGACGATGTCGTCTAGCTCCGCTGGTAGCCCACTTACCACCAAATAAGTTTGTCGATTTGAGCCTGCCTAGAGAAGTATAAGTCTGAGGAGGGGGTCATCTTAACAAAATTAGTGGCTATGAGTGCCTTCCACCCAAAACTACGAAAAAAACCAGGGGTAAATTGGACATGAAATTTTCGTCAAAATTTTTTAAGTCCCAAATCTCTCAGCTACCTTTATAATACAGCGAGTGAAATTGACGCTCTTAATACCAGAAATAGTGATATATCAGAAAAATTGTTATTCTATGTCAATCAAAATATATAAGTAATAAATTACCACAATATATTAAACATTTGCCCTTGCACAAATTTACCCAAGGGTACCCAACCCAAACATCCCATACCTACTGCATTTGATAATGGGTTAACAGGCAATTAAATAATTTGATCGTTTTATTTTGCGTTTTAGAAACCTGGTGTTAGGCTTAGGTACTTACTAGTTCCTTACTAATCCTTTCAGGTTGGGGATGAGAAAAATTTTATTGCGAAGAATTCATCCTTGCAATTACAGTTGTGCATTTCACAAAAGGGCTTCAGGGCTATCTTGGCACACACACACACACACTTACAAAAAAATGTCAATTAGAAATAAGCCTATTCATGACTCTAAATTCATATATCAATTTATATATTCAAACGAACACCCCGAATCGAATTAATTTGTTTGTTAATATTAGTAAACTGATTACAAGTCCACACCCTTGGTTTCGATGTGATGTTTAAGGTGCGTCTTCGAGGAATAGATAGAACTATAACGTCGGAAAAGTTCCTCACATTTCAATCTATTCAGATCCAGATAATAAAATAGAGTTCAATGGTCAATGATGGAACTCTTTGAGTATTCTAAAATATACGGCATTGCTGTTGCCTAGCAACGCCCTTCCACAACAAATAAGTTACGTTGCGACAAATTATTAGCAGTGAGTCACATTTTTCTATGAGCCAGTCATTTTATAGTCATTTTGAAGGAAGTACCATGGACTATGAAATAACCACAAAATCTGGTTTTGTGTATCGTCACAGTTTGTGTATCAGTCAATTTTATGACATTTGCTGTTTGATACAAAAAAAGTGCTGATAATGTGACGTCGCGTGTATTAATTTAATACTGAAGAAAAAAAAAGTTAAAAGGTAAAAGTTACCATGGTGGAAACGGACTGGAGAGAAATACTGAGTTTTTCTCAACGCGAGCTTGGACAGGCAGATAAAGAGAAACTATGTGATAATTTATCGTGGATGGAAGCTGACGATATTGAACTCAACTTCTCCGACTTGAAAACATTGTTCAGGCTTGCACAAGATATATTGAAATATAAAAGCGAACAGGTATGTACCGTTAAAGGAATAATGTAATTATAGGAATTAGTGATTGTATTATTCAGTTCCTGTAGTTAAAATAATCTCTTTGTGCCAAAGAAATAGCGTAAAATTATTTAACCAGAGCTCCATTGTTTTCATTATTGGAAACTCAAATCACAGGGTGAAGAGAATAGTTTTATTTACTTAGTTAATAATAATAATAAGAATGTATTATTTGTATTATTTTCGAAGGTCAACAATTTAATGGGAAAATTGGAAAATGCTAATAGAAAAATTAAAAGAGGAAAAAATAAAGCCCCACACACAGGTATATATGCTTAATTATAGTAGGTATTTGAAATCATATGTAAGATTGTTCCTTTAGTAAGTTGAATATAGGGTAAATACTATATTCAACACAGGTAAGCACCTACTTCTAATTTTCTTTAAATATTTATTTCTCTGGTAATATTATGAAGGATATTGTTTTGTTAAATAGATTCGCCAACAAGTACCGACAGCATAATCGAAACTATTGCACATCAAGAAGAAGAAATAAGAGCCAATAAGGAAATACTAGAACAGCTATACATAGATATAGCTGAACTAGAAGGCAAGAAAAACAATTTAGAAAAAGACAGAAGTAATTTAGAAAGAGACAGCGACTCTAGCAGAGATGCTCTTTCAGAAATGGATGCTGTTGTGCAATTAGAAAATGAAGTTGCAATGAAAAATAGACACATTAAAAAACTTCTTGGAGATGTTAATGTGAGAATGTTTTGATGATCTTACTAGCAAGATAACTATGAGTTCCGATAGAAATACTAAGCTAATCATCAGCAAACGTATAAATTAAATGAGTTTTATTTTTAGGTGCTCGAAGATGAAAATACAAAGCTCAAAGAGAAGGTTTCTGTGCTCAAAGACAAGCTTGTGGAAGCAACACAACTGATAGACAATTTAACAGAACAACTTATTACCATTAATAACGACTGCAGCCAATTAAAAGGTATGAAATGAATTGTCTTAGCTTGGCATTTGTAAAATAAAAACATACAGTACATCTGAGTTGTGCGTGCTATAAAATCTAAACGAATCACAACACTCATATTCATAATCTTCTAGTAACCTACTTAACGACTGTGTTCTCAAATGCTTTCAACATATTCGGAAATCATATCGTATTCCATAAAATGGTTAATATGTACCTATTACTTATTTCAGAAATATTAGGCGTATCCGAAAAAGCAAAGGTGGAGCTTCAGAGTCAAATAGAGGCACTACGGAAGGAAGCTTTTGAAAAGGAATTCAATAGAGACAATATATACGAGGAAATCAAATCTAAAGTTCAACATTGGAAGGTAAATTTCTTCGGATTTTCAGAGGAATGTAACATTATGTAACACCAAATTTTTGTTTATTGATCCTTAAGCCAGGCTGGTGTTTAAATTTTATTGTAAATTATATAAGTAATGTTTTTTTACGTCCAAACTAAGACATTGTTATCCATATGTACGATTTAAACATTTTTTTTTCAAGAGTATTGCAAGAGCAAAGAAAGCTGAGCTAGAAACTTTATCCATTGAAAATGAACAATTGAAAGAAAATCTGAGTCAAGCTTCCAAAGAAGTTTCATCACCTAAATCTGTCGTAAGTACCTACTTACTTTTACGTAGGGACCTACAAATATAAGCCAAGTAAACAACAATATAAGTAAATGTACAATGCAGTGTCAAGAAAATCACACAAAATATGTTGACTGTCTTATCTGACTAATTGCTTTTCTCATTTCGACAAATTATACATCTGTAAGAATATTTCAGTAAGCTGTATATGAATAGATATAATTATAATTCTTCCTGCAAAAATCTTAGATTATTTAAAATAATACCCTTGTGATTTTTTTCTGTAATTTTTTTTAATGATTTGTGTGGAAATTTGCAATTATTGTAAAAACAAAACCAAAGCAACATAATTTAACAATCGATTTTTTCTATATTGGAAAGTAGGTAGGTATACATTGCTAGTTAAATATATTTCAATTTACATAACATCATAAACGCAGATTGACAGATTTGAAGAAGGTAAAAAAAGTATTTAAATTCGGATAACGTCATAACTCAGATTGACAGATTCAAAAAGGTAAAAACCATAATATTCTAGTGGAAGTACCTACCTAAGTACCGTAAAATTAAGTATCTATACCATAGTTAGGTCAATCAACAATTAAACATATTATCTGTCAGATATGACAGCAGTCAACTTTTTTGATAAAAAGTATGATCGGGTTCCAACTGAATTAAAAAAAATGGTCTTATTAGTAACAGATATGTCAATATGATACCTACAGTTTTTTCGATTTGTCATTCAGTGTCAACCACAGATTACGATAATCTGTGGTGTCAACAAAGTGGTAATTGATGCCGTATTTTTTCGTTTTGATTTCATATTCGGGTTATCATCATTTACAGCCAACGGCGTAGTATATTATTGTATTATGCAGCCAACTATAGATTAACACCGAAATCTTTCATTATCTCAAAGCGACAGACGATATGAATGTCGTATTTTTCCTTATTGATTTCGTTAAAAGGGTTAAATATTTATTAACACAGAAAACTTCGATTCTTAAAGACATAATTATACGACAAATTAAAATACACTATGTGTATATTAATACCATACCATTATGTGGTAATTTTTAATCCGAACACGGCACCAAAACATAATTTTCAATACTTTCTCTCAGCAGTTGTCGCTACTAAGGTTTGTATTTTAATCATAGCGCTTTCAAAATGTAGTTAGGTCATAATTTGAACAAAAATTGTTCAACTCCCTGAAATTTTACATGCGACATGCATGTAAAATTTCAGGGATTTTGAGCTTAATGTCTGATTTTGGTTTGCCGTTTTCCGTAAAATTATATAGGTTATAAAATATATATTTAATATATAAAATTATATTGAACTAAGCAGGTGGACCACGACCGAATCCCGAATCCGAAGCATAGATATACAGTTCCGGATAGTATACTTCAAAAATGGTTAATTTTGTCCCCAAGGACATACAAAATTGACCAACTTTGAACACTATGTATGGTTTTAAAAAATTACGTGACTTAGTTTACATGAAAAGCGCATATGTTATCCAAATTCCAATAATGGAATGTTATTTAAAATTGTTGGGGCAAAAATATCTTCGAAATTTAGACCCGCAATTACTTTATTTACGGCAAAACTATTTACAACATATTTACGAATTAAGTTATTGTATTAATATTAGAAATTAACGATTGATTTATTACTGAAGAAGCAACATTAAAATACTCATAATAATGTTACCGGTAACCGTTTACTTGGAATGGAATTATAGGAGTTTGAATTTGCAGGGCACAAATTTCAGTAAGTTATTAATTTGCGTTTATTTATGTTTCTTTTCACCCGTCCTTGTTTTATTCGCTTTAAGGCAAAAAATATCCGCGTTTGTGAAGTTATATTCTAAAATTGGATGGTCCAATTCACGCCCTTATTTAGTTGCCTAAATAGTTTTTTTTTAATATTATTACGTTTTATCTAAATATCTCAATTAATATTTTAGAAACATAAATCTCAGAAAGAAGAACAGAAAATCAAAGAATTACAAGAAAAACTAAATGAAGCTTCGAACGAAATGGACCAATCTGCTAATATAATAAATTTATTGAGAACTGAAAATAGGCAGCTAAAAGGCATTATAGAAGAAACTCCGGATAGTACACTTGCAGATAATAGAAATGAAAGTGATGATGGTAAACAAAGAATACTGATAAATAAACTTAAAAGGAAAGTTAAAAGTTTATCCACGTCTCTTCAAGGAGCTGAACAAATGATTGCTGTTCGTGAAAGAGAGGTACCTATCTAATTTAAGATTATGTTACGTTGGTTTTTATCTTAGGTCTAATTTTATTTTCAGAGTAAATATTTTCTTTTAGCTAGCTGAAACAGCATCAGAACTACAACTTCTCCAATCAGACGAAGGAGTTAATACACTTTTACAAAGCTTAAAACATAAAAAACACGATTTACAAGTTAAAGATGAAGGAATTAAATCTCTCGTCCAAGACGTTAATAAACTGAGTCAAGTGGTCGATGATCTTCAAATCGAAAATGAAACTTTGAGGTAGGTAACAACTCAATATCAAAGCCTTTACTAGCTTAGACAAACTCGACAATGTACTAGAAACCTTTTCGATGCGAAAATGAAAAAATGCGAAAACACAAATTCTGTGAGTGAGGTTATAGTTGCAATTAACAGTCCAGATTTATTTAAATAGGTACATGTCAAGCTTCTATTTTAAAATAATATTTTTATGTACCAAAAATACGTTAAGCGATATACCTTAGCTTATCTTACATCTAATTCTTATATACAGACAAAAATATAATGTTCCTGCAGAAGAAACGGTGTCTACAGTCGGAATTATTAAGAAGTATCGTGATTTAGAGCAAAATAACACAGATATGTGCAAAGAAATACGACGACTTGAAAATAAATTGATTGGTGTTCAACTTCAAAATCGAAACTTTACTAAAAAATTTACAAAGATAACGAATATCTTGAGTTCATTAGGATTTTCAAAAACAAAAATAGATGAGATAGTTGAAGACAGTGACAATGAGATGCCTAGAGATGGTGGAGGGGAATCTTCAAGGTACGATATCAGCATCATTTTTTGTTCTATCGGAATATACTTACGCCGTACTAATATTATAAACGCGAAGTTTGTAAGTATGGATGTGTGGCTGTTTTGTTAGGTACTCTTTCACGCAAATAATACTGAATGGATTTTAATGGAACTGTAATATTATATTAAAGCTGACACATCAAAATAACTCATAGGCTATAATTTATGTAGATATTGTGTTATTTTACCAAAAAATAACGACAAGTGTCAAATGAGAAGGAAAAAATTATGCCTTATGCGATCTTTTCTGGCGTGCGCTGCAAAAACCTTTAGTAATCAAACGTACATAATGCGTAACGGAAATGTTTATCTTTAATAATTATCCTACAAAAAGCCTGCGATAGCATATATCTATCTTTTATGTTTAAGCCATTAATCCAAAATAGTGAACCATAAAAATTCATATTTGTCAAACTAATATTATAAAGGCGAGAGTTTGTGTGTTTTTGTATGTTTATTACTTCTTCACGCTCAAACGGCTAGACCAATTTTTATGAAATTTGGTATGGAGGTAGACTAGACGCTGTATTAACACATGATACTTTGTACATTGTACATTACCACGCGGGTGTAACCATAATAAATAATACGCGAATAAATATTATAATTTTATTCTTTTGGATTTAAGGATTGTAGCAAAACAATCAAAGAATATAAATGATGAATCTCAAATCGAATTAAATTCCAACGATACTGAAATGAAATATTTGGCTGAAGAAAACGAAGGTCTAAGAAAAGGACTTCAAGAAATTCTTAATTTCTTAAAAGATAACAGTGAGTATCAAAATTGTGAGATAAAGTCACGAGCTTGTAAGCAAATGTTAATGTTAAAGTCACGTTAAGATAATATATATTGACTTAGTTTTCCGATCTAGGCACAACTTCTTCCGGAGTATTAGCATTGCAATGTCCAAGTTTAGAAGCATTATTACGATCGATGGAAGCACGTCATGCTGCAGGATGGTTTGCTCCTCACATGGCGACAATTATGGAACTTAGAGCTGCTATTGGAGGAAAGGATGCTTTACTTACCGCATTGCATGAAGCCAGGTATGTATTGAACATGGTTACATGTTTTTTTTTCTAATTTAGATAGTAAATTAATGCTTTTTTTTGTAGGAAAGAATCTTTTGAGATTATGACACAGCTTTCTAAAGAAACGAATAAATGTTCAGAATTGGAACGTAAATTACATGAAATGGAAATAGCAAATAATCAAAATAATGTTTTGAATGCTGTACAGCATTCAACTCAAGATACAATTGAGTTTGGCTCATGGATGTCTGAAAAAGATCAAAATCAAATAAATATTAAAAACAGAACAGAAGTTGAAAATATGATTGAAAAAGGTAATGTTCTCTATGAAGGTCAATTAAAAAAAAGTTTGGAGTATTTTTATGACAAATTTAAAATACTGTCTGATAAAATCACATCAATGTCAGTTCAGGCAGCTGATGATACTAACAAGTGGTTATTGTTAGAAGAACAATATAAAGCCCAAATAGAAAACCTAAAGGGACTACTGGATCAACAAGCGGATGAAGACACAAGTGAGAATTCTCCTGGATTGATTTCCATTCCTAATGCAGTGCAGCTAAAAAGGAAGTGTTCTTATTTGGAAGAGTCGTATAAATATATCAGGACTCTCAATGAAAATATAAAAAATGAAAACATGGATGCTAAGAGACAAATGATGTCAATGTCTTCCGAATATGAAACTGAAATTCAACGTTACCTTCTTTCCATAGTTAACCTGACAGATAAATTGCGCAACTCTGTACCAGTTACATTCTTTTGGAAACAAAATTCCATTCTTAACGAATTAAGTCTAAAATATCGTAAAATTATCGATGAAAATATCAAAAATAAAACAAGGTCAGATGATCTTCTCCGACGTCTAGAAATCAACAAATTAGACATAATCAATACATTTCAAAAACGATTTCAGCAAAATGGTAAGCTTATTATTAAATGATTGTTTACTGTATAGTAATGAGAAAAATAACTATACTTTTCTTAATTATTTACAGTTGAAAAAGAACAGCAGAATACTCAAAACGTATTGTTAAACATTGAAGAATCGGTACTGAAAAAACAGCTGGAAGGTTTATGCAAAGAACTAGATGCTAAAACTAAGGAAATAGATTATTTAGAAAAAAGAAACGGAGAAATTCAGGAAGTTCAATCAAAATTGATGTCTGTAACAGCAAATACCTCGTTTGGTTAAATTATTTAGAGAAATTCAAAAACAGTTACCTAATTATTTGTGCTATAATAAATAAGGCATCAGGTATTGAAAAATGTGTGTTGCTTTCAGTGATGATTCGTTAGCTGCAGTTACGAAAAATGACCTGGACTTGATGAAAAGCCAGTTACAAAATTTGGCCCAAGAGAATAAAATTCTAACTGAACAATGTGAACATGTCAAAAGTCAGTTAGATATAGCATTGTTTCAAGTAAGTTTTATACATAAGTTACATAATTTGTTATACTTTATGATATAAAAAGTGTGTTAAATGTTTTTATTAAAGTTGCAAGAAAATCAACAAAGGCAGATGAGCTATGATATGGAAATAAATTTGTTGCGGCATCAAGTTCTGGATTTACAATCGAGTAGTGACAGTAAAGCTATTGTTGCAAAGTAAGTAAAACTGACTGTACAATTGAATCAGTTGTGACAAAATTTTAGTTTAACGTGTATGTAATAAAAAACGATTATCCATATACTTGATTCTAGGCTAAGCGGTGAAGTACTTGTAGCACATTTGCAAGCATCAGAAAGTAACAAAAGATACGAACAGTTGAACTCAGCTTTGAATAAAGAGAAAGAATTAAGAATCCAAGCCGAAGAAATGTTCAAGGCACGCCAAAAAATTTTTGACGTTTATTCGTACAGATATGAGTCCAAATTCAGGTAAATCTTTGCTTTTTTAATTATTTATTAATATACCAAAAACTCAACGCACAAAATTCATTTTAATCAGTTTTTAATAGTCGAAAGATCGAATCCGATCATGAAAAGATGAAAATCCATAGCAATTGACATTTAAGTCTATTTTGTTTCCAGATATTTGTTTGAAGTTATGCAAGTTTTGAGGACACAGTATCAAGGAAGTGTTCCATTGGAATCAGTCGAAAACTATTTGAATAACATTGAAGATCTTTCTCGTGAAACCCATGCATTCAATGAAAAACTGCAAGACATTGAAGATCTGCGCTCAAGCCTTATGGCTAAACATAGTGTATTCGACCAGATTTTAGACGTTTCAAGAAACAAATGTTTGATTCACAATAACAGCTGTTCGCATAAACTGAAATCAGTTGTGGCCGTATGTTTAATTATTATTTTGTTGCACATCTTATTTGTAACGACGCATACTGTTTAGTGCGCAAAACGTTAAATACGCAGAATTTCCAAAATTAGTTAATTTTTGATTGAAAATCTATTTCATTAATATTTCTGTTTCAGGAATCTATTCATGCCAGAGAGCTAGACCATATTAACAAAAAACTCAAAACATTAGAACAATCTCGAGAAGAATTAATAAAGCATTGTAACAATCTAGAGAGGACGTTAGTGCTTGTGAATCAAGGTTTCGAAAAAGCTTTAAATGGTTTTGTGGATCGTAAATATTCCGATGGAGAAATAAATGTTGGTTTAGAAATAGAAGATATTCAGTCCGACGATGATTCAAGTGGTCGAAGTAAGTTATAACTGTTAATATGTTTGTATCATCAACTTCCTCCTATTATCCAACGTACGTGCAGGGTCAACACAGAAAACATTAGGGTCCTACAGCGCAATAAATCTAGGACATATACTTTGATCGAAGTTCAACGTCTGTGTTCCCTAAACCAGACGACCCGCCAGCACGTGATGGGTTGGTGTTGGCATTTTTTAGACAATTATGTTGGAGACTTACGCTCGCGCTTACTGTCTGACGGACCCCGTACTTAGGTAGTGAGGCGAGGTGAGCAATTAAGTGCAGTTATAAAAACTTCTGGTGCTTCATCGGCCGCTGTCGCCGCAAACTCGCTTCGCTGTCTCAGCTCGCACGTTGTTGAGGTCACAAGTAACCTGCTGCTGATCCTTGCTTTGCTCGTCGTCGCACCTATATAATATATATCCTAAATGTAGTCCTTTGCCACAACTTGTGGTGCTGCAATGTTCTTCGACCTCGTAGATTTCGCTGCAACGATTTTTCGCACCAGCAGCGTAAGGCACTGAAAACTTTTCGCCACAACGTTCGTATCTGTAACACTATTCACTACTAAGTACGGCAACGCTATCCGATGACTTGTAGTAGTTGTAACAACTTGTCACGCGTCCGCGACTTGCGTTCGTGGTTAGTGGACCGGCAATTCTGTAACAATAGCGAAGTGCTAGTGTTTTTTTTACCATATGCAGTAGTGCGAAGTAAACACTCACAAGTTCATAAATTGCAATCAAACCAAAACTGAAACTGGTAAAAAGTTGCCGGTCTCATGCCGCTGGCAATATTTTTTAAATTTTTTGTCGGTGGTTTATTGCTTGGTGATGGCTTTACAGTTAAAAGTTGGAAAACATTTTCGATTTTATGGACTGTAACAACACAGACTTATTATTTCTGTAGAAAGTTATGGCTTTCGTTTATATCCGGCTGCCTTCCTGAAGTTAACTGTCGTTGGGAATGATATTATATCCGCTACCTTTCAAGTAGTCCTGGTGTGCACCTAATGTGGAGTAAAAGTATAAATGAGTAATGACATGGTGCTTATTCTTCGCATCTTAGGCACTATAAAAATGTAATTTTTTTAATTAGTTTTTCTATTGTTTAACCGGGAACTTAATGAAAATAAGGGGGTATTTTTGGAAAAACAACTTTCCATATTTTGTACAAGGTACATGAGTAGACTTTTTACTTAGGTTTCGCTTGTTAACTTAAGTTTTGCGTATGATCATACACTGGATTCACTTTGAATGGCCTTTTTGTTGCATCGTCGTCGCTCTGAAGTAGGTACTGTACCTTATAGAAGCACGTCTTCAAATTGCAGACGAATGAAGTCGAAGTCAATGTATATTATGCTACTACAATCTATTTTGAAATATGAGAGAGAATGAGGTTGTTTTTTATTTCAGAAAGTCAGACGATTACTTTACCTAAACCTCAAATTTTGAAACCACATAAAACGAGAACAGCAGATAAAAATAATGGTGACCAGAGTGAACCACAACAAGCAATAATAAATGTTGTTGATTCTTCTCCCTACAAAAAGCACACAAATAAGGAACGTCCTGAAGTTTCTAGTATACAAGTACAAACTACACCCATTGAAAAGCAAATTAACAATGTTGCCGTACAAACAATCGATGATGAAGAAATCAAAATATTGAAACAAAACATTACTTCACTTCAAAACAATATTGACAAAAATCGTAAAGAATTAAGTGAAGCGCTACGCCTAGTTCAACAAAAAAATCAAGAAAGTCTCGTTATTACTTCGGAGAAAATTAATTCCGAAGCAACTATTCACCATTTGCAAGCTGACTGTAGCCAGAGAGATAAAACAATTGAAAAGTTACGAAATGATATTACAGAACTAAGAAACGAGCTTGATAGTTTTAAAAATATGCAATTAGCAGACATAAATAAGAAAAAAGATACGGTTGCTGCTGAAAATAAGTCTCTCTTGATGGCTTTTAAGCAACTTGAAAACGATAAAAATATGATAGCTATGGAATATAAACAGTTACTGAATAACGAAAGAGAAGAATACTCTAAAACTATTCAAGAATTAAACGTTAAACTAATCGAACTTCAATCAAAGTTAGACAGGTATGTTATATTAGTGTGGATCAACATGAAATTACATTATTAAATGCTGAAATATGAAAAATTGCGTCTTACATTGTGCAATCTATCATTTTTTGACATCTTGTAAATAAAATTCTTCCTATCTTCTGATAGATAATTTACCGACGTAAGTTTAATCACATCGTTCATTACAGGAAGGGAAGTGACTCAAACGGTTCCAACGGAGAAGCCTTAAAAGAGGTAGTGAATAAATATACAGTAAAAATTGTGGAGCTAGAAGACAAATCATTCAAATTGCAAAGTGAATTAGACGAATGCAAATCCGAATTGTTAGTGTCACAAATCATCGTACATGGTTGACATGAAGAGAAGTCCGTGTTGATTTTAAGTATCTATTACATAATTCTTGTGTCTTTACAGGTCAACATACCTAAGTGAAGTTGAACGTTGGAAAGATTTAGCAACAGAGAGACTGTCTAAGATGGAGCAGTTAAACTCTCAATTGGAGGAAAGGCATTGTCATGAGGTCAGAAATAATAATCATTATCAAATTTATACTGAATTTAGCAAAATTTGATCGGTATATATGACTTTATATGAGTAGAAGGTTTAATTATTTATACCTATAACTAATTGAAAATATTTTATTTCAGGTAGAATCTTACAAACAAGAGAACCAGCATTGGTTATCACAACTTAATGACACTCAAAGGGAGCATATGGAACTTCGTTCCCGACTCACGGAACAAAAAGCAATACACGTAAAACAAATAGCCGAAAAGGATGGACAGATAGAGCATTTGAGATCTGTTGTTCACAATTTAAAGGTACATGATCAAAGGTTAGGTATTTCTACATATCTTCGCGCCTTTATGTCTATGAAGAGGTAGAGAGAGATGTCTTTAAGCAACCAAATTTCGCTATAAAAGTTAATATTTGGACAGTAAAAGTGATTTATTGGGAAGTTATTAATTTGAAATATTTTCAGACACAAGTTATGAATATGCAAACCATGATATCTGTACACGATCCAAGTTTTGACTTATCTGCAATAGTTGAGGTCGAAGAAGCGAGCGATGCTATGTCTCACGGATCGGACAGATTGGAGATCAAATTCGATTCCAGTGGTGAATTGAACGAAGATGATTTCGGAAGAATTGGTAGCAGTTCTACTGCAATATGGTAACAATATTTTTACTATCCTTAATAATGTTAGGCATTAAAATACTTATGCAGATAATATATATATCAATGAATATTAACATTCATAAACGAAAAGTTAAGTGTGGTTGATATTAATTTATGTAGGTAAGAGAGGAAATGAGGTATTGACTACCTTGGTGTTAATTTATTAGCACTGGTTATCAAAACAATGACCTATACAAATCAATCATAGCTTCCATTTGCATACTGAAGTTGCTGCATGGTGGAAAGGCATTTTGCGAATGGCCACCTGGTCGGCTACCTCCACCCTTATGTAGAAAATCTGTCGGCAAGTACCTAACAAGGTATTCCGGCGGCTACCTGTCCTTGAGAGCCAGTAACTGTAGTTTATTAATTCTATGTCTAAACAACATGCTCGACCCCATCATCACTTACCATCAGGTAAGATCACAGATATCCGTGAGATATGCCGACACCATTTTAATACCGTGAACTTGTGTCTTCTAATTTGCTCACATAACACATAACACTAAAATTTGTTGACTTAAGGTTTGTTGTGGCCGTCCTTATGTTGAAGATTTCATCTGAATTAAAAGATTTCAGGTATCTAAAACACATATTGCACTCGGCATCTGTTATTATACAACAAAGCGGAGCGCATAGCCGTCGCTCGCATATAGGGTCAGTTTGACCGCATGCCAATGTGTGGTGACACGTTCTACGCTCCCGTGACATATCGCCTGATATCCGTGGGTGCGATAGTCATCAAAGGGTAACCTATAAGCAATCCAAAAATAACCTGTTTTAGGTACCTACTGCGTGGTATTGTTCGTTAATTCTTCTGCTTTTTAGGGTACCGTACCCAAAGGGTAAAAACGGGACCATATTACTGAGACTTTGCTGTCCGTCTGTCACCAGGCTGTATCTCAAGAACGGTGATAGCTAGACAGTTGAAATTTTCACAGATTATGTATTTCTGTTGCCGCTATAACAACAAATACAAAAAACTGTCCAAGTGCGAGTCGGACTCGCGTACGTTAAAACAAAAAAAGGTTAAAATATGAAGTCTAATGTTGTATAGCTTATAGTACGGAACCCTTCGTGCGCGAGTCCGACTAGTACTTAGCCAATTTTTAATACTATATAATGGTTGAAATAATTTTATTTCAAGGCAAGAACCTATCATAGAACGTTTGCGTCGTGACAAACAGTTAGGCGCCAAACAGAATGCAATACTGCGCCGTCAAATCAAAGCATTGGCAGCTAGAGAGAGGAGATCCAGACTTGATGCTCAGAATCTGAAAAACCAAGTGTTTAGAATGTAAGTCAATTTATATACGTACAAAATAATAAAATGCCTTTAGACCAATGCTGCCATACAGTAGGTTTATAGTATTTCAGTCTAAAAATGCACACCCCTCTCGTAAACGTGATTATTTAAATGAGTGTGTGAAAATCTTTTTTAGTGTGAACGCGATCGCGGATTTAAATAAATAGCTCACACTTTATTACTTATTATTTTGTAAAAAGCCCTTTAATGAGATTAAAAAAGATAATATTAAATTAGTAGTTAAGAATAATATAAAGTAGAACAATGTACTTATGATTAGTTTTATAAGTTCAAACAAAACTTTCCTAAAATTTTATGGAATCTAGAAATAAGATTGATACCTTTTAATACATTTTCTGAACCTATACTAGTATAATGAGACCTTTAGAACTTTGCATTTTACTTGTTTCTAAATACTTTTCAAATTTGTTCGTACATTGCTATATCCCCGTAAACATCTAACATTAGTTTAGTTTGCAAACAACGCACCAGTTTGTATCAAACCTACTTATTGAATTACGGATTTGTATTATACATTCAGTTTTTTGCTTGTTAACTTCCTGTGGGAGTCGTAAAAGGCGATGAAGGGAAAATACCAGAAGGTGGGCAGCAGCGCCTTCTCAAGAACTGCCATTTAACACTGCAATCTCCAATATACTAGCTAAGCCTAGGGATTGTAGCGTAGATTGTACCCCATGGTGACAACCCTCCCTAATGAGGAGGGTTGTCACAATGGGGCCTTTGTTCAACAGTTGACGTTGCTGATGATGATTTCCCAGAGGTGTAGGCAGAGAGATAGGTAATTAATTTCCACTTGCTTTTTATAATTCATATCACTTTTACTTTACTGTCATTATATTCCACATACACGTCCTTCTGATAAGGGTACTTAATTATGAATTGACTTTTTTCCAGAATGTAAGTAATCTGAACAAAATACGTTCTGTTACGTGGACCTATTCAGAAGTCTTAAAAAACAACTTAAGGAGACACTCAATTATTTTATTTGAAAAATAAAATTATTATATTTACACGATGATTTACAAGTTCCCGCAAGCCACTTTTGCTATTAAATTGGGCAGAGGTTCCACCTGAAGGATGGACTTGTACTGAGTCTGGTGACTCCTGGAGTTATCACAATAATTCTGAGCACTTAATTTTGGAAGCCACCTTTTATATAGAGAAGTATACTACTGACAACGCATAAATATATTTGTGAGGGATTCGAGCCTAGATTAGCAATATATTAGGTGTAACAATTGACTCACCTTCGAGTAGACCTTAGTAGACTTCTGCCATATAGTATTAATTATTTGAGGTAACCCATTCATCTCATAATGTGGTAATGTCAAGCTGGTCATGTAAAAATACTATTTCTCTAATATAACAGAAGCAGTTCCGGAAGCAGGGTGGCAACCGCGGAGTCTGCAGCTCTTCAAAATAAGATTGCAATGCTGCAAGCGCAGCTAACGAGTGCACGACGGGATACTCATTCGAGCATAGCATTGTGGGACAAATGGAAGCGGTAAGATACATCATTAAGAATTAGATTTTTTATTAATATGGTGGATGTTTTCATAATAACAATTCTCTTAGCTCACTGATGGAGACTAGAAAAATGCAAGGATTGTCTAATGCTGATCACAGCCTCCGCAATCCCCACACTTGGTAGGTTCTGCCCACTTCCTAGTATTTTTCCGTTCATCGCCTCTTACCACAATATACTTACACAATAAAAAGGGATATGCATGGATGCAATTCTCACCTGGCACCCCACACGGGGTTTGTTACTAAAGGTGGATTTTTGAAAAAAAAGTAAGGTTCTAAGTAGGTTGGGAAATAGATGAAACTGAACCAAACATGCTGCTCTAAGAACTCCGCGGACCATCTATCCCTTCTTATCACAAGCGGTGTATTGTGAGAGGTATCGTCAACCAACAGTGTTTGCTATAATGTTAGTGTTTATAATATAAGTACTTACATGCCATAAATGAAATATGAAAGAACAATATTTAAGATAAGCACTTCGTTGCTCGAAAAGAACGTTCAGATTATAATGTAGGTAATTAATTTAGAAATTTTTAATATTGTAACAATATGTACATACTTATAATTGTATTACGTATTATTTTTAGAGCACAACAAGCAGCTGACCGTTGGCAATCACGTTTTGAAGATAAATGCCAAGAAGTAAAAAAGCTAGAAACCAGCTTAAACCTCGCGAAATCAGCTATATCGAGACTGGAAAGAGAAAAACGCGTACTGCTAAGCAGGATAGCTGAACTGAAAGGTAAGGCAAACTCAATCTCTCTTAAATAATTTGAAGAATTTTGGTATTAAACTGAAACCTCAGAGCAGTGTTGATGAATGTAACATAGTTTGAAAAGTTTAAAACTTTTCTCATATTAATTCAAATTACTTAATTTTTCGCCCCGTGGGGTGCGGGGTCAGAATTGCACCTCCCCATATCATCTCATGGGTATCGTAAGAGGCGACTAAGAGAAAAATACTGGAAGGTGTGCAGCAGCGCCTTCTAAATGCATTAAAATATTTAATGTTAGAAAAAAAAATGCAATTGTATTTTGTAACATACATAAGTAATATACCTAACTGCGAAATATACATGTACATAGTAGGTAGGTAGGTACTTATCTACCTAAAATTATCTACCTACCTACATAGTATTATAGATTACATATAACCTTTATATGAACTACCTATAGAATAATAGCATACATAAAGCTAATGATTATGAGAGTGTATCTGCCGACAGACTGCTCTGGCAGAATTTAGATTAAGAAATATAAATGTATGCAAAATGAAAAATAAAAAATAAAAAAAGAACTGCCAACTTACACTGCGATCCCCAAGATGCCTGCCAAGCGTGGGGATTATGGCAAATACCCCCTTAATAGGGGAGGCTGTGTTCAGCAGTGGACGATCCGGCTGTTACATTACAGCACAGTACTTACTTTTCTCAGTTTAAGTGAATATGGACTAAGAAAATGAACCTGAACAACCTCTGATCCGAGATCTCTTTCACAGATTCGGCCCTAGTTGTCATCTTAGGATGGCATTCATTATAGCATGGATGGCATTCATAATAGGCGAATACCTATTCAAGTAGAAAATCTATCGCCAAGTACCTGTGTGTTCCATCACGTGAGATAGTGGTTAAAAACTAGCCTATCAGCTATAAAAAACTACATATCTTACGTCAAGCATGATTGAAACAAAAAATTTGTGCAAATGTTATAGGTAGGCAATGTGAATTTCAGGTGAAACTCAAATGTCAATAGAGAAGCAAGACATGGAATCTGCGGAGAAGAGCCAGCGGTCCATCGACTGTACCAATTGCTCGGACGCTCCGCCACTTTCTAACCACGCGCTTTTGGAGCGAATCCAAGCTCAGCAGAGGAGAATCGTGGCTCTCACGCTGGCGGAAAAGGTACCAAACCATTTTATATATAAATTACACCTTTAAGTCAATTCGCGCTCATATTAAGATCATACTTAGTAGCATTTTTCGACTACTCGACGTTCATCATATATTGAGTTGCATCGATCGTGTTCACGAGGTAATCACCTCGCTACCACCTGTTAGATCTCTGAAGTTTAAAAATATCAGCATTTTCTTAGTAAAGACATTACCTTCAAAGTTTTGATTATGTCAGCGAAAAGGTTCTCAGTGTCCTGTTCAAAGGGCCATGACTTGATAAAGGAAGTTAAGATAGATGGCATTAAAGCCTAACCCTCTATCATACCTACTTATATGTTCGTTCTTTTCATAATAAAAATGCCACATCTCTACGACTACGTTAAAATGTATAATTATTATTTAAATTTTACTTATTAATGAACGTTTACGCAACTGTTTATGAATTTGTTGAAGTATTTTTTTTATAAAACATTAACTGTATTTATTTTAGGGCAACGAGCATTTAGTGTCAGAATATGAAAAGGCACTAGCGGAGAATACTTCCCTCAAAGGGCAAGTACTGAAATTGGAGTCTACGTTATTGGAGGCACAGATTAGAACACCCATGAAGTCTTCTACTGATCCACAGCCAGAACTTGAGTACTGGAAGAGGTTTGTAGCTTATTATATTACACACACACAGTTAGTTAGGTACACAATGATAATGTGTATTCCCGTGGAGCAAAACGCTATGTAATATCATAGAATTATGTATGATGTAATTTACATTGAAGTAGCCGATTTGTGTTGTGAAAGATATAAGAAACAATCTTCAAAAGATAAAAAGCAAGATGGTAACATATTTTGCACCTTAGAACCTTGAACGGTATCGTGGTAACGTCTCATACATGTTTAGAAAACCGGCCGAATATCTCTGTTCACATAAATTCTATTTTAAGGCGTGTCTCCTGCCAATATTCTTCGAAACATTGAACACGAAAACATATTTAGTCTATGCTCGAAGCGAAAGCTTTTCTTTTTTATATCACTGGCATTTAAACTAATCACTGAGCAAGTAATATCACGTGAACCATTGAAATGTACAGTCCGTATTTCTGAAACAAAGTGTACAGCCTTCGATTTTAAGCGCCGCGCCGGCTACCTTCCTAACGTTAGCCTTAGAAATACTTTCGTTGGTATCCTCACTTGGGTATGCAGTGTTTTTAAGATGGTAAGGAGCCCCGTTAATATATATAGCCTAATGTGCAGGAACATCCCATTCACATTGACGCGAGTGGTGATATGCTGCTCAATATGTGCATGTTTTTCTTTATTTGCGTTTAAAGACATTCAAAAGAAGTCCTGTAGTTCGGGTTCATATCTCGCTAGAAGGTAGTCAATTATATTTCCATTTAACATTATCTTAATATACAAAAGGATATGGAATAGTCATATATCCGAATGAAAATATCTTCTTATTATTGTCTCGTTAAGTTGAACTGACCCGTCATCAAACCTCAAATAAATAATAATCACCCTTAAAGGTTTGTATGGAAAAGTGACCAACCATTTCAACCTTTTATATAACAGACCTTTCAACAAACGAAAGCGCCATTCATACATTGAGTGTAGTTACAACTACTACTGCCTAAATGTACCATTAGCATTTACACCCAAACTAAAACGACAACTACCCCTAAAATCATCTCTTACCATCATGTGAGATAGTGGTCAAAGGCTAACTTATAAGATACTAAAAAAAAAATGCGTATCACAAATTTACTGTTGAGAGACGCGCCTCTGCGAGTGAACAGGTCTGTGTAAATGTAATTATGGCATATTTTGGAACAGCTACTGCGAAATGCTAAAGGAGGAGAATGTTCAATTGAATCTGCGAGTGAACTCCATGGAGTCGGTACCAATCACGGCACACCAGCACAGGATCAACGACTTGGAACAAACTGTCCTCACTCTGAGAGGTAAAGGTTTCCTTCCCATTTTAATTAATGAGGGTAATTTGAGATACATTATATTGTGTAATAATGAACCCGTGGGGTGCCGGGTTAGAATGTCACCCCCAACAGCGCGCCGTTTCCAATGACAGTTAAAGTGATACAACTAGAGCACAAAATTTCGGCTTAGTCAAGCTATCTGCGATAGTGGTTGACATCCGGAGCGTAAAATCGGGGACATGGGTTCAATTTCCATTCGAAGGGTTTCTATGTTAGATCCCACCCGGTGTTAAGGGGTAACAGATTACTTAAGGTCGTCACAAGTGACTGAGATATAAAGACAAATAGTCTCATTTTCTTTTAATTTCACCGGCACCCATACGCTTCAAACCCGTACACGGTAATGTGAACATTACTACTTGGTGGTACAAATAGGTTAAGTCGATAAACGCTTATTTTAAACTCCCAAAATGAACCTGTTATTGATTGATTGATTTATTTAATGTTCATGAAGTTATAATCTCAAATGCAGGTCTCGTGAGCAAATTGCAAGCGGAACACAAAACGTCAAATGCAATGGTAGTCCACAAGAAAATTGACTCCAGGCCTGGTAGTGGACGCAGTGTTTCAGAAAAGGTGAGACTAGGCCGAGGGTTTTGCCTTATATTTCATTGTGCCATAATAAATAATTGCTTCTATTGAAATCTGAGGAATCCAAGGATTACACCATGACAAAACAAGTAGTTCTAATATAGGATCATGAGTGTAAAGAGGGTTTTAAAGGTACGAGAGTCATAATAATTTTGCTGTCTAGCAAAACACAAATTTTCACCCCACTATAGCGACGAAAATACGAGATGAATTACATAACAGATTTAATAGTATTTTAATCATTCGTAAAGCTAAAAATAATATAACGTGCTTTTTGGTTTAGTTAAATTTTACATATATTTTTTCGTAACTAAGCAAGTAAAAAACAAATGACAATACTTATGTAATAAAAGAGTATATTATATTATAAACGAGAATATTATATTATAATTAAAACATTATAAACGAATATTTATTTAAATTAAAAGTGTAAAAAAAATATTAAATTTTTTGGAACTGCTAAAATGGTTCGAATTTTATCAGCACTTTATTGCAAAGGCCGCGATATAAGTAGGAATTGCAGGGCAAATATATGTTTGAAACTCCAGCCACAGGCGAGGTCTTTAATAATACGAGGCAGGCAATTCCATTTCAGATGAGGAATATTTTCATTGTGATTATAAAAATAATGTAAGGAAATAATAATATAATTATTAATATTAGCGACATAAGTAAATTAATATTTACTTATGTCGCTAAATATTTAACATTTGGGGTTTCTTCTTTTATGTTTGCATCGGTCAAAATTTTCATATATTTTACTTTTGACTTTGCTGCCGCTGGAAGCAAGTTTTCCATCGCTAAATTGGATCTGGTGGAGTGCAAACAATATCTATTTCACTTTCGTAGTTCACCGATAAATCAAAATAACATAATCGAGACTGTGTCAAAAGTTAAATGCATCTGTGGTTATTTGTACCAAGGTCGATGGAGAGGTTATATTGTCGTGATGTTAGAGTGTACCCTATCTTCCTTTTTTTATTTAAATTGATGCCTATAGCACAAATGTTCGTTGCCACAATATGAATTAGTTAGGTACGTTTATTATACCGAGGTTTTAATTAAAAAGACAAATAAAATGTCTTTCTTAGGTTATTGCGTACGGTTTTTTAATAAAGTTCCCAAACATATTACAACGCTCACAAAAGGGAAATTCAAGTTGCACATGAAAAACATATTGATTAAGAAATCCTACTTCACGGTTTGTGATTATTTAAACGACAAAAATGCCTGTACAATTCCGCCTCTGCCAAGCTATCGCCTGTCACCTACGTAATTTAAAGAAATATTGTAATAATTTTACTTTATATTAAGTATTTACTTAATATAAACTTTGTTAAAAGACGTTTAAAAGACCCCAAGTTCCTTGCCCGTTCTTCTTTCAATGGCTATATACAATTGTTGATTGCTGAACGTGGCAATATATTTATGTAGAATATTAATTTGATGGAAATAGAGAAACAGAGAGGTATGAAGTTGAACATAGGCCGTTAACAACCAGTAGGCTAGAAACTCGCTACCAATATAGAAGCTAAGCTTGGCATAACAAGTTTTTCTCACTGTGACCCGAATGACATCTACAATAACTTATTTTCTTTAGTGAATATTGAGTTTCAAAAAGTTTGTCCAAAAATAAAGAAACAAATAAATGGAAAATTGAAGTTTGGTGACTGGACAACTAGAGATATTCGAAAAAGTAGAGATTTTTTGTTTGATCTGTATCGCAGGAAAAATTTAACATCTTGCAAGCAGTTTCATGATTATGTTAGGAACTATTCAAAAACTTTTAAGTCTGTTTGCTTGTGTGCTAAATCTCTTTTTATTAGAGATAAAATTAGCAAGTCTAAAAATAAAATAAAAACCATTTCGAAGACTATAAATATTGAGACTGGTAAAAATAAACCTAGAGATTCAAGATATGTCTTAACTATTAATAAAAATCAAATCTCTGATCCAATACAAGTGGCGAATATATTTGAATTTTTTTTTTCTAACTTACCCCTAGAAATCACTAAATCATTGGATTCTTGTCCCAATGTAGCAGAAGCCCTATTAAAACATAATTTTCCCTGCAAAACACCGGACTTTTCTTTCAGATACACGACAAACTTTGAAATTATAAAGACATTCAAAAGTTTAAACATAAAGAGTACTGAAGACTTGTGGGGTATGTCAGTTAAAGCGGCAGAGTCTATAATTTGCATTATCGCACCATACTTATTAACAATATTCAATCTTTGTGTCGATACAGGAAATTTCCCCGACTTAATGAAACTATGTAAAATCACTCCAATTTTGAAGTCGAGGGCTGCATCTGACCCTTGCAATTATAGACCTATTTCCATCTTACCTGTTATGAGTAAAGTATTCGAAAAAATTATGCTCAAACAACTTTTATCTCATTTTAATGAGCATAATATATTGAATGAGAATCAGTTTGGTTTTACTACGAGCAGATCCACTACAGATGCAGGTATTCAATTGATGTGACATATATTTGAAGCCTGGGAGAGTTCACATGATGCTATTGGCGTATTTTGTGATCTTTCCAAGGCATTCGACTGTGTAGAACACTGCACTCTGATTCGTAAGCTTTCACACTATGGTATTCGTGGAAAAACTTTGAATCTAATAGAGTCATATCTGTCAGACAGGCTACAGATGGTTGGAATAAATGGCAATACTTCTTCCGGGTCTTTGGTAAAAATAGGTGTACCGCAAGGATCAATTTTGGGACCTTTTCTGTTCCTAGCGTATATTAATGATCTGCCTTGCATGGTCAAAGATTTCTGCGATATTGTTTTATTCGCAGATGATACCTCTCTGATTTTTAAAGTAGATAGGAAAGATAGTGAACTCATTCATGTAAATAATGTGTTATCTATGATCTCTGAATGGTTCGCCGCTAATAATCTTCTCTTAAATTCAAAAAAGACCAAATGTTTAAAGTTTTCTCTACCAAATGTTTCTTATGTTGACCAAACATTAAGCTTCGCTTAGATAAACTCTCTATTGACAAAGCGACAGTCTTTCTGGGAATCAAAGTGGATTCAACTTTACAGTGGGATCCATATATACATGATCTAGCCGGAAGACTTAGTTCTGCTGCATATGCAGTTTGTAAGATAAGACAGTTAACAGACGTAGCTACTGCACGGCTAGTTTATTTTGCGTACTTCCACAGTATTATGTCGTATAATGTATTGCTGTGGGGAGCTGCTGCTGAGATGGAAACAATCTTTATCTTACAAAAGCGTGCAATTCGAGCCATATATGAAATGGATCCTATGGAATCTCTAAGGGATCTTTTTAAAGAAATTGATGTATTAACTTTACCGAGTCTGTATATATTTGAAAATATTATGTATGTTCGGAAAAAATTGAGTAAATTTAAATTAAATAGTGACAACCACGATTACAACACTAGGAATAAATATAAAATAGCAGTACCAGGTTTTAGACTAGCAAAGACAAATAAAAGGTCCTTCTTAGGTAATTGTGTGCGGTTTTATAATAAAATTCCCAAACATATTACAATGCTCACAGAAGGAAAATTCAAGTTGCATGTGAAAAATATTTTGATTGAGAAATCATACTACAAAGTTTGTGATTACTTAAACGACAAAGATGCTTGGAAAGTTCCGCCTCTGCCAAGCTATCACCTGTCACCTACGTAATTTGAACAAATATTGTAATAGTCATATTATAGTGTACGTAATGTAAATAAATATTGTAATAATCTTACTTTATATTATGTACTTAACACATTGTTAAAAGATGTTTAAAAGAATGGCCCCGAGTTTCTTGCCCGCTCTTCTCGCAGTGGCTCTATAATTTTTTTTTACTGAACGTGGCAGTACAATGTAGAATATTTCAATATTAAAATTTGTAATTGACCTTCATAAGAGCGTCGTAGACGCCTATATTGAATGAATGATTTTGAATTTGAATTTGAATCAATAATAAAATTTGTAAATGAGCCTCAAAAGAGCGTCACAGACGCCTAAATTAAATAAAAGATTTTAACTTTAATTTTGAATTATTTTCTAGGGCCAAACCAAGTTGGAATCTCATCGCATAGAGATCGCTAATTTGAAAAGAAGCATACATGACAAAGATTTGCTCTTGGAAAGGTCCAAAGAAATGCTCAAGATCGCTGCTGAAAGAGAAGATGAAATATTGAGAGAGGTATTTCAATGCAACCTAACTTCTAACTCATGTTAAATAAACGTAGTTTTTTTCATTACCACAGGATATAAATGAACTATATTTAGTGATATGTATTACGCAAAAATGTTCTGTTCCAATACATCAAAGTGACATCAAAAACTTAACCCAGCCGCTACAATTTTCGACGGGTTCCGCTACTACACGAAGCATCGTTGTGTTGTCGTTCCTTGACCATGATCGAGATATTCTATGTGGTGATCACTGTGGGCCTGTTTCAGAATGTTCGAGTAAGTTCCGGTTAAACTACCCAGAACATATTTAATAAATAAAACACTATCTTTGCGTTTCACAGTCATCGATTTAGCCTATCCATCGGTTAAAGCTTGAAACGCGCTGCATGTTAACTGTCATTTTTATCTTTCAGTTATTTTATGTTTAACATAACAACCCGATACTTTATTAGGACATTCTGAAACGGGCCCTAAATATATTATTATTTATTATCCAACTGTGGATTTCCGCCTGAATCTCTCTTGACTGGCATGATGGCTGACTTACTGTATCAGCCAGATCATCTACCGCAGAACACAGCCTCCCCCATCAATAGGTGCCATATATACATCCCCACGCTTGGCAGGCGTCTTGAGGATAACAATGTAAGATGGCAGTTCTTAAAGTTCAGTTCAGTTCTTTCTTCTTGCAGAAGGGCACTTCCCGAAATTTGAATTTCTCGCCACATATTATGTGCGTTTACACCTTAAAAGAAAGGCGACAAACTTTGTACTTCATAGGGAATCTAAACAGAGTTGCCACTTAAAATATTCTACCACCAAGCTCAAACCCGCGATAGAATTTGAGCCGACGACTGCCTGATAGTTACTATGTACCACTTAGCTTTAAATAATTCAATGTTTTTGTTTGCAGAATGCATTTTTACGTCGCCAATTGAACGATCTCACCAAACCTAAAGAAGGCTTTTTATCTGCTTAAAACTTCACCGGCATCACAATCAGTAATCTCAGCAAATCGCATTTATTGTAAGATAATTAAATAATTGATATGGGCTTCAAAATAAATAGATTGGTGCAAAATTTAAAATCGTTTATTCTTACTTTAGATACCTTTCAATATATTATATACCCGTTGTATAATCTCTTACAATATAGTCGTGTATACCTACTTGATAACATAAAATCTACTCGTAATACGTACCCTAGAATACCGACTAAGATGAATAAAGGTATAAGCAGGTAATATAGAATACTTACTAGACACTACCAATGCCACTTATTGAATGACTTAGGAAATGCATTTATAGGGTTGATCACTGAAATGAATAAATTATTACATGATTCAAGGATCTGAATGTGATTGTTAATTAGCATAATGCTAGGTAGGGCCATAATTTTATAATGAAATACTGAGGTAGGTTAAGCGCGGCGTATTAAGTTAACTGCACTCCGATAGAATCCACATACCTTCTATATTAATTTATGAAAATGTTTTTCATTATATGACTTACCAGATCACCGCTTAATTCAACAGCTACATGTATATTTCATTTAAAAAATGTTTCTTTAAAAAGGGAAAGAAAAGTTAAAGAAAAAAACATAGCCGCACTTTCCCGAAACGGTGATTTAATTAGTTTTTCTTAAACTTGCTGATGAGTTAAATTTCAATAGCCAGTTTCGAAAAAAAACATATTCGGCGTCGCCGTTTGACTCATATTGATTATCTATCTAGATAGAAAAAAAAACTGATAAGATTATGCAACCGGGAAAGTGCGGCATATTTTTTATTAAAATTTAAACTGTATATTGCTTAAAATATGGTACAAATAAAATCAATGACACTTACCCAAATCTTACAATTAAAGTTTGTAATATAAGCCTCTTTAGTATATTGATTTGGTACATTACAATAATTAACTTTAGAGTGCAAAAAAGTATGGAAACAGTCCAGACATGCAAACCACATTGATTCATTTAGGTAATTGTATTTTTCGGAAAGGAAAAATTTTTAAAAAATGTTTTTGACTACTTCAAATTTTTGTTTTTTTTCTGTTATTTTTTGGGTAATGTATTTAATATATAGGTAAAAAAGCATGTCTCAACCCTTCTCCTATAATCATTGTTTTAATTATGTATTAGACCATTTATAGAACAATGGAATTTTAGACAAGTTTTGTAGATTGCATGTTTGTAAATATTTAATATTTATTATATTTTCAGTTACAACAGCGAGTTTTAATTCGTCAAATATATTCATTATTTCACAATATTGAAATAATTTATAATTATCTTTGTGTTTAAACATTATTTTGAGGGGTAGGGTAAGGTAGTGTAAGTTTGCGCAGTTTTGAATCAGTCGGTAATAAAAATTTAACAACCTGAATAATCACAGGTTTCTTTATTTATATTTAACTTATACTCAACTGGTAACAAATTTAAATATAAATTAATGAGAATTAATCATCACTTTTTTCTCATAAATAAAAAACATGGAAGTCGAGACTTGCGCAATTTTACACACCCTGGTGTGTAAAATTGCGCATCGAGGGGGATAAGATTGCGCAGTCGAATAACTTTTATAAATCACATTTGAATACACTGATACCCAAGTAATCAGTAAACTTTCATGCCACCATACCTGGTACGTAACACACTCGATCCAGTCTTTATTAATTGGTTCTATAAATATTTCAGTGCACCCTCCACACCTCCATATTTATTCTTCTGCTGACGATTTTGGTTTTTGAATACCTTTTTAACTCGTTTTGGATTAGGGTTCTTTTTTTCGCCAATTTCTTTTTCTAGTTGGTTCTTGTAAGGTGAGCTGCTAATAACTTCAGCTTGTTTGTGCTTTCGATTAGTAGTTATCCTTAATTCAGACCTTGGAACTGGAACTATATCTTCAAGTAAATGATTCATCTGCATGCTTAAATAGGATTTGTAAATTTTTATTTCAGACATCTGTGAAGTTGAGGCAGTCTGATGTGTTCCTGTAACTGCTGCCATTGGAGAGACTACTGAAGTTTATACAATGCACTCAGCTGCACCTTTTAGAGAAGCTAGTTTTCGAGTTTGTAAAAGACTGCTTGGTACGCCTTGTGGTGTATCCAACTTCCTCTGGAGGAAAGTTATCATCGATATCGATTGCATTGTTTTCAGGTTCTCCCGTCTCTAATTAATAAAATATACATTATAGGTATTCATGGTTAAAAATGAATATTATATAGCTGTGTGTAACATTGCGCGCGCAATTTTATCCACCCCCTTTATGCGCAAACTTACACACTTGGTATTCGACGTAGTCATCAAGGTACTGCTGCCATCTCTTTGAAGTTTATCAAAATACATTGTCAGTAGCCAAAATTTCGATGGTGAACACAAGTAAAACAATCAGTGAAACATTGTAAACATAACAGGGTTTTGGTCAGTTATACTTCCAAAATGTAAAAAAAATAGATGAGAATGCTATAAAAACTTTGAACTAACCTGGAGTCAACGTTTTCATTCGTATCTAAATAATTTTTTGGGAGTGCAGACTGGCATGTAAACTGTTCAAAACAAAACTGAAGTTAGCTACGTATTTCACACCAGTGTCGAAGGATGACGTGTGCGCAATCTTATCGTCCGCGCAATCTTACACCACCCTACCCTACCTACTATATAGTTATCAACAGTCCTAATTGCATATTGAATTAGTCAATGGCGCGCAACATTTTTCTTACGACAAAGTGAATCTTCAATATAGTATTATATAATATCTCGTCCCAAAATTACCTTTGCCGAAAATATGTATGAAAATACTTAAGTTTTATCTCACTTACTATTTGTTTTTAAAATTTAAACTGAGATTACATAGACATGACCATAGTAAGTTTTTATAATTTTACAATCAAAAAAAAAATATAAACTTAGGTATGGCTTGAAGGTCTAAACATTTAATACGACCAAAGATTACTGGTTCTGTGGGTAATACATTTTTTTTTCACCACTGCGATAGTTGATTCGACCACTCCCAATGTTACGCACTAAGCTTTACCATATACCTATTAGTAAGTATACTTACTTATAAATCACATAATATTAAAATAATATATAAAATAATCATCTCATAAAAATAAATTTAGTATTTACACTACCTACATAGTTACATGTTATTTTCGTATTTAAGAAAAAAAATAGAAACTTTAAACATTTTTTTTTTCACCACTGGGATAATTGATTCGACCAGTCCCAATATTACGCACTAAGCATTATACCATGTACCTATTAGTGTACTTATAAATCACATAATATAAAAAATAATCATCTACATGGTAAAAATAAATTTAGTATTTATACTACCTACATAGTCAGATGTTATTTTCGTATTTAAGAAAAAAAAAGAAACTTGCTTGGGATAAGTGCGAAATGGATCACACTATCGTCACAGAACATATAAGGAAAAAATATAAGTACATATGGCAAACTATTTTATACTTTAGTTAGGTAAAGTTTTTGATCAAATATTTTTTTATTAAGTTGCACTTTAATTATTGATGTTTATTCTGAAATTATATTTTACACTAACTGACTTTCACACCCTAGACAGTCTATTGTTTGCAAGTGTGATTTGATTTGCTGCGCCATATTCGATTTGTTTGTATATTAAAAACCGGATTATACCAAATATTTTGAACTAGAACATATCGGTGAACATACGTTAGGCTAGTCCGTAGACAATGAGGTCCCCTTTCACTAACACTTCGCATCTGCCGGTCCACCCCTCAATTAACAATGCTTTATCTATGAACGCTACATATAGGTACTCTGTATTACTTTGTGTTTAAACCAGTCACGCTTGTTGCGTCCATCTGTAAAGAAAATAAAATTATGATAACGATTATGTAGCAATTTACTTATTACGTGACTTCAGGTTAATTAAAATAATACTGAGAGCTTAAGAGAAAACATTTATATAAGGTTCAATATCAATCTGCGCTGTAATTGGCGGCTACGGCAAAACTTTGTCTGAAATGCGCGAAAATAATATTTTTCAACACTACTTTTCACATTGATACGAATGATATCAAAGTTTCAACACAAATTTGTCAGTTATATAGCTGACCACATGTTAGTGAGCTATATGCAAAAAACTTTGACGTCAAGGAGACTCAAAAGATTATTTCTAAACAGCTTCACTTCAGATATTGTTAAGCTTATAAATTTTACAATTAATAAATACAATCATCGACATAGTAAATTGAGGAAGACAATTGATTTATTTTTAATTACAAATGACCGAGTATTGTGCTAATTAAAACGCTACGGTTTCAATGACGTCTTCAGTTATTCATGTCCCAAATCTCCACAAATTTTATGGATATTTCATTGTTGTAGCTTGAATGTGTTTTTTAATGTGGTGTTTATTTGAAATGAACAATTCGAACTACACAGAATGATTATAATCGGATTGTCAGAATATATATAGTCATGAGTTCAGTTCAGTCAACAAAGAACATAGTTATATACTCACCCTCAAGGACAGCTGCTAGAACACACCTTTGGGTGTTTTCGCGGCATAATACATTTTACTTGAAGGTGTTGAGTATTCAAAAATGCCAAATATTTATACTTTCCAGCTCATGCTGGCCGCGATAAGATTCGAACAACGGAACCCCTGCATGGTGCTACGAGTATTTACCCTTACCTCAGTAGCACGATTCTGCTGTTCTTCCCCGTACTTGTCTCTAAGTCTTCTCGCGAGCGGGGGTGTAAAGAGCGCGGGGTCGGGGTGGCTCCGCCCCTGCTTCTCCCACGGCTGCTGCTGCCGCCATACTAGTGACACCAACGTCCCCACTGCTAGCACCCACACTAGACCTATCTGTGGATGGGTTTCAATAGACTGTGGAAACTGGCGGACAAGAATGAAGAATGTGTTCATGGTGATAGAAGTGTCAAAATTGTAGCAAATAGCTGTCCGTAGCCGTTGCTGGTCTGAACAAATTTGTACATAAATAAGTAATTAAATGCGTGTTAGGTCAGGCACATCGTAGGGTAAGTATCGGAAGCATTTTTTTGCAAAACCTACACCTCGATCAATCTCTAAAAAGAATGGACTGCTTTTACTTTTGACACTAATCTGTTAGCAAGTGGTGATGTAATGCAGTCAAAGAAGGCTTTCAAAGACTGCTGCCAAAACACATAACTAGGTGCTTTAGCATCTGGTTTCTTCTTTAAGGTGGCCAGGATAAAATAAAAATGCACCAGTTATCATGCTATAACGCTGAAACTTGCGGTAGCTATTTTATAGCAGCTCTTCAAATTTTAAGATTAACTGTGACAGAGTTCAAGCAGGACGGAAGCGCTGAACTCAGATTGAAATGCCCCTTTGAGCATAATACCTTTTTATTTGGAAACTTTCAAATTATCCTCTTAATAATTAATTAATCAACTGTAGGTAAAACAAATGTAATACGTACTGGACTAGTCCACAAGTATGAGACTCTGTAGAGATAGAAGTAGTCACTGGGATCACCGTTAGACCTGCTTAGCCCTGGCAGTAGAACATTGGCGTCACATCCTTCAATGCTCAACGGCAATCTGACAGGGGCTGGTCGGGGCTGACCGAAGTTAATCCACAATGTTACTGCCAGCCCGCTAAGAAGTCCCACTGAAGCACCCTAGTTGTGACGAATATGTTATAACAAAAGTCTTATATTTTTATAGTCATAATAACTAAAATCTATGCGGTATTATTATATGTTCTATGTCTTTGCCGCCGTCGTAGTAACGTAAAAAAATAATTAGGTACATTCCATATAACATGGTTTTAACAGAGAGGTTTATTAGTAAGTAAGTGTTTAGGTAGCTGCCGTAAATTCCAAAAATGGCTATATCAAGGTTTATAATACGTGTATCAGGAACTTAGTTTTACTAAGAACGCGATACAAATTCGCAGCGACTAAATCAGGTTACAAAACTTGATCTAGAATGTTTAAGAATACGTTTTTGTTTTTATGCCTCATGGATATTATCACAGTGAAAAAGTAGCAAAAAATCCGATGGCGAATTATGTTCTAAAAATCCTACTGAAGTTGTCAAAAAATGTTTGAAGCGTGAAGATTGTAGTGGCTATAAGCCTGAAATATGGAAAAATAAAGCAATTTTGCTTTTGTTACAACGTGAATCCGTTACTACGATTTCCTGGCGAAGACGAGACAATTATTCATAACATTTTTACCAACTCACCATTTCGTTGGCATATGTTGTGAACATTCCAAGCGAGAATACTCCTAGAATGGGGCCTCCCACAGCTCCGAATATTGTTAATGCTGACTGGAGAATACCGCCCAAGTATTCGGCCAAGAACGCCATCACTAAGAATATTAGACCAAAAAAGCACGCAGCTAGCTTTGCCAACCACGGCTTGTAAGCGTCGTTTATTTTCCACCACCTGGAAACCGGTGAGTTTGTTTTAAAGTCCTAAAGAGTAAATACACATTATTAATTTGAACGTAAAATAGACATAAAGTTCAACGTATGTAAAAATAGACACTATCAAACGATACCTATTTATTGCAATATAGTGAATTGGAAAGGAAAGCTATGCAGATTTTGATTACTTATAGGGAAGATTCCTCACAAAAAGGTGCAAATAACCAACTTGCTAATGCATAAATTAACCCAAAATAATTTCGTAGGTATCTACTGAAGCATTTAAGTATTTTTGACAAAAAACTGGAGATTCTCCTTTCTAGCGCATATATTTCGTAAAATATTTATATATAATTAAATCAATGATGGCTGAGCGGTAAAAGCTATGAATAAAGCTGACTAGCTACCAAGTAGAATGTTAGCCTCCAAGCACCTAACAGCGTGTTCCAGCAGCAGTCCTTCAGAGCCAGTAAAACGAGACTTAACAAGGTATGTCTAAGGGTGACGGAAGATGTGCAATTTGGCACTTGTGACGAAATGCATCTGTAGTAGGTAGAGGTTAGTTCGTTTAGCATCAGGTGGGCCTCGAGTTTGTTACGTCATAATTCCACAAAAAATAATAGTTTCATAACCTAGTGAAACCAAAACCAGATTATATCTGGCATATTATTAGGTAAGTATGCCGCATATTACCTGTTCACATAATCCGTAAGAGTGACGGCCGCGAGCGCATTGCAAGATGAAGAGATGGTGGACAGAGAAGCACTGAATATCCCTGACACGAAGAGTCCAGTCATTCCAGGCACTGATCGCATCGCATCAACTACATAGTACGCCATCAGCTGATCTGTCTGACAAAGTCACGCATGGGTTTTTGGGAGAAAACTCTAGGATAAATAAAATATTGCAAACTGGTACAAGTTAAAAATGTGTCAGTTAATAATAAGAAAGTACAGTGAGATTATCATATACCTACCTACATGATGTCCGCATGACTTTTCTACTGTTAATTCATTTAACGGACGTAGTTATTACTCGGCTGGATTATTTCGCATTTTTCCATAGCATAATATCGTATGATAAATTGTTGTGCGGAGCAGCAGCCGTAGAGACCATCTTTATCTTGCAAAAGCGAGAAATTCGTGCTATATATGGGACTGATTCTTGCGAATATCTGAGAGATGTTTGTAATGAAATTGACGTATTAACTTTATCGACTCATTATATTCTTGAAAATTAAATGTATGCTCGAAAATAATTAAGTAAATTAAAATTAACCTTCTATTATAATACTTATATAAATATATTAATTTGCCAGTGGCCATTGTAAAGACATTAAAAAATACTTCAAGTTTCTTCAACGTCCTTCTCGCATTAGCTCTATACGCTTTAGCTGAACGCGGCAGTAGGACATTTTGACAGTAATATTTATACGTATGAGCGTCGACGAAGCCTACATTAAATGAACTACTTTGACTTTGACTTTGCAGTGTGCATAACACTCAGTTTATTTTAGGTAGCGATAGTCAGCCACGGCCAGAGGCTACCTATATACCACCAGAATTTGGGCACGTATAGGGTCTCCAAAATAAATCTACAGAGCGAGTGACTCTGACCCCCAAAAGATATCAGGAATTTATAGAATATTCCAAGACTGTATGTAATACGGTATTTTTTTACTATCTGCACAAACGCTAAATTATTTCGTATAATGTCATTTTGCCCAATTGAACTATTCAAAAGAAACTTTAATCACGTGCAAATATCATTGCGCGATGTATCTCTCTGGGACGGTTTCCTCCGGGTTTCAGGAAGTAATCTGGTTACAAGGACACCTTATAACATCTAGTGCGAGTCAAGCTCAAGCATGAACAAATTTATATCGCGGCTGAGCTAATTTTATTAAAATTTGTTTATATTTTTTCTGAGAGCATTCGCACACTATTAATACGCTCTGCATAGTGATGAAATCCTCCTAGATAACAATACCTACCCAACTTCAACCTATCTTCTTACCTCAGCTTCAAATCAATGTAGCTAGAGCTGAAAGCAGTTTTGTTATATAATTAGGAAGGCGAATAGTAAAATGGGGAACGAACGCGGAGATGTGTACGTACACTGCATCGTTTTAGTACGACGGCAAAAGTATAAAAATAAGTCGTTTAGTTATATTAATTTTTAACATATTCTATATTTAACTTACCGCTGTAATCTTGCCGCTCGTTAATGGGTCACAATCCTTATATACAGCGTACATCCCCAAGCCACTGATGCAGGTGATCAAACTCAACAATGCTAGGACAGGCCAGCTCCACCACAGACAATTACGAGACTTGTCCAATGTTCTCACTGTAAGAAGCCGCTGAACCTGAAAGAGAAAGATTATTTTTAAGTTAGTTACCTATAAACAGAAAAAACACGTTTAAAAACAATGAGTATATATATTAAACAAGGCTTTGAATGAGAATAGGCACGTACCTATAATATTTTTATAAAATATAGTGTGTTTGTTCGATAACGTTACAGAAATAAATAATTTCCCATATAAAGTAAAATTTTCAGCAACTACAGATATTTGGGCATCCGGAAAAAACACTCACGCTATAGATATTTTTCGAATACATCGACCCGGGTTTCGAGCATATATCAAAGAAAATTTCGTTTCAAAAAACTATAGATTTTATACTCGTACTAAATTGTATAAATGTGTTTTTACCAATGAAAACTAAAAAGAACTACGTGCCTGTGTCTGGTTTACAGCATACAACGACAAGAATGTCGTAATACCTCCAGCCATAAGAGACCACCAAGTATGTCTCTCTGTAGGGTCTGGGCTGAAACTTTACAAACAAATTAATTTATAAATACAATTTATATTTACAAAAGTTATTTGAAGCATATTTAATCGAGATCTGCTTAAATTACACTTCCGGTCTATTCGCACAGAAATTTAGATCAAAACAGATATATCTCGACCTGACCACTATCGATGCAACTAGATCAAAACAAAGTAGGTATAAAGATTACTTGACTTTATAACGTGCGGAAATAGACCCGAAAGTGTAATTTAAAAATTAGTTCAGTTCTCGAACGTATTAAATACTAATGTAGCTTACTTAGAAAAGTCCAATCGTCCACCTTCCCACGCAATCGTGAAGATCTTGTCAAAACCGCCAAGGTCTATAGACGTAAATACCACTACAATGATTACAGCTGCAAACATTAATAATGACTGCAGGAGATCTGTGTACAAAACTGCCTTCATCCCTCCTAAGGTTGAGTAAAAGGTACAAGCCAATCCCACTAATACAATAGACACCAGTCTGCTTAGACCTGTCACTGCTTCCAGTACTATAGCTGGAGCATACAAAACTATTCCATTGTAAAGTATCATTTGTACACTATAAGTCAAAGATGCCAGCATCCTAATGCGCGGCCCAAATCGCAGCTCAAGATACTCGTATGTACTGGTCTTTTGGAGTCCAAAGAACACTGGTAAGAAAAGTCGACTCGCTATGGGAGTTCCAGCGAGATAGCCAATGTTCATGATGAAGAACGTCATGCCAAAATAGTAGTTCTCAGCTGACACACCAAGCAGGGTGATGGACGACATGAATGATGCCATCAAAGATACTGCGACAGGTAATGTCGACTGGTTGCGATCTGCTAGGAGATACTCCTGAAAAACAAAAGACATTTTAAAACCTATAACGATAAACAATAAATTATTATAAGTGGTCAGTTTTAGACAAGTAAGGGAAGCTTGCGGTCTCACATCATACACGAGATACATATTAAAAATAAGGGGCAGAAAATAAATGTTTAATTATTTTTTAAACTTTGGAGCACGGTTGCCTGAATCCGGGGGTTGGAAGAAAGGAATTGGAAGGTTGCCAGGTAACAACCCCCACCTGTTTCAATGCTTAGTTCGCTGTTTCTGTGAAGTTCACTCCATTACGATACTGAATAGTATCCTCTTGTGCTTTAATGAAGTCGAGAAAAAGATATATATGGGATATTTTAACGAACGAGAAATTTTTCTAATCTAAGAATGTATCATTATACCACGCATTTCTATAGACATGAAGGGGTAACAATTGAAAGGCGAAACTAACTTCTTCAAAATGACTCCCTTAACAACCCTTAATTCGTGAAAACGCTTTCTAAAGCCAAACCTACATATGATAAGCTAGACGTATTAACAAATATGCTGTTCACCTACCTCATTAGTTTTTTGTTTTCCTCCGCTGAAACGAAAGTAAAGACCAATGGCTACTGAAGCTACCATGGTCACTCCCATGATCACGTAGTCCCACACTCCAAATACAGAATATTCCATATTGATTCACAAAATATGTTAAGTAATCTGTAAAGGTACATACATTTAACTTTCGGGTCTATTCACGGACAAATCAATCGGAACTACATTTAACGAAACTTAATGTA